>JANVYF010000006.1:3600000-4200000 GCA_027406105.1 Colletotrichum endophyticum
ACTCCATATGTACTGGAGGCAGAACGAGCTCGACATGTGCTTGCCTCACTTGTGAGGCTGTACGCACAGGACTGTCAGTCCCGGAAATTCAAGAAGAGCGCAGGCGGGCTTTCTGGTTAATGTTTTGCCTTGATCGACACCTGGCACTCTCTTTCAACTCTCCTCTTCGTATTCTAGACGACGAGTGCCGACTCTACGCACCTATGCCAGATGAGGCTTGGGAGTCTCTGTCACTTCCAAAGAGCCCAATCACCACGAGTCACGACCCGGAAGCCGCCAATGGCACGCAACAGGAACAACACCATCTGGGACGCAGTTTTGGTGCTCCAACTCGCGTCGTTGGCGTTGGATTCTTTGAGTATTTTTTACCCTTGATGACAATCCTGGGCGACATCATTCAACTACACCGCCGGAGAAGTCACCCACGATTTGGTAACCTACAACGGTCAAAGAGCACTCCAACAAATGGCGTCGCCCAAAATAATCAGGCACACGAAGGCCATGACCGTAACATCGAAGGAGACCCGGCTTATCTCATAGTGGAAAAGGTCATGTCTGAATGTGCACAGAGCATTGTTGACCTGGCAATTCGGTACGACGTTGACGCCCTCGATAATGCAGGGATCCCGGCAAGCCAGGTCCGGACCCCGAACTCGACGGGATTTGCGCCCCGTGACGAAGAGAACCATTTCTCTAACAGCTCTCATGTTCAGATCAGTGTTAATGACGCCATGAATCATCGGCCTAATAACGACACCGCATACGCAAGTCGACACCAGAGTTCAACGACAACCCACCGTCACTATGCACAGGCACAGCTCGTGACCGCATACAGTACTTTCATCATCAACGTCCTGCATGTTCTATTACATGGGAAATGGGACGCTGTTTCTATGTTGGATAATAAAGATGGCTGGATACCCTCTGTGGGGTTCATGAAGTGCGCTTCTCACGCTATAGCTGCGTCCGATGCTGTCTCACGCATCTTAGCTTGCGATCCGGAGCTTTCCTTCATGCCATACCTCTTTGGCATTTACCTTCTGCACGGCAGTTTCATACTGCTGTTGTTTGCCGATCGTATGCCTCAAATCGGTCTAAATGAGTCCGTTGAGAGGGCTTGCGAGATTATCATTCGCGCCCACGAGGTGTGCGTGGTTACACTTAGCACCGAGTTCCAGGTAAGACTTTCCATCTAATCGATTCTGATCCCTCAGGCGTTGATTAACCCGCAATGCTTGCAGAAGCATTTCCGCAAAGTCCTGCGTTCAACTTTGTACAGCGTGCGAAGCGCGGGAACTTCTAGCGTGGAAGAAAGCAAAGCGCGTCGGAGAGCACTGTCGCTGTACCGGTGGAATAATGGATCAACGGGTTTGGCCTTGTAACAGAGCAACAAGACATGGGAGCATCACTGTTGGGTATGAAACAGAAAGAAATTTGTCAAAAGTGTATGTATTTCGAGCCAAAAGGCTGTTCAATGAAGCCTTGCACCACAATGCAGCTGGTCGGCTGACACGTAGACTCAGCTGTTCGCCATATAACACCAATGATGAGGGTAGTCCGATCGAAACCTATTGAGCTGCGATGACGGAGATGTCGTCCCAGGATGTTCCTCTGCGTGCCGCAGTCTCGCTTCACCCCCACATCTTCCCCGCGTTCTCCACGCCTCCCGGTTTGACTGAACTGGCAAGCCGTCGGCACTTTATCTGTGATCAGCGGAGCGCTCCTACAAGGGCACTTTGTTACACTAACTCCACCTTTGCAAATTTCCGACGGATATTTTTCTCAGCGGGTTGCACCTTCCCTCTTCCCCTCATATTCCAGGCGATCAATGGTGCGCAGGTGACTTGTACATGGCCGTGGGATGTGCTCACTCCCCTAACGCGCGTTGGGAGCAAGGGATCCCGTGGAACGAGAACTGATTGACACAGAGGCCCATCTTCCGTCTGGCACGTACTATTCGGTGGTCTGAATTGCGGATATCTTCTTCTGATTTCCCGCTTACCTTGTGATTCTTCGGTCGACTTGGCCCTGACACATCTAATTTGCAACCGGGCTACTGCAGATCTGCAAATACACATCTTGGATTTCAACTATTTTTGCTATTATTGCTATTCCCACGGTTAACGCAATGGCAGAGCACATGCTCTTCTACGACAAGCCGGCCAACCTTTGGGATGATGCCACACCAATCGGCAATGGACGGCTGGGTGCCATGGTACGTGGGACCACCGATGTTGAACGGCTGTGGATCAACGAAGACTCGGTCTGGTATGGAGGCCCCCAAAACCGTTTGAACCCGGCTGCCCGTGATGCTCTGCCCAAAGTCCGCGAGCTCATTGATAAAAACCGTATACGCGAGGCCGAACAGCTCATCAAAAAGACCCAGACCGCCCGGCCTCGGTCCCTGCGTCACTATGAGCCCTTGGGCGACGTCTTTCTCACATTCGGTCACGGCCAAGACCCCCCCGGCGACGAGGTTCGCGTCTCGGGCATAGTCAACTTTGAGAACAGCTTCAGTCGCGACCTGAACCGCTCTCCGCAAAACTACCGCCGCGAGCTTGACCTCCGCACAGGAATATCCTCAGTTTCGTACGACTTTGGTGGTGCACACTACGAACGGCAGGTTTTCTCAAGCACTGTCGACGAGGTCATCGCCATTAGCGTCAGGTCGGAAGACGAGTATTCTTTTCAGATCGATCTCAACCGTGGCGATCACCCGGAATGGGATCGTCGGCTCAACCAACGCTACGACAGCCTCGAAGAAATCGATGGCGGGCACATGATCACCGGCTCCATGGGATCAAAAGGTGCCGTCGAGTTCGCCATGGGCGTCCGGGTCATTGCCGATCCCGGCGATGGAGAGGTCCAGGTTGATAACACGGGCTACAATGTAGTCGTCAACGCCAAGGGCCGAGTCATCGTCCTCGTCTCGGGCGAAACCACCTTCCGCAATCCCAACGCCGGCGAAGCCGTCCAGAACCGGCTTGCGTCCGCGTCCATGAAATCCTGGGACGACCTGAAGTCAGCACACGTCGAGAGGTTCTCAGCTTTATACGACAGGGTCGAGCTCCAACTTCCGGGTAGCGGCGACAAGACCGCAATCCCCATCGACCAGCGCATCCAGACCGTCAAGCAGGGCGCAGTAGACAACGGACTAGCCCAGCTATTGTTCCACTTTGGGCGATATCTCCTCATCAGCTGTTCGCTTTCAGGCCTGCCCGCAAATCTACAGGGCATCTGGAACCGCGACCATATGCCGGTATGGGGTTCCAAGTACACGATCAACATCAATATCCAGATGAATTATTGGCCTGCGGAGGTCGCAAACCTGGCCGAAACGCACGATGTCCTGTTCCGCTTCCTCGAGCGGACCGCCGAGCGTGGCGCCGAGACGGCAAAGGCAATGTACGGCTGTCGTGGTTGGGTTATGCACCACAACACCGACATCTGGGCCGACACCGCACCCCAGGATGATGGTGTGCAGTGCACCTACTGGACGCTTTCAGGCGCCTGGTTCATGATACACCTGTGGGAACATTATCGCTTCGGTCGTGATAAAGACTTTCTCCGCAGGGTGTACCCTCTGATGGCTGGATCTGCATTGTTCTTCCAGGACTTCCTGATTGAGCGTGACGGCAAACTCATCACCAGCCCCAGCTCCTCGGCAGAGAACAGCTACTACATACTCGGGACCAAGACGGTTGCATCCATCGCTGCGGGTCCCGCATGGGACGGACAGATCCTTACGGAGCTCTTCCGGGCGGTCGTCAAGGCTGGGAAGCTGCTCGGCGAGGACACTGCCGAATTTGAGAAAGTCCTTGCAAAGCTACCGACCCCGCAGATCGGCAAGCATGGCCAAGTCATGGAGTGGAAGGACGATGTAGAAGAAGCAGAGCCGGGCCACAGGCACATATCTCACCTTTGGGGGCTGTTCCCGGGAAACACCCTCAACACTCCGCAGCTTCACGATGCAGCCAAGGTGACTCTGCAACGCCGCCTTGCAGGTGGTGGTGGCCATACTTCGTGGAGTCTAGCATGGATTCTATGCCAGTACGCGCGCCTACGTGACGTCGAGGGTGCCCACGCAGGCATCCAGAAGATGATAGGAGGCTTGTTGCTCAACAGCATGTTAACGAGCCATCCTCCGTTTCAGATAGACGGCAACTTTGGTTTCGCTGCCGCAGTGGCAGAGATGTTGCTCCAGAGCCAAGTCGATGATGACACCGGCAGCGGCAATACTATCATTGACCTCATTCCTACTCTCCTCCCCGCGTGGGAAAGGCGAGGGAGCGTTCGCGGTTTAAGAGCCCGTGGCGCTGTAGAGATTCAGATGCTTTGTTGGGAGGATGGTAAACTCCTTGAGGCTGTTGCGGTTTCCAAAGCTACTGAGCCCCAGACTCGTGTCTTCCGAGTCGCCTCTGGCAGACTTAAGCAGGGTAGCAAGAGCGATGGTAGAATTAGTGTTGATCTGGTGCCAGGGAAAGCAGTGACTTTGTCGTTCTAGTGTCCAGCTTGCAAGGTAAGATACATTGGTCTTGTGACCTGAGTATTGGTAACGGAACAAATGGGTGCAAATGATAGGGAATCAAATTGTGGCTGATAATACCAGAGTATTGGTGTCTAGGAATAATCTCATGAAAGGTTGCCCAGAAAGCATTCAAACTGAGAGTGAAAGATGAATATGAGCTACGCTCTATATTCTGTGTAAAGTCATGTTTTTCTTGGCACGAGTACTCGATTCCATTCAGTTTCACATGTGATACTCCTATCAAAAATGGGTGCATTTGTCTGTATCAATATTTTCTGCAATTAACTGGGGAGTCAGCAGAATCTGGTAAGTAGTCCAACAACATAGCATGAGACCCATAACTTCCTTGTTACACAAGCCTTAAATACAAGCTACAAATCCAGCACATGAAGGGCTTTGGTACTCGTATTCGGAGGTCTATACTTGGTCTGCAGGGAGTGACTTTTCCAATTGAAGACCGTCTTACGTGCAACAAGCAAGGTATCAAGTTTATAGTGTTTCTTCTGGTGATAAGGTACACAAACACTGTTGTAGTCAAACCGCCGTTGAGAAAGAAGCGTAGATTTGTGCAAGGGTGATAGTGGAAACTTGGCAATCTAATCAGAGACTGGAGATCGTAACTACAAAGTCCTATCTAAATTCACTCGTCTCCCGTTGCTTCCGACCTCCTCAATGTCATTGGCACGCTGGACTCCCTCGGCGAACTGATGGCTCTGACCACCGACTGGCTCTCCACACTCAGGACATCTCGCAGTCTCCATTGCCATGCCGCATTCCCCAATAGTGAAAGGATGCATGTTGGCACAATAGTACCAGTGGCCTGTCCCTCCAAACTCCTTGGACATGGCCTTGTAAACTGATCGCAGCTCATCGTTTGAAACATCACTGTAGAAGACCCCATCATGCAGCATGCGCCATGCCGTCTCATACTCGCTTTGCAGCGCTGAGACTGACGGGTTATCGCGTATCTGCTCTTGAGCACCCTCGAGATGTTTCATTCCAATCTGGCGGATCTTTTGTTTTGCGTTCAGGCTTTTAAGTCTGCCCTCTTCTTCACCTTTGTCTTCTTCTGTTTCCAATCTGGTAGGTGAAGGGATGAATGAGGAGAACATGCCGACAAAGATGCGCGCCTCTATCTCTTGGCGTACCAAAACCTTCGCGGATGCGGTTTTGATGACTTCGAAACAGTCTTTGATGTAAGGAATCGGGTCGACCTTGACAGACTTGGCGGTGCCGCCTTTGGACCTGCGGCAAATGCTGAGGTAGTCGGAAATGATCAGCAGATCGCAGCGTAGAAGGAGAGTTGTTGCTTGCAGAAGGCTCCCCACTTGAATCACAGACTCGTCGAAGGAGAAATTGTCAATATCTCTTCGCCGGTTGTTGACATATCGGACCAAGTTTGCCACTCGCTGGTATGGCTGCTCATCCTTCTTGACCTGTTCTAGGAAGTGCAGGGTTCGCCGCCGGATCATTTTAATCTCCAGGTGTCGAGCACCTGAAGTGAGTTTGAACACCTGATCGATTTGTTCTTGTCGCGGACCCCTCAAGTCGTATCCCTGCTCGCGGGAAACGGGGAAAGAGAAATGCCTTGGATCCTTCGATTGAAGCCTCTCCTGCGCGGTGAGAAAAGACTCAGAGAGCTCCTTCCACTTTCTGTTCGACCAGTCGATGAACTTCTTCGTTGACTCGTCGAGAATTCCGCGACGGACGATCCTTCCATATCGAGAGATGTTTCTCAGAGACCCGCGACAGTCGGGGCATGCTCTGATGTTAATGACTGTGAATGGCTGCGAGCCGCCTTTGAGCGCGACCGGAATTCCTTCGTCGGAAACTTCGTAAAAGTCCCCTAGGCCCATTTGCCCATCCATTGTCGAACAGGTCCAGAAGTGGCCGCAGTCAGGAAAGATGCAAGGGTCCTCATCAAGGTCTACTGCACAGTAGTCGTCCATGATGACGAGATCAACGACTCTGCTCTTGATCTCATCCGATGCGCACTCCTGGCAGTACCTCTTGTCGGGGCAAGTTTCCCCACATACAGACGGGCCTTGTTGAAGTCAGCGACTTGTATCTAGTAGCCATGAATGTGGGACTTACATTGATGACCACATGGAAGTTCTTTGGTGCATCTCCTTGAACACGGTACCCAGTCGCAAGGTGCAGCACATCTGCTTTTCTCTTAGCCATTGTCAAAGCTTTTGATCCATCTCAACTTACGGCATATTGCACTGGGAGTGCGGGCAACAGGATGCGCATGTCTCCTCTGCGCAAGGGGGACAGGGTTCGTGACATGGTTTGCCACATTTCGAATGAGAGCACCGATTCTCGCATGGCGAGGTACAAGGTGGACATGCTTTGCCATCGTGACAAGTCGAGCGGCACCGATGACTGCATGTTGTGAACTGCTTCTCGCAGAGTTGCTGACATTCCCTGTGGTTCTCTTTGATGACTTCGCCGTTTACTCTTTCCCGACAGGCGGAACAGCTTCTGTTGCACTCATGCCCGCAAGAAAGGAAGGAAGCGCATTTGGCGCTACATACGTACGTCGATGCGGCCACATCAACATGACAAGCCACTTTCAGTGTATGCCCGCATCCAGCGACCGTCTTCTCAACTTTGACATAGCATCTGATAGAGTCGGGATTCTGTGATTTCCAGCACTCGATCGTGTCGATGGTATGCCCGCAGGGAAGCTCGAGCCCAAGCCCATGAAGAATCTCCAAGCAGACATTGTCGCAAGGGTCGCCACAACGCTTGCGGCAAGGATGGTCGCAGTGCTCTTTTGGTCGGGCACAATCTTCAAGGCACTTGATGGCGTTGTGTAGGTGGTCGGCGTGGCATGGCCCAGTACACGAGTGCCCGCAGCCCAGCCTGCGGTCGCACTGAAGCTGGCAGCCCCCATCGGGAGCAAATCTGACGAAGTGCTCCGGGTGTGACACCATTTCCTTGTTGTTTGGGTGTCTTGAGCACTGCAACTCAAGTTCTTTGCCAAAGTTGCCTTTTTGCCGAAGTTTGGTGATGACCTCATCCCACATAGCCACGGATGACGCAGTGTGAGCGTTGCCGATGATGTACATACCGTGCCGTGCTCGAGACAGGAGAACGTTTATGCGGTTGGAGGTGCTGAGGAACCCGCATCTTCTCTCGTTATTGCTTCGGACAAGAGAAACGATTACCACATCAGCCTCCTCACCCTGAAAATTGTCCACGGTAGCGACCCGTACCCCGTTGAGCGTGGATGACTTGGCTGCACTCATGTTCTGGACGATGTGTGTAGTAGGATCCGATGAGTTGATGTTGGAAAGATCGTCAAGATCACGTTCGTTGACGACGATTTGCATGCTAGAGCCAAGCTCCTGTCGTAGCTTATTGAGCTGTCCCAGGTAGGGTGTCAAGACTGCAATCGTCCCAGTCTTGTAGACACCTTGCTTGAGTAAATGAGATACAAGCCCAGAAACCATTTCCACCTCAAAGTCATTGGAGTATGAAGTTTCAATCGACTCCAAGTCGTACTTTCGGCCACCTTCGGGGCATTCGTGATGAAGCCAAAACAGCCTCTTGGAAACACCGCAAACTTCGGGGTAATCCAAGACAGTGGGCGAGTCCTCCAAGGATGGGTAGATGGAGCGAACCAACTCTGAGATCGAGGGATGCATGCGTCTCTGCGTATCGAGAATGCTGAAAGGGAGGCTCGGGGTATTCGGCGTGGTGGGATAAACAAGCCTTTCAAAAAGGGACACGTCGAGGGAGTACTTGGCCCCGGCTGGATTGGCCCGTTGTAGCCTCCAGTCCTGAATCTGCGGGCGGAGTTGAAGGTGATCCCCGATCAAGATTGCATGCTCTATCGTCGGGAGGAGGGCAGTGATTAGGTGTGCCTCGAGAACTTCGCCTGCTTCCTCGCACAACAGGACCTTGCTTTGCACCCGCCGAAGGAGGTCAAGATTCCTTGCGAGTCCAGTCGTAGTAACGCCGATGATGTTGGCTTGCTGCAGACATCGTAGATCGGTAGCGCTTCTGACGCGGTCGTTGCGCTGCCGCCCTTTGTCGTAAATGCCATGCAACGCAGACAGCAAGTCCAAGTCTCTGTCAAGAGCCTGTCGCGCCCAGTCTCGATGAATGGTCACGCGCTCTCGGTGGTTCATTTCAGATAATCTCCCGTGGTAAAGGGCACTGAGAGGCCGATCGGGCGTGTTGATGTTCCAGCCGCCATGCAGCCACCTCGAAAGGCTGTTCTTCCGGCTGTGATTCACCACTTCATAGCCTTCGTCGATTTCATCTGGACTCTGAAGCTGCCCGAAGAGCTCTTCGTAGTGATCTTGATGGTTTCGTGCGAGAAAGTCCTTGATCTGTCTGTTGACGTTGATCTGCTGATAATACTTCAGTTCATCAATGACCTCTGTTGTTTCCGTATGGAGATCCTCTCTGGTATCGTGGAAGGCGCCGACTTCGGCTGCCGTACGGGTGATGCCCTTCACGACCTCCCTCAGATTAACACTCTGAAGTCTGTCTGACTTGGATCGAGATCCGATTCGAATGATGTTCCGGACCTTCCCGTCAATCAAGTGCTCCAGCAACTGATCCAAGGCATGGTTTGTGTAGCAAACACATATGATCGGTCCCAATTTGGCTTTGGACTTGTTGGCGAGCAACACCTTGATGAGTGCCTCTCCAGTGTAGCTCTTGCCTGTACCAGGGGGACCTTGAATCAAGGCAAACGATCGGCCGAGTGAATTGAGAATGGCCTCAGACTGAGTAAGGTCCAGAGAAGAGTGTCGGCTCAACTCACTTGGCTCAAATATTTCGCCGGGTGTGAACGAGATATCAGTCCCATCATTGCATACACAACTCAAGTCAAATGAAAAGCCAGGACGCCGGGTGTAAAGAGGAGGTGGAATATCAACAGCGCTATCTCTTCCATGCATAAGTAGAAGGTCCTGGAAGGGTAAATCGAGATTCTGCGACATTTTCTGTAAAGCCTTCAATGGGGGTGCGAAGGCGGGTAAGAGAATTGAAGGGAATTCGAAAAGAAGCCGGCGTTGACCAGTAACTCCAGTCTTGAACCATAAGAGAGACGCTTTGACGCTGTCGGTGTCGGTTTCCACGAGCCTGAGGTACACGAAGGCGTGTTGGCGATCCTCGGGCAGGCTGTAGTATGGCTCCTCTTCGTCATCTTCGTCCTGTTGACCGTGCAAGTCCTGGTTCCGCGTTGTCCTGTTGGTAGACCTGGAAACCTGGAAAAACAGAACACTGCCAGCTTCATCGAGAACACAGACCAAGGCGCCATCCATCAACCTCTTGTTGTGCATCCACCAAGCTGCTCTATCTGTTTTTTCCAACGCCCTTGCAGCACGTGGTTGATCAAACCTGACGATGAACTCGAGCCCTGACCACTGTTCGAAAGAAACGTCCACAGGCGTAGCTTGTTCGTAAATGACGACCCTCGTGCGCACCTCACGAACTTTGCTGTTGGTCTCGACGCTGGTTCGAATTGCTTCACGAAGATCGTGCAAGGTGTCTTCACGCAACAAGCGAAACTGCCGATCTAGGAAGCCTCGCAACCCCTGCAGGTGATGCTGATATGGTTTTGTAGTCGGTAGATACTCCTCCCTCGACGACATAATCTCCTCGTGGGTGGGCATCAGCTTGATGTCGTTGATGTCAGCATGGTCATTGTCGTGTCTTCTGCCGTTCCGGGAGAGATTGCCAGGAAAGTCCTGACTGAGGGTAAACTCGGCCATTGCACCCGCGGATGTTGGAATATGAGAGGCATCGGGGAGTGATTGACCGATGTCAAGACGACGGCGGACACATTCAAGAAACCTAGATGCTTGAACAGTGTGGAAGGTATCACCTCCCGCGCCGAAAACTTCGAGTCGCAGCTGGATTTCCTTGGCAATGGATACAACATGCTCGTTGATCATATTGGAAGTGCTCGTTTCGATGACCCTGGCCAGCACCCCACAGCTGAGCGAGAGAGTTTCCATGCTGGAGATTGTTTCATCTCGCCATGGGATCTCAGCCCAATGGTCAATGATGTGAACGATGAAGTCGAAGAGGAGTTTGAGTCGGGTAGCATTGACGCCAAGGAAGACACGGTAGATTTGGGTCACTTCTTGTTCCACGACCACTGAACCCACTATGCTTGAGTGGGTAACGATGAGAAAGAGGGGATGGATGCGGCGTTTCAAGAGTGAAGCTTTCTCTCTGAGTGTGACCGACGTGGACAAAAGCTCGAGGGCTTCTTTGATGAGCGGCAACCTGCGGCTGGAGGCCATCTCTTTGATTACGTCTTGTGCAACGCTGGCATCTTGCTCAATCAACTCATGCGCCATTCGAAAGTAGTATCTGGTGTCGCTGTCTCGGATGATTGACGGTACGGGGCGAAGCCTTCTCCATGCTTGGAGCTTATCTCGCTCAGCCTTGGATGGTTGGCTTGATACGACGCTGAAAGGGATTGTCGTCGTGGTAGCCCTATTCTCTGGCTGCTCGTCCCGGCCGTTTTGTGTGGGTGCGCTGTCGGTTCGCCAGCCGTGCTGGAACCCACCCCGTCTGTTGCCTCCGAACGCGGTGGATCTCGAGTCAAGGTGATGCTCTCCCTGACCGTTTCGTGCATTTGATCGCCAGTCTTTATGGTAGTAACTTTGAGCATTGCGGTCATGCGAGAACTTGCATCTATATCCGTAATCACAAGTGCCGTTCCTCATGTAGTATCGACAGGGTTGAGAGGGAGAGAACGTCGCAGAAGAACGCCATCTAAATGGCGGTAATGTTAGTTTAGCGGGACTTGTGACTTCCAGGTTGACAATGAGATTGTTTCTCACCCTCGGTCTGTGGCCATATTGTAAGTTGGGATAGATGTTGAAATTTGCGGCTATATTGAGTGCAGGGTATTTGTTGTGAGTAATGGGGCACACGGAATCTCCGCGTGCGAGGTGTGTTGGTTTTGTACGGATAGCATCACATCACATGTGGCCTGCAAGCCGCCTCAATGATGGCGGTCCGCCCCGCCTGTCTTCAGTCTGTGTCCTACGATAGCCATAGACTCGAAGTCTAAAAAGTCACCGAGCACCCCATGTTCGGGGGCAATTTTAATGTGTGGTGTCCAAAGACAGCAGCCACATTGCGAGAAGCATGTTGGTGCCATCTGTGCCAATCAGAAATTAGCCCAAGGTCGGAGGCCGACCACAAGAAGCAAGTAAGCAGCTCTCTGACTGGCTGCAAGCTATCGGACAGGGGAAGCGACAAGCACCAAATATGTTGGCAGAAATGCATCAAATTTGAGGAGTTGGAAATACGTCTTGCGGCCAGACGCTTGACTTCCAGGTTCAAATGCACCCGAATGCAGCCCCAGTCGCCCCCGTCAAACGTTTGTTGGGTGGCTGAGGGGGCCAACAAACGGGTCGGTCATGATGCGGTAGCTGCCATGGCTGAGTGATGATCCCGGCGAACGTTCATGTTGGCCGTCGGTGTTTATCGACTTTGGCGTCCACTTTGGAGCTGTGCGCCCTGCTTGGCCGCATATAAGGCCTTGCAATGACGAAGTGAGGTTCGAGGGATGGCTCTGACGATGGACCTAGGTAGTTGGGAGATGTCTCGGCCGAGACTCCTTAGTCATCACGGATGTCATCTTTCGTTGGTCTGGCTTCAATTGGGGGCTTGGCTTGGCTTGGCCAGTGTGTGCCGCGCGGGCCGGGCCCCCGACCTGCCGGAACCGGACCCGGCCGATCCTCCGGCTATTGAACTGAGCGCATCCGGTCCAATGCGGTCCAATTGCAGCAGTCTGCTGATGCACACCAACGGCTATTGAAAAAAAAGGACTGCGGGGCCCGCAAAGTCGACAAACCCCCGAGCAGGATTCTCACGTGCTGCTCTTCGCGCAATTTTGGGCAAGGATTTCCGATGGGTGAAATTGCAAAAGTCGAAAAATAACATGAAGCGTCGCTTCTGCGTCGCATCGGCGTCAAAGCTACCCCCACTCAGGGACCCCGACCCCGGCGTAGTGCTACTGTCGTTTATCTCAGAAGGGGACTAACCCCGGCCGAAACCAACCTGGCCGATGGCCGGTGGAAATGTCGACATGTCATGACTCAGGCGCCGCTTAAATAACCATGCGTGGTCGCGCGTCTGGCCTGCGGCTATTGTTTTGTATTGTTTATTGGCTGTTGATCAGACGCTTTTAGTAACTCGACATATCGCGTGTATTGCGGAATTGTTGTTATGATTATTTGAGTCGAATCTTTCTTTTTGGACTGACGGAATCATGAAGCCTTGAGCCTTGAGTCTTCCGACCGAAAACCCATCATTCACGCGCACTCTTGGCAGCTAACGGGGCCATGGTCTCTCCTTCACCGCCGTCATCGGACCCAACCCATGATGCCGAGAAACAGGCTCCGCAGGTGACTGACGTCCCCGGCAGCAAGGTGGAGAATGGCGGCAAAGATGCAGAAAAACGCGGGGAAGCGGAGGAGCCTGCGTTTTTCTTGTCGCTGTCGTCCTCCTCCGAGGATGACGGGGCCAATGAGCCACGCGGCGGCGCCGCGGGTCCGAGGGCCGAACCGGAATCCGGAGGTGTGGACCGAGTCTTGAGTCGGGCGACTACAACGTCTAGCATCGGGGAAGGGCCGCCGCCCGATGGGGGCGTGAAGGCTTGGCTTGCTAGTATGTAGCTGACGACCTCAATCTAGAGGTGTCTTGTGTTAACTTGCGACAGTCTTCGGCACCCATCTCGTCATCATGAATACATGGTATGTCTGGTGGATCTTCTTCACTACAGCCGTAGCTGACACCTTCAGGGGCATCGTGAACTCATACGGCGTCTTTCAACCCTACTACACCACTACCCTCTCACGTCCACCATCCGATATCGCCTGGATCGGCTCCTTCGAGGTGTTCCTCCTCTTCTTCATTGGCGCGTTCACTGGCCGGCTCACTGACGCTGGCTACTTTCGTCCCCTGTTCATCGCGGGCTTCATCCTTGTAGTCTTAGGGATGGTCACGACCTCTTTCTGCACACAGTACTGGCAGTTCTTCCTCGCTCAGGGTATCTGTATGGGCCTCGGTAACGGCTTTTTGTTCTGCCCTAGTCTCTCCACGGCATCGACCTACTTTGACAAGAAGAAGGCCCTTGCCCTAGGATTTGTGTCCATTGGTAGCTCGACTGGCGGTATGATCTACCCTAGTATGGTGAGGCAGCTGCTCCCCAAAATCGGCTTTGGGTGGACTATCCGGGCGATCGCGCTGGTGCAGATGGTGACGCTGCTCGTCACGTCTCTCATCTTGAAACCTAGAATCAAGCCGAGGAAGGCTGGGAGTCTGGTCGAGTGGGCGGCGTTCAAGGAGTTGGAGTACTCTTTCTATGCCCTTGGGTCATGGCTGGTAGGAATCCTCGGGTGTTGGCAGTGACGTTTGGAAGCTGACATGACACGACAGAACTACCTCGGGGTTTTCTTCGCATCATATTACATCGCCTCGTACTCCCGCGACATCGTTGGACTCAGCTACACATCCTCGCTGAATCTCCTGCTCCTCCTCAACGGCACCGGCGTGCCCGGGCGACTCATCCCAGCCTACTTTGCATCCTACTACATCGGTACCGTCAACATGTTCATCCCCATGTCGTTCATCTCCGGCATCATGATGCTCTGCTGGCCGGCCGTGTCCTCCGTCACGGGGCTCTACGTCTGGACGACCTTCTACGGCTTCTTCACGGGGGCGATCCAGAGTCTCATGCCCTCCGGCATCGGCACGCTGACGGCGGACCCGAGGAAGCAGGGGACGCGGATGGGCATGACCTTCACGCTCATCTCGTTTGCGGTGCTCATCGGGCAGCCCATTGCCGGCGCCATCATCTCGGCTGAGGGGGGCAAGTATACGGGGGCGCAGGTGTATGCCGGGGCGTGTATGTTGGCGGGAATGTGTTTCCTCATCGCGGCGAGGATGGCGAGGGCGAGGAAGCATGGGAAGTGGTTGTGGATCAAGGTTTAAGAAGGTTCGTGAGGCATTTGCTGGTATGGCAGGTGCTTTTGTAATTGGAACCTGGTGTAGGAGCTACTGTAGCATTTCGAGAATTTCTGATGATTGTTATTGCGTTTGGGTGTCCTCATAGAGTCATCCTCCATTCTTGGGAAGTATGAGACGGAAATGGGCAATATCGTGCGGGTATGAAAGACAGGAAGATGTTGGAAGCCTGGTATTGGGCGATACCGCTGTTCCTCGTTGTCATCATTTCTCGTCGTCGTCCCTTTCCTCCGTCCCTTTCCGCCGTCGTCGTCCCTTTTGTCGTTGTCCCTTTTCTTCGTCGTCTCTTTTGACCGCCGCTATTGCTGCCTCTGTTATCTTCTCCGTTGTTATCCCATTTCTCTCGTTGGGTCGGCCTCCTGCAGGGCCGTTGGTCGGCCGTTTGTCGACTTGGACAAGGCAGACAAAAGACCTACCCACCACACATTGGGAAGGCAGGCACCCTCCCAGGCTGCTCTTGCCTCGTCCCAGGAATAAAAGACCTACCAGACAGCATTGCACACCCAAAAAAGCTCGAGGCATCCATCAGACACTGGCACCAGCGGACTAAAGTGGGTCATCTGCCTTTCCAGCTTCCACACCACACAGGGCACTTCGTCGACTTCACCTTCACCTTTTCTTTTCTCCCACACTTTCGTCGCTTCACCACCACTCAATCCCGCGTGTGGGCGCCTATTCGAGAACCACCTCTCATCTTTTCTAACATCCCCTTCTCCCCCCCCAAAAAACACTGCACACAAGCATACGACTCCAGAAGTCCAGATTCCCACAGCATCCCGAGCCGAGCGGCTGCAAACGCCCAAGATGGAGCCAGCGGCGGTCAACGACGCGCTTTTCAACCACTTGGTTTTGCCCGCTCAGCTTCCACAGCGCCAGGAACATGATCGACAGCTTCGTCTCGTCGAAGGTGCCCTCCTTGAGCGCCTCATCGGCGCCGCCGCCATCATGAGCGGCAGCGAGGCAGACAATCCCTCCCACAGCCATTGGCAATCACTTCGCCAGACCCTTATCGCCTGCCAGCAAGTCAATCGCGCCGGAAGAATTGACAAGTCCAGCCTGGTGCGTCGTTTCCAGAACCTCGACCCTTCAGGGTGCCTCATTCTCCACGTCGAAAGTCAGAATGCTGGCTTGATCGTTCGCAGAGCCCAGGAGTGAGTGTTTGCACCCCAGCCGTTACAGCTTCCACGTCGCTAACAATCGTTTAGCCCCATATTCAAGGATTGTGTCGTATTTGAGGCCTTCGAAGCCTCTCCCCGCAACGAAGACGTCTTGGCCACCAAGGCTGCCCTGGTCTGGGATTTTCCTGGTATCGCTGTTGCGGTGCCTTACACCACCTTCAGCGACCAAGACTTTCAGACAAGCGTCGCGAGCTTCATTGAGCAGGCCTCGCTTGAGAACACCAAGACCTTTGCCGCCCATACATTCAAGGCCGGCGCCATTGTCTACGAGTACCGCAACACCGGCGATCCGTCAATCATCACTTCCATGCTCATGGCAATTCTCGAGGAGAACGGCCGCAGGATTGCCCCCACCCTTTTGCGGAAGCGAGTACGGGACGACGTATGCTGGAACAGAGCTGAGAAACCATGGCGTCGACTCCCTCTGTGGTTGGTCATTCGCGTCGGTATTCAGCGCTATCTATCCATGGCGTTGGATGCAGAGTCTGGTCGCCTAGAGTACAAGTTCTACATCGCCGTGGTCCTGTCCAAATTTCTTGACGAAGTGCCTAGCTACAACATCGGCATTGAGAGAGTGCACTTCCTGAAGAAAAAGATCTGCAGACGTCTGGTCAAGCTTGACCTCGACAAACAGCGCTGCGTCAATGATTCCATCGTCTCTCGCTACGGTTTTCTCTTCGATTTCCTTGGACCCAAGTTCAACAAGTCCATTGAAAACTGCAACAGGGTCTTGAATGTCGCTTTGGCTCAAGAGAGGGCCTCGTTGCACAAACACATTCCACTGCTACCGCGAAAGGCCGCGGATGCCGATCTTCGTTTGAGCCTTCGGATCAGCCGTGCTCATCTCCATAACGCCTTGGAACGGTTCAAGATGCCTCGCCACCGACGAAGGCAGCAGACAAGACCCAATGAAGGTCTTGCGGAAGCCGCCAAAGACCATCTCAGCCACTACGCCCAGTCATACCACAAGCTGATTGATAGAGAGCTTGAGCTTTCCCACTTGCCTGGAGAGACTTGTTCCGAAATCGCAAAGCGTATCACGGACTACGCCAACATGGCTGTTCCACTCTACGAGGGCAACCCCGAGCAAAAGAGTCAGATGATCTTGACAATTATGGAGATGTGGCAAAGGATGGACGCAATTGCCTGTCACTGGTTTCCCCTCCTTCAGGAATTCCACCCTGTTCTACATCCGCAGATGCTCGATGTTCTTCTGTTGCCTCAGTATACTGATATGGCTCGGCTGAACACGCTCCAGGTTCTTCTTTCAGACCGTGTCAAGCGCGCAAATAGTGAACGTCGGAACATATTCGAAGACCCATCTCCAGGATGCTTCGGTGAGCGATACTACTCTGAATCAGCAGACGCGTGCAATTTGAAGCAGTTACACGAATCAATCGTGGAGGTGGCGGATGATTTGCGAGCTTCAAAGGAGTCTGAGTGGAAGAAAAAAAGCCAGAGGTACGACGATCTAATCCGCCAGATCGACACCAGTGTTTGCTCGTACCTGAGAGATGACTTCGATCTTTTGGGACGTGAGCAGCACGACCCAAATTGTCCCAGATGCTCCAAGATGTGGAGCGCCCAGAAAATGCGGATTGCCATCTTCGAAGACCTCCTTCCCTCGGACCCAGTCGTCACGCGAGCAACAGTCTTTGAGCTCGCCTGCCCGAAGGAGTTCGCAGTGTACCGCGAAACAACTTGGTGGATTCTCCGGCAACTAGCCGCACCATTCAATGACGAAGGAAACCCACCTCGTTGTTTGCTCAAGGACAATCTGCAGCTGAAGCCGTTCTTTGAGCCAAATCGGAGCAAAGTTGGCCTGGCATCTACCACCAAGCCATGTAAGTACCTCCCCACTATCGATGCCTCCGCCAACGGTTCACTCCCAAGTTATGTTCTGCTGTGAATGCTCCAGAGGCCGGGCCTGACAATGAAGTCGCCATGCTAACCTAATTGTCGTCAGTCATTACCACACACTACACGTCAGTCCCGTTTCCAGTAGAGTGGCAAGGAGGCCGCGAGGGTGTCTGCCGTCCAAATGGGATGAAGCTGGGAATGTTTGACGAAGGAACTTGCACTTGGCCCGGAAGACTCAAATTTCGTCCCACGTTTGCGCACCACGTGGCTCTGACACTCCCAAAGTCCTCGACTTTCAGCAAACTGTTCGAGCAGAGGTCTTTCGCCCCTGGTGCTCCTGGGCCATCCTCCTACGAGATCATGGCCAGCCAATCTAGCTGTCCCGCTGGCGTCAACGTTCATGAATACCTGGCGATGCAAACTCTAATGTCCGGGAAAGCACAGCGCTGGCTTGCTCTCTTGACCGAACTCGGATCCACGAACTTGAACTTCTCCAGCGAGGTTACTCTGCTGGTTGTTTCCAACCTTGTGTGTCAGAGCGGACCAGCCGATGACAATGGCATCAGCGGCAATGACAGCGGCGATGAACGCGGAAGAGATGTCCTGCGGAAAGTCCACAAAATATTTCGCGAGGAGCAATTCTGCGATCGGCTTGTGGAGCAACTCATCATTCGACTGGACAGCTTGGAGGCCAATTGGCGCGAGACATACCTGATGGACGTCGTCATCACCATCCTTTTGCGCACCCATACCCTCACTGCCACGAATCCGAATGCCTCACTGAAAGCATTGAGTGCTCTCATTCGAGCACGTCAAATCTGTCTGCGCTGGGTAGAGATGCTGCGAGCAGAAACTTACAAAGAAAGCGATACAGAAGCAGCTCGAAGATGCCAGCAGTACGCTTTGTGGGCGGCAATTCTCTGCAAGAGAACATTCGTTATTCATCGCAGCCAGGCAACCCTTTTGGACGAGCTTTCGCTCCAAGCATACATCGAGTGCTGCATTACTGTGCAAGACAACCTGGTGGTAGAAGTCGGCGCCCTGCCCCAGGTGCTCCAGCATGCTGTTGTCTCCGACTTGAAACTGTCATATCGTCTCGCATCTTTGGTGTGCGCCTCCATCATCCAAAGCCCAGACGTCTTTCGGTTGGCTATTCGAGCTGTCTGGCCCGAGCCCGAAGATCGCCCCCGGCAAATCTACAACCTGTGCTCGCAGCAGCCCTCATGGGTCGCATGCGACATCCAAGAGAACGAAGAAGGCAACCTCGTTCAAGTTCACTACAATTACGTGCAGGGGCTTCTTCTGGTCGACAATAAGCCTCTTGGAAAGCTACCCAAAGCGCCTGAGCACATAGAAGTCCTCAACGAGCTCTTCGGTGATCAAGCCCTACTAACGTTTCCTTCCACTAAAAAGGGGATGGACTACACGCTGTGCCTCACACCCCGAAATTATCGTGTCGACGTGGGATTTGAAGCCGGAAACATGATTGTCCGCGCCACCAAAGGCAATCAATATCTCCAACTCATTCCAAGAGAAGTCTTCCGGACAGAGACATCGTGGGATCTTCCAGGACCGCTGTTGGACGACTGCTGGCATTGGCTGTAGGTCTCTCCACTCTTCCTCTTCCAATCTATTTTGCTAATGATATGGTAGTGATTTGAAAAGCGGCAAAGTGTTCATCACTCACACTACCGACATCTGGAACATCCACCTTAGGAATTGGACGCTCGATGTGCATCGCGGAGTCTGCCAAAGATCCCGAGGTTCAGCAGGATACGACAAAATAGTCGATACCTACAGCCCTCTTTTCAACCGTGTGGGCAGAATTTTCGATGGCTTCGAGCACAAGGGCCAGATTTTGGTGTATCAGCCAGCTTCAAGACATTTGGAAGTGGAGATCAGAAGACTTCAGCTTCTTTTCTATGTCAACCCTCGTCAGGTCCTCCAATCACCCCAGCTTGGTTCTGAGATCGATCTGGACCAGGACGCGGGAACGTGGTACGGGCTCGGTAGCAAGCTTGTCTTCCGGAACCCGCGTGATCCCTCACAAAGAAGCATTCTGGTTCCCGTGGGTCCATTCGAAGCCAAGCGAATCGAAGGGAAAGACATCATGATCGCTCGTACACACCCTACCGACATGTACGGGCGGTTCAACATCAACAAGTCCTTGGGAAGATTGGATTGCGCGGCGGAGCCCATGCTACTCTACATGAAAGCCTTGCTGCATGCCTACACATCTTCCGTTTTCCCTGATCCCCTCACTGGGAGAACAGGCACAGAGGAAGCCCTTCAGTGGTTGTCTTCCGGGGTCTGTCAGCCGTGGCAGGTTCTAGGATCTGCCCACGTCAGCCTTCTTGCCCAGATCGCTCACCTGAGCCCTCGTCATGAGTACTATCCGGAAGACCTCCGAGTGATGAAAACGGACATGTGGGACGACAGTGCTACTGAGAGCATTCAGCATGAGAGATTCAGACCTCTTGTCGAAAGGATCTTGTCTGTATCCGACGAGCTTCACACCTTCTCGCTTCTCACCTCGGAGACTAGTCTTGCCGCATTGCCTGCGCCTGGAGATGACCATCTACGGCATAGGGCTGAATCACGGAGACAAGCCTTTGAGCGATGCTTCGATGACAGGACTGAGCCAATTGGCATCTCTGATCAAAGATATCGATCTCGGGACTGTCCTTTGCCCTCCAATACCCGGCACTGCCAAACTCTAGAGATTGCTCACCTCATTCGAACCTGGCCAGAGCAGCTTTCGACAACGTCATCTCTGTCCATTCAGTTGTCTATGGGTAGTAGTGTTGGAGGCTTTAGAGAGGCTTACGACAGGGTGTCTCTCACTGATCGTCTGGGAGTTGACGTATTGGAGAACTGGGGATCTCTTGTCAAGGCATGCCGAGAGCAACAAAGCCCGTTCGCTTTGATGTTCGTCCTGGCGCCGATTGCCTTCAGCTTCAAGGTGGATATGTGTTTGATCAAAACTTTAGCTGCCTTTGCAGTTTTTGACGAACTGAAAGTTATCGATCTTCCCATGTGGGAAAGGTACGAGAACTTCAGACCGAACCAGCTGCCTCAGCTGGAGCAGTTGATGCGCATCATCGCGCTTCACAAGATGCCACCACCAAAAGATGACGGGGAAGAATTGCAGCAATTTGCTAGCGCGAAGCAATTACGCAAGATGAGAGAACAGAGAGACGCCTGGCAGCGACGATCAGATGAGGATTGCAAATACTTGGCGAATTTCTTGCTGGCTCAATGGCCGTGCGAAGAGCCAGGGGTTGCGGAACTTGCGAAATCACTGCTCATCGATGTGGGAGCTGCATTGAAACTTGTCAGAGTTGAATGGAAGCGACTCTACCAAAACATGGATCTTTCTATTCATCTCGATGCCGTACAAAACGTGTTGGATCGCAGACAGTCCGAAGTCGAGTACGAGGCTCCAGTCTTCATTGCTTCCGAGGAGCTCTTCGAAGAGCGTCTCCGAGGAGGCGAGATCTTGCGATTGAGAACAGATCTGCTGCAAAAGACGTTCCCAGCATTGCAAAGCATCGATTCAGAGTCAAGAAAGCCCAGCAACCAGCCTGCCAAAGTTGCAACCAAGACAACGCCTGCCGCGAACGAGGCCCGCCATCCAGCCCACATTCGGAAACCCATCACCTTGCCGTCCTCCAACGTCCGAAGCACCGGAACGAATGTCCTCGCCCCCAGCTGGATGTCTTCAAAGACCGCGCTCATTCCTTCCAGTGACTCGACAGCTGAGCTGAAGCAAATGGTCGCCTCGTTTTCTAAGTCCCCCTCGATGGTGCGCCAAAAGTACGGAGAGGATTTGCAGAGAAGTCTGGATGCCTTTGTGACTAGGAAACAACCCAAAGAGTCGACAAACCATGAACCAACTGCCTTTGTGGCAAGGGAGGCGTCCTTATCGCTAATGTCTAACCAGCGCCGATTCGAGAAGATTCAACAGGCCCTTGAGAAGCCCGACGACACCCATTCATCTCAACAGCTGTTTTGGCTCAAGGCTGGACAGTTGTGGCCTGCAATCACTCACGTTACGCTATTAGAACAGCTGAGATCAACCGCGCAGCCCATCACGTTCGGTAAACATGCGAAAGAGACGTTGATTGACTTTGGCCTCGCAATTACGAATACGCAAAGAGACCTCAGAATCAATGATTTTGTTCGTCGAGGTGATGCTGGAAGGTACAAAGATGAGATGAGCAACCAGGGACATTCCAATTGGCAGCCTTGCGACCACCCAGATTGGCTGCTCTTGGAGATTGAAGCGAACCTTCTCATCCGCCCCGATCAGGTCGATGTAGCACTGGCTACGATTTCTCCCGCCTCGGGAAACAATTCCGTTCTTCAAATGAACATGGGTCAAGGTAAGTTGACTGATTATCTCCGCCTTCTTTCCATTTGTCGCTTAGCAGCATACTAACTGTGTCTCAGGCAAGACATCCTGCATTATTCCAATGGTTGCCGCAGCGCTCGCCAATCGGCAGAACCTCGTCAGAGTGGTTGTACCAAAGGCTCTGCTCCTCCAGACGTCGCAATTGCTTCAAGGTCGCCTAGGTGGACTACTTGACCGTCAAGTGCGCCACCTTCCGTTTTCCCGACGAACACCCACCGAGGAGCATATCATTCGGGCGTACCACAGAGTCCACCGGACTATGATGAAGGAAGCAGGGGTGATGGTATGCCAACCAGAGCATAACCTTTCATTCATGTTGAGCGGATTGCAGCGCCTTCTTGACAACAGAGTTCCGGAAGCTGGTCCCATGATCAATGTTCAATCATGGCTGCGCACTCGGTGCCGTGACATTCTCGATGAGTCCGATCACACATTGGCTGTACGAACACAGCTCATCTACCCCTCTGGTTCGCAAACTACTGTGGATGGCCATCCTTCACGATGGCAAGTCACTCAAGCTATTCTACGACTTGTTGATCGCCATTCTTACGGGCTGACGAGTGCATTCCCCAACTCGATTGAGGTGGTTCGACGGCCTGGTGGTGGCTTTCCTCTGCTTTTCTTCCTCCGGTCAGATGTCGAGGAAGAACTCATTCGCGGCCTCACCACTGACGTATTGAGAGGTACTGATGGGATCCTTCCGGTCCAAAGTCTAGAAGCGGCGGACCGTCTTGCGATTCGGGAGTTCCTCACAGGCAAACCCCGGGACGTCACTCTGCAGCGCATTCGTCAACTCTGTCCGGATCGGCCCGCTGTTCGCCAGACAGTCTATCTTTTACGGGGAATTCTGGCGAATCGGATATTGATGATGACTCTGAAGAAGCGATGGAACGTCCAGTACGGTCTACACCCTCTGCGCGACCCCATCGCTGTGCCCTATCACGCGAAGGGTGTTCCTAGCGAGCAGTCTGAATGGGGACATCCAGATGTTGCTATTCTTTTTACATGCCTGGCTTTCTACTACGACGGCATCAGTGTCTCGCAGCTCACCCAGTCCTTGGAGCACCTTCTCAAGTCCGATGACCCATCGGCTGAGTATGACAAATGGACTCAGACCACCGAATCGTTCCCCGAGTCCCTCAAAGCATGGAACTCCATCAACGTAGATGACGATCTGCAGCTTGTCGAGATTTGGAAGGCTGTACGGTACAATATGACAACCATTGACTACTTCATGAATAACTTCGTCTTTCCCCAACACGCTAAGCAGTTCAGAGTCAAGCTTCAGTCCAATGGATGGGATATTCCATTATTCACGGTCGACACTCCTTCAAACAATGAAGACAGCCAAGAGATTTCCAGGGCTCTGACAACTGGATTCAGTGGCACAAATGACAATCGTACGATGTTGCCTCTGACGATCAAGCAGGAAGACCTTCCTGGCCTATCTCACACGAACGCTGAGGTCCTTACTTACCTTCTACATAAGCGATCTCGTGAGTGTCGCAAGATTGAAGGCTCGGGAGGGGAAAGAGCGACTGAATCAGACCTTTTGCAAGAGCTCAGGCGACGGGACATCAATATCCTGATCGATGCAGGAGCTCAGATCCTGGAGATGGACAATGTCACCCTTGCAAAGAAATGGCTGGAAGTTGACCAGCGAGCTTTCGCTGCTTTGTTTTTTGACGAACAGAACAAACCATGGGTCATTCAGAGAACTGGAAGAAAGACCCCACTACTTGCTTCACCGTACGCGGATGACCTCAGTAGATGTTTGGTGTACTTGGACGAGGTAAGATGACGGTCATTTCTTATGTTGGAATTTCAGCTGAAAGACTCTAGGCACATACTCGAGGAACGGACCTGAAGTTTCCCCCTAGTGCTCGAGGCGCACTTACTCTCGGCCTCGGTCAGAGCAAGGACCATACCGTTCAAGGTGAATGAAGGAACCCATCCCCTTGTTATGGTTTTGAAAAGAGGCTGACCCATTGCCAACAGCTGCAATGCGGCTGAGACAGCTGGGAACTACCCAATCCGTCACGTTCTTTGCTCCTCCAGAAGTATATCAGAGCATCCTGGATTTGCAGTCCAAACCTCTTGGCGCCACTGTCGACTCCCACGACGTGTAAGTACATGGGTACACATGCACTGGGCCACACTGACCGTGCGCAGAATCTGCTGGCTGTTGGACAACACTTGCGATGGCATTGAACAATTGCAGCCCCTCTACTACGCCCAAGGCATCGACTTCTGCAGGCGCATGCAGGCCACCGTTGAACATCCCGAGTTCCTGCGAGACAAGGCCCAAAGGGAAGACTACCTGGCCACAATCAAGCAGAATGAGCAGTTCAGCTTGCAGCAGATGTACGAGCCCAAGCGAAAGGTGAAGGGCACTGGCGAGTTCCGAGCTGGTTCGAACTTGAAGATCAGATCTTTTGTCAAGGAGCTCAATACGAGACGCAAAGCATTCCAAGATACGGGTCGGGCTGTTCATGCTTCAGCTCTGCAGGAGGTCGAGCAAGAGCGAGAAGTGGCATTCGAGGTGGAGACTGTTCGCCAAGTCAAAAAGCCCCAGCACTACCCAGCGCTGTCGTTCCCGGGCCTTGCTCAAGATATTGAGTCGTTTGCATTGAACGGAAGAATCCCCGCTGGATCTCAGAGCTTCGTGCCAGTTCTCAAGTCGCTGGCAAAGACGGGTACCGGCAAAAAGTTCAAAGTCGCCGATCGATCAACACAGGCACGGCTGTTCGTTTCCACAGAATTCGAGCGAACAATCAAGCTCACCTTTGACTTGACGAACGACAATTTCCTGGTAAGTATATTCTGCAAAGCTTTCATGTTGGCGGCAGTTCTGACGAGTTATTTCCAGCGTAATGTCAATTGGATTCTTTGGAGCGATGTCGCTGGCGTCGCTCTCGTCGTTGTCCCCGAGGAAGCCGAGATGCTTTTGCCTCTTATCAGAAACAAGGGCCCCAAGCATGTGACACATCTCATTCTATACTCGGCTCCCGTCACCCGCAAGATGCTTCATTTCAGCAAACTTGACTATCTCAGTATCCCGCCTCTTGCTAACGACTGGGAAGCGCCAATGTGGTTGAGGGTTGAACTGGGATTATACGCCGGACGGCTCTACTTTGAGTGGGACGAGTATGCAGAGATCTGCCGCCTGCTCGGTATTGACGAGACGTCTTTTTCCGAAGACATGGAAGAGTCTTCTGATGAAGATCTGAAGAGGGCACAGCTTGACGGAGCAGTCGAATCTAAGCCGTCGGCCAAGCCAGCCAAGACTGGTCTGACACCTCGTCCGTTGACATTTTGCCAAGAATGGCTTGCTGCTCGACGCCGTGGTCAGGACTTTGTCTCTACCCCTATGGGTTTCATCGCCCAAGGAAAGCCTCTCCAGGCTACCCATCCTTTCTTCCGCAAGACTGATACGGAGAAGCATGACAAGCTCTTCGTCCCCATCAGTCGCCAAAAGGTTCATCAGGATGCAGATGACCAGCCTCTGGATGATTTCGGTCTGGACTACATGGGCGAAAATGAGAACGCAGACAGCGATGCTGACGACGACGAAATCGAGTACAATGAGTCGGAGATGGGCAGCGATGGCGAGGACCCTCAGGTGGAGTCGGATTCGGAGTATTGAGTTGGTCGGAAGGGATACGTGCTCAGAATGTTGCTTGATCTTCCGTGTCAAGGGATGGCAACGTGGAATATTCTGTCATTGGTGTTCGGGTTACTTCTGTATGATACCACTTGCTTGCTAGCTCAGATCGTCAAATTGTCTTTGATTTCATACTTCGTGGTTCTTTCTGGTCAGTCTACTTGTTCAATACTAATTAATGATGGCGGGTAGTATGATGGCTATATGAATCAGTAGGCGATCCTTTTTTATTGTTTGCTTTCCACGAGAACTTGTGGACTTGGGTTCCTCGACATAGTATGTGTCTCACTTACAAGGCAATGACTCTGCCATTACACGTGGACAACAAGGCAGAACGACGAAGCGGGAGAACGAAGCGGGACGATGAAGCGGGACGACGAAGCGGGACGACGAAGAACAGAGACAACAGAAGCAATGGACCTCCAAAACAATTCATTTGACATGCTAGTAACATACATCAGGTAGGTGCAAGTGGCCCATTTCCTCCTTTCTCATGTTCCGACTTTCGCGAGTCTCCCAAGAAATCCTTCAAATCATCACTGCACAGTCGTATCAATCAACCTCCCGCGAGATCAAAGGTGCTTGCTCACCCGGGATGGCTTCAAAAGCCTCATGCCCAAGGAGGTCCAGTACCAGACGGGGCCATTGTCAATGGTGATAGCGTCCACTCCAGTCTGCTGGCGACAGGTAGCAGACTCGCAGTCGTTCTTGCTCCAGCCGACAAGAAGGTCGTCGGCCCACCAGGTGCGAGGTTGGCCATCCACGCGAAGTGTGACTGTGATGGAGCTCAGACCAGAGAAGCCAGTGGTCTTGAAAACGGTGAGAGGGCACTCCTTCATCGCAGGGCAGGAAGGCACCCAGGCAGTCTGGCTGGCGAATTCCGTCTCGTTGCTCTGTGTGGCGTTCCACTGGTAGCCCGTGAACGTGAATTCGCAGAGCTGGCCGGCGATGCGAGAGTCACAGCCGAGGTTGATGCCGTAGAAGTCGAATTGGAAGCACGGAGAGGATGCCGTCTTGCCCATGCCAATCTGAGCGGTGTCGCCAGAGAACCCAGTCGTGTTGGAGAGCATGGGAGGCACGAACTCGACAAGGCGGCCGCCAGAGGAGGGCAGGTACGGGTCTGAGGGGGGAGGACCGACGAGGAACCCCTTCGAGAACCAGAAGCGGTGGTAGGGGTTGTAGACGGGGCCAACCGAGAGGTCATCAAACTGCAAGTCTTGTTAGCAATGGCCAAGTACGCCGGGCGACAACGGCGACAACGGCGACAAAGACGCCGCCGGACGACGATGGGGACAAGGAAGAAACTTACGTCCAAGGCCAGCGTCCCAACCTCAGTGGTACCCGTGCACATGGGGGTCGCGGCCGAAATAGGGGCAGTTGCGTTCTGGCGCTTCTGGAAGGCACGACGCTCGAGGGCAGCTCCTGCCGTGGCGGTTGGCGTGGTCGTAATTACCTGAACCAGGGTGCTGAGAACCAGCGAGCTCTGGACGTTGCCGCCGGCGCTGGCAACCACGGTGCTGGCAATGGTGCTTGCACTCACAATGACGCTGGCGCTGGCGCTGGCACTGTCACTGGCGCTGGCGCTGGGAGGGCTGCCACCTGCGGCGTTGCCGGGGTCTGCCGGGCTCACAGTGATGACCGAGATGGAAGTGACCAGGGACTCGAATGGGAAAGAGTAGGTGGTTGTGGCTTCCGAAATGACGTTGACCAGTGTGCTTGTGAGTAGAGAAGAGCTGGTCTCTGTCGAGCTTGGAACTGGTAGGCTGGGCGAGATGGGTTCCATGGAGCTGACTACCGTCGGGGTCGGCTGCGGTGTGAGGGTCAACGTGCAAGAACTGGTGCTCGCTGCGCCAGGCTGAGCAGAGCCAACGGCAGTGGCAGCGTCAGTTGGACCAGCAGGTGCGGCCGCATCGGTCTGGGCAGTGGGCCACAATGTGACCACAGAGGGAGAGCCGAGAGGACCAGGAGAAGCAGTCACTTGCGCTGGGTCGCTGTATCCCCCAAGAATGCTACCAGGAGCAGAGCCAGCAGGGACAGTGACCGTCACAGGTGCTGCGCCAGCGGGATCCTGAGAGACGGAGCCAGCATCTGAGCCAGATCCGGCTGGGACGGTGACAGTGACAGGCGATGCATTACCAGGATCCTGAGAAGCAGAGTCTGAGCCAGAGCCGGAGCCGGAGCCAGCTGGAAGGGTGACTGTGATCGCAGAAGGAAGGCCAGCTGAAGGAGACGAGTCGCCATAGCCACCAGGAATGGAGTCGCTCGGAGAGACAGTCTGACTCAAGATGGAACCAGGGCCGCCCGGAACACCTCCGGCAGGAGGAGTGTCAGAGGTCATGAAGACGGTGACAATTGAGCCAGCTGGAGAGGAGGCGCTGGGCTGGATGACAGTGATCGTGGCAGGGCCAGATGGGGAAGAACCAGGGGCGCCAGGAGGCTGAATGACAGTGACGGTGGCAGGGTCAGACGGGGCAGAGCCAGGAACGCCAGGAGGCTGGATGACAGTGATGGTAGCAGGGCCAGACGGGGCAGAACCAGGAACGCCAGGAGTTGCCGGAGGCTGTGAGCCGCCAGTCGCAGGAGGTTGAGGGAATGTGAGAGTGAGAGTGGCGATAACAGGAGTGCCTGCCGTGGGGTCCTGAGCACCTGCCGGCATAGTGTAGGTGGTGGTAACGACGGTAGCAGGTGGGACACCATTGCCAACGCCCGGAGGGAATGAAGAAAGAAGCGTCTGAAGAGAGTAGGAGAGACTGCCATCAGGGCCCGGGACCATTGTGGGAACGACAACGGTGCTAACAGAGCCACCGCCAACGGGAGCCCCAGGGGTATTGCCAGAGTCCGTCGCAGAGGGAAAGGTGACGGTGAAGCAGGTGACGAGAGCGTCGACAGTTGGAGTGCCTCCCGATCCAGGTCTGGTGTTGTACAGAGTGGTGCTGAAGACAACGACGCCATCAGAGTTGGTGCCAGGGTCCGTAGGGTTCCAGGGGAAAGAAGGAGGAGTCTGTCCAGCAGGGAACGTGTAGACTGTCGTTGTTCCTTGACCATTGCCTCCTGGAGCGCCGGGGGTAACTTGGCCGCCAGGGAGGGTGGTAGCAGGAGGATTGCCATCAACGTTGCCGGGGATGCTGGCGATTGAGGAGTCGGGAGTGGGAGCGATGTAGACAGTGGACGTGATGACGGGGCCAGACTCCCAAGGCTTGGGGCCTGTGTACTGAGAGCCGCCAGCAGGAGGGGTGTAGGCGTCAATGGTGATGGTAGTAGGAGGGAGAGAAGTGGGCTGGGCAACGACGGGGATGTAGACGGTCTGCGTGAGGGTAGGGCAGGTTGAGGCCAGGGCGACGCCCAAGGCCGCGAGGCCGCCGATGACTCGGACTCGCATGTCGACGAAGACGCTGAAGGACGCTAAAGGACGACGAAGGACGAAGAAGGACGCCAAAGGACGAAGACAAAGGACGAAGACGACAGAAAAGACAGAGACAAACGAGGGCGGGCGCCAGAAATGAAGGATGGGATGAAGAAGAGAAGAAGTCAGAGGATGATGGGAGAGAGGGGGGGTTTAAATAGATGGGAGAGGGGGAGTGATCGAGGGGCAGAGGCAGAGGCAGAGGCAGGAGGGACCTCCTTCCTCGATCTTGCAGTTGGAAAGTTCTGGGAAGGAAGCTTTCGGGTCACGGGAGGAGCGCACAGCAGTTGCCAGCCTCACACTCTAGATGGAAGGCACGGCGGGGCATACGAAGGACGTGAGCCGGGCAAGCACCAGATCAAGAAAGGAGAAAAGAAGGTTGGGCATCATGTCAAACACCAACGAAAGCCAGAGCACATAATCACTGCAGGCCGAAGAGCCGATGGAGACAAGCATATTTGGGGAGGGAACACTTTGTCCATAGCAGATATGTCGTAGCCCTCGGTCATGATCAAATGCGGCACAATATGGCGTCCTCCAGAGGCACATGAAGTCGCCGGTCTGACCATGCGACTGCCCATTGAGAATTGCAACTGCTCTCCGGGAAAGGTTGGCAAGTACCTGTTGCTTCATGTGACTGTGAACAGAACCGCCTGGAATCGTTCGGTCAGTCGGGTGGCCTGGTTTCGAAACCAGTGGGGCAAGAGAGGTCGTTGCCTTCCGCAAGTTGAACAGTTGTTGAGGGAGGCACGACTTCCGTGGGAAGGTCCTCGCCTCACCAGTCCCATGGACTTACCGTATCGCAAGAGAAGCGGGCAGGAAGGAGGTGCGCAAAGGGAAACAGGTTGGTCGGGGTGGCAGCCGCGGCGAGGCACATGCACTGTACCCAAGTCAAGCTGGGAAGGAGACAAGTCCGGTGCCTGCCCAGGAGAGAGCTGCTCCCCACTTCCTTATCAGCCATGGAACAGGCTGGAATCTTGCCTTGGTGGGAGGGCAGGAAGACAGATGGAAAAAGAGGGAGACGCGTGTGGTCTGGGCAATCACGTCGTGGAGGAAGGAGGGAGACAGAAGCAGGAGCACGGTGGTCCTGGGTTTGGTGAGTGGCTGGCGATGAACCCGCCGATGAGGTGGGTTGAGCATAGGATGGCTGCAGGAGGGCTGTGGTAGAGGTTGAATCGTAGTCAATGAATTGCTTGCTTGCTGTGAATCGAAGTAAAGAATGTGCATCTCCAGTCTAGACCGGGTCATCCTCGTAGGGAGGCGGCGGCGGCAACGGCTCTCCAACCAAGCTCTCCACGGCCTCCCTCCTTTTCTCGTCCTCCATTCTCGCCGCCCAGAGTGCCGCGCCCGCCGACGTTGTGAGCAGGAAGAAAAAGGACAGCACCGGCACAAGCTCAAGAAGCATAGCCACCGTGCCGAACCACACGTACTCCCATGTCCTCGACTGTATCTCCCTCTTCGACTCTTTCTTGCTCAGGCCCCGCAGCTGGAACCATCTGTAGTGGGCAAGCTTGCCCAGTCTCGTGCCCGTGATGATGATGAATGCCGGGGTGCCGACCACCGGGATGAAGTTGAGGGGGAGGAAGATGATCAGTTCGATGATCTGGACCATGCTCCAGGGCGTGTAGATGGCGGAGGTCGTTGGCTTGCCAAGCATCTTGACTGCGGTCGGGGCGTCGGGGAAGAGAATTCGGTGCGGAGCAACGAGCTCGGTATGGGACTCCTTGATAAGGGTGGCCTAGCACGCATCATTAGTTTTGCTGGAAATACTTGTTTTGGCTTGCGTGGAAGACTTACATCGAAGACGTCGACTCGGCATTCGTCGACAAAGAAGCCCTCAAACAGACCCTGGATAATCACCACTCCCTCTCCCAGGACAAGCACCACCGCGTTGACCCATGCGCCCCAGCCGTGGAAGATGGCCAAGAACGCGAATTGCGGCAGGAAGGCAAACGTGAATAGTATGAAGTATACCAGGAAGGATATGATGGATAGCGGTAGCAATCGGCTGAGGAAGAGCGGGTAGAACTCCTTGTTTCGCAGAAAGTACCAGATACCGCGTAGAGGGTACGAGGCGGCGATGCCGGCGCGCGTTAGGTAGCTGACCGGTCGCTCGACAGGGCGAAGAACGACATCGACGCGTGATGACCACGCTGATTGCTGTGATTCTGGCATTTTTGTAGTGGCCGTCAGGCTCGAGGGGTGTCGTAGGAACGAGGTCGTCGTCGGTTTAAAGTTCGAAGTTGTTCCTGCAATCGCTTGGACGCGACTCTCGCTGGAAATGATTGCGCAAATGGCTGCCTACGTCATCCGACGCGGCGTTCTCTGATTGGACAGCGATGTTGACATGCCCCACTCCAACCTGCAGGGAAAGCCTTGTTCGAGCCTGGGGAACCCCGCGGTCGCGACGATCATTTGGTGGCGCACAGCTTGTCGGGAGCGCCAGCCACCAACGGTCCACTGCCAGCCAACAGAGCCTAGCTAAAAATGAGTGAGTCGCAAATCATTGAAAGGCAGCACCGCAAACTCTGGTTCTTCGATACATTTCCAAATCTCGACTTCAGTTTCGATCGAATTATTACCTTTCCAGCGAAGTCGATGCCACTTCTCGCCGCCGTCTGGAGTTGGATGGCATGAGCTGGGGCGTCGTCGCATTTCGTTATCCTCCGTGCCGATAGCAAGCTCCAGAATTTTAATTTGCTCGACTGTTGAGATCTCTGTCGCCATTCCGGTTTCTTTCGGCATCATATTTGGTTTCGGGTATTATCGAAGTGCGTTTACAAATGGCTCTCCAGACGCATTTGGGACCGCGAGCGAGAAAGCTGATGTCAGTGACTGACCTTACCAGAACGTGGATTTCCTAATTTCACCACATCAACATGCATGGTCACCTTGCAATGCTTCCACGAGTGACTTTTATTGAATGGCCGAACATAAGGGGATCCAGTGTCTGCACATGCGTTATTGGATTCATAGCGCAGATTCGTGGCCGCCAGAAGTTTCCATTTTAACTGGTTAAGAATAGGGCCTCTGGCCAGCTACTGTGATTTTTACCTGGAACCTGTACTGCAACAACCTCCGACTTCCCCCTTCAGCTAACGGCCTACTGGTCATATGATCCTTTAGCCCCATTTCCCCCACGCGCGCTAAGGTGCGCTATTATAATCTTATTACTTTTAATATTACTTTAATAATAACTTCACGACTTTAACTAGACTTAATTACTATAGACTTTCTATAACTTTTTAATCTATCTTCTAACTCTTATATATACCTTTTATTACTTAGCCTTCTTCTCTACTACTTACTTATGCTTTCTAATACTAACGTCTATTATAATATTTTTAGAAGCTATTATATTATTACTATAGTTTAAGCTTTCTATTAACTAGGCTAATGTTTTTATAGTTCTATAGTTATTAGTAATATTTATAATATTATAGTTTAGCTAAATTAGTTTACTAGCTATACCACCCTACTAAGGATATTATTAAAATAGGTATAATAGTTAGGATTAGTAGTAAATATAGCTATATCCTTTAGCTAAGGTATATAGGTGTTTCCTATAGCTATACTATTAATATTAGCCTTTAGGACTATTAAGTATAACTTAGCTATAGTTATCTTATCCTTAAAGCTCTATAAGTAGAAGAGTATTAACTTACTAATTATAATAAACCTAGCTTTATAGTTAGTATTAATTATTATATCTTAAGGTATACCTTAAGTAAAGCCTTATAGTATAAAGCCCTATAGATTAAGTAAAATAGAATATATCGTGAAATTATAAGAATCTAAGTAGTTTACTTATAGGATAAAGGATAAGCTTAAAGCTTAATAAGTAATAATATCTTAAGTATATAGCTAAAATAAGCTTTTCTATAACTAAAGACTTTATAAAGCTATTACTATATAAATAACATAAGCAAGGCTATTAACCTTACTAATAATAAAGCTATCGTTAATAAAGCTAATAGCTATAATAGGCAAGTTGAGGTCGGCATATGATATGTAACGTAGTAAAGGCGTTCACTACCTTTAGCGCAATAAGCGCCCTAACTACGCCTAACGTAATTAACGTAGTTAGCATATTAAACGCAGTAAAGGCCTTTAAAGGCTTTTAGGGCGTTTAATACACCTAAAGCCTTAAATATAGTTAACCTTTTTAATATATATATTACTATAACTATATTACTAATATAATATATATTAATTAGTAGTATAACCTTAATAGTTACTTACCTCCCTTAAATTAAAGAAAATAGCTAACTTTATATTAATAGTTAACCCTATTAAGTTTAATAATTAAGTTTTAGTATATAGCTAATCCTATAAAATTTAAATAATAATAATATTATATTAAACTCTTCTTCTAACTAAAAATATCCTAAAGAAATATAAAACCTTATTATTATACCCTAAATAATATTAACTAATTTTAAAATAGTAGAAAACTTTAAAGCTAAATTATTTAAGCTTATTAGCTATATAATAATTACTAACTTCTAAGCTACTTATAAAAACTACTTAGAGAAGTTTTATAAAATACTTATTCTAACTAAATATTTACTACTTAACTTTAATATATAAGTTATAATTTTAACTATAGCTTATAAAAGATTTAAATACTATATAATAAACTACTATAAATAAATCTAAACTATAAACCTAAAAAGAGAAGCTTATATTAATACTATAAAATTTAAAAACTAAATATTAAAGACTTAGAGAGATAATCTTAATATATTTATAAACTTAGTTAAATAATAGTATTATCTTAATATGCTATATTATATAAAATATATTAAGATTAAAAATATTTTAAAATAAAAACTTAACTTTACTTTATTCTTTAATAAAGATAGAAAAATAAGAGGTTATAAGACCTTAAATACTAGCTATATAGAGAAACTAGAAAGCTTAAAACCTTAATATTTAGTTAATATTATATTTTAAGATTAAAAACTAATAGTAGTTCTATTAACTTTAGAAGAATATATTAACTTTAGATAAAAATTCTTAAGTACTTTAAGATTCCTACTTCTAAAGTTAGAAATACTAAGTAATTAACTATTAACGCCTAACTTAACTACTAAAACTTTAATTATATTATTAGAATAATTAACTATTATAATAGTAAATACTATCTATTATATAACTAAACTTCTTTCTAGTTAAAACTAAAGTAGTATATTAGAATCTAATAATATATAAAGTTATTATAGTTAAAAATAATCTTAGTCTATTTATTCTAAACCTTAACTTACTTTATTAACTATACTAAAAAGAAAAAAGCTTATATTTAATAATAATATCTAAGAATAAACTAAAAATATAAAATAAGTTTCTACTTTATAAAGAGATCTAAGTAATAATAATAATAAAAGTAATCCTAATAATAAGAAAGACTATAAAAATAAAGACTATAATAATAGAAGAAGTAATAGAAACTAAGTAAACTACTACTCTTCTAAAGCTTAATAGAGACCTATTAAGCTAGGATAGTTTAATAATAGAATATCTATTAACTATAACTTTCTATCTATACTTATTACTTTAAATAGAGACTATATTATTTATACTTTATCTAGCTCTTCTATAAATAATATAAGATATTTACTACTATAATTTAAAATAGATATAATTAGATTATTTAATCTACTTCTATATAATAATAAAATAAATAATATCTATATTAATAAAAGTTTTAAAATAGTTTATTAAAATATATATTATTTTATTAATACTATTAATAGCTATATTAAATCTAATAATAATAATTTAGTAATAATAGCTTTAAACCTCTATTAAATATTACTTTACTATATATTAAATTAATATTATACTAACTTAATAACTAAAGAAAAGTTAGCTTTAAAAAACCTTTAAATTAAAGTATTATATTAAAAAGAATTACTATTTAAAAGATTTTACTTTCTATATAAACTTACTAAATTATAGTTATCTAAAGAATAATATACTTTAGGAGATATTTATAATTATTATAATATCTATTATTAAATAACTAAAGTAGCTTAACTTTACTATAATATAAAAAAGTTTAAAATAAAAATATTATTTATAATATATAATAAGATAGATATTAAGCTTATTATAAGTATTTTAAAACTTAATAGATTAACTAATTATAATAAATTTATAGCTAATCTATAAAGTATAATACTAAGCTAATATAGAATAATTACTAAAAGATTATAATATAATCTTTTACTATTAACTACTAAAAGTAAATATATAGAGATAATATCTTTATATTTAATATTAAGAATAATACTTAAGTCCTCTTTAAGCTATTATCTTTACTATTCTAAACTAAAAAAGTTTAAGGTTTCTTATTTAATATTAGCTAAGAATATAAGAATTACTATAAATATCTTAGTTAAATTATTATTAACTTATAATAAGTTAATATAACTTAAAAAGCTTTAAATATAATTTAAATATAGATATTAACTTAATTATTATAATTAATATAGTTAATATCTAAAAGTATTAAGATATCCCTCTATATATATTACCTCTAAACTTAAGTAGTAGATTAATAATACTAATAATAATAACCTATCCTATAATAATAATTATAATTATATCTAATATTATAAAGCTACTAATACTTTAGAAACTTATAATAAAGACTTAGTTATTAGTATAAATAATAAAGATAAAAATAATTATAACACTAAAAGTATAAATTAAACTAATATTTTATTCTAACTAAATAAAGATTATACTCTAAAGATATTAAGATATCTTCCTTATTATAATAATAAATACCTTCTCTTTAATACTTCTTTATTTTTAAATTTTATATTAACTAACCTTAAAATCTATATATATAATATTTATTTATATAATATAAAGCTATACTTAGATTTTAATAGTATCTTCTTATATTAAACTCTCTTATTATTATAGCTAAATACTACTATTATTAGTTTTATTAAACCTTAATATTATAATAATATCTAATCTTATAAATATATTTATACTAAAATTATTATTTAAAGTTTTTAAGATAAACTACTAATTATAATTTATATAAATATTAGTATAAATAGATCTATAATTAGTAAAGCTTATCTCTATTAATTTTATATTATTATTAAATAACCTAAAGTATTTAAGCTATAAAGAGTAAGAAGTATAAAAACTATTATATAAGTTACTTTCTTAATACTTATTTATAGTTAGTTACTAAATAGATATATAATAACTACTAAACTATAAATAAGCATTTAGCTAATATTATACCTTAATATTAGTTTACTTATAAAGTAAAACTTTAATATTTTAAATAATATTAATATTCTAAACTCTAAATTATATATTTATATTCTATTTTATAGTAATCTTTATATACCTTTATAGATTTATTCTAAAATCCTAATAAAAACCTTTACTATATATACTACTACTAATATAGTAATACTACTATATAATTAGGTAACCCTATAAATCACTATACTAATAAGATTAAAATAAAATCCCTTCTATTTAGCTTAAAATAAGAAAGGTATATATTTATATATATAGGTGTTTCACTATTTATTCCTATTATTAATAATACTTCTTACCCTTTAAAGATTAAATATAAAATAAAACTTAAAATATTATTACTATTTAAATCTAATAGTTTTATTAAACTATAAACTTATAATTATTTATAAGCTACTATATTAATATTACTAAATAAATACTTAATATATTATTCTATTTTTTACTTTATAAATTAAAAACTAGCTACTTTAGTTTAATTACTAAAGTAGTTAGCTACTAAATAGGACTAACTCTTAGCTTTTAACTTAAATAAATCTTTTATAACTTAAAATAATACTAAAGATAATCCTATGCTAAAATAAGAAGATATTTATAAAAGAACTATTAATATAAATAGCAAAATAAGTATTACTAAGCTAAAAAGCCTACCTACTATTATTACTAATAAAGGCGTTTATATTTATAATTATAGTAAAAAAGCTATATAATACTTTAAAGAAGTAATCTTATATTATCTTAAGGTTTAAATTAACTAAAGTCTAATTAATCTTTTAGAAAACTAATACTTATATATTAAACTTATTAATAGTTAGCAAAAAATAAATATAAGATAATATTTATACCTAATAAGCAAAAAAGATAAAAAACTAATAAATACTATTCTTAATAAGCTATATACTTAAGACTAAATAGAATAAAGAAAATCTAAACCTATTCTATTTAAAACTTCTATATTTATAATATAGCATATTATTAATAGTAAATATAAAGGTTAAATAGTTATTAATTTATATACCTTAAATAAAGCTATAGTTCTAAATATATATCTAATACCCCTCTAATAAGATATTATTAAACACTTAAAGGGAAAAGCTTAAATTATAATTATTAATACTTAATTATTCTTTTATTAGTTCTTTATTAAGAAGAAATATAGAGAACGCTTTATAATTATTAGTTATTAAGGTTAAAAGTAGTTAAAAGTTATACTTATAAGTTTTTATAACTCTCTAATATATACTTAATATATTATAGATAAGCTTTTATAGCTTTATAAAGAGTTTATATATACTTTTATTAATAATATTATAATAATATTAACTAACTTTAAAAGCTACTTAAAATATCTTAATATTATCTTTAAACTATTTTTAGATATTAGTCTATTACTATCTACTTAAAAGTTATTTATTAAGTATTTATCTATTAAATTATTAAGATTTACTATTAATACCTTTAGCCTATCTAATATATAAGACTATATTAATACTATTATAAAAATAAAATACCCTCGTAACTTTTATTAACTTAAGTATTAGATTAAAGCTATAAGATTTCTTTAATATATTATACTATAATATAGTAATTATATATAACTACTATAAGAATAAAAAATATTATTACTAATATAAGCTTATATATAAGAAAAAGATAAAAGTATAGCTAGAAAAATATTCTACTAAAATACTTATTTTATTCTAACTAAAGAAGAAATTATAAGCTTTAATAATATTAAGAACATTTTAATAGATAATAATATAATATTTTACTATAATCTTAATAAATAGTTATTTATCTAGCTTAATTCCTTAAAAAAATATAAATATTTAGCTTTAATTTTCTAACTTAAGAATAATATTATTTAGAAACCTTATAATACTATTAAATAAATAGATATATTACTTATTATTTATATAAATAAAGCGCTTAATATAGCTAAATAAAAATACTAGCTAACTAAATTTAAAGTAACCTATCTAATATAAATAGTTAAAAAGACTAAACTATTAATATAATTATCTTATAATAAACTTATAATTATTCTTATTAACTATTTAATAACTTATAATATAGTTAAGTAAATATTATTATAAACTAAAAATAAAATAAAGTTAAACCTATATCTTACTCTATTATCTAAATACTTTAACTAATTCTTATTAATATACTACTATATCCTAAGAATATCTAATATTATAATAGACGTTTTATTACGTTTACTAACTACTAAAGTACTAATAGAAGATATTAGTAAACTTAATAAAATATAAGATAATATACTAATAAGAGTTAATTTTATAACTAAAACTTTATTAGATAATAATTTTAAAACTAAACTTATCTAAGTATATAAAAAATTAAAATTATAGAAGAAAATATATAATATATTAAGTAACTAGTAAGATAATATTAAGCTTAACTTTATTATATATAATAGCTTCCTTTATTATATTAATTACTATAACTTTAAGTAATAATTTTATATACTAAAGGAAATAGTAATACTATTAATTAAAGAAGCTTATAATAATTATTATTATTTTAGAGAGTAATAAATATAGAAAGCACTAAATAATAACTTTTATATTTAAAAGCTATATTACTAAGTAAAAGTATATATTTAAAACTATCCTTATTATAAAATACTTAATATTAATTATTAACTACTATTAAGAACTATATAACTAATTTTAATACTACTTATTCTATTTTATATTATTATAATAAACTTTATTATTAATCTTCTTAAAATACTATTAAAATACTTTAGTTATAAATAGAAAAACTTCTTATTACTTAATATTATCCTTATAATTAATAATAAATTCTTAAAAGTAATATTACTAAAATAACATAAAGGCTTAGCCTTAAGAAATATAAGAAGGTATTATTATTATTAATCTTATCTATCTTAGGTATTTAGTACTAATATTATTATCCTATACTAGCGTTATTATCTTATACTTTCTAATTAGTATTATTATCTATTAATATATAACATCTTATATAATAATAATAATACTTACTTACTTAAATATTCTATATAAAATAAACTAATAGACTTTAAGGTATAAAACCTTATATAAAAATGCTCTATTTATTATAACTTATAACTATAATATTAATTATATAATATATATATTTATATAAGCACCTTATATAATTAGCAGTTTAGTAGGTTACGTTTTAGGTTATTTTTCCCCTCACTTTTCCCTACTTTAGGGAATAACTTAAAAACTATATTAATAGAAATTATTATAATATATTTCTTCCCTTATTATTATCTATACTATTAAATACTTATAAATACTTAGGATTACTACTTTTTATTATAATATTAGCTTATTTATAACCTTATACTATATAGGTGTATATACTATGCTTCTAAATATATTTATACTTATGTTAATAGGTTATAAGCTTAGTTTAGAGATAACTTTTATTCCTTTTACTTCTTTACTTCTCTTCTACTCTCTTATAAAGCCTTACCTCTACTTAAGGGTTATATATATTAAAAATTAATCTTTTAAATACTTTTTTATTTATACTACTTTTATAGAAGCTGATATACTAGCTAGATTAGTAGTTTAGTTTTATGAGATATACCTCTTATAAATTTATATATCTAATCCTATATAAATTAACTATACCTCTATTAATTTTTCCCTAAGTAAATAGTCTCTTGCTATTGCTTTATTTAATCTATATTCCTTAGATTATCTTTTTAAACTATCCTCTAGTCTACTCTTAATTTAGTTTAGATTTATACTTATAGTATAATAGACTTCTTTTTAACTAATTTACTATATAGGATATATATTTCTTTAGTTAAATAGAAGTCTAGTTAAAGAAGATATTAATTAAAGAGAAGGAACTTTATAAAGAAAAAACTTCTCTTTTTCTAAGTTAAACCCTAACTTTTTAGGTTTTTAACTCTTATAATATTACTCTAAGAACTATTATATTATATATATAATAGCTCTTAGGTTATATAACTTTACTATTATTTATCCTATATAAGGTTTATAACTATACGTTATAACTTATTAAGGTAATAATAATTAATCTTAAGGTTTAGTTCCTAAAGCTTATAGGCTTTAAGAACTATAAAGTATAGGCTATATGTATTAAGGCCTTATTATATAGTAAAGATATTACTATAGACCTTATTAAGCTTATTTTTTCTATTAATAAAGATAAAAACTATAAGGCTTTAAGTTATATATAGTTATTCTGTAATAATAGGCCTTTTAGGGTTATAAAAGATGATTTTGACGCCTATATAGCTTAGAAGCACTTAAAAACCCTATATAAGCTTATAGGTTTTATAAATGAGTTTTTAACCTATAAAGAGTTCTTTAATATTTCTTTAGATAACTTTAAATTTATAGAAGATTATATAAATAAAATAAAAGAACTTATAGATAACTTATCTTATAATTAGCTTAAACTACTTAATTAAGTAGTTATAGTTTATATACTTAATAGTCTAAATAAGACTTATAAGGTTTTTATAACTTCTATAACTTAGTCTCTTAGGACTAACCTTACTACTTATAACTTAGACTCCTTATATATTAGTCTTATAGATAAGTATAAGAGAAAAGGAGGTAAAGAAGTAGTTAATAATACTACTACTAAGGGAATTAAAAATAAAAAATAAAATAAAAACTAGAAAAATAATAAGAATAAAAATAAAAATAAAATAACTAAAAAACCTTAGAAAAAATAGAAAAGTTTATATTATAAAAATTACAAGAAAATAAACTATACTAAAGAAAATTATGCTTTTCTATATCTTAAAAAAGTACTTAGCTAGTAGAAAAAACCCTCTATTAATACTAATAGTACTAAGGATAAGGAAAAAGAAGTAGTTAATATAACTACTATAGAAAATATTACCCTTTATATATCTCTTAATAATTCTAAAAATCTTATAGATTTAATAGATTTATTTTCTAATAAAGAAGAAGGAGATATTCTTTTTAAAAACATATATTATTTAACTCTTAATAATATAAATAAAAATACTAATAATCTTTCCTTAGGTTATTTAATTAACTAGTCTATTATTAAGGAAAAAGAAAAAGTAAGGAGTTATAATAATAAGAATAAAAAAATAGTTAATTTTTATATTAATATTGCGGCTACTATTTATATAGTTAATAACTATAAACTTATAAAAAATCTTATAAAAATAAATAAAACTATAAAATAGGGAGAAGTAAAGACTCTTACTTCTACTTTAAAAGGTAATTTAATAATATATCCTAATAATAATAATATAATATTAAAAGATATTTATTATATACTTAAACTAAGTATTAATCTACTTAGTTAATCTAAGTTAGATTTATTAGGTATTACTTCTATTATATAGAAATAACTTATTTTATATAATATTAATAAAGATTATATTATTGCTATGGGGGTAAAGAAGAATAACTTATATTACTTCTAATTTCCTATTAATAATAATAATTATTATATATATAATACTATAACTAATAATAATATAAATAATAATAATAATAATAGCCTCTAATTATAGTATGAACATCTTAGATATATATATTTATAGACTTTTTTAAAAATAAAAGATAATACTACTATGAATATAAATATAAATAATAATAATAATAACTATAAATTACTGCCTTATAAAGCCTATTATAAGGGTAAATTTATTACTAAAGTAAGCAAAAAATAGGTTTATAATAAAAATCTAGATTATTTAGATTATATAGCTTTAGACTTATGTAGGCTTATAATACCTACTATATATAATAAATATAATCTTTTTATTATCTTTATAGATAAATATTCCTATTTTATATAGGGAAAATTATTAAGAGATAAAGCTAAAGAAACTATACTTAATGCTTTTCTTGAATTTCAAGCTGAAGTTAATAATAATAATAATAATAAAAGAATAAAAGAAATATCTACTAATAGAGGTAGAGAATTTAATAATAAATATATTAAACTTATATATATGAGTAGTGGGATTATCTATAATATAAGACCTCCTTATATATATAAGCCTAATAGACTTATAGAGCGTATTATATGCACTATAGTTAATAAAATAAGAACTATACTATATAATTTAGGTTTACTATACTATTTATAGGGTAAAGCTTTTTATACTACTTTTTATATATATAATAGGACTCCTTATAGCTTTATAGAATATAAAACGCCTTATGAAATAAAAAATAATATAAAACTTAATATTAATAATATAAAAGTGTGGGGTAGCATATACTACTATAAGAATAAAGATCCTAAAATTAAGAAACTAGATGTTAGAGTATATTAAGGTTATATAATTAATTATAGATCTAATGGGTATAAAATCTGGGATATATAACTAAAGAGAGCTTTATAGTCTTAAGATGTTAAAGTTTTAAAAAATACCTTTATTTCTTATTATAAAGAGCTTCCTATAAGTATAAATACCTGCTTTAAGGATACTAATAGTAGTGTTATGCTTAATAATAATAAATATAATACTACCTAAAATAGTCTACTAAGAGATATTTCTAGTTAATCTATCTCTTATAGTAATAATCCTACTATAAGTAGAGATATTACTACTACTAATAACGCTCTTAAGAATCTAAATGATAAGATTATTATTAATAGTAATAATAATATAAATAATAATAATAATACTAATAATAATATTATTAATAATAGCTATAAAAATTATAGTACTATTTCACATAATGATAGCTATAGTACTAATACTAGTATGAGTATTTTATATAATAATAGTAAGAAAACTACTAGTATTAATAATAGAGAAATAAATAAAGAAAAATCTAAGTTATTAATAGAGATCCCCTCTCTATTAGAAGAAGCTAAAAAAGACTACTATTAGGTTAATAATATAGTTAATAATACTGAAAGTGTACTATTATTTACTATTTAGGACTGCCTTGCTCTTAGTATATATAAAATAAATAATAACGTTATAACTGATAATAATAAAACTGTTAGAACTAGTTCTATAGAAAAAGCTTCTTATATACTATTAGTTATTATATTAGAAGAGCCTTCTAGTATAAGATAAGCCTTAAATTCTCTGTATAAAGATAATTAGATTTAGGCTATATAATTAGAAGTAACTTAAATAGAAGATATAAAAACTTAGGAAATTATATAAAAACTAGATAATATTTATTTATTAGGCGGTAGATAGGTATATATTATGAAATTAAAAGATAAAATAAATAACGTTTATAAGTATAAAGTAAGATAGGTTGCTTAAGGTTTTAATTAATATTTAGGTATTGATTACTTAGAAACCTTTTCTACTACTTGTAGACCTGAAAGCTATAGGTTTATAGTTATATTTGCTATAAAAAAAGACTGGATTCTTCTATAATATGATGTTATTATAGCGTTTATTTATGCTAATATAGATATAGATATATATATAATATTACTAACTGGTTTTTTATATAATAAAACTATAAATAAGTTGGAATTTAATTCTAATTATAACTATAAGTCTTATAATAGTAAATACTGCTGTAAGCTTCTTAAAGCTTTATATGGGTTAAAATAAAGCCTTAGACTATGGTATAACTATTTAAAAGCTATATTATTAAAATTAGGATTTATTGTTTCACTTTATGATGAAGTAGTATTTATATTAAATAAAAATAGCTATAAAGCTATAATTTATTGCTATGTAGATAATATGCTATTAGTAGCTAATAATACTGCTACTAGTAACTATATATATAATAAACTAAGGTAATTTATAAAAATATAACTATTAGGGGAGCCTAGTACTTTTTTAGGCTATGAGTTTGATATAGATAGACCTAATAAGTCTTTCTTTATATATTAAACTAAATATATATAAAAGATATTAAATAAATATAATAAAACTAATATAAATCTATCTATAACTCCTATGAGAGATAATATAAAATTATATATAAATAAGTATACTACTACTAAAGAAGAAATTCTATAGTTTTAGTAGTAGATAGGAGCCTTTTTATATCTAGCTTTGAAAACTAGATATAATATAGCTTTAGTAGTTATAATATTATTAAGATATATAATAAACCCTTCTAAAGAGTATTTTATAGCTTTAGATTATCTATAGGGTTATATAAATAATTATCCTAATAAAGGAATTTATTATAACTATAATAATAATATAATATGGGATTTAATAGGTTATTTAGACTCTAATTAGGCTGGAGACCTAGATGATAGAAAATCTATATCAGCTTATGTATTTTGCTGGGGATTATATAATATAATATCTTATAGCACTATAAAATAAAAAACTGTAGCTTTATCTACTTGTGAAGCTGAATATATAGCTTTAACTGAAGCAGTAAAAGAAGCCTTATATCTATATAATAGTTATAATTTTAATTTAACTAATCTAGGTTTTAATACTATAAATAAACCTAAGATTTTTATAGATAATTTAGCAGCTAAAAAACTAGCTGAAAATCCTAAATTTCATAAGAAATCTAAGTATATTAATATAAAATATTACTTTGCTAGAGAATCTTTATTAAATAAAGATATAATGTTATTTCATATAGACACTAAGTCTAATATTGTGGATATATTAACTAAGCCTTTAGGTAAAGTTATATTTAATAATATACTGAATATAATATATAATAATAATAATAATAACTATAATAATAATAATAATAACTGTATTAAAGAAATAACTTACTAGTTTTTCTCTTACCTTTTTACCTATAAGGTTCTTTAATAAGAGTTTTTTAACTAGTTGTATAAACATATTATATATATAGGAATATTTTTCTTATTTTTCCTATAGGGTTTTTAAGTTTTTTATACCTATAACGTATATATATGTTAAGTGAGTAAGCTATATACTATAAATCAGCTGTATATACCTTAAGGGGGGATGTTAACATATAATATCTTATATAATAATAATAATACTTACTTATTTAAATATTCTATATAAAATAAACTAATAGACTTTAAGGTATAAAACCTTATATAAAAATGCTCTATTTATTATAACCTATAACTATAATATTAATTATGTAATACGTATATTTACGTAAGCACCTTATATAATTAGCAGTTTAGTAGGTTACGTTTCAGGTTATCTTTCCCCTCACTTTTCCCTACCCTAGGGAATAACCTAAAAACTATATCAATAGAAATTATCATAATATATTCCTTCCCTTATTATTATCTATACTATTAAATGCCTATAAATGCTTAGGATTACTACCTTTTATTATAATATTAGCCTATCTATAACCCTATACTATATAGGCGCATATACCACGCCCCTGAATACGCTTATACCTATGTTAACATTATCTACTATTATTACTAGTATTTATTATTCTTAATTAGTATTATTATTATTATTATTATTACTATATAACCTATATAATACTCTCTATACTACTCTAATTAAGCTATTTATATTATATACTTTTAAGTAATAAACTAAGAGTAATTTACTACTAGAGGAGTTTTTAGATAGCTAAAAGTTTAAAATAAAGGTTTTTAAGCTTTAAGCTAAAAAGTTACTTTAATACTTTACTACTACTAAATAGTTTAATAAGTTATTTTTATTACTAAGTAAATAGACTTTTTTCTAATATTTTATACTTTAATTAAGCTAGCTAGAAGTCTAAAAGAGAGGTATTTTAAAAGCTTATAAATATTTTAAAAAGTATAAAGAAAGGTATAGTATTACTTAATCTATTATCTCTTCTAAAAGCTAAAACTTTCTATTAAAGTACTTTAATTAAAATAATTACTTACTAATTAAGATATAAAAGTATAAAAAATATACTAAAAACTCTATATAAACTATTATTTTATTCTAATTATCCCTCTTTAATTTGCTAAGTATTTTATACTATAAATTAAATAATTATAATAAGATATATAAATCCTTTAAATTATAGCTTTTAAACTTAAAAACCCTACTTAATCTAAGTAAAAATATTAATAAAACTATTATAAAAAACTCCTAGAAAATCTACTCTTTATAAATAAAACTACTCTATTATACTTAAACCTCTTAATTAGCTTTCTTTTCTAATTACTAACTATAGCCTCCTTAAGTATTATAATAGTTTTTATACTAAAATTACTATAAAAATACTAATTAGTTATTAAGTATATTTTATAATCTAGCTTATAAAGCTAGCTATTACTAATAAGTATTATAGTAAATATAACTTTTAAAGTTAAGAGCTATAGTAAGTAGTAAGAAAGGTTTATATTAAATAATCTAAATAGTAACTTATATAACCTTATTATAATAATATTTAACTTAATTATCTTAGCTATAATTTAAAAGGTTTTCTTAAAAGTTTATAGCTTATTAATTAGCTATATTTTTATTAGTAAAATACTTCTCTATAGCTTTAAAATACTTTATCTTACTCTATTTCTATATTACTACTTTATTTATAGTTAGATTAAGCTTTACTTTTTTATAGTAGCTAGAGATTAAGTTTATTAAAAACTTTAAACTTATACTTATATTAGATATTAAAGTAGCTAAATATCTAACTTCTTATATTAAAGTACTTTAATTAGTATATTAAGTATAATTACTTTAAAACTTAAGTAGCTTATTTTTATTATTTAAAATAATTTCCTATTAGCTATTTTTATTATCTATAAACTTAGAGGACTAACTAAATATTAATAAGTCTTATAGTATAAATATAAGTAGTATAAATATAACTAGTTAGAAGATAAGCTATATAGAGGTTACTAACTACTCCTTAATAACCTCTACTTCTAAGTTATAGTTTATAATAATAACTAATTACTATAATTAGTAGTATAAATCTTAGGTTTAAGTAAGCTATTTATATAAAGTAAAGTTAATTAGTTTAAATTAATAGAATTCTTTAGAAATCTTTTTAATCTATTAGGTTTATATACTTTTTAAGAAACTATAGAGGTTACTTATTATATTATTTAACTTATTCTAAATCTTTATAAACTAATAGTTATATTAGCTATCTTAAGTTATTAATCTAAATTACTTATATACTATAAGTTTATACTCTTACTCTTATAGCTACTAAAAGCTATTAACTATATAAGTAGTTAGATTAATAATATAAAGTATATTATTACTAGTACTAAAGTGCTTATATAGTACTTTAAAAGCTTAGATATTACTAATAAAGTATTTCTCTAACTCTCTATCTTATATAAAATTATATTAGAAAACTATATTATTTTACTAATTTATAATTATTATAATATAATAGTAATAACTTATATTAAATAGAGGGATAAATATATAGTTAGTATACTTAAAATTATACTATTTAGCTAAAAGAAGGAAGTTAAAGTTAAAAATAATATAAAATTAAGAAGAGGTATTTTAGAGTTTTAATATAATATAAGCTATAAAAAGTAAATACTAGTTAATATCTCTAACTTACTAGTAAGCTACTTATTATATCTTATCTATATTAATTTAGTCTTTATACTAAAAATAACTTTAAAAATTATAGAAGTTTATAATATACTTTAAAGCTTAAGCTTTTAGGAGTTTATCTTAGAAATTCTTATAGTTAAACTTATTACTTTAAGCTTATCTAATTAGTAGTTTATTAAGGTTACTTCTTATTATAAACTAAAGTAGTTTATTAAATATACTTATAGAGGTTTAGTTACTAAATATTTTATACTTATAGAAGTTTAATAAGAATTAAAGTAATTTAATTAGCGTTTATTTACTATTTAGAGTATAAAACTAAGAGTTTTTTATAGTTATAATTAGCTAAGCTTTAGAGAGGTTATAAATTACTTAATTATTATTAAAGTTACTTTATAAGAGTATTACGTTAATAATAAAGATCTTCTTAATCTATATATTAGCTAAAAATACTATTATATAAAGAAGAGTAGTAGAAGAAAAGTTTAAGTATAATATAATAATTAAGAAGAAAGATAAAAGCTATTTAGATATTAATTAAGGGGGTAAAAGTAGTAGTAATAATTACTAGCTTTAGTAGTTAAAAAGCTATAGAGGGGATTATATAAACTATATAGAGTTATTATTAATTAAGTAAAGTTATATAAAGAGAAAGCTTAATACTTAAAAGTAATATAAAAATATTATTAACTTATAAAATAAGTTATTATAATAATATAAAGTTAAGAACTAGCTATTTAAAAGAAAAAAGCTCTCCTTTTATACTTTAGAAATAATAATTATTAAGAGTATTAATAGCTAATACTAATACTAATAGTTTATTAGTTTAAATAAAAGTAAAGTTATAGTAGTAAATATAGTTATTATTTAAATAAGTATAATAAGAGGATTATACTTTCTTATTCTTAAAATAATAATTTACCTCCCTTTTAAATAGAATTTATTTATTTTTTAAACTTATTTTAGTTAAAATAATATTCCTATATAACTCTTTCTTTATTATAATTACCTTAAATAGCTACTATATTATTACTAGCTATTACTCTTATTTATTATTTACTAATTAGTTATATTATTTAATATTATTTAAAGTAAAGAGGATAAGTAGTAATACGCCTTTATCTTCTTACCTAATTAATATTAATTTTTAATTTATTTAAAAAACCTCTTTTTCTCTCCTTTTATCCCTCTTAACTTATTAACTTTATTATAACCTATTTTTAATAGTCTCCTTCTTTTTTACTTTTATTACTTAGCTTACTATATTTTACTTAATTAGACTTTTATTATTATACCTCCTTATAAAGTTTATAATCCTATTATTTACTTTAAAACTACTAAAAAGCTATAATATCTTACTAAGCTTATTCTTTAAGAGTTAGCTAATTAGTATAACTATATTAATATAAACTTTATTTATATAAGTTTTTCTTAATTTTCTTTTAAAACTATCTATTAACCTTCTCTTATATCTTAATTTACTATATATACTAACTAAAAATAATTTAACTACTCTTATAAAGAGCTTTATAATAAGCTAGTTTTAGTTAGCTTAAACCTCTAATATAACTAGATTAATATAAATATATAGCTTTAAAATACTTTTACTAATTTTAAGAATATTATTAAGTAACTTAATAATATAAAAGTAGCTTTTAGTATTTACTTATCTTTTAGCTTATTTTAAATATATTAAATTTTTATTAAGTATTTATATACTAGCTTCTAAGGTCTTCTATACTAAAAGTTAAACTAACTACTAAGTCTAATTAATCTTTTAATTTATACTTATAATATTTATAACTACTCTCTTTATCTTTATTATTTTAAATATTATAAAGAGTATAATAATAATACTTCTAATTAAGCTTAAGTAATATAGTTTTACTTTAAATATATCTTTTTACTTAATATTTAAAGTAATTCTTATAATAACTACTTATACTCTAAGATTTATTATAATTTTAAAATAAGCTAAACTATATAAGAGGATTATAGATTTAATTAAGAAGATAAATATAATTATTATAATAATAATAATAAACTTCTTTCTATTATTCTTAGTAATATTAATACTTCCTCTCTAATATCTTTTAACTTTTATTATATTATTAATATTAGCTTTAATTAGCTTAAAGCTATTAGCTTTAATAGTAGTCTACTTATTATCTTTTTAGCTAAAATAATAAACTAAAACTTTAGTCTTTTTAGAACTTTTTATCCTTATAAGGTTCTTAACTACTATACTAATAATATTTAAGCTAATTTACTTAGTATATAAAGGGTATAAAAAGTATTAATTTTAAGAAAAAAAAAAGAGAATATATAGTTATTATTATTAGAATTAGATAAAGTTATATATATTTTTAGCTCTTTCTTTACTACTAATCTAGTTTCTTTTCTCCTCTTTTTTAACCTTTTTCTATTAAAAAAGTTATAAATATATAATTAGATCCCCTTTAAATTAAACTAAATTTTACTTAAATTATTTATATATTATATATACTTAAAATATAAAACCTTTATAAAAAATAACTAATTACTTAAATATCTAAATAAGCTTAATACTAATTATAATCTTCTAATAATATCTAAAGTAGTATAACTTTAATCTACTTTCTTTTTTCTTTCTACTTCTTTAATTCTTTTTCTAATTTATTATTCTTATTTTATAATTACTTTTCTTTTACTTATAAATAAATTAAAAGTATTAAATTAGCTTATTTAAACTTATTTAGCTCTTAATCTTCTTTATTTTTAACTACTTAGCTTTAAGTAGAGAAAATAGCTTATACTTTATCTCTTAAGGTTTTTATAGCTTAATTAAGGTCTTTTAACTCTTAGAGTTTATCTTTATTTTTAAAAAAGAACTTTAGTTAGTATTTATTATAAATACTACTAATTAGCTCCCTTTTAAATATCTCTAGTATATATAAAGAGATAGTTTTAAACTAAGATTATATTTAAAAAAAGTCTTTTTAGTAATATTATAGCTTCTTTTCTTTACTTTTATTAATTACTTATTTCTTATTATATAATAATATTAAAATTCTTATATTTAGCTAAGCTTTATATAAAATCTTTATATATTTTATATTATATTAATCTATTTACTTCTATTAAACTTATATTATTATAGCTATAGCTACTTCTCTATCTTAGTTAAGTTACTTAAAAGCTTAAACTTTTATTAAATATTCTTATTTAGAAGTTTAAACTTTATCTTAAGCTAATACTTACTATATTAATATATCTTATTTAATTAGAGTAATTACTTCCTATTTATATATTAAGTAAAAAAGTATAAAACTAATAAGCTTTCTTAAAGTTATCTAATTAGTAAAGAGGGTAGTTAGAAGTATTAGCCTTTAAACTTTATAACCCTTATCTAACTAAGCTAAAATTATATAAATAATTAGTTAATAACTTTTTTCTTTAAGCTTATTTACTTATATATTATAAATAGAAATAACTTTCTTTTAAGCTTTATATTACTTATTTAGAATATTTATTACCTTTATATTCTCTAAGCTTCTATTTATTATTAAGTACTTAAAAACCTTATACTAATAAATAAAGTTCTTAAAAATAAATTTTACTACTATATCTAAGTTTACTATAGTATTTTATTATACTTCTAGCTATCTTATTAAGTTATAATATCTTTTAATTAAAGTAAACTTATTAATCTACTAAATATCTATTAAGATCTTTAAAAAAAGTATTACTTTTAAGTAGATTACTATATATTAATTATTTTAATAAACTAGCTAAGCTTTCTAATAGATATAGTAGCTTTATATTAATAAATAAATATCTTTATATATTTTATCCTAAAAGTAGTATATAAATAAGTAATAGAAAGTTATATCCCTACTATAGTATCTTAATTTAGTATAAGTAGCTTTAATAAAGTGCTTTTATAATAGATCTCTATTAATTACTCTTTTTAGCTATAAATACTTCTTTATTAACTATCTAAATAGTAAGCTATCTTTTATTAAAAACCTCTAAGCTTAGTATTTAAATCTCTTAAATTAATATTAAGTAATACTATATAGGTATAATAATATCTTTAAGTAATATATAATTTATTAGAAATCTTAAAACTATTCTTAATTAGTTTATAACTATCCTACTAATATTATATATAGTATTATCTTATTAGAAGTATTATACTAAGATTATATTATATAAATCTTTATATAGAAGATATTTATATTAATAAACTCTTTAATTTTCTTAAGAGGTTTATATTCTTTATAATCTAATAGTTTTAAGGCTTTTTTTAAAAAGCTATTAGTAGTAATATTTAATTTATTAGGAATATACTTAATTTTAAAATTAAAAAGTTAAATCTATATAATCTATTATATAATTAAAGCGCTTAGTATATTAGAAGTAGTATTATTTAGCTATACTATTAAAACTTAAGTATCTATTTTAAGCTTAAAGTATACTCTATAGATATATATTTAAAGCTTCTTTAGTACTATAAGGACTATATAAAGTTCTAATTTACTTATATTATAGTGTAATTCTAAGCTTTTCTAAATCCTACTTTTATACCTAGCTACTACTTAGTTACTATTAATTATTTAGTATAATATTATACTTTAATTTTATAGGTTTATATCTATATAAATAATAATAATCCTTATATCTAAGCTATAGTTAAGCTTAATTAAAACTAATAAACTTATAAAAGCTTTTTTTAGTTATTTTATTACTTCTATTTATATTAATCCTTATATAAATTTTATAACTTTCTATAAAAGTTCTATAAGAAGTAGTATAATTACTATAAAGTCTTCTACTTATACTTAATAGAAAACTATAATTCTAAAGAAGAAGTAAATATTATTAATATCCTTATATAGACGCTATTCTTAGATTTTATAAACTTTAATTTAATTTAAGCTATATCTCTTAAGCCTATATAAATAGCTAATAATAACTACTAATTCTTAATATTATTGTAACTTCTCCTTTAAAACTATATAGCTTAAAAACTTTATATTAACTAATACCTTATCTAAATTCTAAAAATATTTATAAATAAACTTCTTAATCCTAAAGTAAGTTAATAGTTCTTTATTATTATAGCATAAAGTTAGCCTTTTAATTATAATATTATCTAAAAAAGCTTTATAATAATAAGAAATTAAGTTATATAAGATTTATATTATAATCTATTAGAATTATACTATTAAATTTATCCCTCTTATTAAAATTAAATAGAACTAAAAAAAGCTAAGAGAGGTAGTAAATATTATATAATTATAGCTTTTCTTATCTAGTAAAACCTAATTATATCTTAAGAAGAAGTCTAAAAATAATAATAAGAAATAGCTTCTAAATTCTTTAATAAACTTATTTATACTTAAAGGAATAAAAATATCTTTAATAATAATTATATTAAGTTTTATTATTAAGTTAATTAGTTAATAGTTACTATCTTTCTTTTATATTAAAAACTAAGTATTTTAATAAGCTATATAACTCTCCTCTAATATATCCCTCTTAATCTATTTATATAGTATTTCTAAAACTTTATCCTTAAGTACTCTTAAAATTAAGATCTTTTTTACTTATTAAGCTTTATATAGTACTTTTTTAATTTACTATAAGGGGGCTACTACTAAATTAAATTAATTAGTTTTAGTTTATTCTTAAGCTAGTATAGCTTCCCTATTAAGTAAAATAGCTTATAGTAGTTCCTTTTTTTCTAGCTAAAAATAGATATATTTATTAAAAATATTAGTTAAATAGTTATTAGTTAGATAAGATCTTTTTATAATTATTAAAAATTTTAATATAATAAGTCTTTTAAATCTATTAACTTAATAATAGTTCTTTAGTCTTAAGGCTTTTATTTTCTTTACTTTCTAAAAAAGGTTATTTTTTAGTATTAATCTATCTATTAAGTTATTATCTACTAAATAAACTTTCTTTACTTTTAGTTTATATATTATAAAGACTTTTATTAGTTCTAAAAGTAATATTATATAATTTTTACTTAATCTAACTTTCTTCTTTTATAAAAAATAGTTAAATTACTAAGATAATATAGTTATTATCTTAATTACTTTTCTTTTTACTTATTTTTTTATATAATATTCTTACCTATTTAGGGATAATATAAACTAAACTTATATATTAAGAGGTTTTAGATTAATCTAATTAGATATATTATATATTTCTAGCTAGTATTTTATATAATTATCTTTATATTTACTTATTATAGCTACTACTATATATAAAACTACTAACTAAAGTTTAAGCTTTACTTTTATTATAAAAGTAAAAGCTTCCTCTCTAGCTATATTTATAATAAAGATTACTTCTTTATTATCTTCTTTTAGTTTAAATAGTTACTTATTAAGTATTAGCTTAAACTAGTTAGCTTTAATTACTTATTTCTTATCCTCTTCTATAATATCCTTAATATATAGCTTAAAAGTTTATTTTAATCTAAATAAATTTCTTCTAATTAGATATTTAAAAGTTTTATTAAGTTTTAGTTTTCTAAAAGTCTAATTATAACTAAAGCTTTCTTATAGTTTTATTAATTAGAAAAGAAGTTTTCTATATCTTCTTCTACTCCTAAATAAATAAAGCTTACTAAGATATATATTACTATATTATTAATCTAAACTATAATATAAATTAAATCTATAATATATTTTTAGGTTTATAATATCTAAGTACTAAAAGGTCTTCTTAATAATATTAATACTACTAGGTTTATTTTATTATTATCTATAATAAAGAAGCTAATTAATACTTTAAAGTTAGTAATTTAATAAAAAATAATAATATTATTTATAAAAAAGAACTCTCTTAGAAAGAGAGTTTATATACTTATTTTTATTAGTATTATTAATACTTTATATTATTTTATAACGCTCTTTTAAAAGATATTTATTTAAGAACTACTATTAAGGATTATAAAGATCTTTTTACTCTATTTAAAGCTATTCCTACTAACTTTAATATTTAGCTTAAAATATAATAACTACTAGTTTATAAGAAAGAAATTAGTATTCTAATTCTTAAGCTTTATACTTATTATATAGATTATTTTATATTAAACTAAATTTTTAACTATATTATATTCTTTTAATACTTATTTAGTTTATAATTATAACTTTAGTTTTTATACTATCTCTATTAAAGTTTTTAATATTTTAATAAAGATATATTCCTTAGTATTTATTACTACTTATTTTACTTTTTCTATTTTAATTAGGTTTAGCTAATATTTCTAAGTAATATTTATAGATATAGTAATAATTCCTTTATATATCTAATTAACTAGCTTTATAGCTTATATATAATTATAATCTCTTTATACTTTCTTAATTCCTTTTATATCTCCTTTCTCTTCTAGTAGAAAAATAGGTATCTTCTAAAGATTAAAAGTATAATAATTAGTTTTAATTATATCTTATTATATTAGTAAAGAACCTTATTACTTTTCTTATTTAAAATAATTAGTAATATTTTTAATTTTTACTTATAATATTAGCTTTTAGTATACTAATATATATATAACTTACCTATAAATAATTTATCTTTATTAAAAGGCTTATTTATTCTAGCTTATATATATTAAAGTAGTAGTAATATATATAAAAGCTACTTATTAATCTATTCTAAAGTAATAAGATTTAAAATAAATTATAATAATATATAATATTTTTATTACTACTAAAGTAGTATTAATTAGCTTTAAAAACTTTAAGTTTATTTTAAATAGTTAATTAAGTTATCTTTTTATAACTAATATTATTAAACTATATAAATAGAAATCTTCTATATAGTTTCTTATATAGATTAATAAAGTTTTATAGTTAAGTTTATTACTAGCTTAACTTTTAAAGATAATATCCTATATAATTAAGTAGAAATATTCTCTCTATTTATAACTATATTATTAAGCTATATACTTAATTAGATTTATATTAATATCTATCTTTAACTAAAAGTATTTCTAGAAGAATAAAGTATTATAATTATTATATTAATAAATATTATTTAGACTAAGTATAAAACTTAATAATAAACTAAAGTTTATATTATCTATATATTAGCTATTATAGTTTAAGTTTTTAAAATATTTTACTCTTATTATATATAATCTTAAGGTATTTATTTAGCTTTAGTTTACTTATAGATTAGCTAGTTCTTTATATATTATAGTTTAGATATTTATTATTATTATAAATCCTTAGATCTTTATCTATTTAGCTAATTTATCTATTTTATTTAGCTTATAAAAAGCGTTTTATAGTCTAAATATATTCTAAAGCTTTAGTAATATTATAACTTAGCTAGAAGTATTATTTTAAATAAGTATATTTAATATAAAAAAGCTTACTTTTTTAAATACTCTAACTTATAAATAAGAGATCTCTAAGTTTCTAAATACTAATACTAATTATTATTCTTAGCTAATCTAGCTTAATAAAACTACTTTATAATCTTTAAAGCTATTTAGATTAAAAAGCTTTATAATTATTATTTTTAAAATATCTAAAGCTTTCTCTATTACTTTTTTTAAGAAGTATTTTATAACTAACTTAATTAGCTTTAGATCTAGTATTACTATTTAGTTTTAAGTAGCTACTTAAGCTTAAATATTCTTAACTTTAAAGAAAAATTTATAAGCCTCTTTAAACTAATTATCCTAAATAAATAGCTTTATAGCTAATCTCTATAGCTAGTAGTTTAGGTATATTATATAATCTATATCTAAGTAATTATATATCTTTATTATATAACCTTTATAGCTTTTTTAGTTAGTATTAAGTAACTTACTTTTTATTATAGCGTAATATTTAAAAAGTATATATAAGTATAAAGATAAAGCCTTTTATTTAGCTATCTATTTTATTATATCTATTTAATCTTTATAAGTTTTAAGGAAATTAACTATATTAGTACTTATAAATTTTAGTACTTTAGCTAATTTAAAAGTAGGTATCTTTAAAGCTTTTATCTCTTTTTCTTAAAACTTACTTATATTAGTTATAATATTAGTTTTAAGCTATAAAGATATATAAACTATTATAATTTAATAGAAGATCTCTATAGTTATAACTATAAATAAAGCTTCTAAAGCTTTTTTCTATAAAGTTATTAAGTATTTAGCTACTAAAGGAATATTACTCTAATATTACTAACTAGATCTTCTAAGTTTTATTAAAGAGCTTCTTAAGGATAAGCTTACTAGTTTTAAAGTTAGTAAAGTTAAAGATTAGTCCTAATTAGTTTTATTATCCTTAGAATTATAAATAATTAAGTTATAAAAAGTAATAAATATAGTATTCTTAGAGTTTATTATAATTAAGTTAATATATAATAAACTTTTAAATCTTAATAAATATAATAGCTAATATAATATCTAAATAAGTAATTTATTATCTAAAAAATAAAGAATTTTAAAGCTATCTAATATATAGAAAACTAAGTATCTTAATTTTTTATTTCCCTCTTTAATAACCTATAGAGATATTATAACTCTAATTAATAAACCTCTTTTATAATAACCTAAAGCTATTACTATTAGCTACTAAATTAGTTATTAAGCTTTTATACTTATAGCACCTCTTAATTAAGTTTTAAAAGAGATTCCTATATAATAAATTATATTTTAAGCTTTCTAAACTTTTAGTAATATCTCTAAATTATAGCTTCTAATAAGTTAATAAGAAGTCTAAATAGATATAAATAAACCTTTATATTTTTAGTTTTATAGTATACTTAGTTAAATTCTCTAATCTTTAGCTTTATTAACTTACTCTACCCCTCTTATTTAGTTATAATTATTTATCTTTTATTTTAATCTAACTTCTTTCCCTTCTTACTATATTCTCTTAACTTAAGTTTTAATCTCTTTTTTAAACTCTATTTTTTAGCTAGATTAATAATCTTATATTATATTCCTTAATACTTATAAAAGTTTCTTTTAATTTATTTAAAGTTTTCTATAATCCCCCTCTCTATAGTATACTTCTTTTTTAGTTTTAATTAATTTATAAAAATAGTAATAAAAAGATTAAGTATTTAATTTACTTATAAAATACTATTAGAATAATATAAAAGCTTAGCTTTAAGAAATATAAAAAAATATTATTATTATTAATTTTATCTATTTTAAGTATTTAATATTAGTGTTATTATCTTATATTAGTATTATTATTTTATACTTTCTAATTAATATTATTATCTACTACTATTACTAATATCTATTATCTTTAATTAGTATTATTATTATTATTATTATTACTATTTAACTTATATAATACTTTTTATATTACTCTAATTAAGCTATTTATATTATATACTCCTAAATAATAAACTAAGAATAACTTACTACTAGAAGAGTTTTTAAATAGCTAAAAGTTTAAAATAAAAACTTTTAAACTTTAAGCTAAAAAGTTATTTTAATACTTTATTATTACTAAATAGTCTAATAAGTTACTTTTATTACTAAGTAGATAGACCTTTTTCTAATATTTTACGTTCTAATTAAGCTAGCTAGAAATCTAAAAGAGAAGTACTTTAAAAACTTATAAACGTTCTAAAAAGTATAAGGAAAAGTATAATATTATTTAATCTACTATCTCCTTTAGAAGCTAAAGCTTCCTATTAAAGTACTCTAATTAAAATAACTACCTACTAACTAAAATATAAAAGCATAAAAAGTATACTAAAAACTTTATATAAACTACTACCTTATTCTATTACTTATTCTAAAATACTTAATATATACTACTAAAATCTAAAGATATTTATTTCTTTAAGAACTCTAATATAGAAACTAAAGAATTCCTAAAATAATTATTTTAAACTATAATTATAAATTCTTATTAAAATTTTAGATATTACTTTAGACTAAACTTAATATTAAGTTAAAGTTTTTAACTATATATTATCTATAAACTAATAAAATATTAAAAAGAAAAAACTAAACTATTAAACTAGCTATTAAGTATTTTTTAAATATTATAAATAGTAATTAAAGTAAACTATTTCTTAATCTCTAGTATAATCTAAATAATACTTACTTTTAAATAATTAGCTACTTACTAAATTAGATTCTTTATAGTATAAATATAAATAACACTTTAAATATCTTAAGAAACTTAAATTTAAAACTTAACTATAAAATATTCTAAGAAGAAGTAAAAATCTTAATTACTATAGCTTAGCTTTATATAAAAGAACACTATAATAAAAAACGTTATTCTATTATATTTAAACTAAGAGATTAAGTATACTTTAAAATAAGATTAAAATATTTTCTATTAGAACGCTTAATATTAAAGTATAGCTATTAATATATCCTTTTTAAAGTTATTAATTAAGTTAGTAAATTAACTTATTATCTAGATATTTTACTAAATATAAATATATATCTAGTAATATTAATAACTTAACTTATAATAATATTAATACTTAATACTAACTTCTTTAATTAATAAGATAATTACTATAGCTTTATTAATATATAAAAAGATAAAGATATATATTAGCTTAAATCTTATAAATACTTTAAAATTAAGAGTATCTTTAAAAAGTAAATAACTACTTAAAAAAAGGTTTAATACTTAATTAAATAGAAAGAATATCTACTTATTTATACTATATAAATAAATAAAAATATAATAAATATAAATAAACTTATTTCTACTTTTAAAGAATATAAATATAAAATAGAATAACTATACTAATAAGCTTAAGCTTAAAGACTAACTATTAATCTAAAAAAATAATCCTTTAAACCTAGAGAAAGACTTAAATAACTAGTATATAAGAGAGGAAGACTAAGAAAAAATCTAAATTAAATATCTAGATAATAAAGTATTAATCTAAAATAAAGTACTTATTATTTAAAGTATATTATTTAGTCTTTATAGCTATAAGATATAATATAAAATATCTATTATTAGTTAATAATAAGTTATTTATACTTACTTTAAAGCTATATATAACCTAAAGTATTTATTTTTACTATAATAAGTATAAATAAGAACTTTTATAACTTTAACTACTATTTTCACTTAAAAGTTATTCCCTACTTTAAACTATTAACTAATAGTAAAAATTAGAATAACTAGTTACTTATATAAAAAAAATAAATATATTATTAAGTAACTATTATACTTATTACTACTATCCCTCTTAACGTAATATTAATACCTTTCTCTCTTATATATATAATACCTTTATATTCTATACTTATATTATATAGTTTTTAGTTATTAATACTATTATTATCTCTATTCTATTTATTATAATTATTACTATTAGCATCTTTTAATACTTTTAATACTAACTATATAGCTAATACCTCTATCTTATTTAAAGTATATTATTATTAGAATATATTTATACTTAAGGTTTAATATTAGCTAAATAGTTATTACATAAAGAATAATAAACTTTACCTTTTTTATACTATTAATTTTATATATTATTATATACTTAATATTAAAGAATAAGATTATATTAAGCTTATTTATTATATTTATAACCTTACTACTTTCTAATATACTATTAACCTTAAGTAGGACTACTATAGTTATAATAAGAATATCTTATAATACTTATTTATTATCTATATAGGTACTAATATAGTAAATATTAATTACTTTAAACCTATTAAGCTAAATAAGTTCTACTAAAGATTCCCTTTAGCTATCTCCTCTTATAAGTAATATACTATTAACCCTACTTCTTAAAACTCTTAATACTATCCTTCTACTATAGAACCTATTAATATTAAAAACTATAGTAATATTACTAATAATAACCTCTCTAATATTAAAAGTAATAAGTTAGATAATAATAATAATATTAGTATTAACTTTATTAATATCCCTATTAGTACTAATATAGTTAAACTTATTAATACTAAGGTTATTAGTACTATAAAGCCTACTATTACTATAAAGAATATTAATAAAGTTAAAATAGCTAATACTATACCCCCTATATCTATAGCTAAAACTTTAGAAGTATATAGTAAATATATTAATACTATTACTATTTTACTTAAAGGCTTTTATAAAGCTTATAATAAGCTTTACACCTTAATAATATCTAATAATACTAATAACTTTAATAAAGTTAGTATAAATATTATTAAGTTTATTAATACTATTAATACTAAGAATAAAGTAATAAAGGTATTTATACTTAAACTTATAATTAACTTAATACTTAGCTATATAAGTCCTAATACTTTCTTTAAGTATAAATATATTATATCTACTACTAACCTTAATAACCCCTTTATTATTATACCTTCTAAAAAGGTTACTATTACTATAAATATTAATAACGCTTAGATACTTATTACGCTTAGAATAAACTAGATATCTAATATATTTATAAATACTATTATTTTAAACCTTAATATTATATTTAAAACTAGTAATTACTATTAATTAGCTAAAGCGTTTAATATTATTATTAATAACTAAAAAGTATTCTATAAATACTAGCGTAATATTACTATTATTACTATTAATAACCTTATTCCCTATACTATTAATAAGATATATATACTTCTTTATAATACTTATATTATATTTAGCTTCTATATATTTATTAAAGCGCTTAAAACATTTATTAAGAATTATATTAAGATTAATATTATATTTAGTTCTATTAAATTTTAATTTATAATAAAAGTTATATTAAAAGTTAAATTTTTAGCTATTTATACTATTAAGTATTTAACTATAGATATAGTTAAAGTATTAGATACTAACCTAAAAGTAGCTTATAATATTATTAATATTAATAGTAATAAAGCTAAAGCTATACTACTTATATAACGTTATAAAGGTATAAACTTAAGCGTATTTTATACTAAAGTTATTAACCTTACTACCTCTATTATAATAATTAAAGACTTTATAATTAAATACTTCCCTAAAGTTACTATTAATACTAAAACTATTTATTTTAAGGTATTTACTAATAATTATAAACTAACTAATACTTATAATATTAGTATTACTAACCTTTTCTATAATATTATTATTATTAAAAATAATAATAAAGAGGAGGAAGCTTTAGATATTCTTACCCTTAATAAGTATAGTATTATTTAAATAGTATTTAACGCTAAGAATACCTTCTTTAAGATATATATATTTAAATAAGTAAATAGGAAGTTAACTATAAGTTATATTAATAAAAGTAAGATTATAGGATAGAGTATATAAAAGTAAAGTTTAAATTATATATAGTTATATTAGCTATAATAAAATATAAATAGAAATTATACTTATTATTATAGATAACGCTCTTTTCTTTTATTTATAGTAATTAATATATAATATAGTAAAGGCGTTTACTACTTTTAGTATAATAAGCGCCCTAACTACACCTAACGTAATTAACGTAGTTAGCGCGTTAAACGCAGCAAAGGCCCTTAAAGGCCTTCAGGGCGTTCAACGCGCCTAAGGCCTTGAACGTGGTTAACCTTTTCAATGCATACATTGCCATAACCACGTTACCAACGTGACGCATATCAGCGTAGGTAGTTATTCCGGACCCTTAAGTACATATACTGCGAAGCTACTAGACTAAGCACTAACCGAGGTGCTTTTACTGCTTTTTCCCCTACTGTGAAAACCCCTACTGGGTGGGCTCGAAACTTCCTCAACAACTGGTTAAGAATAGTGCTTCAACATCAGAATTGTAAAAAGCCGTTGAATTGGATTTGATGCTAATTCTCAACGGTCGGTCGAAGACAGGCGCACGACAGCGCAGGGTGGTAGCCATTTTCAAACTGTATGTACTACTATGACACGATGCGTCTGGAGTCTATGAGATCGAAATGCCCGTCGACGGAGGTGAGATATTGAAAAACTGCTTTCTGAGAGTGACTCAGCCTACCTAGGCCTGGGACACTGAATGACTCTGTTACGGCGATGTTCACGTACTATGTGCCTGGGATTATTGACCCGTACACATTTTTATGTCATCTTGCGTTGAACCTTTTGAGGAACTCGTGAGATTGAGCGTAGGACATCTTCCTCCACCCAAGATCTAACTGAACAGTCTAGGAGTCCGAAGGTTAGCGTGAATAGGTCGCAAAAAGGTGATGAATTGTGTCTCTTACTCGATAATGGATTCCTAGATTTCTCATATACGTGGGCTGCCTAGCTCAGGTAACCAGACAGGTCCACCACAGTATGGCCAACCACAGGCCGGGACAACCAATGCCGATAAAATAGATGAAAGCGTAAGCCTCGGGAGTGCGTTGAAAGGTAGGCAACCTTGTGGTAGAAATGGCAAAACGTAGGCCAAAGATGAGTAAAATGCTCAGTAAAAGAATCTCCATAAGACAGATGCCACACGAGGACCTTGATATGCAGTCTTCGTTTTTGGGTGTGATCCATAACAGTTCCGGGATGTGTGACGTGGCTACTATCCATCGCAAGAGAGCGAGAATGGGTTGTGAAGGAAAATGTGAGATGCTGGTGCGTGCGAGTGAGATGATAATGCGCGCGAAAAAGGTGTTGAGAAGCCCCCATAAGGAAGTGATGCGTGGCCACAAGACGCGTGGCCACAACCATTCCGAGCCATCGATGCGGCAAATCAGACCGCCGGTGGTCATATTAGCCGAAGAATTTACCATTGTGCGGTGATGACATATTGTGAGAAGAGGTCCAAAGGTAATAAGCCAGCGGAATGGCCTAATCTAAGGGTGGGTGGAAGTCGATCCCTGTGGTAATTGTTGATCTTCTGAGGATTCAAATGTATTGGTAAATCTGCCCGGACTCATTTTACAACGGGGCGTGATTCTGACTTGTGCCTTAGTGCATACCTCTACAGGCCAGAGTTACCAAGGTCCTCAGACTCCTCAACCCTGCTGGCCATAAAGGCTATTTTACCACAAGAAGACTTTTGTGGAATCACTTTGAGATACCGTTTTCCCCTGGATTTATAGAAGACACTGGTTTACTTGCTTACGTGTTCCCATTTCTCAGTTTTCCTGGGATGGGACACTTCGCTACTAGCTGCCGTTACCAGGATTCAGACTGGAATGGCACAAGGATCCAGATTCTGGGCCAGACGGCCTACCACTGAACGCCCCTTGGCCCATTCCCAAGCTGGGATTGTTTCTAGGACGTTAAGACACCGCTTCGAGAAGCCACCACAGAGCTCGCGAAGAGCTGTCTCATCGGTTCCAGAATTCAAACTCATCTACATACCCTGCTGGCTTCTTCTTGAAGCCTGAAATAGACAGTTGGCAGGAAAGAGATGAATGTTTGGCCGTCCACAAGAAATGCCCCCCGCGTCAACTGCAAAGGTGTGACGCAGATTGTCCTAGTACGGATCGGAGATAATCAAAAACAACAAATTTACAAAAATAGAGGCACACATTACTTCGGGGGCTTTTTGGCAATTCCAAACACTTTTCTTCAAACATCAAGTTATATATTCAAACTATCTTCTTCCGGCATTTAACTCAAACTTTCTGAAACAATGATGAGACAAGTTGATATACTGACACTTGTTTGGATCTTTCGTCAGCTAGCTTGGGTATCATATTTCCTGCTTCCTTTGATGCCTCGGCACTTTGAAGCTTTGCATGAGTCCTATACCTTCGTTACTCTCTCTGTCGGCGTGTCGATTTCGGAGTACGCTTATCGCGAGCTCATTGACTTCGACTTTCACGCCATAATCAGCCCACCCACAATAACGCCCATGTGCCGAAGCTCTCAGGCATATGTGTCGCCGAATCAGACGCTCGACACATTTGAACATGCCTGGTTACAATTCAGAACGTTCGGCAAACTCCAGAAATTCAGACGCGGCGACCGAATCATCGAGGACGTCTACATTATCAACCCGGCCCTGATGACCAAGGAGGAATTCGACACCCATCTCCAGCGTGTATGCGACCTGCTACAAAAACCAAATGCTCGAGGCTCTTTGACACAAGCAATCGCAGTACCGTATGAAGACAATCCGAAGGAGGTTATACCGACATATCATGGGCTTTTCGACCCCGCAACCATTCTGGCAATTTCACGTTTCAAAGAAGTTGAGCATATCCGATACAAGCAATACACGGGTGAAGAGTACCTTGCAGCTGCCAGGGAGAAGTAGGAGATAGTAAGAGCATCACACATTGCTGCATACCTCATGTAGGCTACAGGTTTCTCAGCAATGCGGCAGCAAATACGGCGGGATCGGGACGAATGGCAGTAGTTTGCCTTCCCAAGTAGCACCTTCAATACCTTCACTATCAACAATTAGAATCACTGAGACAACTCTTTTCAATTTCCACCGTCAAGCGTTTTTGACGGCTGAAAGGACGCCTGTGTCAACTGAGTACCCCAGAACCAACCTCATTAAAGCTCTGGTAGAGTACACAGACCATACAGTCATTTGCCGATTGCATGTATCTCACTCTGCTTATCCCAACAATCTACCGTCATTAGGTTTTCCTTAATTCCGCCAGCATCTCAGCCTTCAATCTTCAAACCGTGAAATTGTTTCAATCAAAGTCCGACCATCTAGAAATACAACGGGGCACCCGAAGCCGCCAGTGTAGCGTAGAACAGATTCGTCTTGCCCATGATAATCATGCGACCATCGCCGGCGAACTGGAAGTTCGCAGCGACGATTCCGGTATAGATCTTTCCGAGAAGCTTTCCAGAGGGGTTCCAGACGTGCACGCCGTCATTGCATCCGGCGTAGACGTTGCCCTTGGAATCCGTGTGGATGCCTGTGGGTTTTGCGTTAGTTGCGAGGTTCATGCGCTGACTTGTTGACGGCTTTGGCGCTAGATCCAAGGAAACTTACCATCGGGGACACGAGCGTGGACGTAGGCGAAGGTCTTTTGGTTCTCGAAGGTGCCGTCCTCCTTGACATCGAATCGGTAACTGTGATGTGGGCGTGAGTCGACGATGAGGCAGGCCGCGGGAATCATGATGACTTACATCGATGCGGGCTGAGTCAGGTTCATGCCGAAGAGAGCGCGGCTGATACCAGTGTCCGTGACGTAGGCGTAGTCACCCTCTGGTGAAAAGGTGAGGCCTGTACACAGGTAGTCAGAACTCATGGACAATCATTAAAAGGTGTCACTAGTAGAAGAAGCTCACCATTAGGCAGGACGAAGTCGTCGGCGACAACGGTAAGAGCACCAGTAGTAGGGTTGAGGCGGTACACCTGGTTCCTCATGCCAGGCTCAGGACGGAAGTACTGGTAGTAACCGTACAAGGTGTCGGTGAAGTAGATGTCCTTGTTCTTGGGGTTGACGGCGACGTCGTTAAGGGAGTTGAACTGTCTGCCGAAGAAGTTGTTGACGAGCACTAGCAGGAACGAGGGTCAGCTGACGTCCGTCACTCAGGCTGATTCGATGCGTGACGTTGATCACATACAGGTCGTGTTGTACGGCTCAAGAGGGTTCATGAGGTACAAAGCAGAGGGGATACGGTCTCCCTGTCCCTCGCCGGCAAAGATGATGTTGCCGTTGTAGTTGGTTCCGCCTAGATTGCATTAGTCTCTGAAGCGCGAAGCTGTGATCGATTGATGTGGAAGAGTTACCGTTCGGGTTAATGACCTGAGGGTTTGAAGGAACAACATGAACTGTAACCTCTTCAGTGCCGAGAGTGCCGTTTCTCAAAGCCTCGGCATCCGCAAGGGAAATCTTTTGAACGATGGAGGACTTGTTCAGACCAGTTCCAGCATCGGGAGAGCCGGCGTTCTGGACGAAGAATACCTCTTCCGTGGGAGGATACCTGCACTCATCAGTCTCGGGCTCGTACTATGAGTAATCGAGCTCCAAACCCACCATGTCACAGCTTCATGGAAGATGGGGTCAACCTCAGACGTGGCAATCAGAGTCAGCGAGGGGTTAGTGCCGATAATGTCGTAGAATTCCTCATCGTAGACGTGGAATGGCTTCGCCTTGAGAGACTCTTGGGTGACACCAGGCCAGAGGAACGTCTAACATTGTGTTAGTCTCGGACTGATGAACATCGCGCATTGAGACTCACGGTAGTGGCATTAGCCTCAGAAGGAGGAAGGACCTCCTCCAGGACGTTGAAGCTCTTTTGATCGATGATCTGAGCAGCCTCTGGCAAGGTTCTGTTCGACTGCGCACGAACACCCGCGAGAAGGCCAAGACCGTTGAGCAGGGCAAGGCCGGAAGCAAGTTTAGAGGAAGCCATGTTGTTGACGAGTTCTTGGCTGGGCTTGGAACGTAACCTCTCGGGGCCGGAAGTCTTGGCCAGATCGATCCGACCTGAGAGCTTTTATAAACGGCTGCCAAGATGACGAGCTCCGTGAGCCCGCAATGCCGAGCCTTCCCAGCCATCACGACCGGGGCCTGAGGGGTAGAGGGCGGGCATCTCGCTTGACTGTCGATCTCTCGACCAAGCATCCGGACGAAGACCGGAACAGGGAACATGGCCAGTCGACGACTGAACCCGATGGGCCGAGCGGCAGTTGTCCGCTCACCTTCCGGAGCTATTACGTGTGTGCCTGGGAGTGCATATCCGCTTTCTCAACGGTCTAGAACAGGGGTTTGGCCGATGTCACATGACGCAATGTGGGTGGAAAGGGGAAGAGGCAGGATGCAGGATGCAGAACGGATTTTGAATGCGGGGTGCGGGGTCTGGGGAAAAATGCCGAGTTCATGAGAAATCGGAGATGTTTCTCTTCTTTTGCGGTTCACCAACCAGTGCGTGAAATTGACATTCCGGACTAAGATCGTTTTCTCGAGTAGCAAGATGGAGAGAAAAAAAAGTTCAGAAAAAAGACTCAGATCCCACCTTGCTGGGTTGCCAAGCCCAGCTAACCTCAAAAGCCTCAGTTGTATCCAAGCGGGCATCAATAGCGGAGTGCAGCACCAATTGACAAGCGGGGTGCGACCCAACGCCAAGACGTCAAATCCACCGGTGACGCTCGTAATTCCGAACGACTGAAGCAAACGACAAGATCTTCACATTACACAGATCGCAGGTCGTTTTGCTTAAAATTATTTCCAGAACACTGTACGCAGGAGATCGTTTGGAAAGCCAAGTCCCAAGATCTTACAAGGCCAGCTTGATGTTGCAGCTGCTTTCCACCTGACCCCTGTCACAAGCTCGTAGTTCCCCCAACCGCCCTGCATAAAGCCCATGACCGGATAAGATCAGCGGTATCCGTTGGGGAGGAGCTTGAGCGGATAAGCTGGACGAGTCGGAAAATTGCTACAATTGAGGTGACATTCGTCTATAAACCTCGGCCCGGGCCTTGTCGTTATATGTTTCGGTGTGGTCTGTCACCGCGATGATGAGTGTACCCACGTGGGATGCCGACCTTTCATTCCAGCTCCCAGAGACCCTAAAGAGTCTTTGTACCTGCCAAGATAGGGCTGAACGGTTGGATCTGTATCACATCTCAACAGCAGAAGTCAACGTCTTTATGTTTCAAGTACATCCTACAGCGAGCCGCGTCGAGCTTACTCGGCATTGCCAGTGATCTCATAGCGTGCCCTAGGTTATCTATCACCAAGCGGTAGGTTGTTAAAGATCTATATGATTTATTAAAAACCACTACAGCCGACACAATTATGAGTCTGGCGTCTTTAGTGTACAATTTGGTCTTTGCACAACGCGGTTGACCAAAACGCCTTCAGTTAACAGCAAGTAAGTTCTATGAGGTGCTTACAGACCCCGATGACAGTGCAATTGGCTCTTCACCTCTGATAATCCTCCAGTTGTTACTGATCTCAACTATCTCGTCACAACCCTCGACGGCCCATGACCACTTCTTGAGAAAGCCAGGGGTTGCCTCCCAGTTTCGCTTATCATGCGCCTCGCCCCAGACAACGAAGCCATTCCTTCCGGCTGATGGATCATCTGCAGCTTCCTCTATGACCAAAGGGCAACTTGATGATGATGAACTACCACCGTCCTCACGGCGCCTAGCCGCAGCTGCGCGAATCACTGACCCCAGGAGATCCCGAAGAAATTCGTTGTGATCGAAGCAAGCCTCCCAGCGAATGAGATTATCCCGAACTCTTGCGAATGGGATCACATTGATCCAGAAGCTGTGAGTGTCTGTTGCCTGAACCGGAGTTGGGTGGAGAGACTTGGGCATGTTGGGGTTAATTTGGTGTATGGTTGACGTGATTGTGCAACGCATGTCGCCTTGGTAGATTACCGGCGGGGCGAGCCATCCATCTTTTGGAAGATTCCGAGGAGATGCTATTGCCGTTGTCACATCGAGAAGATTGGCGTTAGATACGAAAGCTCGGAAAACGTTGTGCTCAATAAGATGGAGCAAGAGATCCGCGTAAAGCGTTGTAGCGAAGGCTTGGGACGAGTCAAGCTTCACCGAAAAAGCGTCACGGTCAGTCTCGTCAAGGGTTATGACCTCAATGTCTAATGATTGCTCTCGCGAGGAAATACACAAGTCCGTAGGCTGACTCGGAGGGCTTCCTAGTTCTTCTAATGATGCCGGTATCGCCTGATATGGCTGTGCATCATCCCCCAATCGCCAGCGATCAACTCGAAATGGTCGCCGGCTTGGGGTAGTATTGGCAGCGCTTGTTTTGAGACGTTGCCCTGCAGCTACTGGTCAGCGCCGCCATTGTGATCTCGGATGAGTTCTAGAGCCCAACTCGAGCATGCAGACAGACTTACTGCGTGCTCTTTGGTTTAATCGGTTCTGTACTCTCTTTCTCTGTTTCCTGTCTTCCGCAGTTTGCGCGCTTCCCGCGGTGGGCTGATTATCAAGCGAACTCATCACTGCGTCGGGGACGACAACAGCCGGGCTAAACTCCCGCTAGAATCGAAATCTCAGCTTGTCCTTCAGTTTCATCAAAATGTTGATGAAGCTGGCGATATGATGGGGGTCAGCCAAACCAAAAAGGGGAAAAACGGTCAGCCAGGTTTGTCAGCGACAACGTAACGCGGCGGGCGGAGTGCAGGCCGGAGCCCGGCTCGCCCGAAACGGCAATTCAAGTCAGCCGGTTTGTCAGAACTCCGCTGGGGACGCTTGGCAACGTTATCACGAACGGCGACCTGGACCCACAGCATCCGCTCTTTAAGCTTTAAACGGCAGTTTAGGTCAGCCATGTTGCTGTGTGAATGTCACTGCCGCCTTGGCATCTGAAGAAGCCCGATGTCAACCCGAGTTCTTCGTTATGCTCGTTGATTCTAAAGGCTATGTTTTTGCAAGGCGAGAAGTGAAAGACTGGAGACGATGGTGGATTCCCCGGGGATAACGGGCGGACTTTGCGCGATTCATGTAAGAGCACTGGCCCTGAGTATGGTACACTCGAAGGCTTCACCATTCGGACGGTTTGCTAATCAAGAATGAACAGCTTTGTGGGGAAAGAAGTTTGGAACTTGGAGATGTGTATCTGGTGGGGGCCTTGGAGACTTCGTCTCAATACCGCTTCCATCTAGTCGCACCTATAAAGACGGTTCATAGTCGAACTTTTGACTTGGATTCTAGATCATCATCATTAGTAGCAATAGGAAGAATCTCGTTTTTTCTCCAGCACTCTCTTCGACGAATTTATAAACCACATACAAATCAGTCAAAGCTTCAAATATGTCCCGCTACGCCAAAGCCCATGCCGACCCCCAGGGAGCAGGTGACGCCCGCCCGACGGCCTTGCAAATCATCAAAGACGAGGGACTAGAAGGCAAGCTCGGGGGAAAGGTCTTCGTCATCACGGGAACTTCATCAGGCATCGGCATCGAGACCGTCCGTGCTATCGCGGCCACCGGCGCGAAGCTGTTCCTCACTGCGAGGAACGTAGCCAAGGCGAAGACCGCCCTCGCCGACATCCTTGACCCGTCTCGCATGGAAATCATCCAGATGGATCAAGGATCTCTGGACTCCGTCCGTGCTGCCGCTGCAGCCATCCTCTCCAAGACCGACAAGGTCAACGTCCTCATCAACAACGCCGGCATCGCGGCCATCCAAACTCTCGAATTCACCACGGACGGCCACGAGATGCAGTTCGGCACCAACCACCTCTCCCACTTCCTCTTTTTCCAGCTCTTGAAGCCAGCTCTCCTGGCGGCATCGACTCCAGAGTTCCCCTCCCGAGTCGTCAACGTTGCTTCTGCCGGCCACCGATTCAAGGGTATTAACGCGTCCGACAACTACAACTTCCAGAAGGGAGGCTACGAGCCAATGATGTCGTACGCCCAGTCCAAGACTGCCAACATCTACATGGCCAACGAGATCGAGCGGCGCTACGGGTCTCGCGGTCTGCACGCGACGAGTCTCCACCCTGGTGTCATTGACACACCTCTCTCCGTCAACTTCCCCAAGGCGGAGATTGATGCTTTATTGAGCAACCCCGAGATGAAGAAGCAGATGAAGTCCCCGGAACAGGGGGCTGCGACTACGGTGCTGGCTGCCGTTGGCAAGGAATGGGCCAACAAGGGAGGTAGATATCTCACCAACTGTACAGAGGCGATCCCTGAGGTTGAGGGATGCGGCCAGTTTGACAGTGAATACCATGCCTCGTGGGCGTACGATGAAGAGAGCGAGGGCCGACTGTGGAGAGATTCATTGAAGCTTGTTGGTCTCGAAGACAAAGAGTAAGGTGCGAGCATTCTTGTGAGGCACCTACGTGTATGTCAAGATATTTGTGACAGACCCATATTCTACATACAAGTTGAGCAGCATAGATGAGTCTGTATAGATTTCTATTACCTCCTAAAGTTTGAGGGCTTTCATAAGACCAGCATGTTGCCATTATCCATCAGCAGCGGATCCTCTTTCGCTAGCGGCTGTCTCCATCCCTGACTGTTCTTGGTGGACCTCGCAGCACGATTCTGGCATCATATTGCCTAATCAGGCATGTGGGCAATCTGGCCGAGCGGTCTAAGGCGCCAGACTCAAGCGTTCGCTTCATCCTCCTAGAGGATAGCATTCTGGTCTCGAAAGAGGCACGAGTTCGAATCTCGTGGTTGTCATCATTCATTTTTGCTCGTGGTTGCTTTAAAGAAGGTAAAGCTTGTCTACGTGAATCTCCACGCCAAACAAAGGGAGTGCCAGTACGAGCACCCATGACAGAGTCGGCTGGGAGCAGTGGAAGCTCGATTGTATGATCCAAATCTACCGTTAATTCGTTGAAACCCAGTGTAAAAAAATCCCAATTCTATGATCCCCGCATTTTTGTTTTGCAAGTTTTCCAAGTCTAACCAAAGCTCCCATTCATCATTGTCCAGATCAAACACAAAATCAACAGTCAGGAACACTGACTGGGATGTTGAACGGCACGCTCGTCGCCAAACCACTCAAACTGGTCTCCTTGAATTCGTTTCTCATTCCCTTAGCAGTCAGACGCATCGCGCGGATGGCGTCGTCCAGCCTGACCTTCTGTGTGCCCGTCTCGCTGCTCAGCGCGAGGTTGGCACTGGAGATGGCCTTGATGGCACCCAGAGCGTTACGCTCGATGCACGGCGCCTGCACGAGGCCGCCGATGGGATCGCACGTCAAACCCAGGTTGTGCTCGATGCCGATCTCGGCAGCTTGCTCGATGGCCTCGGGGCTCGCGCCCATGCACGCCGCAAATGCGCCTGCGGCCATGGAACAAGCCACGCCGACTTCAGCCATGCACCCGCCCTCGGCTGCCGAGATGGTTGCGCCGCGCTTGTAGAGCATGCCGATGGCAGCGGCGGTCAGGAGGAACGTCGGGATATCCCGCTCCGGGTCGTCGCTGATGAACTCGATGGTGTACTTCAGCACGGCGGGGATGATGCCGGCTGCGCCGTTGGTGGGCGCCGTCACGATGCGACCGCCCGCTGCGTTGGTCTCATTAACCGCGATGGCGTAGACCGTGAGATAGTCCATCGTGGGGAACGTAGTCCGGCGCGAGGGAGACGGGGTGATGGGGTGGTCGAGGGAGCCCAGCACGCGCGGAGGCGACCTTCGGCCCGGGCCGAGGCCGACGCTCGTCTTCGACTTGCTGTCGCCAATCGTCGCAGGGGTTTTGTTCGATGCCGCCAAACCTGAGGAACCAATGAACTGGATATTCTTGCCGTCGCTCTTTTGCTCATTGGGGTTGGGCGACGTCTGGCCGGCGGTGGAATACAAGCCTCGGGTCAGTCTCCGATAGAGTGCGGGTGCGCGCCGATGGAGCTTCAGGGACCCCGGCAGCTTGGTGTCAAGCGGCGCCTGCACGCTCTCCAAGATGCTGGTGTCCATCACCTGCCAGATCTTGAAGAGCTTGTGGTAAATTTCCTCGTCCGTGTAGCCGTGGCTCTTTTCATTTTCGTAGACGAGCTGGGCAATTGTGAGGTTGTGCTTGCGACAGAGCGAGAGCAGGCTCGTTGCGTCTCGGAACGGGTACCGAGGGCCCTGGCTGCCCGACTCGCTCGTATTCTCGGGGTTTTCTGAGATGTTGACACCATTTCCCTCAGATGCAACCGGTGACAGGCTGTCTGATGAGTTCCCCAAGAGAGCCGTGTCGTCCGTTATTTCGGGCCTGACTTCGGCGCCCGTCCGACGGTCTCCCGCGGCATCGGATCGTCTGATCTCCTTGTAGAAGAGGTTCTCTGCCAGATCCACCGGATGTCTACCAGCAGTATCTTCTGATGACGGGTCGGGCGAGTCCACGCGGGCGACAGATGATGAGGATGAGGATGAGACGTCGGGGTTGATTGACAAGGCGCCGTTGACAACGAAGCCACCGCCGACGCTGAACATGTCGTTGGTCGCCAAGACGTACCCATCCGCATCGAAGACTGTGAAGCGCATGCCGTTACTGTGCGTTGGCAGCTTGCGGCCCCATTCCCAGACGAAGTCACGCTCGTAGTCGAAGTCAACCTCCTTACCCTTGCCGTCTGCCAGCCCGTGCCCTAGGAATAACTTCTTCGTGTTCTTGATCTCAGTGAACCTCTCCGGAACGTAGGCCGTGTCGACTGTCTCGACATCCGCGCTCTCAAGACCGAGCAACAGCGCAGAGGGTGTCATGTGGCCCTCGCCGGTGAGCGCCAGACTGCCATAAATGGAAACCCGAATCTTGTTGACCTTGCTCAAGAGATTCGCCTCTGCCAGATCAGCAACAAAAATGTTGCCAGCACGCATCGGACCGACGGTGTGAGAAGATGACGGACCAATGCCGATGGAGAACAGGTCAAAGGTTGAGATGACGGCATGCTCGTGGTCGGCCTCGCTGTAACTCCCCGTCTCCTCTTCATCTTCGGCAGCATTGCGCCTCTGAGATGTGCTGCTCAGAAATCGCTGCGATTGAATGCCCAGACATCCCGTAGACCGGATTGGCCTCGCCGCATGTCGTGATATCCTCGTGTTGAGAGTCGAGGGAGCTCGGCAGCCAGCGATGAAAGTGCTCTGTCCAGCCCGCGTTAAAGCGCGTTGAGCCGGCGCCCCACGTAGCAGGGCGAGCTGCCGGATCGATGAACAGCTCATCGCTCTCCCAAGAATCAACAACGGCGGATGGAAGGGTATCAATGGCGGGCTGTCTTTATGTACGGAAGAAGACACGAAGAGCTGATGAACAAAAAAAGAACTTTATTGTGACAGAAGGCGGTCTGGGGTACGCCTGGGAGATAAGAGCAGAGCTCTCCCTGGATCTGTGCTGGATCTGGGGTAAGACAAGCAATCAGCCCCAGAAATCCTGACTCTGACCAATCATCCCGCCGGAATTGGTCAACCCTTGTGAGGTGTGCTTGATATGGACAGATGATACGTAATAGTCTGCTCGTTTTATATGGAAAGAAAAACCTTGATGAACTCATGACAGTTTCAGCGACGTTGAGCCCACGCGCCTGCGGGCCATGCAGCAGCGTTGGTGTCGAAAACATGCGCATGTGGGCTGCTACAGATGGTGTTGGCTCGCCATCATGAGTGCCTCGTCACAATTGGACGGACGGATGTCGTAAGCGGCGTTAAGCCTTTTCGGGGAGGTGATGCAGGGGGTGGAGGGGAATCATCGAACGCCAGGCAGACGTTGTCTTATCTCATCAAGCTCTCTTTCAACATCGATAACCTGCTCTTTCTCTCTCCTTTCGTCAATATTCACTTCTTACTCGCATGTCTGTTTACTTTAGAAAGATGTCAGAGATAGAAGAGTACCACAAACCAGCTTCACGGCTCACGGACGATGATGCCGAGCCCGGCTCCTCATCCGAAGCGATGCCAACAAACCCCCAGCCGCAGTCCGGCTTCTTCTCCGCCCTGCCGCTCGAAATACGTCAGAACATCTATCGGCACTTGTGGATAGCCGCCGGATCGACGCAGCATGTCTACAAGGCCAGCCCCTCCCCGCTGGCGCCCCTCTCCCACTGCGCTTGCATCTCGGACCCGGACGCCGAAGACGTCCGCGAGATCAAGCTCACCAACGTTCTGGAAGCCCCGCCCGCGGAGCAAGCGCCGGAATGCCGAGATGGCGCCTTCACCGCAGAGGCCATGGCACAGCGTGACGAGATCAACGACTGGCGACTGCGCAACGCTTCACTCTGGTGCAACCACTGGGCATGTGAAGAGGAACCGCCCGTGCTGCGGCCTGTGGATGATTCGATCGGCGATAGTGACGGCGATAAGAAAAAGCGGCGGACGATGGTGAAGGAGTTTAGCCCCTTTCTGGCCATCCTCCTCGCCTGCAAGCGCATGCACCAGGAGGCGGTCGACTCCATGTACGATGACACGGCGTTTTCATTCATCGGAATCGATGCCCTTTCAAGATTTTTGGAAACGACCAACGCCGAATCACTGCTTCGGATCAACACCCTTCACCTCATCTGGGCCGCCTCCATAGAATCATACATGGACCCTGAGGATGAAGAGGCCATTACAGCCAAGATGCAATGGTTTGACCTTTGGTCGAAGGCTGCTGACAAGCTCCCTCGACTGAAGGAATTTCGAATTTGGATGTACCCGCAATACGCCCGATACCCGATGCCCCATGAGGAATGGTTCAAGCCTCTTCACTTGTTCAGAAATGTGCCCACATATGAAATCTCATTGAGATGGTTTCAAGACCCCGCGACACCAGACACTGGGCCCTTGGATTTCTTAGAGGAGGCACCCTTCAAATATGAGCGGACGCCACCACTCGGGGAGAACCCTTTGCATTTCCATTGGCGTCGCATGATGGGACTCTTCCTTGATGAACCGAGGTCTATGCCGACACGGAGGCAGAAGAAGAAGAGGTATCTCGGCCGGTCGTGAGACGGTGCCTCGCTTGGGTATATGGTAGTGATGAAATATGAACCATTCGATGATGACACTCATGGCAATGCAATGGCAAGTGAGTTGCGAGTCGACTTTAATTGAAGGCTTCTCTCACACAGCCATCTCAGCTTAGGTGCTCCTTTAGAAGGTTCTCCCACCGGACTGTAAACTTGCTCTCAGTGGAGATCCAATGCTACAGTGGATGACAATGGTCAGAACCTTAATACTTATTCAGAAAGCACTCTTATCACGCTTATTAAGCCGCAGACGAGAGGAATTTGGTTTATTGAAGGAGCAATTAGACTTTTTCGCTCTCGCATAATCGGCAAGTGTCTTGACTCGTTTCGCAACAAGCGGGGCAACTACGACGCTCTTTACCGGGACTTGAATTACTTGCTAGTAGAAAAATTGGCAATTCTTGAGCTGCCGGTGCAACCTAATCGGGCTTTGCGTAAAATACGCGGTTTAGTACCTCGGATAATGATTCGCCGGTGATGGATATGAGTAGCTCAAAAGACACATCCACTGTCAACACAACCTAACCGTGAAAGTCTACCACACGCTGCCCCTACGCTATAGCGACTTACATCACAACACTACTAACCGTGATATTAGGGGCCAAAATGAGTGGGATCATCTTCACCGACGTCCTTGCCAACCCTTCTCCGCTAGGACTGACTGCCCTGGTTGTAGGCGCTCTCTTCCTCTTGGCGAGACTCTTCAAAAGGACAGTCCGACTCTCGGATATTCCGGTCGTTGGAAATGCTACGAGCAAAGAAGCAAGGAGAAAGGAGTTTCTCTCCGGTAAGGCCAGAGATCTCTATATCGAGGGCTACAAGAAGGTACGCGGTTCAGCCAGCAGGGAAATGAATTCAACGGGACTAAGCAACTGCCAGTTCAAAGACGGTGCCTTTCGAATTATGACTGCAAGGCGTAAGACCATTGACCGAATCATCTCACCATGAAGAAGCTCACCCGGCGTGTAGAATCTGAGTGTGTCGTTGTATCACCGGAATTCTTGAAGCACCTAAAGAAGCTACCTGAAGACGTTCTCAGCTTCAACGAGGCAGTAGAAGAGGCAAGAGATGATGAGTTCGCTGAACAGGGCTCATGCTAACTCTATGGCAATGAAGGCTCTACAGACAAAGTACACCAACATCACAAGCAATATCCCCACGATACCGCATACTCTCAAAACTTCACTCAATCCCGCTTTGTGTAAGTTGCGCCAGCATATCACGGCCCGTATCTGCTGCTGATTGTGCAAGTCCGTTTGAATCCAATCATTCTAGATGAAGTCTCAAATGCGATCCAAACAGAGTTCCCTCAGTCAGCGGACTGGTCGGACGTTAGAATCAACGGCAAGCTAGCTCGCATAGTCGCCAAAACGTCAGGCCGAATCTTTGTTGGGCCCGATCTCTGTAGATACGAGGTCTACCTCGATGCGGCCGTCAACTACACCCTGGACATGACAGCTGCTATCCAGGCTGTGGGGTTCATATCCCCCTGGCTGCGTCCATTCCTAGCGTCCCCAGCACCGCAAGTCAAGAAACTGCATCGCCGCTTCCAGCAAGCGGACGACTTCCTTCGACCCGTGGTCACAGCCCGCCGTCAGGCTGCACTTCATGGCCTCAATGAGAAGGACAAGCCAGATGACATGTTGCAGTGGTTGATGGACTCCCAAGACAAATTCGGTCAACAGAGTGATCGTGCGATATCGAAGTATCAGCTGAGCCTGACCTTTGCGGCTATTCACACCACAACGGCAGCTTTGACCAACGCGTGGGCTCAATTGAAAGTCTTTCTCTTTGACAATAGCTGATTTTCATGTAGCTTTTATAACCTTGCGGCAACACCCGATCTTGTGGCAACCCTGCGCCAAGAGGTCGAGGAGGTCCTTGCTGAGACAGATGGCAATATTACCGCAGTCGCACTGCAAAAAATGGTCAAGCTAGACAGCTTCCTGAAGGAAATCATGAGATACTACCCTCAAAGTGCCAGTAAGATACATGCTTCACCTGTGAGATCATCGGCTAAACATCACCCCCAAGCGGCATTCCAACGCAAGGTCATGAAGCCAGTCACTCTGCCAAATGGGCAAACAATTCCTACCGGTGTCATCCTGGAGGTTCCTTCGCATGCCATCAATTATGATGGAACGATACACATGAACCCTGACGTCTTTGACGCGATGAGATTCTACAAGATCCGAAAAGAGAAGGAAGCTGCTTTGAAAGCTAAAATGCCAGCGGAGGACGCCTTTGCGGAAGCAGCAACAAACAATCAGTTTGCGAGTGTAGGCGATACGAGTCTTGCTTTTGGGTACGGGAGGAATGCCTGTCCTGGCCGGTTCTTTGCAGCGAACGAGATGAAGATGATTCTGGCGACCACGTTCTTGAAGTACGACTTGAAGATGCCTGATGGCTGTACCGAGAGATACAAGAATCTCACTTTCGGATCTCAGGTATGCATACTCTATTGCCTTTGAGGATTAGCTAATAATAGTATCGCAGTTAGTTCCAGATCCCAACAAGACCATCATGGTGAGGTTTCGGAAATAGACCCCCCGGATAATCCCTTCTAGATAGCATTATGTAGAAACAAACACGCAAAAAGCTATTCTGGACTCTCTGCAGAATTTTGCAGACAACCTAGATCATTCAATGTAGCTCTCACGATTCCGTCACTCAATTCCCATAGGTGCTTTTCCTTCTCCTCATCGAAAGCATGCGGCGCGTACCCAGGTCCTGTTCTGCCCTCAGTGCACATTTCAGACGGGACGCCTTCTTGGACATCGGCTAGATACTTGCCGCCCTGGAGTTGCCATTCGGCACCAACAGCAGCCCAGATTGTGGTGGCCGCGGCTTGCTCGGCGGTTTTGATGAGCTTCGCGATTTCAGGAGGTCCAAACAACTTCTTCACGAAGTCATCGCCGACGTGGCGACTCAGGCCAGAGACCACTGCTCCGGGATGAACAGAGGTGGCGTGTAGGTGACGTGGGCCGTACCGTCGCTCGACTTCGTTCGCCATCCAAATATTAGCTGTTTTTGACGCGCCGTATGCGCTGTGTGCATCATACGCCGTCGTATCGAGATTCAAATCCTCGAGGTCCACGGAGCTCGCGAGATGAGATCGCGAAGACACCATGACAAGCCTTGAAGGGTACGATGGGCTTGCGGACTTGAGGAGAGTGTCTTTGAGAGCTTCGAACAGGGCAAAGTGTCCCAAATGATTGGTTCCGAAGTGCATCTCGAATCCATCCCTAGTCCTAGCTTTGGGGTGCAACCCAACACCTGCCTGTGATTCAGCATCACGATAGCGATGAACACACTTCAACTTACCAGCATTGCAAATCAAACAATTCAGCGTGTCGCTCAACTGTAGAAACTTTGATGCTGCATCTCGAACACTGGCTAGCGAGTCCAAGTGCATCTCAATGAAGACCACCTTGCCCGGCTTGCCGTCATGCATTATCCGCTTTGCGACCTCTTCACCCCTTGCCGTGTCACGCCCCGTGATGTAAACATCAGCGCCGGTGGCATGCAACGCCCTGGCTGTCTCGACCCCGATTCCGTTCGTGCACCCCGTCACGAAAAAGACTTTCCCCCGAAGTTTGCCATCGAGTCCTTGGTCTCGGATGACTTTCAACGCCGTGGGTCGAGCATCGCCAGGACCGTTCGGATCCTCATGGTCCTTGTCGTAAGGGGCGATCGGGGTCGAGGCCATCGTTTCGGCCGAACTTCGATTCATCTGAAGGAATCAATCACCGGAGAAAAGGCTGCACCTGTAACATAAGAATGTTTGCAGGCGACAGTGCGACCATAAGTAGCTGCCCCTCCAGCTCCACGCTGACATGCCAATTAAGGTTTTGTTTCCTACATAGGCAAGTTTCCCATACGAAGGGCGGGTCGGCTGATGCCGGTGGGACAAGAGAGCTGATTCAGACTGTTGCATTGCGCGGCCAAGCCACTCGGTTTCGTTTGGACCGAACTGCCTTTATTTTGACAACGTCCAATCTGAGGGGTTGGAGGACGCCATCATTATTTGACAGGTGACCTAATAGGTGGAACACAGACAAGACCACACCCACACCCATATCGGCGAGTCTTACGCGCCATGCTACAAGGATCTCGATACTTCACGACACTAGCGTCAAACAACCTGCTGTTCATGGTTCTATCAACTGGTCGCCTGCTGTTCAAGGTCTTCAATCTTTCAGAGGTACAGAATATCTGCCAGCGAGATTCGATCTTTTGGCAATATGACTGAAAATCTCCCCGGAAATTTTCAAAGACAGAAATCTCGGCATGGGATCTGCAGCCGGCTTCGGCAGCCGGTAGCACCACGGCCTCGAATGCTGCCATGGCGTCCGTGCATTTGTTTGCGAATAGCGTCTTCACATCAGACGATACAAGCTGAAGCACAGGGGCTGTGAATGACGCTGCTAAGAGGTTTGTGCACCGGAAACATTTAAGAAGAACACCTTCGGCGCTCCCGCCCCACGCGCTCAGATGTCGCTGATCTGGCGTCAACTCAAAAACAACAACTCAACCCATCATTTGATCCCCTTGACCAAGGGTTCATCCAAGTCCTGCAAAAAAGTCAACTGTTCTCGGCGCCCTGTTCAGACCATTTGACTGATTTGCGACCGTGGATATGAGGGTCGTTCAGGCTCTTCTGCTGCTCTTGGCAGCGGTCGGCCTCGCACTGGCCGACGCGGCGGCTGAGACCGGAGACATGGACTTGTTTCCGGGCGCAGTGTTTGAGGGCATTGCCTGGCGCGGCGACGAAGCAGTGAGAATTTTGTACAGGCCTTCGAATACTGAAAACGGGAAATTTGCTAATCAAATTTGGCACAGCTGTCCGTCAGAAAGCCCGCCACCACCAGCTCCGAAGAGTCCGCCGCCGAAAAACGCGAAAAGTCCGAAAAAGGCGAAGGGTTCCAAAGGGTCGTCAAACGCAAAGGGGACGTCGGGAGCGAGGGGGGCAAAAGGGTCGAAGGAGAAAGGGTCGAAGGACAAGGGGCCGAAAGGGAAGGGCCCGGGGAAGGGCCCGGGGAAGGGCCCCAAAGGATCCAAGGGCGGGAAGGGATCGAAAAGATCGAAAGGCGCGGGAGAGTGACTGGAGAACCCTGCACCTCGGGTAGAGGAGAGTGCAACACGAGTCTTGGTTGTTATGGGTGTCAAGGGCATAAAACAGTTTGTCAGAAGGGCCCCGGCTCAGGACAATGCTGTTTCAACGAAGACAGCAGGGGAGCCATTTGTGAGCCGATGGCAGGATAATACCAGCAAAAGCGACTGCCATACTACAGGTCACAATAATGCTATATTTCTACGCGGATCTTCTGAGCTTTGATGGATCATTGTTTGACATCCCGTGGGCCATGGGATCATGGGATGCCGACCTAGATTCGCACAAATTCGCACTTAGTACGGACAACGGATCCCAGACGATTTTCCTTAAGATGTCGAAGCCTTCAGCAGGAACTAGAAATTCGAAATCCAACACGATCGTGTTGCATTATGCTATCAACTCAAGGTATATGCTAATAACCAAAACATGATGCTTCCGTTAGACCTTGGTTGTGGCGTGCTCACTCTCCTCAACATCAACCGGACCATCCCCCTTTCCTCCTTCGTCGAGCCGAACATTGGCCTGCTCACCATCAAAGATGACCGCAATCTCCTCCAATGCCTTGCCCTTAGTCTCGAGGAACCATCCGTACGCAATGAAGCTCTCGACCGCCAAGATGACAACATAGACGATATAAAAGCGCCAGCCTATGTTCTGGAGTCCGATGGGGTTGACGTACTGGTTCACAAACACAGCAGCCTTGGTCGAGAACACGTAGGTGGCCATTCCCTTTGCACGGATGGAGAACGGCAAGATTTCGACGGAGTACGCGACCGGCAAGGGCGAGAATGCGATGCAGTAGAAGATCTGGTACACAAAGATGAGAGCGAGGACGGCGATGCCGGCGGAGCTAGCGTTCGTCTCTGCAAAACGGGCGGAAGCGATAGTCCAGCCGATGAAGACTGTGAGCATGCCGATCGTGGAGATTCGGAACAGCGGTCGTCGGCCGACTCGTTCGACAAAGAAGGCGGTTGTGAGGGCAAGACCGAAGTTCCAAATGTTGACGAGTCCGTTGACGAGAGCCTGGGTGTTCTTGTCCTTGATTCCCACGGTGTCCATAATTCTAGATACTGTAAGTATGTAATCTTATCCCACCGGGCGAAAACTTACCGTGATAGGTAATAGGCAATCAATCCGTTTCCGGACCACTGAGAGAAGAAGCCCATGCCTTGGAATCGCCGTTAGCTATCATCAAAGACCAATAGAGGAAGTAAGTGACTCACAGATAACAAGGAACATGCGATAGCGATTGCCTTTGGTAGAGACCATTGACTTCCAAGTCGTCGCACCAAGCCCTACAAATTGGGTTAACCATGGAAACTTCCGGACTTTGCGTAAAGGAGTCTCTTACTCTTCTCATTATCAATGGCCGTTCTGATCTCCTCGTACTCGAGCCTAACTAGTTCCGTCTCTTCCCCTTCGCCGTGATATCGCTTGAGAGCCTCAAGAGCATCGTGATCGCGGTCCTTGGAGATGAGCCATCGAGGAGATTCAGGTAGGAACCAGACAGCCGAGAGTTGGACCACACTTGGTGCCATCTGAAGAAGCGAGGGAATTCTCCACGACCAAGTGCTTGGGATCGTTCGAGTTCCGAAAGCTGTTTGGTCGTTATTAGCTTCCAATCGACTTGATCTCAGGGTAGGATTTGACATACTGATCCAAGCTGCAGCAATACTTCCAAGATACCAGCTGAAAAAGGAGACTCCGTCAGTCCGACATTGCTGAAATAGGTTGGGTTGTATTTGATGCTTACCAGGTGTTGCAGATGGCCGTGATCGTGACACGATCCTTGGGATGCGATAACTCACTGACCAAGCTAGGGGCCGAGGTCGTTGCAAAGGAGAGTCCAAAGCCCAAGATGAATCTGCTAACAACAAACATGGCGAACTCGGTGCTCTCGCACTGGATGATGGCTCCAGCAATCATGATCAGACTTCCCACCGTGATACCCCATCGTCGCCCAAACCTGTCTGCGACCCATGGGGCAATGGGAGTTGAACAGATGCTGCCCAAAGCCATGATGGCGCTCATCAAGCCGAGAACAGCGCCGCGAGGGTTGTCGAAGAAGTCGTCGAAGTAGGACACTGTCTGGAGCGAGTTCATCATCGAGCCGTCGTAACCGCTGGTGGCGTACGATACAACGGCAGCGGGGAACAGGAGGAAGTATAACTTCCTCCGGGCCCCGGATCTGTACCATGCTGGCGACTCTTGGGCCAGCTGGGCAATGCGAGAGGGCTGGTAGGTTTCGTTTGCGGCGGCCGGACCACATTGCTGACGAGCTCGGCGGGCTGCCTGGTCCTGCCTCGGTGCAGGGAGCCTTTCGCGGAGGAAGTTCATTGTTGCTGATACCGGTGCTTGGGAAGTTGACAGACAACAGACCTTGGGAGGGGAGGAAGGGAGAACAGTTGACTCAGCGGCGTAGAGAGCGGATCTGAACTGATGACCACGACCAAGAAACCGGGATTCCGTGTGACCTTATATGCGTATAGTCCCTTCAGCTGCAAAGGTGGAACGATGAAGTTGTCCTGAACACCCGCACCATTCCCGGGTTCTGCTCGTCGGGTTGGGGTCTAAGTTGAGGGTGACGAAGTCGTAAAGTCGGCATCTGGGGCTAAATGAAACGAACTCGATCGGGCGATATCGCCATTGGCGCGGAAACTAGCTCGATGGTCTTCCTGACAGAACCGTACTGCTGGAATTACCAGTCGACCTGCCGAGGACAAACAACACGACAGGGATCACCAGTCGGATGATGGGATGCGGAGAAGAAGCAGGGGCGATCCGGGGGCTGGGGTAAAGTGCAATCCAATCCCCACACGAAGGAACATCATGAGATGAATAGTCGTTCAGGCGAGACCAGTCTCCATGGGGTAAAACGAATGATTAGCGGTTGCGGGTGAAGTCACGCTCGTCTGACTCGGCATCTTTCCGTCGCGGAAGACAGCAGTTGTCAAGTGAGAATAGCAAAGTGCGCCGAGACTTGTTCAAGTTGTGTAGCGTCCGGCGATGTGGAGAAGCCTGAGATTCCTCTTTGAGTCTGGAAGCCCCTTTTTTGGTAGCACTGGCGAATCATGACTCGTCGGGGCAGCTAAAGTCTTCCCCCGAATCAGCGTGGGTCACTTCGGGGCAACGAAAACCATCCCCCTAGCGTCGTTCTCGCTTCGGTTGAAGTTGTCCGCGCCTATGCGGGGCATCCAAGACAGTCCCCCGAGTTGGAACGTGGGGTCGGGGGAGCGTCTTGGTCTTCCCCGATGGTTGACGCGGGCGTCCTATGGTCGCGTTCATGGCCTCGGAAGCGCGTATGTATGAGTGCTGTCTCCGATCACCTCATGAGGGGACCCCAATTGTGGCACCGGACGTCATGGGGACTGTGGGACGTATGCAACTTCTCCGTAACGCAGGTGATAGCTCGTCGCGTGGCTCTTAGTTAAACATGATTCTCGCATGTGAGGCCGTCATATTTAGGAGCTCGAGCGGTCCTGCTGGCTGAAGTCGGAGGATAGCTTCGACCTCCGCATTCTCTCTACGTCTTCTATCTCTTCTCGTCGCCAAATCACCGCTCAATTGTCTGCCAATATGTCGAACGGTATCTTGAAGACATCTGGGCCTGATGTTGTCGATGCTTCCGGTAACCCAGTCCGCCTGCGCGGGGTAAGAAGATGGTCGTAAGCTCTAATGTTACTCTGGTCACTCACTGACTTCCTCTCTAGACGGCACTCGGTGGCTGGATGCTCATGGAGAACTTCATGAACGGTTTTCCCGGTCGCGAACATCAGATCCGCGCAGCGCTGCTCAAGGTCCTCGGCAAGGAGAAGTATGAGTTCTTCTTTGACAAGTTCCTTGAGTACTTTTTTACGGAGAAGGATGCCGAGTTTCTGTCCTCGATCGGTTTCAATTGCATCCGTCTGTCCTTCAACTACCACCACTTTGAAGATGACATGAACCCTTTCGTCATCAAGGAAGAGGGCTTCAAGCATCTTGATCGCGCAATTGAAATTGTGAGTATCTATCCGGCCCCGGAGATGTATCCCGTATCAACTGGCTCTAACAGTTTCGTCGCGCAGTGCTCCAAGTACGGAATCTACACCATCCTCGACCTCCACTCCGCCCCAGGAGGCCAGAACCAGGACTGGCATTCCGACAACCCCACAGGATACGCGGCTTTCTGGGATCACAAGCACTTCCAGGACAGAGTCATCAACCTGTGGCAGGTTCTTGCAAAGCGCTACAAGGGCAACCCGTGGATCGCAGGATTCAACCCTCTTAATGAGCCCGCCGATGTGGAGTGGACACGGCTCTTGGCCTTCTACGATCGCATCGTTCCTGCGATCCGAGAGATCGACCCAGATCATATCCTCTTCCTCGAGGGCAACACCTTCAGCATGGACTTCTCCGGCTTCACCAAGGTGTTCCCCAACTCCGTGTATGCGGTCCACGACTACTGCGGCTTCGGATTCCCGAACCGCATTGGCAGATACCAGGGTCTGAAGGACCAAGACGCGTATATCCGGCAGATGTACGATCGCAAGGTTGCGTTTATGAAGGAACACAATGTCCCCATCTGGAACGGTAAGCACGCTCTCTGTGCACGCGAATCTTTCCATCTGCTGACAGAGGTATCTTTTCACAGGCGAGTTCGGTCCGATCTACGAGCGAGAAGAGTACAACCCTGACTGGAAGGTTCACAACGAGGAGAGATACGACATGTTGGACAGACAAATGGCGATCTACACCTCCGAAGGCATTGGTAAGCCGGAACTGAAATCGAACTCCGACAACCATTAGCTGACCCCAATTTCAGCCTGGAGCATCTGGGCCTACAAGGACGTCAACGTTATGGGAATGACTTATCTCTCCCCCGACTCGGCCTGGCTCAAGCTTCTCGGCCCCATGATCCGCAAAAAGCGCGATCTCGCCGTCGACAGCTGGGCCTACGACGACGCGCATCTCCAACCCAACCTCTTCGGCCCGCTTCACAAGTGGTTCGAGGACAACGTCCCTGCACAGTACAACAAGAAGTACCCGTGGCAGTGGCGCATGCACATGCACGTCTTCCGCGGAATCCGCGGCATCACCATGGCCGAGTACATGATCCCCGAGTGGGCCGACTACTTCAAGGACAAGACCTTTGAGGAGCTTGACGAGTTGGCGGCCAGTTGGAAGTACGAGAACTGCTGTCAGCGCGAGCGACTGAATGAGTTGCTCCAGTTGTATGCGCCCATGACGCCAGAGGATAAGAGGCTGGAGGGCAAGGTGATCCAGCCCGAGGCCGAGAAAAACGGCGACAAGCCCAAAGAGACGGTGTCCGGTGTCGGCGTGTTCGAGCTATCGCCGGAAGAAAAGGCGAAGAAGCTTGCGCAGACAAACGGCACGCCCATTGCTGTTGCCTCATGATTGAGTCTCTTTTTCGAGACTACAGGAAAGAAATGCATAAATCGGCGTTGTTTGGATTTGATAGACGAAATTAGAATGAATGAATCTCTTCGCGATGAACACCCAACAACCTAGTGAATTATTTGGTTGCCAGCCGTGTTACTTCCATTCATGGGTATCTTTACCTATCATATCTAAATCACAATGGAAAACTCTGCCCCAGCTACCCTGCGCTTTTCCATCTACATCGTCATGTGATTTTTGCATGATGCCTCAAGCCGCTCCAAAACCCTTAGGTGCCACTGAAACTCTGTAACACTGATGCTAAATCTCCTCAAGTTTCGCTTGCCGATGAATATTGCCTGCTCTATATCTGATGGTAGGGCGTCGCGAAAGACGGGACACACCGTTGCCACTCTGAGGATCATTACCATGGTAAACGTGCTGGACGAAATTAGACTGATGATCAAAATTGACGCAAATGGAAAAGCTTACACAAGACCACTGGAGAACAGGCCGGTAATACTAACGGCCGGATCGATATCAAAAACGTTGATAAAACCTCGGATTCCTTCCAAGCATAGCCTGCAACGGTGAAGAATCGCCTCCTTGCAGGGATGGGTATCAAAATGCGCCATATTGAGAAGCACATACTCGATGAAAGGCCGGTGAATAATGTATTGCCCAGCATAGTAGCGTCCTTTGAGTCGCAGGACGTTCCATGGATTATTGCCGAGCTCTTCGACTCTGATTATTCCTGGGGTCATCGGCGAGCTTGCATTCTCTTGGTCGGGGCGTTTTCGTGGCTGGCTCGTCAAAAGAAAATCTGGCAGGTTGCGGTAGAGTGCTCCATGATAAGACCATAGGTCTTCTGTTACGCGAAGCAGCCAATTGGCATAGCTATCTCTTGTCATCCGGACCTGATCTTTGCTGTCGTAAATCACGCTGTTGACGCGGTTCAGAAAGCGCCGGATGGCCGCATTGGTGCTGATCTGAAATGCAACTAGTTCTTCCGTCCGATAGAATGTCGATATTGCAGGGCTCGTAGGATTCGTCTCGGGCGTGGAGAATGCTGCCGCGTGTTCTTGTCGATGCTTCGGCGTCTCAGGGGCAGGGTATGGCACCACATCCTCATATCTGGCAATGCCTGATGGGAGGGTAATGGAGACCTCTGAAATGAAGTCGCCTTCATAGATGAGCGAGACCCAATACAGCCGGCGGAAAGCGTCTGAAAATCGTTCTATGTCATTTGTGCTTGCGATTGCCCTTCTTGCCAGTGCCTCGCACTTGACCGCTGTAGCATGAACCCAATGGAATGAGTCTGCCATTCGGCCTTTCGCCCCCTTGTATAGACTCGCCAGCATGCTGCACTGGGCGGCTTCAAGATTGATCTCCGAGGAGATGAAACCGAGGAGCAAACGAGCCTTCTGCCAGAGCTTCTCGTCAAGTCCTGTGACTTCTTTGAAATATCCAGATCCTAGAGACGGAGGCTCCTGACCCCCATTTCTGCCCGCGGCCTCGTTCAAGGAGATTCGATATTCCCCTGTACACACAAAGGACCCCATGCAGAGAACAAGGAGAAGAAGGCAGTACCTCGCTGGTGAGATAGACTCGGACTCGAGGGCCGGGGACTTTTCGCATGACACAACTTCGTTGAACGTCGCGAGTATGTCATCGAGGGACAGTAGTGGAAAAAAGATGTTGACTTCCGCAAAGTACTCATGGATAACCTCGCGATATCTATCGGCGGCATCGATGGACACCGGCAAGCTTCGATCCCGGAACAACCTCCAAGACTCCGGGGGAGGGGCTGACCGCGTCTCATCCGAAGATTCCTGGAAGAACATGTCTGTTGCTTCTGTGGATCGTATACCGGCTGGCATGACTGCTCGTGGGGTTATTGGCTCTGAGTCATTCAGCAATTGCTGAACGACTGGCCATTGAAGAACATGATTGGCGCTGGCCGTATGAGATAGTGAAATTTGAATCTGAGCGTCACCTTCGTGTCCTAGTGAAGCGCCTGTGTCTGCGTGCTCGTCGGATGTTTCTGTATCTTGCGTCCTCGGCCCCGGTCCCGGAGTTGTGGGCTGTTGAACCACTTGAGGCGAATGTGAATCCACTGGGTATTGAGTTTGATGTGGAGATGGCTGAGCTGAGAAGATAGGCGATGCGAATAGGCGGTCCTCCAGCATCTGTATTCTCTCTAACAAGATGCGAGTGTTCTGCTCGATGCGTGGCTGATTCGAATCGCGGTAGACACACTCCACGTTCTGCGTCATGCATAAGCTGCACTTCGGCTTAGCCGCGTCGCATCGTGTCTTGCGGGCCCGGCAATTGGTGCATGCCTGCCACACCCGGCGCCGTGCCGGGAAGTAATGTGCCGCCGAGAAGGACGATGACGGGCCGGAGGTGTCCATTCTCGGAGTCCGGGAACAGCAGCACAGTCTCAGCTTGGTTGGAATCGATGCGGAGTAAGGAGAAGGAAGGAAGTGTCTTTTTCAGTGATTTTACTGGCTCGGCACCAGGTTAAAAGAGACCTGGTCAGGGGCGCCACGTGGAAACCTCCCCCGCCCGACCCCGCTGTCTGGCGTTCTCGGCCCCATGAACAGTCCCGAATACGCCGATGGTCTGTCTTCAGAGCATGAAATCACAGCAGAATTATTCAATGCGTTCTGTAGATGTTTGTCTACTTGTATATACCTTTCACCGAGTACAAGAAATAAATTCCATTTTCTACTGCAACCGATGCTCGCATGATCAAAATGAGTGATTCATCAAATCTCCGGGAAGGTTTCATTTTCAAATCATGTTCAGAGGAGTGATTGCAAAATGTTAACCTCGCGTAGGGAACTGAATGAGAATATCAATAAATAGAAGAGAAGAGCCAAAAAAAAAGACAAGAGAAGACGTAACAGAGAGGATCAAGCCCCAAAATGAACATACGATGCCCATACACGCGGTTCTACACTGCCGCGAACATTCATCACGGCCGAACGCAACGCTTCAGCGACCGCTCGATTCGTGAGCTGGTCGTTGCTACGGCTCAGCGATTCATAAAACACCCTCGCAACTTGCACGGAGGTGTCATCATCGACCGACCAGAGGGACCCGATGACGTGGCTGAATCCGACGACTTGAAAGGCGCTGACAATGTGGAGCGCTTCGTCGGCAAACTTTCCGGCCTTAACCTCTGCTGTTGAACACGCCGAAAGGTAGGCGATCTTGGCTTTTCCAGCGGACTGCCCGTCGGAAATTTGTTCAAGTGTCAGATTTCCCGTAGATGCTTCTGAGGAAGGTAACGGTTGAAGTAGCAGGTGGCTATTGGACGGATCGACGTGATCAGATGACCCGTGACACGCAAAATGAATAATGTCCGATCGTCCCATTTCTCCCATCACCAATGCCACAGATGGCTTCTCGAGGTGATTCACTGTGAAGGTACCTTCGATGACGTTTCGAATGATGGAGGCCTCGGCCGTGACTCCGGGGAGCGATGTATGGCCGGACGTTTCTGGCATTGTCACGACCAGAACTGACGTCTTCAGGTCTTGATTACTAGCAGGCTTCACTGCGGAAGACCTGGCGTGAAGCAGAGCCTTGATTGTTGGGGTGTAAGATGGGATTGCTCGACTCAATGTGTCTTCGTTGCCGCTTTGGTAGTGAATACCAGCGGCGTGAAATGGGAAGGAACTTGCGACACCTGTACCAATCCACCAGATCCGAGGAAGCTCTGCAGGAGATGAAGAGTCTCTGGGAAGTTCCGCCAGAACAGGGCTCACGCAGCCTACCCAAAGCCATGATAAGAATTCGGGACTATACTTTGTCGCCGACCTCGTCTCGGGTTGAATATCGCGGTCATGGTCTTTGTCATCTTGGCCCGCGGAGCTGTATCTGCCAAAGTCCTGGGCCAGAAACGAGGCTCTGTCAGCGGTCATCTTTGGCAATGTAATGCTCTTGATACCAGATTGAGAGACGATGATGGCATCGCTGCTAATGCTCGTGATGTTGACGACCACAATGCGGCCATCTGCAGCACCCTCAAGGAGCTCGCCAACTGCTGGCTCCAGTAGGAATCGCTCGTGGCCAGGCATGTGACGGATGCTTTCAAGGCAGGACTCCAACTGTTGAACCGCTGCTGTGCGTTCTTCAATTGCACGCTGTTGAATGGCAGGGTCTGCTGTTGGAATTGGCTTGGTCGCTTTGGAACGAAGTTCTTCAAATTCATTGGCCAAGACAAGGTTGTCTCGTCTCAGAATGGAAATGTCGCTGTTGTTGTCGATTAAGTATCCGAGAATCAATCCACGCCCGAACTCGACTTGCTGAAGAGCTTGCTCGACGCGGCCCGTCTTGAGAGAGAGGGAGCATGCAATAGCAGCAACTCCAGAAGTGTCTTGAATCGCATGTTGCTGGTCCTTCCGATTCAGATGGCGACCACAAACAAGTGGAAGGAGTTTGACGGCTTCCTGGGCAACCTCGCAAGCTCGGTCCCATTCTTGAAGAAACTCAAAGGCCATCACAGCTCCTCGAGCTGCCCGCACACGCGTCCTCGGTATCGCAGTCAAGGATTCAGTTGCTTCCCTGAAGCTATGAAGAGTTTCTAGTAGATCCTGCACCAAAGGCGGGCGCGGATATGCTTCCTCGTGATGATTGAGAGCGTCCCGAAGAGGTTGCACCAGAGTCAAAAATGTCTCTGCTTTCTCAGGGTCTTGGAGATCGGCCTTGAAACCCTTATTCATGTACTGCCTTGCTTCCTCGAAGTTACCCGGAACGACCCCTGCAATCTGGAGGTTTATTGTCACAAAGATTCGTTGGAACAATCTGCGTCCGAGACGATATTTCCAATCTGCGAAGTCGGGATTCTCCTTCGGCGTAGCAGAGAGCACTTCCCTCGTGGCCGAAATTGCTTTGTCGAAATCGTCCATATTCATTGTAGACCGAAATCTCGCTTCCAGCATGTTTCCAAGGTTGCTCAAACACGCCCGGTATTCAGGCTGATTCGCCGGGACCAGGGCCATAGCTGTCTGGGTTGTTGCGATTGCTTTCTCCAAGTCGCCCGCAGTGTGCTTATACCGGCTGTACAACATGCATCCAAGACCATTCATGTACGTGGCGTATTCAGGATTGCTCTGGCTGGTGCGGTCAACTGCCTCCTGCATATGAGAAACTGCGTTGACGAGATCAAGCATCTCTCTGGTTCGGTCGTACCGATTTGACAAAAAGTGACCAAGGGTGTAAGTAACCTTGACGTACAGGGGATGGCCTTCGGTCATGGTTGACTTCGCTCTTTCGATGTGAAAGATTGCCGCGTTTAGATCATCTGTGTTCCCTGTCCGCGAGTATCGCGCTGACAAAGAATTTCCCAGGGCCATTAGATATCCTGGAAGGTCCGAATGATCCTCAGGGATAAGATCGATGGCCCGTTGGGAACTAAAGATAGCCTCCTCAAGGTCGTTCATTGTACCAGCATGCTCGTAACGGGACAGAAGCATGGTCCCTAGATTGTTCAACATTGCCGCAGGGTCGGGATGACCAGCTGTGTCCGAAGCTGCGTCTCTGGTTTTGGCAATTGCGGCGTCCAGGTCGGCCGCATTTCCTGTGCAGTTGTATCGGCTGATCAATCGGGAACTCAAATTGCCGAGCCTTACTGCGTGGTCTGCACTATTTCCAGGTTTAGCAGACAATACCTTCGCAGAGTACTGCATTGCTGAATCAAGGTCTTCCATGTTTCCGGTTTTCTTGTGGCGGCTGAGTGACAGATTCCCGAGATAGTCCAGCATTTTTGGGTAGTTAACATCGTCCTCATCCGTCAAGGAGATTGCTTGATGAATCCGAAGGCTTGCTGCGTCGAAGTCCTCAGCCTTTCCTGTGTGCTTGTATCGGCGCGAAAGATGTGCACCAAGGGTGGCCAGCCATACTGACAGGTTGAGGTACTCTTGGGCTGCAGCGTACGCTCCTGAGTCGGAATCTCCTCGGATAGCAGCTGAAATGGCTCGTTCTTCGGTCTGTATGGCATCGTCAAGGTCATGTATGTCTCCCTTTCGGTCGTATCGGTCGAAGAGCAGACGTCCCATGCTAACAAGCCTTGATGGTAAGGTAGGATGGATGTCAGATGTAGCGGAGACACCCTGTTGAATGCTTGAGATCGCCAAGTTGAGGTCATCGATGTTGCCTGTTCGCTCGTATCGAAGTCCAAGGAGGTCTCCAATGATGCCTTGCCCATCCATACGATGGGGATAATCTTCCGGTGTGAGAAGGAACGCAGTCTGCATATTCTCGATTGCTGTGTCTAGGTCGGTCATATCTCCCGCGTATTCAAATCGAGTCCGGAAAAGATTTCCAAGAGTGCCGAATCCTTTCGCACGGTCGGGGTCATCCGCAGACACGAAAGGCATTGCTCTCTCGATGTGAGAAGTCACTGCTTGGAAGTCGTCGATGCTCTTTGTTTGCTCGTATCTTTTCGCAAGTACCTCCCCAAACTGAATGAGTCTCTTTGGAAGTTCGGGATCATCCGCACGTGTGGCTGAGACGGCTTGTTCAGTGTACCGGATTGCTGTCTGAAGGTCGCCATCGTCGGTCGTCAAATCATATCGGGTTGCCCAAATATGCCCGAGAAGACACAGTCCTTCTGTGCGGCTGGGGGTACCCTCAGGTTGGGGAAGAACGAATGGCTCCAATTCTGAGATTGCATCATTGACTTCTGTCACTGCGCATTAGACGTGGTAAGATATGTATATCCCGGGGTTACCGAGATTCTCGCGCAGAGTATGACTTACCCCTCAACTCCTCCCGGTTTGCAGCCGCGTTAATCAGAGAATGGAAATCAGACATTGTCGGTTCTCTAGTGTGATAGTGAATCACATATGAATAAAGACTTGGAGCGATGATCTGAAGTGAATGCATCTCCCTCGACAACCGGGAAGGACGGCTGCATTTTATCAGACGAGCACTCCGCCAGCGGAAAGTGACGATCTCAAATTTTATCAAAGCAGGTTCACGCCTGGCCTTTCGTGTTGCTATCGGTTCAAGCGTATCTGCTTTGGGCATCAATTTTCAACGCCAAGCCAATGAATGTCGCCATAGTATTTGCTCGGCGTTGCTCGGCGTCGCTGACTCCTTGCAACTGCCAGTGATGATGGTTGAGAGTATGTATCAGTGTAAGCCAAAGAGGAATGCTTTACGACAAGATGATCGTCCAGGCGGAGATCTCGGGAAGTCTTGAGGGGGCGGAGATGATCCTCGTATGCTGCCCGATGAGCTCGCGTTTTAGCAAACCGCCTCCTCATCGCCTGCCATGCGTATGTACGTAAGAGGACGAATGACATCCACTCCTTGATTGGAGGCGGACGAGATACAGCAGGCGAGACTCCGGCCGTTGCTGGTTCCTTGCCAGTTGCGTTACGAGAGTCATTCTCCAAAAAAGGCCATAGATGAGATCGTCCAGGATTGTGAGAACTCTGTCTGGGTGGGGACATGAAAGGTGTTGGTCTCACCGGGCTCGGCCCGCTTCTGCATGGGGCGTTCGGATGGAACTTCGAGGAGACGGTATGGTGATAGTGTCAAATCCTTCGTGCCTGATCCAGCATGGATGCCAAGGAGGTTTCTCAGCCGTCAGGTTGTTGCGCCGCAATCACGCTGCATTTCGGTCACCCGGGACGGCTCATCAGGCTTCAGTCGCCTCACTATTGATTTCTTGCATACCGCTGAGCACCCGGCTGCCTTGTTTTCAAGCCCTATTTTGCAGAATGCATTGGACTTGAGTGTCATCCTATCGGTCAAGATACTGGTGTTGGCATGACAGTTGTATCGGCGAAGCCGCGGATTGCGTCATTGACGGTTGACTCGTCATTCGTTTACATTACGAGGATCTTCACAGAAATCATATTTTACATGGTTATTCTTCTGTGATTGATCGTCTCTCAAAAAGAGACAGTGATGTGATTGATCGTCGTTGGATAGGGTCCAATAGGAGCAGGCGCACCCCGGCCTGTCACTCAGCCGCAGGCGGGCCACTAATGCAACGTCGATGCAACCAATGCGTCTATTGATTGTGACCAGGCTTTTGTGGTTTTGGTGTTGTTTACGTAGGCGGGTGCCGGTAAACTACATCGAGGCCTCATTATCCTTCGTTGAACTCGCGATTGCACTTTCCAGGCATAAAAGCTACATGTGTAATCGTATCTCAGGAATTTGATTAGAATTCTCTCCACAGCCAGGCAAACGAGCTTTCTATGACAATCAGTATCATCTCTTTGTGCACGAATTCATCCACCAACCTATCGAACATGTCTGCCATGAAGCGCGCTCTGTTGATTGCCAGCCCCTTCGGAGAGCTTCGCGGCCCGATGAATGACGTCAAAACTATGGAAGCTGTTCTCGGCCAGCAAGGTTTCAAAGTCTCGAGCTGCTGTGATGCCAAAGCAACTCGGAAGGGCATCATAGATGCATGGGAAACCATCATCAATGATTCTAAAGCAGGCGACGTTGTCGTCATCTACTATTCAGGCCACGGCGGCATGATTGAGGACGATTCGAGCAAGTCAAGCGTCGCTAAAGAAGACGACCTCGCCCAGCAACAATCATGGCGTTACCAGTTTCTCGTACCCATGGACTATTCAGACCCTGCCGCAGCTGATGCGGCTTCTCCCTTCAATGGCATTCTAGACGTGGAGCTGGAGGACCTGTTGTGCCGCACTACCGAGCGCACTGAGAATGTCACCACCATCTTTGATTGTTGCCACTCTGGCCGCATGGCTCGCGACCCTTCGCATACTGGTGCCGTGCCCCGAAACCTTCCCAAAGTCAACCTTCCCAAGTTGCAGTTCGCCACCATTTCGCAAATGGTCGATCGTCTACGTCAGACAAACAACGACTTTGCCAAAGCACATTTGCATAACGAGGGCAACCGCCATGCCGTGCGCATCGCCGCTGCCGGTGCCTTGGAGACGGCATGGGAAGACGGAGAAGGCAACCAGCGTGCCGGAGTTATGACCCGAGAGCTAGCCCGAGCGCTGCGGGAGGCTTGGGAAGTAAAAGATGGGGCCAACCAAGTCTCTTGGCAAAAGATACTGCTTCGAGTGAGCGAGCTGGTCAATATCAACTTTCCACGGCAAAATCCATACGTGGAAGGGCCCCATAAGCGAATGCTGTTCTCTCTCGACGAATCTGATACAAACGCAATTGTTCTGCAATCCGACGGACAGCAGGGCATTCTCAAAGCTGGGCGGATATCGGGCGTGCGGGAGGGCAACGTTTATGCCCTCATGCATTCAGAATCAGAACCCATACCCCAAGAGACAAAGATCGGTGAAGCAACAGTGACAGATGTCGCTGCCCTGGAGGCAACCGCAAAACTGTCCATCTTCCCCAACAGAGCTCCTATTCCAACCCAGGGTGTCATGGCATTTTTGATCAAGGAGACTCTGCTTGAGTTACCGGTGGCTCACCCTGAAGGCCCTCAAGAGCTCCTGGACGCCATCGATGGGTCCAAATTTTTGTGTCGCAGAAACGTCTATGGCGACCTACAGGACACGGTTCCCTTAGCAACGTTTGAGCGAAATGGGGGTAGTCTAATCTTAACTGATAACCAGGGACATCTGCTCTTGTCCAAACAAGTTTCTGACGATGGCCCTGACTTGTTGGCAAAAGCAAGCGACGCTCTAGTTAAGCAGGCAGAACAGCTAGCTAGAGCAAATCACTTGCTGAGTCTAACCCCCAGACACGAGGAGAAGCTCGACCACCGTTTGACTGTCGACTTTGGAACTATTAAGAACGGGGAACGCCAACATAGCATTGCCTTGGATGGCAAAGGAGAGGTCTTCGAGGGTGAATCCGTTTACATCTCGCTCACAAACGACGGCACGAAGACGGTACACGTGTCTGCCTTCGACATCAACGTGAGCGGCAAGATCACCCTAATATCGATCATCGAGCTTGACGCTGGCCGGACCTACCACATCGGCGCCGGTCAGTTTCGGGATCGTCCCCAAGGGCTGGGTCTCTCTCTGGGATGGCCCAGTAATATTGCCAAGTCGCAATCCGTTCCGGAAAGTCTTGTTCTTGTCCTGACAGCCTCGCGCGTTGATCTCAGCGTGCTTGCTGGAGGCTCAAGAGCCGGAGTTAAGGGTGAACCGGGCCCTTCCGCACTTGAACAGTTGACTTATTGTTTCGCAACCGGTAAGCAACGCGACATAGCTATTGAGCGTGTCAGGGCGCCGCTACAATTTGATGTTTTGCATGTACCATTCAAAATGAAGGCTCTTGGAACTGCGGGGATCTCTGGGCCGCTCTCTGGGCCATTTTTTGGAGGCCAAGATAGAGCGGGTAGCTCGTGCTGACTGCAGGCGGAAGAGCTCCCACTTCCGAACGAGATCGTCGATGCAGGCGATCTTCCGCCAAGCTCTCCGTATCTGGACCGGGGACCTAGGGTAAGTTACTATCTACATCATTGATCAAATTCTTATTGACCATATCCTAGGTATGAAGAGGGAGCTGTGGGTGCCATATTCCGGGCTGCGAAAGAACCTCTCGTGTGTGTGGGTCATCAATGAGCACGACGAAGACATCCTTGTCGTGGTGTCCAAGTACCGCCCTAATCGAATGCTTACCAATGGGAGCGTGTCCATTTCGACAACGGCAGCAGGCCTTGATTTCAGCTGTGCCGTAAACAGTTTATCTTGCATGCTCACATGCAAGTTCCTGGTTCGCTAACTGCCCCACCCCAGTCATTCCTCAGCCCCGCATGCAAAAAGGTCTTGGCCACTGGAGCAGAGTGTAAGGATAGGTCCACCGCGGTCTTCCCGCTATGGACGCGCAAAGAAGGCTTCGGTGTGATTTCCATCTTCAAAGGGCCCGAGAGGAAGTTGTGCATTGAGAATGACCGGATGCCTCTCGGCGCCACTGTGGTTTTCAAGAACGAATTGGATCTGAAGGTGGTTGATTACGGGGGAAAGGAGGTAAATCGCAAATCTTAGGGAAAAGCTCCATTGTTGGACAGCAAGGCCACAGCAGTAGCGTACACAAAATGAGATCTAAAGGGAAATGATTTTCGGGAAATTTGTAATTGCTTCAAAGTGTCAGTAAACTGACGGACAAGAGGTCTGCATGAAGCAAAGTTCCGTCACGCGTATTTGAAGAAATGCTAGCGCGAATACTTTTTGGTTCCTCGGGCATCTTACCCCTTTGGCGCCACCACATGCGATCAACGCCAGCCAAGCGTTGAAGGCCCCCGTGGCTTCTCTGCAGAACACGTACTGCATATGAGAGTGGTCTAATTCAAGCCAAAAGGAGGGCTCAGACATCGGCGAGCGCAAGGAAGCGGGATGTCCTCTAGCCGCTTGTTGGATTCCTCCGAAGTACGCCGAGAAGACGTTCCCATAACACCAGACGACGCGGGAAATATGAGAGTCAGCGGTGTTGGGTGTGAAATGCTCGTCCAGAGACACCGCTTCAGAGTTGTTTTCACCCGATTCCGCTTGTCTAGCGCTGGCGACGTAGTCAACCGTCCCGATTTTGACAGTATCGGGCCACCGTGTGGGTGAGACTGAGACCTATAAAGTACGCGTAAAACTTCCGGAGTTCCGGGTTGTACGGGAGATCACCATTGCATTCCACTTCGAAGTACTTCCTTTTCCCTTGTCGAGACTCTGACGCATGATGTGAAGCCGTTGAAGTCATGATGCCAAGTCTCATCGAGGCGTTACTTCGCTGTGCTTCTTTCAACGCTTAAGTGGTGATTTATCAAACTAGGTACGAGAAGGAATAGACTGACCTCAGACATCAATAACCAACCTAACTATTCACACAGACTGATAAATGGAATTGCTCGCTATTGCAATGGATCACGCTATAAGTCTGTCACTTTTCTTTTCAAAACGTCTCAAAGACTATGACTAATGAGACTAATGTGCTTCACTATAGTAGGACAAGGTCTATTTAAAGTCGTGTATCAAACAACAGACAATCTTCAAACAGCCAAGCTAGCCATGCTTTGAGCGTGCAATGTTTTTAAACATGAGTAAGCCAATGACAAACGGCAGGACATTATAGGCATGAAAAGTTATTGAGCAGCTGTTTTGTTTCTTGAGTGACGATCACGCTGAACATCATTCCATTTCGAAAATCGTAGGGCTGCGTGATGCGGGGGATGCCTGACTCGTTTGCTAACGAAGTTTCACCTGATGTGCGCTGTGTCAACAGCGATGCCATCCAAACTTCTGGCGTCGCAGACTGCACCTTCTCGAGGAATGTGGGAAACACCGGGATAGATTCCAGGCGGGAAGACGGCTACGATGTAAGGTTAAATCTTTCGGGTACCTGGGCGTCTTGATCCATAAAAGGCGAGAAGATCACCCGCAAAGATACGCCGTGTTTTGAACTGATCACCAGTCTTCCATTCTTTAGTGCCGAGCACATATTATTCGACTTTCCCATCTTTTCTCTTACGGCGCCACTCCTTAGCCGACCTTTCCTTCTGACTCTCTCCTTAATCCACACTGATCTGAGTCCTGACTTTCAACGAGTGTCCAAACATGAGGCTTCTCAACGCCACTCTTTTGGTCCTTTGCTCTGCGCTTAGCGTCCTTGCGAGTAAGTCACGCTACCATAAGCCTGCCTTCATAGAACATGGTTGACAGTTGCCTTCAATTAGCACCTCAAGGCAAGAGCGTCAAAGGACAAGCTTGCACAAACGGACAATTCAGTGGAGTTTGCGGTGCCGACGGCCGGTGTGGACTAAACATCCCGCCGAACGAGCTGTCACGTCAATTCGTTGCTGGTCAATGCGGCCGATGAATAGTCACTCTCTTCATTCATAACTCTCCTTATACAATTCAATAATCAACGAGCATATGGGCTTGAAAATTAGCTTCGTCCAACAGAACATTTTGCTTCCTCATCCAATGCACCATATTTCAACGAGGCCCCTTGTGGCTGATGTCATGCCAACCTCTATTCTTCAAGCCGATCATTAAACGTCCTGTCCTACAACTAGTTCAGTTCCTCTAGTGAGCCACGTATTTCAATGTTGTCATCTATGTTGATCGAGAGGCATGCCCCGTGAATATGAAACAATCTCGCCGAAAAGTTCCCCAAACAGAATCACTGGGGAATATTTTAGCTCCTCTCACGGGGACCCTCTGTAAGGGGCCAAGCTTGATGCTACGCGCTTGGACTGATTCCTTGGATACATTTTCCCTGTATTAATATGGCGACTTATATCTCACTTGCATCCGTTCCATAGCAACGATATTACTGGCATAATGAGCGATGTGATGGCTTGCTAACCTGTCTGTAGTCACCTGATCAGGTACGTGTCTAAGCTGCAAAGCAACAGATCTCCAGATCATCTACAACCATCCATCGATAAAAATTTCTGACTTAAGTCACACGTCTTTGGTTGCCGATTTCATGATACTGGTCGATATAGCGTCGAAGACTCAGAACTTGCAGGCGGGTATTCCTGATGTGATTGAAGCTAGATGTGCATTCCCACACATTCCTGTGGACACAATTTTCAGAAAAGAGAAGCGAATGGTTTGAATTATACTACAACTTAAGCTTTGCATGCTATAATTATATGTACGGACATGAGGTGGGGTTCTACGTCATGCCGCTTACCGACAGGGTGATCCCAGCGATGGTGATTGAGAACCCGAGCTGTCAAGTGTCAGAGAAAGTAACACGTCCGGAAAACCTTTCACAGAAAATATGTAATGGCTGACTGTTGAGTCGTAACCGTTGAACTATAGACTCTCTCCGCGTTTGGTTTCTCCTCGATGTGAGTTAGGTGGGAGGTGCCCTTGCCCGGCAGACACGGGGACTTTCGACGTCACTCACACCCACCGAAGTGGTATTCAGCCCCCACCAGCTGCGTGTACGAAAATGTCTGCCTACCTTATGAATGCGAGAGCAGGACTCAAGTAGCAGCGGTACGTGATAGATCAATATTGGCCTCAGTCAGGGTAGAAACCAGCCCTGGGTGCAATCAAGACCGAACGGCTCTAACAGCCTGATCCTCATGAATTCATGAACATCTGACCAAGGCCCAGTTGAGCTCGCCTATACAAAGTTATGTTAAGATTTTAAGATCATGGGAGAATTGCAGTGAAATAGGAGGAACGGCTTGTAGGCAGAATTTTGCTGAGGTGAGTGTGCTCCAACTTTCAGAAGGGTCCTCGCTTTCGTGTTACAGGGGACGGTCCTTGATCTCCCAAAAGGGGCGCTGCACTGACCCTTCTGGAGTTGATCTGCAATCGTAACGATAGCGATCGCGGATTGACCCGTCATCTGTCCCAACACTTTCAGAGGCTTTGCATACAAAGACTCTGAGAGAGAGTTTATCGAGCATGGTTTCGTAAAATTTTGATGCCAATCATTAGCTGATGACGACCCTTTTAGGAGGAGAGGAGGAGAGTCACCGTCATTGACGAGCCTCCGGACGACGAGCTGGACGATGGGGTAGCCCCAGAAATCTGACAGGTGTCGTCGTCAGCAATAAATTGCCCGATTGGGGACCAAAGAGTTTAACACTGTAAAATACTTACCAAGAAATCAGCAACACCATTTCTTACAATGCCAATGCCCGATGATCCGGTCTACTTTGCCCGTTGATGCAAACTCTTGGTGGACTAGTCCGCAGGTGTTGGCCCGAAGGCCTAGATTACGGTGCACAGCAAGCCGGCTCTCCCTGTCTAAGCCGTTTCAATCAAAATTACAGTGCAGGGCATGCAGCGCCTACGCCAACCCTATCCTGGCCCCGAAGCCATACACAACTACCGTTCATTCGCTGGGCGGAAAACCCGCCAAGTTGACAACGTGTTTCAGCTGCCCGAGCCCGCAGAACGGTGCGCTTGCCCCCTGCAGAATCTACCAGGATCGACGAGATACCGGCGGGGCATTTGCGATGCAGTCGATTATGGGATGAACAAACGTCGAATCCGCCCTATCAAGTAGTCGAGCTGAAGTTTTATAGGAAGCTGTCGGCCTGTCTGATTGTTCGGGGTCTTGTTTTCTGAACCAGTCATTCCTTTCCTCTCCATCAGTACCTTTCCTCGAAACTCCTTGAGTTGTTCGTTCGTTCCTTTTGCTTTCTTCATCGTCCTCTTCAACATGCATCCCGCTACATCCCTTCTGCTTGCCGGTGCTGGCATCGCCAATGCCTACACAATTGCTGTGGCCGAGCCCTTTATGAGAAAGAATATCGACCCGGTGGTTATTCCCGGCCAGTACAAGAGTCATATGCACACCTTCTTTGGCTCCGATGCTGTTACCCTTAACACCAACACTTCGGCGGAGCTCCAGGCCGGTTGCTCAACTGCCGAGAACCCCAACGACTATTCTTCTTACTGTAAGTTCTTTTATGTTACTGCTGCAGTTGCTTGATCTTGATCTTTTCAAGAAGTGCATCTACTAACAATGTTTCAGGGGTCCCCACCCTCTACGTCAAGAACGACACGGGCATGACTCCCGTCCCTTTCTCCCGTTTCTCAGCCTACTACGTTTCCATCGAGAATGCCGAAGTCGCCATCCCCCAAAACTACAAGACCGTTGCCGGAAATTCGAAAGCAACATCCCAAGCTGATGTTGAGGAGCTGGCCGGTATCCAGTGGTTCTGCGAGGGCGACGACGGCGAAACAAAGGATGCTGCGGCCTTCCCGACGAAGACGTGCTCCACGCACCTTCAAACCCTTCTGCTCTTCCACGACTGCGTCAACGAGCAGACCCTTGAGTCCGCCTACTCAGGCACTCAGAACTGGAAGGACGGATTCAAGCCCGCCAACCGCTGCCCCGAGAACATGAAGCGCATGCCCCAGCTGCGCTTCTCCATCCGCTACGATCTCCGCAAGGTTCTTCCCGACGGCTGGAACGGAACGCCTCCCTTCGAGCTCGCATGCGGTAGCTCGTACTGCTCTCACGGCGACTTTATCAATGGCTGGCTTCCCGAGGCCGCAACAAACATGCTCAAGGCCAACGATAAGCGCGAGTTCGCTGGCGTCGACGGACCTGATGGAGCGTACAATGCTGGTTCCAAGTGTGGTGCTGAGAACGCCAAGGATGCTGACCCCAACAACGGTACCAGCGACTACGATGAGAGCGTCAAGATGATGAGCAGTAAGCGCAGCATTGGCCAGCGCTTCCGTTCCGCTCGCTCTGCGTAAGAGGCATTAACCATTGTCTTTGGAAAGACAAAATGGCTTGTCTTGATAACGCCACATGTTCAGGAGGTGAAGATCATGAGGTGACATTTTGTGTAAAACAGTTCTGCTTCTCTTGTCCCATGTTGAATACCTGTACATAGATTTTAACCACAAACGAATGACGACTAGAGGTCTTGTCACCATATCAGAAAGAAACTCTGGAAGCCATTACAACGGATGAAAACGACTGAAGACAAGCTTCGCTTAATAAACTCGTGACACTGGCAAGCGCCTGTGCAGCACAGTGGCTGAACCATGTCTCGTCACTTCTCAATAGCCTGTTGCTCACCCGGGGTCGTAAAAGGCGACTTGGGCCAGCTCTCATTCGGCTCGGGTATGTCAACCACGGCGCTATTGGTCCAAATATGCTTTCCCTTGTCGAGCTTGAGGCCGACGACTGACCCCCCTTTGATGCTGACGGTCGGCCTCAACGTCCCATCTATGTCGCGGATGCGGTGGAACAGGCGACACCCGCATACGCGACAGAGGTAGCAATCCATCTGTCCACCGCTCTTGGTCGGTCGCGTCCAGATATGCAACTTTTCTTTGAGCTCATCGGACAGTGGAAAGAGGCCCTCGGCTGGGAAGATGGCGGAAGTGCCGAATGCTGACGATGATTGCCTGCGGCATTGAGAACAGTGGCAGCAGTACACGTCGATGGGCTCGAGGGTCGGCGTCTTGAACGTCACTGTGGCGCATTGACATTCGACGTCCATAATGAACTAAGTAGAAGTGACCAAGAAGTTGGCGAGGAGGTGGTGAAATTGATTTTTGGTTTGCTACATTGGTGACGTTGGCGCCCATAAGTTCTCTGCTCTCAAAAAATGAGGGGAATGAGACGCGTCCCTTTTGGGCTCAGCCATGACAGCGAAAGGGCGCGCCTAATCACCCCAGAAAAGACATGGCGATAAGATGGTTGGCTGATTGCTGGTCAAATCAGGTTACTGCAATTTCAAGACAGGGCACAATGTGTAGAAACTCTAGGAGCTCATAAACAATCAGATGAGATCTCCCTCGACAGTGGGCTCTGATCAGAGCGTGAAAGAAGAAAATTGAGCCAGCAACTGAATGATGATGGTGAGATGAACCACGTTGATGAGTAAGCGTCTTAACAGCAAACATCAACCCCTGACGGCTGAGTTCCGCATCCCCGCAGCACTACAACATTCCCGTCCCAGCGCTGGAATAGCACGTCACGTTGCTTGAAGCATTCTATTTAGCCGGTAAACGACGCACGACGGTACCAACTTCTCGTGGCCTGGATTTGGCCTTCCCCAGGTTCCGGATGATCTCCCTTGGCCACCCGCTGCCGGCATGCCGATTCAGCCGCGCAGGAGGCATCAACCCAGCTTCAAAGTCTGGCAGTTGACTGGTTATCGTGCGGAGAAGTCCAGAGTTTCCAGTAACAAAGCTGGAAGAGCCGTCATATTGCACCAAACAGCCGCCCTCGTGTCCCCTGACGGACCCCGGTCATTGCAGGCGATCCCGGCGCGTCACCAGCTCAATACCCGCAAAATCTCCCTTTGACCGGAACCCTCCGTTCCAGATTAAGCACTGGTGGCCTGGAAAAGAGCCTAAATGAGACTGCTCAATCAATGCCGTTCTCGCTGTGCTTTCCCCGGCTCACTTACACCTATCCCACGGAGTGAAAGGTTAGTGCGGTTCTTGCGGGGCTTGGCTATATGGATGGCCCCGCAAGTAGTACGCTAACCTTTCACTCCGTGGGATAGGTGTAGATTGCTCCATGATCGCACTTAACCCGATGCGAGTCCATCCGACCATCTCGCAGCCCCCTTGAGCCCCTCACTGCCGGCCTGCTGCAGTGGTATTCAGCCCCTGGAACAAGCAAGGTTTTCCTGTTGCCGTGAAGCGAACTCCCGAATGGGATCTCGCCCGGCCGATTCTCCCATGTTTTCGCTCCGAAAACCCCACAAAGGAGCTTCTCCCGTGTGTTCTAATTCTCTGGATCGACGAGATTGGAGTGGTCCAAGTGGGCTCACTGTCGTCTGTTGAAGACTCAATTGAAACAAGCATATATAGACGAGCTCGAAGCCGGGTCTCTCCTGTGTTCTTCTATTCTTCCCCAAGGCCTGGTGTCTCGATCTTTTGCTTCCGACTACTTTCAACTTCAACATTCGCAATCGCTCAACATGCACTTCCTCGAGTCCGCCGTGACCGCCCTGCTGCTGGCTACCAGCGCTGTGGCCATTCCCATCGAGTCGCCCCTCGACCTGATCAAGCGCGCCCCCAGCGCTGGCGTCGTGATCCAGAAGTGCTCCAAGCCCGGCGTCCTCGCCCTCGCCTACGACGATGGCCCGTACCAGTACACCTCCCAGCTTGTTGATATCCTCAACAACGGCGGCGCCAAAGCCACCTTCTTCATGACGGGCACGCTGTATGGCTGCATCTACAACCAAAAGACCGCCGTCAAGAAGGCCTTCGACTCCGGCCACCAGATCGCCTCGCACACCTGGACGCACCCCTCCAACTTTGGCAGTCTGAGCTCTTCGCAGCTCACCACCGAGATGCAGAAGCTCGAGCAGGCCATGGTCAACATCATCGGCAAGAAGCCCGCCTACATGCGCCCGCCGTACCTGGCCACCGGCGGCTCCGTCCTCTCGACCATGGGATCTCTCGGCTACAAGGTCATCACGGATGACGTCGACAGCGGCGACTGGAACAACCAGACCCCTGCGCAGAGCGAGGCCAAGTTCACGGCCGCCGGCGCCAGCGGCAACGGACACATCCCTCTCATGCACGAGACCTACGCCACCACGGTGCAGACCCTGACGCCCTGGTTAATCAACTGGGCTAAGCAGAACAACCTCAAGCTTGTCACCGTCGGTAAGTGATGGACATTCAATTGCGTCGATGAATAATACTGATGAAAATTTCAGCCGAGTGCCTTGACGACGCCAGCGGAGCGTACCAGTCCGGTTCTTTCACTGGCAACGGCGCGAGCACTTGCTAAATACAAGTACGAGTGATGCATCTGGTCAAATCACGAGGGCGGGTTAAAATTCTTGGACATACATGATTCCCTGTACATACGAATCTTCAGAAATTGATTGGTCTTGTGGCCTCTCTGACTCCTTCATACATTGGCATTCTATGGTGAAAACAGCCCGGTCGAACGCGCGGCTGCCAAACCGGTGCTCCATAACCAGGTCAAATAAAGCAGTAAAAGTGAGAACTAATGAATACGCATTGCTTTGAGGATGTTGAAACCAGCTCGCGCCCCCCTTTGTTACTTTTATTGATTCCTGGGCTTTGCAAGCGCGAAGGATTTTGCGATCGGGTTTACTGGGGCACGAACATGCCCGTAAACCCGATCGGCGCCGGCTTTTCACTGAAGTAGCTCTTTTCCGCCCGACTTTTCGGCGAAAGCCAAGGCCGGAGCAGATCCGTCCCGCAGGATCGGTGATTATGGGGCGAGTCTCAATGAAGTTCCGATCATTGTGAACCGAGCAATGTTGAAGCCATGTTGCGGCGCCGTACTTGGTTAGATCGTGCGCGCCGACTCGCCAGGCCGCGCAACATATTTTAGATATCGAACAGGATGAATCGACTATTTATAGGTTGATCCATAGTCCACGTTACATCTCGGTTTGAATTCTTGCTACGAATAGTAAAATCATTTGTACGTACTGTTCATCTTCCAGCATCAATTGAACAACGTCATATCAGCCACCTTTTTCCAACCCTCAACACTGCAATCAACATGGCCGGACGCAACTTCAACCAACTCTTTCCACCTAAGCCAACATTTACAGAAGACGAGTTGCCAGACCAAGGTGGCAGAGTAAGCGCCCACCCACGATAGCCACAACTTTACTCCCTCAACTAAAATCGCTAGGTCTTCTTCATCACCGGAGGAGTTTCCGGCATCGGCTTGGAACTCTGCAAGATCCTCTATGCCGCCAATGCAACAATCTACATTGCGACAAGATCCGCCTCTAAGATTGCCACAGCCATCAAGGAACTCGAATCACTTTACCCGTCGAGTCAAGGACGTCTCGAGTCGCTAGTGCTCGACCTTTCGAATCTCACAACAATCAAGCCAGCAGCAGATTCTTTTCTCGCGAAGGAAACGAGACTTGATGTTCTTGTTCACAATGCAGGTGTTATGATCCCTCCCAAGGACAGCAGGAGCGCACAAGGCCATGAACTGCAAATGGGTACAAACGCTTTGGGCCCCTTCCTCTTGACCAAATGCTTGCAAAAGAGATTGCGTGATACAGCTGCAATGCAAGGAGTCGCTAAGGGCAGTGTGAGAGTTGTGTGGATCGCCAGCATGATTTCCCTGGGAGCCCCGAAAGGTGGCGTCGTTTGGAATGCTGCAAATGACGCACCAAAGGAGTTGGGCGACTCGATGGGTGATTACATGCAAAGTAAAGTCGGTGTTGTATTCTTGGCAAAGGAGTTTGCAGACAAGACGGAGAATGATGGGATCATCTCAGTGGTAAGTGGACGTCGCACCCTTTCGAGCAAGGTTTTGCGACTCACGATATGTAGAGCGTCAACCCAGGTCTTGTAAAAACAGAGCTTCAGAGACATGCACCAGCTGCAATGGGCAAAATAATGGTAAGTATCAGAGCACATGAATATCAAGAGTCCTTATCTCACGCCGACCTATTTAGGGCGTCGTTTTCAAGCCGTCAAAATTCGGGGCTTACAGCGAGCTCTTCGCAGCTTGCTCCCCCAAGGTGACGAATGAAAAAAACGGGTCATACATCGTTCCATGGGGCCGTTTTGGGTGTATCCCAGATGATATTTCCAATGGGTTTCAATCGTCTCCAAGCAGCAGCGAAAGTTCATTGGCAAGGAAGTTTTGGGCCTGGTGTGAGGCAGAAACCATGTTGAATGGTCTTTGAGCAAGATATCACGTGCAGCGTTAAACATCCATCGATCAGCTGCGCTTCGTTTGTAAAAAGACACACTCCAAAGCCTATGCCGATTAACTTTCATTGGGAAGATGGTTCTCTTATCTGAATAATCACGCCATTGACATTATGATATTCACGACCCAGCTACGTGAGGACTATTTGCATGGGAGTTTTGATATCAGACTTTGAGGCCTACAATGGAGCGAGTAGGAAAGTTTGTTTGTCCGAAACGCATCCACAAGGTCATTCTTAACCCTTTGCCTCTTTCCACTTGGAACTTTAACGAGAAAGTCTGGAAGGCCTCCTGCAGACAAATTGTTGGCACTGCAAGGTTCCATGCACCGCGTAGATGGTCTCACACAGCAGGGTGTCCAAGCCAAAATGCACCTGATGGATTTCTCCTCAATTTCTGAACAAATACGATTGCAGCGCAGCCTTTCGTCTATTCAACAAACAATTTCCGGATATGATTCTCACTGTTAGCACTCACATACCGTCAGAATATCACCAAACCCATCATCAAAATGACGTTTGAGAACTTGGCGAATAGCGAGACAACGCCGGAGGCGATTGCTCTCTACCTATTCCATCACATTTTCCTTCCATCTCGTCTTCCTCAGCAGAGCGACTTCACTCCTCAAAACGAGCTTGCTCTGCTCACGCTCATATGCCAGTCTCTGTCTGAGTTCAAACGCCATCTTGGACCTGAGATTGCGCGCTCTGTCGAGATAGCCAGCGTCGCCATGCAGCACATGCTTCAGGTTCACACGCCGCTTCACGACGCCATAGCTATTGATGAGCAATCCCTTCACAAAATTCTCTCCACTCTACCAGAGCCAGGTGAGTGTCTCGGAAGTCGAGCAGCGAGCTAAAACTAATTGTCATACAGAGTCGATTGCCCTATACGTCAAGCAGCAGAATGCCGGCATGCTCATTACCCGTGCGAGAGATACGTTTCACTTTGAGACTTTCGAACTTTCCCCTACCAATATTGCTGTGACCGGGACAATTGGGAGACTTCGAAGAAGCTTTCCAGGAAGAGGCGTTACGGTTGACGTAGCCCGAGCCCTCGAGCCCGGCTTTCTCGAGACTCTTGTTGCTACGTTGGCCAAAATGAGCACTCAGGCTGCACCAGGCACTCTACCTCAGGTCAGGAAGGCTGGTCAGCTACATGATGAGACTCGAGACACAGCGCATCCGAAGATGGTTACAGAACTATTACACAGTTTCCTATTGGTTCCCGGAGAATCTCTCCAGGAAGATAGAATTTGGAAGAATACGAGGGATGAGGTGTTATGGAAGGATTGCCTTCATCCATGGCGTCGATCTCCTATGTGGCTTCTAATTCGCGTTGTTCTACAGCTCATCTTTCACCGAGGCTCCAGAGAGGGTGCCCAAACGGACTTCGACCTGTACAAAGTTTTCATGGTTGTTTTCATGGCAGAGCTTCTACATAAGTCCTCACAAACAGGCCTTCATTCTGATGTACTGTATCAGATGACAGCGAAACTTGCCAGAAGACTGAAGAAAATGGGCTCAACGGTCAATACCAAAGCTTTGGATGTAGTTCGTCGGCGTATGTGCACGGCCAATGAACTTCTCATGCAGAGGTGGTCAGCGACACAGCAGGGCAGCTCCCGAGATCTCACTCACGACCTGTCGCAGCTAGACACTTTCGACGTCGCCAATGACACAATGCTAAGCCTTCCACGGCTTGATGCATTCCTCGACTCAGTCAAGAACCGGACCAAATTGTCTTCTGGACGTGAGTTCTCTCCAACATGGACCTTGAACTACTACGCACCGGATATGTTGCCCCCTTTGGGTGGCCTGCAATTTCAATTGATTGATAAGGAGTATCGATTTGTCAATCTCATGGTTTTCGAGTCCTGGATTGCGGTAAATCTTGACGACTGGCTGCGGAACCATTTTGATCAGGACGCCTTAATGATTTGTTCACAATTGCGGAATGTTATGGAAATCTACCACAGCGCGGCTAGCAGCTTGTACCAAGGAAATCCGGAACTGACATCGACTATGATACTTACGAATCTCGAAATTTGGATCGCCTGCGACAAGGCTGCCACGAAGGCCCATCCTATGCTATTGGACTACGACCCCAAGATACCAATCGGGATGTTTCAGAATCTGCTTCTGCCCTCCAGGAAAGACATGCAAAGGCTATTCGAGGCAGAGAACTATCTCCACAGTCGGCTGCGGGGTTGCAAGCCTCAGTTCTCCCAGTCAAATATCTACGCGGCCTTCGGGGAGGGCACATGCTTCGGAGCTCGGACATTCGATCAGTCAGAGACTCATCGAGTGTTGTGTCGGAAGATTGAGGCGCACGCAACGAAAGAGAGAGAACAGAAGCGCCGAGAATTTGCAAATAAGAAGAAACAGTACGACAATCTCATGCAACGGTACCGGGTCAATTCCTGCAATGACACGCAATGTTTCGACAACCGCTCAAGACAGCACTACTACGCACACGTCGCTAATCAATGCAAGAGGTGTTTATACAAAACCCAAGCTGAAAGCATAACAATTGCTATCCACGAGTGGCCACTGCCATCAGATGTATTGGCCAAGAAGTCAACGGTTTTTGAACTCGCCCTACCCCAGTGTTTTGGACACTGGAGAGAGGCTAGTATGTTCTTTCTCTTCGACGTACTCGAAACCGAGTATTCCCATCAACGAAAGTCTAATTCTGGCTACTCCCTTGACCTCCAAAGTTACGATGGGCTCAGGCAATTCTTTCGTAGCGAGGCCAGGCCCCAAAGACTCCGCCTGATTTCTAACACCAAACCCAACGCCGTGACACACCGCAAGGAAAAAGCAGTGGGTGTAATCGCCGAATCCGATATCCTTCTTAGGAACGGATTGCATTATGCGTACTCCGATCACAAAGCGTCTTCCTACGCGGGCTCAATGGAGCTTCCCGACATCACAAGACATAAGTGCACGTACAAGCTTTCCAATACTGCTTCGCCCTTGCAAGACTTCCTTTTCCGACCCGATCGGAACCCGAGTGGCCCCTCTCCAAATACCGTCATCTCCTCACAGAGCCAGTGCCCAGACGACATGTCGCTGGACGAATACAAGGCGCTCGCTTCGATACCGCTTGGATTCAGAATCGCTTGGCAGAACATTTTGCTTCAACTTTTCGCACCAACCATTGACTTCAAAAAATGGGACGTTAGCTTGATCATTCATCAATGCATTTATCAAGCGGGACCGCGTGGAACTTCTGATTTGAGAGAGGCGCATATCATTGTTGAAGATGATGACTTCTCAAGCAAGATGTTGCAAGGCCTCACAGAGTCCACAAATCGTTGCGAGAAGAACTGGCAATGTTCGGCAGCTTTGGCTACATTCATAGCTCTGGCACGTCGCTTGCTTACTGTCACCAAGTCTGTAGACATTCAAAACCAATGTCTTGTCTACTTGTACACGGCGAGAAAGGTAGCCTTCACGTGGGCGACCTTTCTACGGGAGAAGGCACGGAATATACATGACGATACGAACAAGATCAGATTTCAGCAAAGGGCAATGGAGTCATTTTTGATATGTTCCGATACTTTCGCAGTCGATGAAGCATTCCAGCGCACCATGCTAGCAACTGACGAAAATGCATCGATCTTTTTGCAATGCTCCATCGGTATTCAGGAGTTCTCCGACTCTCTCCTGTACTCCCTTCAGACGCCAGTCCAGTACCTCTACCGCCGGTGGCAGAAAGCATGCTACAGTTGTCATCGCTACTTGTCTCAGAGATTCACCGGTCAGAGTAGCAATGCAATTGATCACGCCGTCAAGGAGTCCTGGGCTGCCTACCAGCCTGGCAGCAGCTGGAAAGCCGTCTCAAACAATCTGAGTTACTGGATCTTTACTTCCACGGCACTAGGTCAGATTGTGCACTTTTGCCTCCTGACTGGCGATCTTCTTGTCGACGGTGTTCCCCTGGATCACTTGCCAAAACACTACTTGAGCCATCTTACATACAAACGGCTTTTTGGACGGCTATCTCTCGAAATCGTACCTACTGCTGTCCCAGGCATGGAGTTTTCATCGAAGGTTGTGTTTCGTGACCACAATGTTCACTTACATCTTGATCGCACAGCTGAACCTCCTGAGGCCGATCTTCTTGTTCATGCTATCAAAGGCGACGAGCATTTTGATCTGGTTCCTTCACGTCATTTGCGTGGAAGTTTTCCAATATCTTTTGTCGATGACTATTCTCAATGGTACAACCACGAGGATCAGTCCATTGAGTTTTGTCATAGGGACAATCCTTGGCATCGATCGCAGTCGAATTGGCGATTGAGACGACATCAACTTGGTGAAAATACCTTCTGGAAGCTTTCCAACGAAGACAGTTCACTGATTGACATCAATGGAAAGTTTTCAAGACTCATTTCCAGAGTCCTAGAGCCTCTTGAGGACCGATTTTGGATTCATCCGACTCTTAATCATCTCAACGCGTCGATTCTGATTCAGCTTCCATGTTTGGGACTTGACTTCAGCCTACAGCCAGGATCCACGACCATGATGTCAAAGCAGTATCGAGGCATGTGCATCGACCCGTGTCAGTCAATTGGTACTTTGGTGGGACTGAAAAGTCAGCTGGTCTTGAAAGAAAGTCGTCAACGAGGTTCTTCACTGTCTCCTTCGCGTAAGGTGCTGATCCTTGAAGGCGAGGCATCGCACCGCGCAACGAAGGATCATCTGGAGGTTGACATCAGAAAATTGACTAAGCAAAGGGTTCAAACATACGATGTCGATGATCGACTGGGCAGACTCATCGGAAATGAGAGTTGCCAGAGCAAGCTATTTTTGTGTTACCTTCATGCACTTACTTCCTTCTGCATTCCAGACCCGCTAACGAAGCGGACTGGTACTGAAGAGGCGTTGGCAATTCTGAGCTCCGCATCTGTCAAGTCTTTTGACTTATTGACGCAGGAGAACATTGATATGCTGTGCACCATTGCACGCCTGACTCCTGGACGGACGTACTATCCTTCCAATGAGCGGGTCATGCAGGCAGTGGATTGGCAGCCGGGGCTTAGTTCACTATCACAGCATGGCTTCTTTCTCGAGTACGTCCGAGAAATACTCAACATCGCAGAAAGGGCCAAATTCTTCCATCCACGTTCTTACATCGAACCTCCGACGGCGAGCTATATCAGACAAGTCTCACCTGAATTACTCAGTCGCGACAATGCTCGGTCAGCAACGTTTCGCTTGTCGGGATTCGGTGCGGAAAGACACACTACCGAGACGGACGTTGTCTATGAGGCTCGAGACCGAACCTCGACAACCAAGTTCTCGAAGTCTTTCTCAGTCGCTCAAGCTGTGTTTTTCGGTCAATCAGTGCTGGTTGAGCCGCTTCACTCGTCGATGGGAGAGCGTCTTTGGCATTACCTAGCCAAAGGGCCATCGGTTGATGCTCGTACAACAAAGTCTTCGTTAGTGACGACTGGAATCAACTACGATGCCGGCACTCTCAAGAAGTCTTCTGATTTTATCACCGAGCACTGGCTTGCTTTACATAAGACCATACTACCTACTATATGCAAATTCAAGCTAATGATATGGCTGGCGACTTTGGCCTATTCCGACAACGCGGATATGGATGTAATTCAAACTTTGGCATCATTTCAGACGACATCAGAGATTGCTAAAGTGGTGGTCCCAAAGATTGAGGGTCCGAAATTTGTACTGTCAGCTGGCGCCTCCTTCGACACTGATGAGGTGGAGATTTGCATAGGAGCAGAGTTCGAGCCCTTCGAACAATGTCCGGAGGCCCACTGGAGTCAGGAAAGATACGAGTCTTACACAGATTTTGCCGCTCGAAGAACGACCAGCGTGGCAATCAATCGAAATGCAGCTGTTAGGAGTCTTCGGGCGTGCGTTGAACGTCAGTGGCCATGCAAATCACCCAAATTACCCCTCGTCGGCGAACATCGCTCCACGTGGAAGACATACATCCAACTTGAAAATCTTACTTTGAAGCTCGACAGCCTTTTCGAAAGGTGGTACGACAATTTGCAGTTCCGAAAGTATCTCGATAGGATCGCGTCAAGATTGCCATCTGCCATAATCTCACCTCAACTTCCCAGCCCACTTTTGGCAACACCAGCATGGAACCTGTGCAGAGAGCAGGGGTTCGTGGCCGCCAGTGACATCTTTCGGAACACACAACCTCCATCGCCCGCCAAAGAGCATCCGCAATTCAAGTGGAGTAGCTGCAGCAGACCGTTGAAGCGGCAGTATCGGCTATCGAAGTTGATTCAGCGCTTGGAAGACAAAGCTCACGGGTCGTACGAGCAACAGTATGTGAAAGATCTTCATGCAAGTTTGCAGGCTATGCAGTGCGGAGACCAGAAGACCGGCCAGATCGCTATCCATGGAACGCCGAGGAAGGAGGACTTCGTTGAGTATCTCCAAGCGTGCCGGGAAGATGTGCATCGCCGTCACTGCCGGATTCTCGAAGCTGTTTTCAGCCCCGGTGCTGGTCAGGAGGACTTCCCCTCCCTACAGCATAACTTCTTCCAAATGCCGCGAATCAACCCTGTTTTCATCCTTCAAAGGCTGAGCAAGGATAACTTGGGAAGCAGTCTGAAAGCATGGGAGGAATTCATTGCTGACTACGGCGTTTCTATCACACACCTACAGCGGGCGGAGCGGATGCTTAACAGCTGGGGCGACGTCGCCGCCTTGACAAATGAATTGCGAAACTTAGGCCACACCAACTGGGATCCTCTGGTCTATCCTGACACTCTTCTTTTAGAGATTGACAGCGGTATCATGGTTCGCGAAGTTCAACAAGACATCGCGGACAAGATGAGGCACCCTCCTACAGGCAGGAACGCCGTTCTGCAGCTCAACATGGGCGAAGGAAAATCATCCGTTATTTTACCAATGGTTGCATCTTCCGAAGCAGACGGGTCCCGGATCGTTTGCGCCACTGTAGCAAAGCCGCAGTCCAAGCAGATGCAGCAGATGCTGATCTCTAAGCTTGGTGGCTTGTGTAATCGCCGCATTTTCTACATGCCTTTTTCCCGAGATGTTCGAGTCGATACGGCCGAAGCAAACACTATCAATTCCATTCTTCGGGAATGCATGGCGTCTGGTGGTGTGCTGTTACTCCAGCCTCCACACATTTTATCCCTGCAGCTAATGTGCGTCGAGTCCGCAATCGCGGAAAAGAAGGATATCAGCCGCCTGCTGCTCCAAACCAAAGACCTTTTGGATAAGCATTCTCGGATCATTGTCGATGAAAGCGACGAAAACTTCAGTGTCAAATTTGAATTGGTCTACACCATGGGTATCCAGCAGTCAATCGAGCACAGCCCAGATCGCTGGGTCTGTGTCCACCATGTTCTGGATGTCATAAGGAAGCTGCTTCCAGACTCGCGAGAGGATGACTTCACCTCTATAGAAGTCAACTCTTGGCCACAAGGTGGTTTCCCTAGATTGCGTATTCTGAACGAAGACGCACGAAATCGACTGTTCCATGGCGTCGCACGACGACTGAGCAGAGACGGCTCAACAGGTCTGCCCATGACGAAACAGCCAGCCGGCGTTCGCGAAGCTGTGTTCTGTTACATCACAAAGCTTAAGCTCACTGAAGCAGAAGTGGATGCCATTGAACAATCCGGACTGTGGGACTCACCTACGAAGGAAACGCTTCTCCTTCTGAGGGGGCTGTTTGCTCAGGGAGTCCTCAACTTTGTGTTCTCTCAGAAAAGATGGCGAGTCGACTATGGTCCAGATGATACAAGGATTCCCAAAACGCGGTTGGCAGTTCCTTACCGGGCCATGGACAGCCCGGCCGCTCGATCGGAGTTCAGTCACCCGGAGGTCATTATAACTCTGACGTCTTTGAGTTATTACTACGAGGGCTTGAAGGACGACGATATTTTTCTCAGCTTTCATCATCTGGTGCGTTCTGACCAGTCTGACATGGAGTACGATGTATGGGTTGCTGATAGCAACGGATTGCCGCTGGCCTTTCATCAACTCTCCGGTGTCAACTTGGAAGACAATCAGCTGTGCACCGAAGTTCTCTTTCCATGTTTGCGATACGCCAAGAGCGTCATAGACTACTTCCTCGCCCACATTGTATTCCCCAAAGAGCTGAAAGAGTTTCCGCACAAACTGTCGGCCTCAGGTTGGGACATCGGAGAAGTGAAGCCGCATCCTACCACCGGATTCAGTGGCACCAACGACTCTCGAGCATTTCTACCGCTTACGGTGTCTCAGCTTGATGACCCCACACAGCAGCACACCAATGCTTTGGTTTTGGAGTATCTCCTTCAAGACGAGAATTCTGTGTCGTTGATGCCAACTCGGCAAGATACGACGCAGTCCGACGCTGAGGCACTATTAGGGATGGTTACCCAGTTAGACCCTCAAGTTCGTGTCATTCTCGACGTTGGCGCCCAGGTGCTGGAACTTGACAACATTGGCGTTGCCAAGCGTTGGCTTGAAATGACGAAGGACGACGAGCAGACGCAAGCTGTTGTTTTCTGCGACGATAATGACAATATTTGCGTCATAGATCGACGTCATCAAGTACAGATATTCCATACGTCGGCTTTTGCAAGTCAGCCTGATGTCTGTCTCGTGTTTCTCGATGAAGCGCACACCAGAGGTACCGACCTCAAGCTACCAGAGAACTATCGAGCATCAGTCACTCTCGGTGCGAACCTGACGAAAGACAGGTTGGTTCAAGGTAACCCTACCCCTGGACTTCATAAAATTGAAATACGAACCATTAGCTAATACTGTGACAATAGCCTGCATGCGAATGCGGAAATTGGGAAAGGGCCAGTCGGTAGTCTTCTGTGTCCCCAATGAAATACAGCAAAAGGTCGCAGCACAATCTCATACTCGAGAGACCACGGACATTGATGTTTGCGACATACTTGAATGGACCATTTCCGAGACTTTCGTAGATCTCAGTCGTGGCATTTGGCTGTGGGCAAACCAGGGCAGACGTCATCAAAGCCATAAACGATTATGGGAGGAGGCTTCTGTCGACGGCGCGACCAGCTTGGATGCAGCTCACGCTGAGAAATTTCTGGAGGAAGAGGCTCAAAGTTTGGAGTCGCGATATCGACCCGCCCAGCACAACAGCGAAGAGCTCGTCCACCTTTCAGATCACACGGAAGGTGATCTCATCACCGAGCGGGTTCTCAGTTTTGGGGGACGCAATTCCAACTCGTCCACCTTTCGGGAGGAACAGGAGCGTGAGCTTTCCCCCGAAGTCGAGCAAGAGCGGGAGATCCAAAGGCCGCCTCCCGTGAAACCACAACAACACTCTATCCACCCAGACGTCCGAGCTCTCATTTCTGATGGTACCTTTACATTTGATTCAAAGGCCTGGGGTCCAGCTTTCATGTCTCTGAGCAATACCAGTGCATCAGCTCACTTCGCCGTTGGAAATTTCCCTCGGAGGATAATGGTCACAAATGACTTTGTGAAGACGATCATCCCCAAATTGCCCTCCTGCCAGCGCTATGTATCTGATCTATTTCAAAGATCCGTGCAGTGGGTTCTAACAACAATTCCCAGAGAAAAGTCTACGAAGGGTAGGATTGATGTTGCCATCATCGTCAGCCCCTACGAAGCGCAAGAGCTTCTCCCGGAAATCAAACGGTCATGGTTCGTGCGGTTGCATCTTTATGCTCCGCGTCCAAACATGAGCTTTAGTCCGCTTGACAAGCTAGATCTTTACACTGTCCCTCGGCGAAATTGGACCGGGTATCTTCCTCAACCGAGCACGACAGAGTTGAATCTTTTCTCTGGTCAGTTGTATTTTAAGTCTTGCGAGGAGTATGCCGGTGCTTGCAAGTTTCTTGGACTTACGCCTGGCTCTGCAGATGATGATGCAGCGGACGCAAATATGTGCGACACTGGTCTCATTCAATTCATGCGGATCCTGATGATGAAGATCAGGCGCAATTGCGAGTCTATTGACAAGACACACGTGGGGCGGGTTTTAGATTATAGGTCTCTTGGTCCTGAAGACTTTGAGGATTTCTCTTGAGGTGGAGCACGCAAGACTTGGTATGGATGTGGAATTCGGTTTTGAATGTTTGTGGGGAGTGTCTTCTGAATGGCAATGTTTGATGATACTCACTCGGTTTCGCGTTGTAGTCGATATATATGTGAACATGCATACTGCATTGTAGGATTCGTGAACGTTAACGGAAAGTTTGAATTCCAAAAGACCGCATCGCTCCGCATTCCTTTCCCGATCTCAGTGGTGGGATCGCATTCCTTGACGCGGTCATCCTTTCGCGGCCCAACTATCCAATCAGAGTATGGAGACCGCAGTTGATTGCTAAGCGTAGCTGACCACTTTTTGACGCCACAACCCCTGTTCTCGGCCTTCGGGGCGCTGAGAAGCTCGACGAAACTTGCCAAATTGGGTAGTCGCTAGATGTTTGGGTGGTCGCTGTCGATTTCCACTGCACAAGCATAGTAATTTCTGATGTGCTTGGCTCTGCAGAATGCTTTGAAATGATTTCTTCTCGCTCGCGTGAAGCGAAATGCCGAACAGGATGGAAGTCCATCTATATATACAGCTGGTATGGTCGAGTAAAATGACATCAGGCTCACAACTCTACAGCAAACCCATTAGGACAACATCTACCTTTATCTCTGCAGCTTTTCCTACTGCCAAAATTACCTCATCACAACTACACATTGGTATAACACCTTCCGACCCCTAAGTGCTCAACATGTCGATCCAATCTACCAACCAAAAGTCCATACTTGTCACCGGTGCAACCGGTAAACAAGGTGGTGCTGTCATCTCAGCTCTCCTGGAGGCCGGAGCTGGAGAGACGCACACCATCCTTGCTGTCACACGCAACCCCGTCGCAGCATCAGCAAAAGCTCTCGAATCGCAGGGAGTCAAAGTCTTCAAGGGTGACCTCAACGACGTTCCAGCCATCTTCGCCTCAGCAAAGTCAGCATTGGGCGGTTCAGCGGCAGAAATCTGGGGCGTGTACAGCGTGCAAGTGAGTACAGTCTGGAGACTTCGTACCGAACAGAAGAAATGCTAACTAGTGCTCCCATAGACGGCCATAGGTCAGGGTGCCTCAGCAGAGTCCGAAGAGAGGCAAGGAAAGGCTCTGATTGACGAAGCTCTCGCCAACAATGTCAAGCACTTTGTCTACTCGTCAATAGACCGCGGCGGTGATTCATCTTACGACAACGTCTTTCCCCAGGTTCAGCACTTCAAGAGTAAATACAACATCGAGCACCACCTCGTCGAAAAGGCGAAGAATAAGATGACCTGGACTATTCTTAGACCCGTCGCTTTCATGGACAACATGACACCGGGCATGGAGACCAAAATCATGGCAACCTCATGGAGGGTTGCGGTGAAGGAGAAGCCGCTTCAACTCGTCGCGGTCAAGGATGTCGGTTACTTTGCGGCACAATCATTCCTTCACCCCCAAGATTTTGCCAGCAAGGAGGTTCCCATTGCAGGCGACGAGCTTACTCTGGACGAGGCGAATGCAGTATTCAAGAGAAAGCTCGGCACGGAGATCCCTGAGACGTTCCAATTCCTTGTGAGGTTCCTTCACTGGATGATTGCGGACTTCGGAGCCATGTACAGATGGTTCCACACTGACGGATTTCGCGTCAACATCGCCTCAGTGAAGAGGCAGCACAGTGGGTTATTGAACTTCGAGGAGTGGTTGGAGAGAGAGAGCAAGTTCACACAAAAATAGAGCATCTGAAGGCGCTGGATTATTAATTTGCAACAAAATGGAACTGTGATAGGGATAGTAATGGGGATTTTGGTTGTGTTTGAACAGTGGCTGCGTCACATAGAACGCTTGCATTTGTAGAATTGATTTATATAGATTCCTTGGACGCAACGTATTTGTGCATCTGATCCTTGGAGCGATCAACTATCTGTGTTGATGTGGGTATCCGCAAAAGACTCGTTAAATGGGGACGAACTTCTGCAGTTCAAGGACATTTCTCCACGTCATAGTCCCATCTATGGTACATCCTCCACACCGTGTTTGACTTAGATCATCTTTTAGATGCGATTCGCCGTAGACCATCGGGCGGCCGGAGCGGTCAGGTAGCTCTCAACCTCGACGACTGGCATCGCTCCAAGGGTAGAAGAGCTGGCTTGGGAGTCGAAAGAACGGCGGTTATCATTGCGCTCGGCCATCACGCGCTTCGAGGCTTTGGATGCGGGCGAGATGGAGAAGGAAAAGCGACGGTTTGAGCTGAGACATTCTCGTTAGTGTCTTGCATAGCGTGAGGTGTTGAGGATCTTTGTAGAGTTGACATACTTGAAGGCCATTGTGACTGATCTTTGGAAAGTTTTGGTATCTCTTAAAAATGATAGGGTTTGTATTCTTCTTGGTCTTGGTTGCTGTGTTGTTGTGGGATCAGGAAATATGCATCACCTGAGCTGACAGGAATTCAGGAGGGTTTAAATAACTTCTTCATCTGCCCAGAAGCTAATGATACTGGTTGTAAAATGCGCCTACGTCATTTGCAGCCACAACTAGACTATCATGAGAATCATTTTCCAACTTCATTCATTTGGTTCCGAAAGCCAGCTGACCGAAGATCCCAACATCGCCATCACCAACGACTCTCATACTCAGCACCGCCTCCTAAGTCAACTAAGCGAGGCCCAATGAGTGGCTGCAGGCGTCATACGCCACCTTTGATGACGCTGTGGACGCAGTCTTTGCTTCGCGTAGGTGGTGGGCTCATTAACATTCACTTTACCCCGTGCGGCGCAGTCCAATGGTAACGCCCACAACCACCCGGATCGACAAACCCCGGACTGACTTGGACCCTTCTTGCATCACTACGCAGATCGATACCAGGCCTACGTTTGCTCACTTTCAAACGCACATTACTACTGCCTCATCAGGCGCGGGTGTCAGAGATTAAGGCGATGTATTCGGGCAGCATCAGACGAGCGACTTTCCGCCCCATGAAGGTCTCGCAACAGGCCAAGACTGATGGTCCAGCCGATCACTTCCTAATCAAAGTGCAACGATGATGTTATCGAAGAAGGGTCTGGGCTTGATGCACATCAGACATTGCATTTGTCTGAATCTTTGGTTGCGTGAGCATCAAGGTCGGATACCGCCGAAAATCATGTCAAAGCATGAAATTCAACGTGACCTATGTGTAGTGAGCCTATCGTTCAGTGGCGCCATATCTGTCTGGGGCTGATGTCTAGAACTGGCCGACTTACATGCCTACGCTTTCGGTGTCTTCTTTGATTATGGAACATAACGCATGTTGAACCAAAACGTGATTCTGCAGATCCATTTTCATGACCATCACTCCCTAGCACTTCCGTAAGACACGCCACTGCCACCCGTGCCAGATCTCATATGATGTTGACTTCTTCCTATATGATCAGCCACTGAAGTCCGGTAGTGCCTGCGTAATACAACGCCAGTTTCTTCCGATATTCGATTAACCAAGGCCTTAGGCGAAAGACAGAAAAATCACAACACAATTTGCATTGTAATCACCTAGGCAGGGGCAACTGGGACTCAGACCTAGCCTTGGTGGCGCACATCACGCCAGGTGGTGCAGGGCACAGCGCTCTGCAGCAACCTTGGACGGTAGAATAGCAAGATGAATTCTAAAATCAAATGGGACAATACTCTACTCAATGCACTCCTGCCTGCCTTTTAAAGCTCTATCCACCAGACTACGCAACGTTAATGTCATGCCGATGGTGAACTAGGAGTGGGCCTTCAACACCGGAAGCTGCCGGCCTGTAAGCCGCGCAGTCCGACCTTCAATGACAAGACGGGATATGAGAATTTTCTCGAAATGGGCTTTTTCCATGTGTTCCGGACTTCACGTCGAAATGGATCCTTTGAATAGCATTATTCAAATTAAAGTTGGATCGTGAAACCGGAACGCTAGCCTCTTCAGGCGATTCCAGTGGAGGCTTTGAAGCCAGGGTTGAACTGTTCGAGCAGTTCACGACTCGATTCAATGTCACTCACCATTACAAAACATCTTGGATATCATATTCAGCAGTCAATATTTCGGATATGGCCGTTGAGGCTAGGGGTGGTTGCCACTTTACCATGGCGACCCGTGAAACAAAACAAAGATTCCAGCTGATGTTACGGAAATGCTCAACACCACTGGATGTATAAAGACGTCGTTGGTTTCTGCCTTTTCGACCAACTCACGTCTCTCCAAACCACTCCATGTTCAGTGTTTAAATCTTGTAACCCAACCAAGATGGCTCGTCATTCTTTCTATTTTCTTTTACTCGGCATCTTGCCCATCTTCTGTGCAGACGTTGTATCCATTCCTTACGAACTGACGTATCTTCTCCCCGGGACTTTTAAAGGAAGCATCTTTGGTGCCTTTGTAGATGGAAACTCGACTTCGGACGACACCAACACTATTTTCGCCGCTGCCAAAAAAGCACCATTCATCTCCTACGACGACGAATTCCTTGCCCTCCTTGGACCAAACCCGGAGCCGACGCTCATTGACCAGCGCGAGGAGAACTTTGCCGGCGAGGCTGGAGTTTGGGTGAGCGAGCGCAACGAGGTTTGGTACACGACGTGGATCAATGATGGCCCAACTCATGTCGAGATTCTGAATCTGACTGACGGCACCATCCGCAATCTGATCACGTCGGAGCCCCTGCAGAATCCTAACGGCGGTCACTACCATCAAGGCCGCGTGTACTTCACCAGCCTTCGTGATGACACCCGCAGCTGGCCTGGCGGTGTCTTCGCCGTAGACGTCGAGACGGGCGAAGTTGAGTGGATCTTGAACTCATACTTTGGCCTCAAGTTCGACGCTGTTGATGATGTGACATGGGCCACACAACCTGGTACAAACAAGTCGTACATGTATATCACCATTCTTCCCTCCGCCGACAGTGTCGTCAGCAACGACACGGTCCCGCAAGGCCTATGGCGCTTCGACCCACAGGCTAAGACGCTGCTCCCGGCCATCAGCAGGGCCGACTACCCGATTGCCAACGGCGTGCGGGTTTCCAGAGACCAGAAGAAGCTTTGGGTCACCGACTTTGGCGGCGAGGAGAGGAGCCGTATTTGGGGGCTGCCTGCCAAGGTTGGCGCGCCTGCCATCTACAGTTACGATTTTGACGAGAACATGTGGCCTGTTAACAAGCGCATTGTTGGTGTTGCGAGGATGCAGGCTCCTGATGGCATTCGGATCGATGACAAAGGAAGAGTCTGGACCGGCGAAGGTGAAGGGGTTGTGGTGCGGTCTGCGGAGGGCAAAATCATTGGCGTGTTTAACGCGTACTACTTTACGAGGGACCCAGTCTCTACGGCAATTGTGCAGTTTGAGTTGGCTGGAGACACGCTGGTCATCTTGGGTATGGATAAGCTTTGGACAGTGAAGCTTGCAGAGGTCGTGAACAGCGCGCCCTGAGGGGACTCGGGCTAGTGGAGTTGTTGGTGCTGGAGCTACGTGTGAGATTACTAGGAGTAGTACCCAGCTTCAACCATTAACTACAGTTTTCGTGACGTGACGATACGGATTGTCAGGATCGTGCTAGAATTGCAACTTCTCACGAAAACATCCGTCTTAGGAAGCAGTAATGCGTCGCTTGGGTTGTAGAAAGGTACAATGAATCCATGATAGACGGCCTACTTGGCCCCAACTACGCGATAGATACTGCTCATCAATGATCGAGGACTGAGGAGTAGGCTGCCTTGAGACATCTTTCTTTGAAATCTCTTCCTTTAGGTGCTCAACTTCACAATTTTAGCAACCGACGGAAGCAGGTACTGTAGGGGATAGCATAAGGGGATTGTGGGGGCTAGGCTTGGTCTGACTATCAGTCGTTCTGCCGTGATGGGTTCACCAAGCCTTTCCGTAGCAACAGCAAGCTACATGTAGACTTACTGCTTTGCTATAGATGCTAACGCATACCAATTCGCCCCAAGAATCGGAGGTGCTCTCTCCACGCAGGTAGAATGAGAAATTTTCTCTCCGCGTTTCGGTCTATTAAAGCATCCGCTTACCCGATGTCTTCCCCCGCATGAAAGAGAAAACGCCTAAATGGTTCCGCAACTGACCTGCAAGCCCCTTGTTCTGAGGCAGTCGTACTAATTTGGTGCCAGTATCTATTTACGCTTATTATTCCTGTGTATCTTTGCGCTCGGACGATGGCTTCTTTTCAAGTTAATCTGCTCTAGTACTCATTTGAATGAGTCCCCGGGTCAATCTTTTGAAGACACTTTCTATCACGTCTACGTCCTTTTTGCTAGAAGTTCGAGATGTGAAGAGCGAAGACTAGCAAGTGCAGAGAGCAGTGAGGCAAATACGTTCAAGATCATATCCGATACAAGTACGGCTTTAGGATCTTGGCCCGAGCAAGTCGGCTTTCGAGCCACCAACGAGGCTACAGACTGGAACCATATCGAGGGGCATCAGGAACGCCCGGACGTGTTTTGACATGCAAACCCAGTCCGAGGTCCATGTTAATTCGATGAGGATTTATAATAAGGGAGAAAACCCCACGGGGCCATGACGAGTCTAGGTCCAGCCAAGCCTGCCAAGCTATGGGCATGTTGCGGTGTCGAAGAATCGGAAATTGCTAGAACCCAGCATCCAATTTTCTTCGTTTCCAAGAATCTGGGCGACAATTTTTGACGTGCATGAACTTCATGTAGAACGATCCAACGGCCTGCTGTGACCCCCAAACAGCCGAGGCGCGTCTTTTGGCAACCGTTTTACAGACCGTTGGTCAAGCCATGTTTAATGCTGTCAGCGAAAACTCCGAAACACGTCATAATCGCCGTCGAGTAAGCGGCCACGTGAGCTGGTGTTTACGAGAACGAGACAGTAGATGTTGAGAGTTGATAGTCGGCTCGGGAAGGGTAGGAAATTTCGAAACGACCAAATCACGTCACGGTCGATAAACTCCGCAAGACTCCGCGCCTTAAAGAGCGTCTTTCGTCGGTCTTATTCCCGGAACAGGGAACCCACGCCGGGACATGTGTCCGTAACGGGACAAGCTCGCCTAGTCGGTGAGAACTTCATTGGACGATTTTCCCCACGTTGCCTCCCCATACCAGTCCCACATTCCTGCGGAGAAAGGACGCTGAAAATGCTTGGATGGGCAGCTTTCTTTTCCAACGCGGGCCAGGCTCGTGCAGCAATGCCGCAGCTTAGATACGGAATAACGGATCTCGCGCGGCACCTGAGGCGAATCAACGCCAAGGCAGCGGGGCGCTCCGGTGAAGACATCGGTCCTATTCTGCGTCTAAAGAGATACCCCAATCGTGCGAGCATTTTTCAAACAAGAGGGATTGCGGGATCCCCTCGGGGAAACGCCTTGGAAACTGGGGATTTCGAACACGAAAGGTACTTGGGATTCCCACCTTCGGGGCCCTCCAGGACTCCATGTGACCACCAGGACCCGGCTTTCGGGGACTGGAGCGAATGGAGCAAATGGAGCTGCTCATCACCCTTGGGCCTTTGCTCGTCTTGCCCCGGGATGCAGGGTGACGTTCCCCGCGCACGCGAACGCGAAGCGGCGAGCGGTCTCTGTGGTCTCTCTCGCACTTCAACATCTCCCCCATCCAACCCGCGCTTTCACCCCGTGGATGGGTTTATCCCCACGTCATCCTGATGCGGCCGAAGAAGCCCCATTGCAGCTGCATCGCCGGAGCTGTCGATAGGCCGGACCAACCCAGGGGCACTCGTACAGATCCCGGACAGGCGTCAAACTCTTACTTACCACGCGCGCAGAGACTTGGACGACGAGATGGGACGGGATGGGTGCAGCTGGTGTTCACCCCACATTAAAAATGTTGTTGAGGGGTGGCTATTTGTTCCCCCGCGGATCTTGACCGAAGCCTGCCACCCCTTTATAAGCTTTAGCTTCCCGTCTCCGAGACGCCTCATCCGGGATATAAGTCGACTCAATCCAGACGTCTCTTCTCCCCGACCACTCTCACCAGTCTCACTCCTGGCCCGGCCCTCCCTTACGACAACCCGTTGTGTGAAGAGTCAAGTCTGAGATCCGACAACACCAGCAAAGATGGACGACAAGATTGACCAGGCGGAAACCGCCAAGGGCGTCCACGCCGACAACGTCGAGAACCAGCAGCCCCAGGACCCCAATGCGCCTCGCACCATGGACCCGGCGCGTCGCGCTGCCGTTGAGAAGAGCATGAAGCGCAAGCTCGACACGCGTTGCTCTCTCTTCGTGCTCATCTATATCCTGAGTAGGTTCTCACCAGCTGTTCAATAGCTCTTTTACAGAAACTTACATGATGAACAACAGACTACCTCGACAGAAACAACATCGCTGCCGCCCGTCTTCGCGGTCTGCAAGATGACCTCAAGCTCGACAACACGCAATACGCCACCTGCTTGAGTATTCTCTACGTCGGCTACATTCTCATGCAGGTCCCCTCGAACATGATCATCAACAAGATCTCCCGCCCCTCGCTGTACATCTCCGCCGCCATGCTGGTCTGGGGTCTCATCTCGACTCTGTCCGGTGTCACCAACAACTTCGGCGGCATGGTCGCCACCCGTTTCTGCTTGGGCTTCATCGAGGCCGCCTTCCTGCCCGGTGCCCTGCTCATTCTCTCCAAGTGGTACACCCGCCGCGAGCTGACCACCCGCAACGCCATCCTCTTCTGCGGTAACCTCATCTCCAACGCCTTCTCTGCCCTGGTCGGTGCCGGTGTCCTGTCCAACATGCAGGGCGTTCTCGGACACGCCGCGTGGCGCTGGCTCTTCTGGATCGAGGGCGCCGTCACCATGGCCGTCGCCATCTCTGCCGCCTTCATCCTCCCCGATCTCCCCACCAACTCGAAGGGCTTCACCGAGGAGGAGCTGTACGTCGCCCAGCTCCGCATGACTGAGGACGTCGGTGAAGCCGATGCCGATTCCGCCGACATGGGACCTCTGGACGGCCTCTACATGGCTGTCAAGGACGTCAAGATCTACGTCATGATGCTGACCTTCACTGCCTACGTCGTCGGTCTGTCTTTCAACGCCTTCTTCCCTACTCTCACTGGTACCCTCGGCTTCGGCTACGTCCCGACTCTGTTGATGAGCTCTCCTCCATGGGCCTTCTCCTGCATCATCTCTCTCATCAACGCCTGGCACGCCGATCGCACCCAGGAGAGATTCTGGCACATTGTCGGCCCCATCTGCGTCGGTCTCGTTGGTTTCATCATTTCGATGTCGACTCTGAACGTTGCCGCTCGCTACATCGCCCTCTTCCTCCAGGCTAGCTCCTACGCTGGATTCATCGTCTTCTACTCCTGGATCTCCTCTTCGTTCCCCCGTCCCCCGGCTAAGCGCGCCGTCGCCATTGCCATGATCAACGCCTTCTCTCAGCTTGGCAACGTCGCCGGCTCCTACGTCTGGGACCTTAAGGAGAACGGCTTCCGCAAGAGCTACGGCATCGTCACCGCCATGTTCGGTGTCACCATCATCGGCTGTTACATCTTCAAGCGCATCCTTGACAACCTCAACAAGCAGCTCGAGGACGGCGAGCGCGCGTGGGAGGTCCACGGCGACGTTGCGCACCAGACCGCTGAGATCACCAACACTGAGGAGATTGAGGCGGCGCGCAAGATGGGCAAGGGCTTCAGATACCTCGTCTAAGCGAACGCTGTCACGAGACGTGGAATGAAGGATTAAAATAATGGTTATTTGATACCCATGATAAAGAGCGCTTTGTACATGTAGAACCCCATGTTTGCTATTTCGAAAGAGCCTGGACTATTATTGCAGGACTTGGCAAGCATCACAAACAATTGAATGAATACGTAATGATAAAAATCTTGCATCCAATAGTCTTCAGGATGGGCAGCCTGATGAAAACCCTGCATCGTGGTCATCTGCCCAGGATGTATGTCCATTCACACCCCTGCCTGCGATTCTTGACATTTGGAGAACCGTCTGCGAGGGGCTCAGAATTGGAGAAATTTCCCCAACGTAAAAAAAACATCGAGCCGCTGTGGAGATTTCTTGTGGACGGTAACAAAAGATGTAAGTCATGCACATGTGCCCAGTTGGCTGATATCCAAGGCATCATCCCAAGTTCAACATTTTCCCGGGAACCAAACCACGAAAAAGAGTCGGAATGCAAGCTCCTCGGCACACAACCACCCCGCGTTTTCATATCCCGCAATTCCACAACCAAATCTCTGGGGGAGACGCCGCTGTTCTGGAGTAAACAGCGCCCTCCACCTTTTCTCGTCCCGGATTTTAGCGCCCACGACGACGCGGACTCTGACCGAAGCTGACCAGGGATGAACTGCGAGCCCACTTCTCCTCCTGTTCCTCCAATTTTCCGCTGGGGCTCCCCACTTGGAGTGCAACGGCTCGGGTAAGATCCTTGGACAGCCGCGACAACCTTGCTTCTGCGGTGTGCAGCTCCCAGAGGCTGCTCGGAAGGTGGTCGGGAAACCTGACGCGACGACGCGAGCCGACCGCCTAGGTGATAGAGTCCTAAGACCGACAACCGTGGCGCAAATGAGGCTTTGGGGATTGATTGAGGCTCGTCAGATAAGCTGGGATGAAGATCAGATGAGAGTCAGCCTTACGACCCCGGATGAAGGTGTAACTTTGATTTGGATGCGAAATAGGCAGTGTGATATTGCTTGAGAGCCGACACTTCTGAAAGCGATGTCGAACCCATGTGTCCCTCAAATGAGCCAATCAGCGTGTAGAATGACAGCCATCATTCGGGAATACGGTCCGCTCGAGAGCTGCTCGCTGGCAACTTTTCCGAGCTCGACCAGGAGGCGATATCCTCACGGGTAAAGGCTTTCCCAACTTATTTTCATGCTGGACTTCTAAGGAAGCCTTTCAGGACCACTTTCGATGAGCTGAACATACGTTCTCGTCCCCAAAGTATGACTATCATTCGTGACGGAGGTTGGTGAACGTAGGTCGAGGGCATCACATGTCGACGTCGCTTTTTAAGTGTTTGTCGATCGACGCTGCATACTCATCCCAGCTTAACACATGTTCATGTGCCATTGAGAACCTGGTCGTAGATCCCGTCCTGCATTGCAGCCTGCGTACAAGTTCGGTGGCTACGTCAACCACGTTGCTGGTTCTTACATGACTTCAAACCCAGTAAGCGACAGGCTTGGACTCCATTATCGTGGGGGTCAGATTTGAGTGCTCGGTAATATTGACGTTACCCCTCATCTGAGATCGGAAATCAAGTTGCATATGCCTGGAAGTAGGTTCGGGCCGCAGTAGTTGCCGCCCACGATGGCCTGCAGTCAAAGGCCCGACAAGGAATAGACAGGATCGACTCATGATATGCCGGTCATCTAGCATTGTCACATTCCGTCCACATGTCACATTTGGAGTCTACCAAGCCTTGTATGCGGTTTCGGTCATGATTCACTTGCCATGCCAGCAGACCCGGCATCCTAGTCCTCGGTCTTGCCCCAGTTCCCCCTCCACGGGACTTTTGTCCCATCAACCATTCGCACAAAACATCACAGACGTCGTGCTTAGCTAGATCCCCTAGTTCCAAAAATATCCCCTCGGTTTATCTTGGCTCTTCCACCGGGATGGTTCCGGTGGGATGAAGTTGCGCCGCTAAATGTTCGAGACGGGCTTGAGTCCCACTACTCCGGAGCATTACCGGAATAGGAAATTCGTCTTCCCCGGAGTTGTGGCTCTCGAGCCATAAATGTCGAAGGAAGAACTGGCACCGCTGCAGGAGCTTAAAATCATGGGCTGAGAGATGCGAGTTAGCCGGCTGCAGTGTTGAAGCGTGTCTAGTGGCCGCCGATTCTAAAGATGGGGGGTATTTCAATCTAATATACAAAGATAAAACCAATGGTTCCAAATCTTGGAAAACGTCTCGGTGGCTCATCTAAAGGCCTCTAGACGGCATTCTCCTTCTCTTCGGGAGTCTGCGTGTCTCGTTCTCTACTTTCTTCCCCGTTCTTTTCCGAAGCCATCGATCTTGCGGAAAGGAATAGGGGCGGTACAGAGAAGACAAGCATGGCAGCCGCGAAGACAGTCACCGCGATCAATTGCAGGCGATACACATCGTTGTAAGTTTTGCGCACCATCAAGGCGACAGGTTTCTCCAGCTGGGGCAACACCGTTGTGGGCGAAGCTAGGAGTGACCTCATTACATCCTCCGGCAACGAATCAAGACGCTTTGGCATCTCGCTATGCAGGATTGCCGAGCAGACCGAAATTGCTATGCAGCCACCCATTGTGCGGATGGTATTGTAGGCACCCATCATGGCGGCTGCGCAGAAGCGTGAGCTGAAAGATCGAAGTATTGGCGGTGCCACAGGAATCGACTTACCATTGTCTCGGTCTTCAACCTCTACTCTTCCCATGACCATGAGAATGGGGACCGCAGTCCCCAAACTAACGCCGATGATAACCTCGTAACCGTAGTATCTGTCTAGGACCTTCTCGCTGAATGGGATCTCGACAAGAAGGCCTACGCCCAGAACGACAAGAATAGTACTAATCGTGATGGTGTACCAGCCGTAGCGAGTTGTCCTGGACAGCGCGATCCCTGAAAACATGGAGCAGAAGGATGACACCAGCAGAAGAGGCAGCAACCGAATGCCTGCCATTGTGGCGGAGTTCAAATGGACAAGCTGGTTTAGTTGCGGGAGAACGATCACGACCGCATAGAATACGGCGCCTTGAAAGAAGGAAGTGCTGTGTCTTTGTCAGGAAGTATTCTCGCATGCCAGGTGATGGGGTGTTCAGAACAAGAATCGTACAGCAATAGGAAAGTCACCCTCGGTATCTTGAAGAGACGGAAAGGCATAACCGGCTCGATGACGGCCGCTGAGTTGCGCTGAATCGACCATTCGTAGAGGAAGAAAAGCACGACGGCAACACCACCTGCCACGATAGTCCCAACGATTCTGGAGTCGCTCCATGGGTGCTCTGCGCCTCCAGTCTGAAGTCCGTACAGCAACAACACAGCCGATCCGATGGACAGCAGCGACCCGATGAAGTCTATGCGTTTGAAGACGGACTTACCAAAGTCCATGCTATCTTTGGGGAACGACCAGACGAGGACGGCGCCAGCAATTCCTGCTGCGGGCACACTTAAGCGAGCGTCAGTAAGAGCCTCATAGTCACTGTCAGAATGAGGTTTTTGACTTACTTGAGAAGGAAGATCCATTTCCAGTCCCCAGTGTCGCTGATCACTCCTCCAAGAATCGGGCCTAGGATGCTTGCGAGGGCGAACACCGAGCTCACTGCTGCTGAATACGGCCCCAGCCATCGAGCAGGGCAGATGTCGATTACGGAGACGAAAACGACGGAGAATATGCCCGAACCGCCGATTCCCTGAAGAGCGCGAAATACAATTCTGTGAAATATTGGTGAATATCAGAGGGCAGGGCACGGCAATGAGGTGTAGGCTTACAGATGCGTCAAGGTCATGGATTGAGCGGCGGCGCAAAGTCCTGAGAAGAGGGCAAACCAAGCCAAGGCAAACAGAAGGATATTCCGTTGTCCAAAGATGTCGGTCAACTTGGAGTAGGTAAGAATGAAGCCTAGGCCGAATGATCAGCTGGTCTGTTCGACGAAGGGTTTGATCATGCATGCACTTACCGCTGTTGGTAACCAGAAAGGCTGTTACCACCCAGCCAACCTTGTTGTAGTCGTTGAAGTGAGTACCAATCGTGGTAAGAGCCGTGGCGATGATGGTGGTCTCTAATGCGGAAAGAAACAGAGCTAATGCTAGGCTGCAGAACCCATGTCAGTCCCCAAACCAAGATAAAGTTGGGAGGGATGAACCCATGCTAGGCAGACTCACCCAAGCATGCAGATATGAAGTCTCCAGCCGTAGATCGCGCGGGCGGGGTCTTGAAGCTTATGCCCGATCGTCGTAGTGTTCTTGCCCGCAGCCGACGGCTGCGACACGCCGCTTTTGTTGTCCATCATGAATTTGGGGATGAGATGTCGGTTGCTCCAGTCTTTCCATGAATTATTCGACAAATATATAGTATAAGACACCGATTAACCCGGGACTGAGAATCTAAACAGGCTCCCGTGTCCCGCAGGGGACTTTGGCTGCCATTGGATGCATGTCAGATTGCCGGTAAGCCGGCGCGGCGGGTTTCCCACCAAACTCACCGAATGGGTGCATCTGCGTAAGAACCTATTCCGGTGGGCGAAATCTATCCCGGCTCCGAAGACGCCCGATGAAATAAGTCGCCGCCGCACTCCACACCTAAGGCTTCGTCAATCGGGATAATGCGCGGCTGACATTGGTCTTATACCAAGCGAAAGGATCTCGTGCCCGGATCAGATCATACGGGCGACTGGCCCCGCATGTTGAAAATCCTTCCGGGAGGTATTGAAGTCAGGTGCTATTTGCACACTTTGTTATTTGGTAAAATCACGAAAGAAGCCGCATTTGCCTAATACTACAACTCACAGAGGGATAGGGCTACGCATATCCCGCTATTATATAACCAAAAACATTAGTGAGAATGCATTTAAACGCATAGGATGTGACACAAACTGCCCATCAGCTTTTGCCGAACCTTTAATTCGGAGGACATTTTCACCTTGCCACCCGGCCCAGCACGAGACACCAGGCAACGATACCCAACATACCCCATTGCGGCAAAAGAGGCTTCCCATCACGTACCGCCAACATCGTTCCTCGCGTTACAATAGCCCCGTTGATCAGCAAAGCCGCTTCCCTCGTCGCCGGGACCAAGACGGCGGTACCCACCGCGATCCGCAGCACGGCGCCGGCATACCCGGCCTGAGTGGAGTCGAGCCGGCCTCCGGAGAGCTCGGATATCCACCTGTTCTTGCCGGCGTAGTAATCCGCCGCGCGCTGATTCGGGAAAGGGATGCCGACGAAGGGAAGTGCCGAGAGGATGCACATGGCTCCGAAGGACCAGTTGGAGAGGTTGGCAATCGCTCGGATGCTCATGGTGTCGGTCCGAATGAACCTGTTTGTTGGGTTTGTGGCTTGAGCGACGGCTTTCGGGCTGCGAAGATTTTGACAGCTTTCGGTCCGTGGTTGACATGAACTTAATTCGAGAATCGAAGATGAGATTGGAGGATGAAAACTCCATATTCTCTTGGCGAACAGCTGGGCCGACGCATCTTTTCAACGGCCCCTCGCGAGATGTGGCTGCTGACGTCAACGTCAGCACTACCCCTGACCAGCCCCCAAACGAACGTGATGTATTACGGGGGCGTGTCCGAGGCGCGCCGCGCCGCTTCGGAATGGCGCAGCCGAAAAGCTTGTGGAATTTGGGGCAATCACGGCATGTCTCTATTATCTGGTCTTGGACAAAAATCAATTATTCGGCGAATCATACTCATGGTATGATCGGTATGCTACTGGATCTACTGGACCTGCTCTCCCGCCTCCAGCAATCCGCCGTGTCTAGCCGGTCTGACGGCTCCGAACCACGCCTCATTTCGGGTGATGGGATGGCCTGCATATAGAAGTCAGGCTGGCGTGCGTAGCTACTCGAGCCGGTCACGCGGGAGTCGTGACCTCGTTGGTAGTCTTTGAGGAGTGCGTAGAAGAACGCGGTGTTTGCGACGATGCAAGCGCAGAGGATCTCGATGGATGCCCACTAGGATAGGTTAGTCTCTAGTTTATAATTCCAGCCTCGTGGAAGAAACTCACCATGGAGCGAGACCTCTGCGATACTGCCTGGTTCAGTATCATGGGCAGTCGCATGATGGTAATTACTACAATGAGACCAGCAATGCTGAAGAGGAGAATGAGTTGCGCTTTTCTGCTGGATGTCAGTAACGAACCCTTTCACGAGGCGGCTCTCGGTAGTGACCTACACTTTTCCGTCAAGTTTGACGTGACGAAGGATGGGAAACGGGAAAACGATGAGAGCGATATCGGTTACAATGTTAAAAACGGCCATGGTGACGAGATTGCCGACCGCTCGGTGACAGGAGTATTGACCGGTCGGGTCAGGAAGCCACATCCTAGCAAATATTAGCCCAACCCGAGCCTTGGAGATGGAAGAAGATCATCGACTTACAAAGACAGTGGCCGACATTCGGCTAGAGTGGGTATCAAGACAATAAAGAAAGTGACGACAATGAACCACCAGAGCGCAGTAGTGGCGACCTTCCCCCAATGGAAGACATCGACGAAACGGGAATAGAAGTTGAGCAGGCACAACTTCAGAGACCACAAACTAGAAGACAAGACGAAGAGCTGAGTCAGACGTGCATTTGATATTGAAGATCGTCTCACCGCCAGGTTGCCTCGCAAGGCTGGATCGACATGCGAGTGAGACCTGGGGGCGGTATGTAAGCGAACTTACAACATGGCATAGAATATTCGTGACGGGATCAGCAGCTTCCGCGAGGCGACATAGTTGTCCTCAAGCTGCGCAATGGAGACGCCCTGCGCGGCGGCGTCTTCTGGTGTTGGTAGACCAAAGGTGTGTGTCGGGTTGAGGACGAAGGAGATTGCGATGCAGGTGGTGCGGCCGATGAGAGGCACTATGGCGAAGGCCATGTAAGCGTCGTCAGCGTGCCATGTCCGGTGGCACGAGTCGTGGACCCTGCAGCGCGAGAAGATGCGGTAGCCGCAGCGGACGAGGATGAGAGCCGCGCATATGCTGGCGGTGACGATGTCGAAGGTTACGTCTACTGACATGATCATGATCTCGTTGTCGCTGTCGTCGTCGGCTTCGTCGTCGTTTGCACGGTATGCGTCGTCGGTGGAGGTGATATTCGCAGCTGCTCGGCGGCAATGGCAACCATGGCGTGTTATGCCGCGGCCGACATGGTGATATGTAGTCTGAGTGCTCGTTCGAGGTACTCCCGTCCGGCCTGCTCCAAGGGCTTAGAGGAGAATTGATCTCGGAGGTCTTTGAGCTCCCGGTTGCTACTTGGACGAAAACGGCGACGGGTCTTCGGAACCGGTGCTAGAAATAAATCGTTTCGATGCTTCGACGTTGAAGCCGTGTTTGAAGTCGGGGTGTGGGGAAAGAGATCAAGGGAGACGGACAGGATGGGACGAACGTGACAGGCAAGGACTGGATTCTTAAGAGCAAAAAGGGACGCTGCGCAACATTGGGGTTACCCAAAAGCGAAGGGCACAGAAAAGGGAAAGGATCAAAGGGGATGGCAGACGGCAGACGGGTAGTCTGAGTCAGCTACGGCATACCACCAACACACCCCCAGCCATTTGCCAAGCTGCCCTTATGCTAGTCTCGTGTCTTTCGAGTCCGTCGCACGCGGGGGCGGTAGTGAAGGGCGGGAAGATGTAAGGAGGACAGCTGGAAAGATGGATGGGATGTGATGGGTGGACGAGAGGGCGAGGCTTTCTTTTTGCTGCCGCCGCTGATGGGAGACTGACACACATTTCAGCTGAGAGAGAGCAGAAACGGACCGGCGGTTTCTGGATGGACATGGATCCGGCGAGGGTTGCCAAGGTGCATGCAGCTAAACTCTGGAAAAGGTCATTGATGATCCGGGACTGCGGTCAAGGTACGGTGTGATTCGCGCGATGGCCCGGGGGAACGGTAGCGCAAGCTCTCCTCCCAGTCGTTGGCCTGCCGCCTACGAGCTCTTCTCGGGTTGCCGGGTCCTCAGGCTGGTCAATGGTCCAATTTCCCCGCATGGAGTCGCCCGGGGGCACCCATGACGCCAAGCAACGTTCATAGTGATCTCTCGTAACGGAATGGCGGATGTTGTGCTGAAGACTTTGCTTGCTCCCCGGTGCCTGGCGCCAGAGAATTATGATTCATGAAAATCTGGAGAGTGTAAATAAACGCGACGTTGTGAGCTCTGAGTAGTGTTCTGGTGTCTTCACGCATGTCACGGATAAGACGGAGCAATATGAATGCCCAAGACCCCATTGATCGCCAGCCATAATAGGACCCGATCAAAGTCCAACACAACGGTGGCGCTGGCACTTGGCTGGCACAACGGCTTCCCGGCGAACAATCGAGACGGACTCGCACCCCTTCCGCGCCTCTCGCTTCCCAAGAACGGCTTCTGTCTCTTTGAGTTCGGCCTAAACCCGACCCCGGGAGGTTGGCTCGCGCGCTTGTCAGTTCCGTCCCAAACTTTAGTCCCAGCTGTCTCCATTGCATCCTAGCGCTCCATCGACATTTGCGCCTTACAATCGGATGACAGGACTGTGTGACTGGCAGGACTGGTCCAGGCACCAAATGTTTCCCAGCTCGCCGTTCCAGGCCCGCAGGCCTTTATGATCCAGCAAGGGTTGATGACAGATTCATCGGCGGCCTTTGCTTCAGCGACTCCGCCCGTATCCGCATGCCGCCTGTTCCCCGAAAGAGCGCACGACCTTAACTAAACCCCCTTGGGCCGCCAGGATCCCTGAGGGCTTCAATCAATCAGGGCTGATGTTGCATCGCCTGCGAAAGAGCTGGGTTTGCACTGGACAACGCAACCCTGGCAGGCAGTTGGCGGATTGATCCTCTAATGACGATGATCTGCAAGCAAAATTACGTGCACTCGTCAGGTTGCCTGCCCGTCGCTGTCTTTGAGAGTGTTGGATCTGCTCTGCGTCGTGTCGCTCTTTGTCCGAATGAAGGGCGGACGCGCTGGGTTTCCGTCGTCCGCTTTGCGACTGCAATGTGCCCTTCATTTGATCCTCGCTTGCCCTGTCTCACGGCTGTGCCACCGTCTGTGTTCCACTGCATGCTCAATATTATGTGATACTGGGGGCGCATTCAGTCGGAATCGGACAGCTCCTTCACTGCTACAATGCGGGTGCCACGGCATTTGGAACGCCTTGTATTGAAAACGGCCAAGACGGCTGCTGGACTCAGTCACCCCAGACGCCATGTCTAAGCCACTCGTTGCTAGGCTGGAAGAGAGCTTGAGATGTCTTTCAGCCACACTCTACCGCCTTTTCCGGTCGGAGTCCGCGGCTTTGAGATGAGGCCCTTTTCGACTTGATCCTCTTGGCGATTGATCATTCATTTCCAGATGAACCCATTGCGAAACAGGTTTTGAGAGCTTCCTCAGATGTGCGGCAAGCGATGATAGACGATATGATTGTCAACTTGATCATTTTGTGCAACCATCAAGCGTATATCGTTCGAGATCATATCTCATCTTGCCTCGAATTATGTTTTTGTAAATACATATGCTCTTGGCAGGCAACTCATCGGCGGCATACTGACTAACTACTTTTTCACAGAAGACGTTTGAAAAAGATCCAAAGTCGCATATCAAGAACATGCCACAAAAGCCAGTTAGCCAGGAGGAAATTCTGCGCTAATTGAGATCGGTCAGGCGTATGAAGCATCACCGCTGCACTTCTAGTGTGAGCGTTCGATATAAAGACCAAAGACTCGGAAGACCAAACCCCTAACGAAACCTCGACAAAGAGAGAAAGAATGGAGTTTCGAAGGTTTAAAGCTGTCTCATTTTGACGTTGCCCATGTGGACCGGTTGAAGTACCCGTAATGGCTTCCATCATCAGACGGCCCGGTTATAAGACGGAGAACATGAGGTCTAATGACTCTGAAACTCAATTCTCAAAGCACAAGTCGGGTCAGATTTGTCATGAGAAAGGATATTAGGCATGGTTCATCATTTCCGAGAAACCATGTTGCCGAAACCGAGTCGCCGGGACCAGGTCCGTGGGGTTGGGTATCCTTTTCCGTTCGGGGTCACGACCTTCCCCGGACCATGACCCGCGACGCGGGGAAGCCCCCACAACTAGTCTCAGAAAACTCCGGGGAGACTACGGAGGCGACCAAGAGGCTCTGCTATGTTCGTGAACAGACAGTTCGGCTAGCTTGGGCTAATGGACTCCGGCAAGTTGGGTTATGGAAACATACTTATAGCCTATGGGGTCCAACATAGGTCAAGCCCAGGGTGTTCTTGAAACGGGCACTTGGTTTCTTGCAAACACCTAGAATTCTGGTTGTTACGATCACGCTTGTCGAACATCACCATGCCGTCCGTAAAAAGAGCAATTCGGATCGCCGGGTCCTCCGGCGGCTTCTCCGACCGGCAGCGCGCCATCGGCGACCTCGCCAAGAACTGCGACATCGACTGCATCATCGGCGACTGGTTGTCAGAGTGTACCATGACACTCCACGGAGCCCAAAAGACCGAGAACCAACGACTGAAGCAGGCCGGGCAGCTGGCAGCGGATACCGTCGGCCTTTTCGACCCCACGTTCATGGAGAACCTCTCGCCGGCGCTGTCGTACATGCAAAAGAAGAACATCAAGATGGCCGTCAACGCCGGCGCCAGTGACACTGAGTTGCTCGCGGGGTTAGTTGAAGAAGAGATCAAGAAGCAGGGGCTGGACTTGAAAGTCGGCTGGGTCAGTGGCGACGAAGTCACCGAGACGGTGAAGAGACTCCATGCTGAGGGTGAGGTTTTCACGAGCTTGATGAACGGGCAGCCGTTGAAGGATTGGGGGTTCGATGACATTCTTGCCGCACAGTAAGACAAACATCATCACTATCAAGAGAACTACGATATGCTGACAAGGTCTAGATGTTACCTCGGCGGCGCTGGCATCGCTGAAGCTCTCCGTCAGGGGTGTGACATTGTCATCGCTGGCCGTGTTGCTGACGCAGCCCCGACAATCGGCGCGTCAATGTGGTGGCACGGCTGGGATCGCGAGACCGACCTCGACCAAATTGCTGGCTCACTGGTCTGTGGCCATTTGATCGAGTGCTCTGCTTACGTCTGTGGCGGATACTACTCCGGCTTCAAGGCGTTGATGGACAAGTGTGAGAACATTGGGTTCCCCATCGCCGAAGTAGAAGCCGACGGCACCTGCGTCATTACTAAGGAGCCTGGAACTGGAGGAGAAGTGTCCGTTGGAACAGTCAGCTCGCAGCTGCTGTATGAAATTCAAGGACCCCTTTACTACGGCTCCGATGTAACCGCCAACCTCGAAGGGGTAGTGATGACCCAGGTTGGCCCGGATCGGGTGCAAGTCACCGGCGTCAAGGGCCTTCCGGCGCCGTCGACGACGAAAGTTGGATTGACTGCTTTTGGTGGATACCAAGCGGAGTTTCACTACTACATCGTCGGCCTCGATCTCGAAGCCAAGGCGGAGTGGACGGAGCGGCAGATTCGCCACTCTATTGGCGATGCCATCAAGGACCTGTCCTGCCTCAAATTTACCCTGAACGGCTACTGCCCAGAGAATCCCCGTAACCAAGAAGTGGCAACCGTCGACTTCCGCATATTCGTTCAGACAAAGCGAAAGGCACTGGTCGACAAGTTCACCCTTGACGTCCCTGGTTTCAACCGCTGGTGCATGGAGAATTTCCTGCAAAGCTGCCCCGGAGCGACTTTGGGCAATGATCAGAGGCAATCGGAAGGGAAGCCCTTCTTCGAATATTACGTCACCCTGTTGCCGCAGTCTGAGGTGAAGCATCGTGTCGAGATGCCGTGGGCTGGCAAGTCGATCGAGATTCCGGTGCAGAAGAACGTCCGGGCAGACTACCCACGCGACCAGAACAGCTACGAGACGAGCAACCCTGTAGACCTCGACAACTTTGGTCCCACGACTAGGGGCCCGCTTGGATGGATTGTCGGTGGCCGATCGGGCGACAAGGCGAGCGACGCCAATGTTGGGTTCTACGTCCGACATGCTGATGAGTGGGACTGGCTGCGGAGTGTGTTAACAACCGGAAAGATCAAACAGTTGCTGGACGGCAGTGATAAAGGGAAGAAGGTTGAGAGGTTTGAGATCCCGGGCATCAGGGCTGTTCACTTCTTGTTGAGAGATCACCTGGACCGTGGTTTCAACTCGACGAGTGAATATGACACGCTCGGGAAGAATGTGTGTGAGTATTTGCGGGCAAAACATGTGGACATCCCGAACAAATTCCTTCGTCGTGGCATCTTCTAAGATGCGTATGTGTAGATATTCTTAGTCGTTCGAATGGCACGAATGGCAGCGCCGTTTACCTTAGTTCTATAATGCCCCACGTGACCGGAAGCTTCCGGGTTGAAAACTGGAACCTCGGCTACGGCATCGGCTCCGGGACGGCAGTCCGGACTGATACGAGTGGAGACGGACACGGCCCGGACCGGGGGTGAGATAGCGGAAACGCAAAATGCCCTGATAAGCGTGGGAAAGCACATGACTTCAGAGATTTGCTACCGTCCGTCGTATTTCTTATCGGGTCTCGCATATTTCGGTAAGCGTGTAGCGGCGCCACGGACAGCCGTAGCTGGAACAAAACCTGCCGATCCCCCAACCTTTGCGTTTATGCCCCTCCCACGTGGGGTGTTTTCGGTGCGTGTCATTGGTGCAGATGCTGCACGCCAAAGCACCAACAGGAGGAACGTTTCATTCAATCTCAAGCTTCTTCCCAAGCGTCCAATGAGAAACGCAAGATATCACATATTCTTGCGGCGAGAATGCAGACCCTGACGACCGGTTCTTTATCCCTCAACTGCGGCAATTGCTGCTCGAGGCAACATCCCACGTGTGGCTTTTTGGTGAGGAAAAAGCCACGGTGAGGAAAAGCCATGCATTGGCCACTAAGATGAGGACCCATAGAGACGGCCAAGACTCAAGACTGTTTGCCGCAAGGAACATGACGAACGAAATCATAGATGGCCTCAAAAGACTGCACGCTCAAGTACCATAGTGGGGTACCCATGCACCAAGTTTCGCCCGAGGTGTGACATTGGCCGGATGCCGTACCGTGTTCCCTCACCCCGCAGATAAATCGCGTAGCTGGGACCTTTTTTCATCTGATCCTTTCTTCTGTTCTCTTTCGATCGATGTCATCTGCATCTTCTGCATTCTCTCTCAAACACAACGACAATGCATGGATCGGAAGACACGGCGGCCATGAAGGATCCCACGACGCAGAAGAAGGTCGACTCCGACGCGCCGGCGTACGGCGCGGAGGACATCTCCATCAGCTCCGGCATGGACATCTTGGAAAACGAGGGCGAGGATCCCGTGCTCGCCAAGAAGATGCACCTCGTCAATGACGTATGATACACAACTCTACGCTCTCACGGGTCTCCCCGACTCATGCGGACGCGACCACTCTCGAAGACTCATGTGAAATGAGATCTCAATGGCCCAAAGAACGGAACTGACCTCTACAGGCTAACGACGAGATCGGCTGGACTCCCTTTCACTGGAAGCTCTTCATGCTCAACGGCTTCGGCTACGCTGTCGACTCGCTTATCGCGCTTGTTCAGTCCGTTACCAACGCGGCGGTGTACCTCGAGCTGGCGTCACCGTCGGACTACGTCAACGCCGGTACTGTGTCGTTGTATGTCGGTCTTTTGATTGGAGCGATTTTCTGGGGGTTCGGGGCCGACATCATTGGCAGGAGGATTGCCTTCAACGGTATGATCTACTCCACTGAAGTCTAAGGTACCTTAGGTGGGAAACTGGGAAACTCACATCAATCAGTGACGCTTCTGATCACGTCTCTGGCGACAATCATCTCCGGCGCAAGCCCTAACCTGGTCTTTTGGGCCGCCTTCGTTGCTATTTCGGCATTTGGCGCAGGCGGGAATCTGGTCCTTGACCCGACGGTGTTTCTCGAGTTCCTTCCCAGCAACAAGCAGTGGACCGTGACGGCTCTCGCTCTTTGGTGGGGACTAGGCCAGGCCATCGTTGGCTTTATCAGCTGGGGATTCTTGAGTGAGTTCCGAACTCATACCAGACATGCGCTGAAGAATTTTGTGTTGCTGACTTATCTTCAGCTCAGGAGCGATGGAACTGCGTTGAAGGTCAACCGTGCAACTGGTCAACCAACGCCGGCTGGAGATACGTTTCCTTCACCTCGGGCGCGTTTGTCTTCGTCGCCTCGATTCTGCGAGTCACCATCATGCGCCTGCAAGAGACACCAAAATACCTTCTCAGCGTTGGTCGCGACGAGGATCTGGTCCGCAACTACCAGAAGCTGGCGCAGAAGTACAACAGGCCGTGTTCGCTCACTCTCGAGAAGCTTGAGGCGTGCGGGCAAATCAAGTCTGCCGGGCAGAAGCGCAACAGCTTCAAGTTCGTCATTCGTGAGTTGGGTGCCCACGTAAAGGGCCTCTTCGTCACCAAGAAAATGAGCCGGAGCACTTCCATGGTCTGGATGTCATGGACGCTGATCGGCCTGGCGTACCCACTGTTCTACGTCTTCCTCCCGTGAGTACTCCCAAATTGATGCACGAATGACAAGAAGGCTTATGACTTGCAGATCGTATCTTTCTACTCGAGTCCCTGACGCTGAGGAGACACCATATGAAACCTGGCGTAACTTCACTTTGACAAACATTTCCGGCGTTCCTGGACCGATCCTGGCTGGTATTCTCGCCAATATCCCCAAAGTTGGCCGAAAGTACACCATGGTCATCGGCGCCATCATCTCCATGGCGCTGTTCTTCGGGTACACGGCCGTGAGCACACCAGCGCAGAATGTTGGCATCAGCTGTGCAATTGGTAAGTATTCAGAAATTTGGCAGACACGCAGAATGTCCAAGACTGACGACTTTTGCAGCATTTGGCATTAACATCTATTACGGCACCCTCTACGCGTACACCGTTGAAGTATTCCCCTCGGCCCATCGCGCGACTGGCAATGGCATAGCCGTAGCCTTCAATCGTTTGATGGGTATCGTCTCTGCTTTTGTCGCTTCATCGGGCAACACTGCCAGTGCAGTGCCTCTGTATGTCTGCGCGGCGCTTTTTGGGTTGATGGCAGTGGTTTCGGCTCTGTTCCCGTTCGAGCCATATGGCCGCCGAAGTTCATGATCCGGGTGCGGGCCTTGTCGTTCCATGACGGAGCTGAAAGAGGAATAGAAAGTGCTCCAGGAACCAGAGAACGCAAGCAAGTGGCGTACTCTGTTGATTCATGATGCGCACAGATCTGCGACACGAATCAGGTGTTAACTTCATCAAGGCTATGTACCTGTGAATGGACCAGCCTGGAATTGGAGTCACCCCCGAGCTCGACTGGTCTGCAGCGGCGAAGCTTTGCAGCACTTGACGAGTAGCCGCGGACCGAACAACGGTCTTCGAAGTGGCCCAGCCTCCACAGGTGGATCTTTATTAGCAAGGCAGGGGGCGAGTCTCCTTGTTTAGGACTCCAGCAGGGCTCTTGGGGTCTAAATTTCAAGAAATAACAGTAGAAGATAGATATTACAAATTAGATACCCTGCATCCCACGTATATCACGTACATAACCAACCTATAAATTGCAAACCATATGAAGTTTCTTGACTAGGTACATAAGTCGAATGCGGTCAACACATACACAATCAAGTAAACACGAAGTGGAGAACAAATCACAGCGATGATCGACTACTTAAGACCCCGACAGTTTCTATATTGGAATCAACAGGGTTTCACGGGTATCTCAAAATCGTTTGACGACCGATTACTTCGCCCAAAGCAGTAAGTGAGCATCATTCTCACTGGATTTTTCCATTCTCTGACCAGTGTTACGCCAAAGTTCACAAGAATGCCAGCCAACTCGTGACGACTACGCAGTCACGACATTTCCGGATCAAGGGTCTCATGACAATCCTCAGAATCGCTATCATCCAGCTTATTTTGACCGATATCTGGGATCTTGGCACGTAGAAGACGAATCTGGACCCATTTCTCCTCGTTTAGACTTACTCGTAGTTTTCGAAACATCTACTTTCGCCGCCGCACGCGCCACGCGACGGGTGTAGGACCGAGCGTGAGTTGATGGACACTGGCAAGAAGACGCGAACCCTCGGAGAAATCTCAGCGCTCATCATTGTTCGGCCACATGTTGACCGTCGAGTTTCGCTTCCAGACAAGACATTCGGCTCGTATTTCCGCCATACTCGGCGAGCTCGGTCTCATGAGGGCTGCGGTTCATTGCCGAACTCCATTGACGGTAAGGTGGTGTTGAGCGCACGGTGCAGTTCCCTTGAGATTGTACCTACCGGCACTTTGGATCCATTGGATTTGATACGGTGAAGTGTCAAATCAGTTAACAAGATGGACGTCATAGGTAGTCACGGGATCTTTCATGGAAGTGCTACAAGGTACAGTTCGCACCAGCCTCTACGTTTGCTCTTGCATTCATTGGCACAGCAAAGATGTTGTAGACTTCGAGAAATATCATCCGTACAATATTTCCCTAATGCCCAATTGGGAGAATGTTCCGCCGAGGTTTAATCGGTAGTCGTGGAAACAGAGCTTAGGCTAAGCTCAAAGAATGGGAACAACCCAAAACGGTTTCAACGTCTGCGTTTACTCCCAGCCCACACCTACTGAGTTCGCCTCACATCGCACTCCGAAACACCTGCACGCCAGATCTTGCTCACACAGCCAGTGTCCTTCGGCCGGCGCAAAAGCTCATTAGCCCCGCGATGAGCAGTGACTCCGAAACGGTCGAAGATCCCATCTCAGCCCACGGGAGGCCACCCCGGCATCCCGCAGCGGCCCTTCGCGATCGGAAACTCCACCCGTAACAGAAGTTTTTGACGAGCTGGTAGTGATGAAAGACCTAGGATAAGCATGCACGACACCGGTGATCACTCAGAAATGGAGTCTGGCCATAGCTTCAGCATTAAGTGGTGCTACTATCGTTCTCGTCAACTTAATCCGACTTCATTGTCAGCCTCATTCTCGAGAATCAGTCTAGATGCTCTTGGCTTCTCTCTTGGCTGCATAAACTCCCTCTCATTCCCCCTCTCTGGTGATTCGTTTCAGTTGACTTCCCGCGGCTGCATGTCGGCATGTGGATTTTTGGTTTATTGATCCGCGAGCCAAGTGAGAATAAACTCCAGCCTCGTCTGATTCACGTCTGACAAAGAATGCCCCCATACCCGACACAGAATGGCTGGTGGGATGGTTTGCGGGGAAGGGGCCGGAAGAAGTGGAAATTCGAGTGCCGCGGGCGTTGCGGCGCGTGCAGCGCGGAGCAAAAAGAAAAACATGCTTATTCGCTAGCCTGCATGCGCAAAAGCCGTTAATGGCGACATTGGTACTAAGTAAGGTTGCGCCAAATGTACCCCTAGAACTTGAGGTTATTATATGGCTGTCAAAGGTGTCATTCGATACGCCGCGGACTCTATCGGTGGCGATCGCTCCAATGAGCCGGCAATAGCGCAACGTCAACGACCAGACCCTGTGACGAGCCGTTCGCCATAATAGCCATCCATGGCAATAAAACGAAACGATGGCAGAAAAAGTGAATTTTTTGCCGAAGGGGTTCAACTGTCTTCCCATGCTGCCTCTCACAAAATCATTTCCGAACATGGGACGGCTGAAGAGCCCGCGCGGTTATTGTTCGTCCGTGCAGGAAACAACAAACTTTCGTCGCATCTGAATCTTCACGATATGATCGTCGAGTATGAAGATCGTTCCCTGTCGACGGGTCAGAGAGTGGATAATTGGATATCGCATTGCCCGCCAAGACGTCAGGGTCTCGGATGGTGTAATTCGTTCTCGGTGAGAGATCCTCATGGTGGTTCCATGTCCACAACGACAACCCCCTCTCGATCTTCGTTCTTGGCCGCAGAGACTTCATGTTGAAACTTCAAGTTTGAAAGTCTAAGCTGGTCCAGGCACGGGAATGATGAGCTGGAGATCGGTTGAAGGCGACTCTAGTAGTTCACATGAACGAGTTTCTCAAGGCATCAATCAGGAAGCCACGAGGGCTGAAGTGTTCAGAAATGGAGACGTCAAGAAATATAAGTTCAGAGCGTCTTTCCCCTCCTTCCATGGGGGGGGCAGTAGTTATGGTCACCTACGCATACACACTCACTGAAAACTACTACTACAACAAGGCTCAATTATGCTTGTCCCTTCTCTTCAGCATGTGGCCACTGTGGCCTTGGCCTGCTACGTTTCAATCGGCCTTGCGGTTCCCAATGTGCAGTCAGTGACTGACACGAAGGGCCTCAATGAGGTGAGCTTTGCATACTGCGAGCTTTTCACGAGACCTCATTAGTGCTAATACCATTGGCTTCTGGTACAGAGGAATGAAGCCGTGAACAGCCCTGATGTTGCCGTAAGTAATACCATCTCCAGACCAGGCATTTGCACGTTTCTAACTACTGAGCAGGGCATCGGAGAGGGATTGCAAGCTCGTGCGAACAAAAAGCCACCAGCACGCCCGCGCCCCCGCCCACGCCCACGCCCGCGACCAGCGCCGGCAGTCGTGGTTCCTCTGGCCGTACCGCCTCAGCCTCCTCGTGTCCAAGTGCGACCTCCGCCGAGGCCGCCTGCGCGACGACCTCCTCCTCCACCACCCCGAAGAAGGCCACCCTAAACAATTTTCCTTCTCAGAAAAGGCGAGGGAATTGTTGGGACCGACACGATTGGATATGTGTGCATCGCCGGAGGTACTTGTGCTCTACTCCCAGTTTTAGGAATTGTTCGATTCAGCCAACTTTCGCTATCGGGTATTGGAACATGTTGAGTTCACCTCATTAGGATGCGCTGAAAAGGTGAAGCAGGAAAAATGTGCGAACGACTGTAACTAAGTATATACGCACTGATACTGTTAATAAGAATTTCTTGAGTCAATTCGCGCTCTGTTCAGGGGGGTTCGGGTTTTGTAATGCCCAAATGATGACCGCATTCACTTCCAGGGCAGATCATCAACGACGCGGGAATAAGATTTGATGAAAAACGGTGGAGACCTTCCTGGCGGATGAAATACAAAAGGCCCATTGACGTACACACGTTACCTGCCTACAGCCACCTTCCAAATTTGGCTCTGTGGAACGTTTGATCCATCTGTGGTGCAATAAAGACACATCATGTTGTCGCACATGTTATTCGTGCTATTTCAGCTCATCGCACCGAAGTGACTACATCTAACTTTCTAATCCCATGAACCCCCCGCACCGCTTTGCAGCATAGTTCATCCTGTCCGAAAACGACCAGCAAAATGCTTGACTACGATTGGCACCTAAGCACCCCGCGCCTGTACGTCTCCCACGTCAATCCTTCTAATGATATCCACTGCGACTTTTTCGTCGAGTACATGAGCGACCGGGGGAGTGCCAAGCTTGACGAGCTGTCAAGAACCATGCCAAAACGAGAGGCAATTGCGAAGCTACACATCTTACCCCGCCTCGAGCGGATGGAAAAGCTGGGCTGGGGAAGGTATCTGGTTTCGCTCAAGCCTGAGGTCGTTGACGAGGATAGTTCAACTATTCCTTTCTCACAGCGCCCTCTCGAGCCGATCGGCTGCGTCACGATGCAGCTGGCTAGATATCCTGGGGGTGGTCCGACCGCACCCGATCTTGGATTTTCGTTCCTTGACAGACACCAAGGCAAAGGGTATGCCACGGAGGCTGCTCAAAGACTGATGAAGTACTTCGAAGAGGAGAGGGGGCAGAAGGGGTTTCTTGGCCTCACTGACCCAGAGAACGACAAAGCGAAGAAAATGTTTCAACGGATGGGATTCGAGGACAGAGGAGAACGAGATGTGGTTGGAGTCGTAGAAGGGAAGACGTTCACAGCCTCAGTTTGGAGTAAAGGACTGGAAGGGAAGCTGGAAGAATATGGTTTCCAGTAGCGAGGAAGTCGATAGGAATGTGCGCGCGCCAACCATCACGAAGACAACTTAACCACCATGGTGCAGAAATTTTCGTTCATTCTTATTTGTATAGCCGGGGACACATCCTGAGTTGGCGCCGAACTCTGTGGAAGGCGTTCATGTCAAACTGAGAGAAAGAAAGGGCTAGGCTCTTGGCGGTCAGTTCAAGCCAACCTTATCTCACACCGCGGACGGGGATGGTCTCCTGCGAAGCCTGACGTTGAGACCTTTCTGCGAGACGAACCAGCTTCAAGATAATATTAGACATTTCCAAGGTGACCGATGGTACTTCGAAAACTTACTGGCACTTTTCCTCCAGCAAGGCATTGGGGTCTACCAATTCAATGTCAAAATGAAGAAGTAGAGTGGGGATGAGCTGCCATATGGTCAGCATAAGATTGGACAATGAACGCATCGAAAAGTTTGGGCTGGGGGGGATAATCTTGCCTTTGCCATCTCCATCCAACTGATGTCTATTGTTGAGAGTCAGCAATCGACTGAAAAGGAAGTTTCCGCTGATGACCTACTTCTGCCTATGCACATTCGCGCCCCGGAACCGAATGCGAAGAAAAAGCGGTCTGATACGGCAAAGTCAGCGAGCGAAGGAGGTATTGGTACCACGTAGCTTACGCAGGTCTCCATTGTCCTCTTTCAGCCACCGCTCAGGTCTGAAAGAATGTACGTCTTGGCCGTAGACTGTTGTGTTGCGATGGACAACCCACGGGTTAACTCCTACAACGGACTACACGATCATGGTCAGCAAACGAACTCAAATTAAGGCCAACAAAGAACTTACCCCAGCCGGCAGAAAACGTCCATCAATCTCGTATCCACCTTTGGGAACAACACGCGGCAGGGTCATGCCAACAGCCGGATGCAACCTCAAAGCCTCGTACATGGCAGCTTGGAGATACGGCATTTTCTCAGATTCAGCGACGGTAACGGGGTCACTGAGCTTTCCTTGTTGCCAGAGGGTATCGACTTCTTCAACGAGCTTCCTCTTGGCCTCGGGATACTTCAGCATGTAGTAGATAATTGCACGGATGGAAATGGCTGTCGTATCGCTGCCGGCAAAGATGTTCGACGTCGCCATCGAGACCAGATCCGAGTTGTCAAATTGATCAGGCTTGTCATGGTGCACAGCAAGGAGCTTCCCAAGGATATCCTGGTGGTCGGATCCACGGTCCTGCCTAGCAGCCACCTCGCGTGCTGCGAACTTCCTTAAGCTGCCGTGTCGAGAGGCAATACCAAGCCATGTACCAATGACAGGGGACAAGTAATCATGAAGCCAGTAGAGCCAAGGAACTTGGCCAATCCAAGCAGCTGACTGCAAGGCATTTTCAATCTGCTTGAAAGAGCCGTCGTCTGGACCAACGTCCATGAAGCCGAAACGCTTGGAGAATGTAACCTCACCGATTACGTCTAGAATATGTCAGCTAGAAGTCACGGGGCAGGACGCGAGGCTTCTTCAACCAAGCGTTCTTGGCTTTACGCTTACCAAAGGCATAGAGCTGAACCCAATTGCCCATATCCACAGTTTGTCCCACCATCTCGTTAAGCTTATCGAATAGAACATGGATGGCGCTGTCCACGTATGGCTCCAGCTCCTTCAAAGTGGACATAGCATATGGTCTGCTGACCAGTCGTCTTTGGGCAGCATGGATTGCATCGTCACGTTCAGGAAACAGGTCGAATTTGCGTCGTCCTTGCCAAACACTGTACCAGTCGGACTTTCGGAATTTTGACCCAGCACCTACGCCGGTTAGCGTCATCGCACCCCGCCCAGATCTGAACGACTTGCCGTATATCGTCTTGATTGACGTGAGATCCGAGATGCTCCTGCATTTTATGTCTATCAGTGGTCTTTCTTGGGTAACTGCATGATTATTGCTCACTTACACTTCACTAGGTGCGATCCGAACCACCTTACCATGGATTTCATGGAGGCGCATCATGATCACATGGAGGTCTCCTTTGTATGAGTGGTACGCAAGCCATCCTCGCGAGAGGCTGGCCCAGTATGGCCCCGGGATGCCAGCAAACGACGAGAAGTAACGTTGATAGGCAACCCACAAAGCAAGGAAGATGACTGGTGCAAATTTGAGAGCCCCCAGTAGCGAAAACGAGCTCGTTTGATCCACGATGTCATTCATGTTGAGCACAGTTGATAAACGACGCAGCTATCGAGGCTTCAGAGACGACAGGCTTCTTCAAGAACTAAACAAGCGAAGTCTTCTTTAAATGTGGCAGTTCGGTGTCCCGAGGGTCCGAATTCCCAATAGGCATCTCCTTACTGGCCGATCGCAGTAGGATTACCCGGACTATCCGAGGTAGGTTGTTCCCCATGAGGTATGGAGTAGTTGATCTGGAGGGTGTTGCGGGGTAATACGATTAACTATTTCTCGCTTTGGCCGCGACTTGAGACGTCCGTCCAACCACCGAATTCCCCGAAACACCCCCGGCATGTGGAGTCGGGAAGTCGTTAGCGGCCCCATTTACGCCCGCCGGCCCCGCCCCCGCCATCACCGACGCAATGTCCGAAGCGAGCAAGGGCTACAGCTGCGAGGTAATGCATTTGGCTATCTGGTACAATTCTGGTGATTTGGTCTATTTCAGAACATCTCTGGGTGATGAGACAAGGCGGTGGGCTGTACCAGTCTCTGGTACTGGGCTGGATCTGATGCTGAGGAACAATGGCAGAGCTCTGGAAGTCAAGGGACTCTCCTGTGCAGGGTGCTAAAGATGCAACCTCTTTCATTGGTTGAGAAAGTAGAGCACCGTAGAAGTAGACAGTGTCATAAGTTATCACTCGAGCTGAAGAAGTTTATCGCCATATCTTCAAGTATTCAGTTATGTAACATTCAATGGGAATCTGCCAAGAGAAACAAAGAAAGACTTTGTGCCAATGTTTGAGGCTTGGGTCCTGGTCAGCTAATGTCACGTTGCACACGTTGGTATAGAATATGTTGGCAGTTAAGCACGTTCGATGTGATCGATTCACTAGCCCGATGTGTTGTTCCTGTCATTCAACACTTCGAGTGAAAGCGCCATCGATCAGACGAACCAATCCCGAGGCCTGAAGGGCATGGCTTTTCCTGTTGGCAATGCAATATTTGGGGTAGAGTGAATCACCACAACCCAAGAGCGCGCCCGGTGAATGAATACCACAAGTCACCACAAGTCAATGGTACTGACTCACGAGGTTCACCGCAAGGGGTATTTATTTTCCTGAAAAGATCTGCAGATTCTTCTCTTCTTTTCACGCAGATTACGGAAATTGCTCACAGCACACTTAAAGACCATCTTGATTCTATCCTTCACAATGCTTATCAAAGCTATTGCTCTTCTTCCTCTTGCCGCTCTTGCGGCTAAGGTGAGAACATCACTTCATTCCAGAGATCCATCTGACTGGCCACTAAACTTGTAACTGCAGGCTGCCACCGTCGGCAGCACCGCTTCTCAAGCCCCGATCACAGGCTACAGTGTCTACGTTCCTGAGTGGGAGGTCCAGGCCTTCCCCGGAGGAGAGACTCAAATCATTAGCGGGACCGTGGAGCAGGTCTTGGATGAGCTTCGCAAGATCAACCCCAACTACGACGAGGACTTCGGCATCAAGAACATCACTGAGTCTGGACTGACCGACATTGTCGGCCCGAAGGCTGACTTTGAGGGGGCCGCAACCGTCTGTGATGGCTGGGAACTTGCGAACACCGCCCGCATTCGCGAGGGAATCTCCCATCTTGACGGTGTCGATGGAAAGCCTCACAGGGGTGCCGGCCCTGCCAGCTGGTAAGCTTTTACTACACTGACCAGTCTGGTATGAAACCGCTGACATCGGAACCACGAAGCGGACGTGTCTCTTGCAGTTACAACTCAGCAATTTGGTGGTGCAACGACGTAAGTGACCTTGGCTTCAATCTTTTGCCAAGCGATCTAGCTGACAAGTGGCACCAGGACACTAAGGCCAAAGAGCTCAACTCTTTCCGTGAGATCTCCGATGGCGCGCTCTATGTCATCAAGAAGTGCCGTGTTGGCGAGAGCACCAGAGTCGCTGGCCAGGCTTTCCACAAGGACAATTGGAACGTCATCGTTCGTTGGGCCAGATGCTGAGCAAGTCTTGAGACGTTCGGTCTCCATCTGGACCAAAGTACTTCACGATTCGACGGTAGCTATATAGCCTAGTTGTAGTAGATAAACCGGATGAGATTTGCCACATAACGGATCCTACCTGTTCTGCGATCAATAAGCAGTCCTAAAGAACATGACCTGATAACGAATATCTTTGGAATTGCATAGAAATAGGCGAAACTTCCCATTCACGGATTTCTCCAAACTGGACCTTTTGTTTAATTCTGAGAAATGGACCCATCTTTGTTCAGCAGTGCTCTCCAGGACTGTCGGAGAAACATCACATGCTATTGTAACTAATGCTAGAAGCCAACATCTACATGCGTCAATTACGAAGGACTCCTGAACCATGATCATTTGTCCATGTCAGATTCCATCTCGCAGCCTAATCGTAAGACAAACTCGGGGATTCCCAGCCCGAATGCCAGGATCGTGGGAGAAAGACAGGGTGAAATGGTTGACCGCCCTGTAAAGAACCCCACCGCCCTGACTCAGTTAGGCAGGAGATCACTGCCGCGCGCAAGGCGATCCGCCTATGCGCCGGTACAAGGAAACGTTTCCCCTTTTCGGCATCCAGATGCAACCCTGTTGACGCAACATCTCAAAGCCGTAACTCGTATGCCTGAAATCTTGTTAAATGGTGTAATCACACCTACACCGGTCCGAGTAGCGGCCGCTCCCGGCACCTAGGATGCATGTCATCAGCCGGAGCCATTACTTGCAATGGTCTAGTAATGGCGACATTTTCATTTGCCAGTCTTGCCCCTGTCCCGTATTCGCCGCCTTCTTGACCCAATAACATTGACATTAATTGATGTTAATCAGCTAGAAAACTCTCCCACCGGCTAATCGTCGATATGATCTTATGTGCAACGGTACTTCCGACCCTGGTAGGCTTGGCTAGAGATTTAGGTACAAATACTACATGAAGGGAGAAGTCCCAGCGTGAAAGTTTACTTGTAGTCTAATCATTGTCGCTCATTTTTCTTCAATATGCTGGGGTCTCGGTTGATGTTCCTCCAAGCCTGCATGGCCTCAGTCGGTGTCTTGGCCACCTTGACCGAGGACCTGTATCCTTGGCAGCCTCCTCAACCGGGCGACTTGCGATCACCTTGCCCTGGAATCAACGCCCTAGCCAACCACGGACTCTTACCTCGAGATGGTCGCGATATCGACCTGGATGTGCTCGGAGCGGCCACTGCACTCGGATTTAATATGGACCACGAGACGATGCTTCTTGTTGGTATTCCTGCGTTGAAGACTTCGACTACGGGAAATGCGTCAACCTTTCACCTCAGCGACGTCAACCAGCACATGCCTCAAGTCATCGAGCACGACGGTAGCCTGACGCGCGACGACGCCTACTTTGGAGACTCTCTTCACTTCAGCCCTGCTGCTTGGGGACGCACATTGGCTGGATGGGGTGACGTTGACATTATCGATGTCAGTAGCAGTCATTTGTAAAGTTTTCATGAAAGTTTCAGCTAATGAATAATTACAGTTCGCCGCTGCTGCCCGGGAAATCAAGGCTCGATTCGAGTGGGGAGAGAAGTTCAACCCCGAGTTCAACGCCACGTTTGCGAGAAGCGGTTCGCTTCTGCAGTACGCGCTCCTGCTGTCGGCCTTTGGGGATTATGGTGATGCGAACAAGACGCTTGTGCGCTACTGGGTTGAGAACGAGAGACTTCCTCTTAGTCTGGGATGGCAGCCACCTGTGAAGCCTATTATCCATGATATGAACGCACTCATCGCAGCAAATATCTCGGCTCTGTGGGACGCAGATACCTCTTCAAACACGACCAAACGAGATTTCAAGTACCTTGGTCATTAACGTCTCAAAAACAAAATATATCAGAATTCTAAATTCCAAACATCTGCTAGATGACCTGCAAGGAAGATTTCATGACAGCTAAGGATTGAAACCTATGGGTACCTCAGACAATGTGAATCAACTAGCTCTCGTTCTTATGTGCATGCATCTGCTCTTAAACAGCGTGAACCATTTAGGCGTTCCCCTCGAAATACACAGTTACAAACGAGGTTTTGCTATAATTTGCTTGTAAGGTAGGGATTGGATGTCAAGCTCCTCTCAGTCTGAGATGGCGACCACCCACGAAACCTATCATTCCCGACATGAACGCACTCGCAGCGGAAAATATCTCTTCTCTCTGAATATCAAGAAGCAGGCTCGGCGCGAGAATGTAAAGTGCGAAACAACAAGCAGCAATTACCATGGCTTAATGACACCGGACCAATCAATACGAGTGTCTCAGTAAGCCCATCATCTTGAAAGCACAGCCGAATGAACGCGGTATCGCCTGATACCCTTCGACAAATCAAATTTATCAAGATTAGACCTCTACATTCTTTAGCTGCAGAAACGCGCTCCCAAACGACCAATCACAACTTTGTGATACAATACACGACCGTTGTACTTGTGGCTTCCGAAGGCGTCAGCTTTTCTCGATGGCTTCTTTTGATTGGCAGCCAAGGTTCCTCAGCATTTGAGGTCGCACGATGACGGATGTGTTGTCATGCCTGCATAAGATGACCGGCCCCCCCCCGTTGCCTGGGACGACGCCTTCCGCTTTTCACTTTTGTTCTCGGGCATTCCGTATTTCAATATGTTCTTTGCCAAACCCTCACATAACGTGGTCAACGGTCAGCGACGGCCGAGCGATGCGTCCACCTCCACCTCCGTGAGGGAAGACGCACAGAAAGAGTCCAACACTCACATCGGCCTGGGAACAAATAACGGCAACCTAAGTCTCGTGGAACACCAAAGTATACTCCATGTCATATTCAAGTCCTGGGCCCTAGAGCTTGTCTCATTAAGCTTTTCGGTGGCCTTGCTAGGTGCCGTGGTGTGGATTTTCGCGCGACAGAATGGGAAGCCCACGGACGACTGGTCTTTTTCCATCAACCTCAACTCCTTGATTGCTACTATTTCCACTGTCTATAGAGCTGTCCTCGTGGCTGTTGCCGCAACAGTCATCTCTCAGCTAAAATGGACATGGTTTTGGTCCAAGTCCTCCCCGCCCCGCTCGCTTTGCCACATCAGCGACTTTGACAGCGCAAGCCGCGGAATATGGGGTGCGTTGAGGCTAATCCCAATTGTAGTCACACACAGTCTACCTGCAATGCTGGCATTGATTGTCATTATTTTTTCATTCGCCACGGGCCCCTTTTTCCAACAAGCGATCAACACTGTACCGAGAAAGATTCCCCTTGCAGAGAAGACGGCCTCCCTCCCCGTATCATATTCAATAAATGGCAGCGCCAAGGAGACATACTACCGAAGTTTGTCGGCCAATTTCTTAGGAATGTACCAAATCCGCCCACAGGTCCGTGGTCTCGTGTACGCGGCACTCGCCAGCCCTCGCAGCAACGATACCAGCATTCGCGCTTCTTGCCCAACCAGCGATTGTACATTTCCAAGCTGGTCTCCAGAGGAAACGAGTCCAGATGATCGGATCACGCATGCAACCATTGGTGTCTGTAGCATCTGTACCGATCTCACATCCCTTGTTACCAAGGTGAACGACTCCTATGCTGAGTTGCCGAACGGCAGTTTCAGCAGCTGAAATATTGTCGGAGTACGTTGGTGTTTCTTGCTCTCCCATTCCCTGCATCCAAGCCTATTCTGCTTCTGTAAAAGATGGGGAGTTTCGAGAGCCTTTGGTCAAAATGACGCCCATGTACGGAGATGCGTTCAATTTTCCAGACTTGAACACGCCTCAACTCTTCTTCAATCAATCGAGGCAAGGTATGCCTATGCCTGGACCACAACACAGCTTGTCAGCGATTGAAGTCACCTGTCTGGCGGACGCCGCCCTCAATAAGATTGTTCAGAACCAAAGACGTCAACAAGGAACAAGTAACAGCAGCTCTACGAAAGTTCAAATTTTAGCTCCATGGAATGCACCGAATTATCCTGTTCAGGTCGTTCCAGATGCGTGTGTTTTCCGGATGAGCGTCTGGATATGGACGATTTTCTCTCATCTCTGGCAAACAGAAGTATTCGAAGGGAATTGCACGTGGAACCCTCGTGGAGGGGATGCTGCTGACTGCGACGACAAATGGTGGCTGTCCTTGTTGTGGGAACGTAACAACGCAACAGTCGAGTCGCTTACCACGAGGTTCTCCGATTTTGCCAACTCCATGACTAGTCAATTTAGGCTTGGTCTCGCAAGGGAGGAAGGAAGCGAATCTCTTGTCTACGGGACGGCGCTAGCAACGGTCAATTACACTGAGATAACTTGGCGATGGCTGTTGTTTCCTATCCTACTTCTTGCGACAGAGATCTTTGCTGTCGCCTGGGTTGTTATACAGGGACTGCGTCATCGAAAGTACGAAACGATATGGAAAAGTAGCATTTTGCCTCTGGTGTTCTATCATGACCGATTTGTCGATTCTTCAGGAGAAAGAGTCGGTGAAGGGGCAATCGGACATGCAACGTCTACACGGGATGGGAGCTTGCTTGAAATCAATGAAATGGAAAAGGTTGCGGACTCTGTACAAGTCAGATTGCTTGGAGGGGATGAGAGGTATTCTTCAGTGGTTGAAGTAGACAGCCTGTACGACGTCTCAATTGAGGAAACGGAAGGTCATCAGTTGGGCAACGACACTCTGCTCCGACGTACCTCGATACCATAGATAGGCCAGATGCTGGTTAGCAAATGACACGTTGATCTGGATATAGGATTACGCTACGGACTGTTGTACATTAGCATAAATATTAGTTGCGGCGCATTACCAAGTTCGGTAGTCAAGGCAAGACTTCGAAAGCACGCTTAAGCTCAATACTTCCAATCGGCGTCGCTTGCTAGCCCAGATACCATCAACTTGACTTCAAGTTCATTCCGAAATCCAGCTAACAAACAGATAATCCAAAGCTACCGCCCAAACACGCTCGAAACTTCTATCCCGTCTCCTAGACGCAGTAAGGAGAACCGTCCAGGAGATTGAAAGAACACGTCTCGCCAGTTTTGCAAGATCCACCCCTCACCCACTTGCCCCCAGTAGAACAAACATCCCAGCCCCAAGCTTGAATATAGCTGCATTGATACGTCCCAGTAGTGCAGACACGACCATCCCCCTCGGGAGTGCAGTAAGGATACCCAGCTACCGGACTATAAGTGCACATCTTAGAGGCCGCGCAGTCGAGGGTATGGTCCCGACTACAAGCGTCGTTGCACGTCTCGATGCTCCAGCCCTAGGAGTCGTAGTACTTGCACTGGTGTTTCCCGGAGATGCACTGTTTCCCGGTTTCCTTGGCGGGAGTCTTGGGCGGGGTGGGCACGCAGTAGGGAGACCCGTTGAGGGAGTTGAAGACGCAGGTCTCAGTGGGCGCACAGTTGCCGCCGTTCACCCACTTGGACGAGGTGTTGTAGACGTCCCAGCTCCAGGTGTTGTCTGGGCTATGTCGGCACTGGTATTTGGCGGGGGTGCCGACGGCGCCGGTGTAGGTGGGAGGTTGGGTGAGGGTGCTTTTTTCGTTGGTGAAGCGTTTGACGGTCTCAAGCTGGGGAACGGCCAGGGTAACGGCGGAAAGGAAGATGGCGGTGAAAGTGAAGGACTTCATGTTGAGTATTCTGGAATGTAATGAGCAATTGGAATACGGTAAGGAGCTTAGACAACGTGAAGGCTTGATGGGCAGAATGATTCTTGAGACCCGACTGCGTTGAATGAGATGATGAATTAAGAACAGTACAAATCCTTAGCCTTGGACAAAAAAGGGGGAACAAGAATAAACCGGGTATTGGATCACCAGATATTGAAGTCACCGAGCTTGGAACGTCAAACTCATCAGTGAGCAACGGCGCATGCTTTGTATTATGAATGAATCCACGCTAGTTGTCTATAACTGCGCTCTTTCAAGACCCAAATGTCCCTGGACCGTCAAAACCATATCCTGCGCCGAGGCCTCAGGGCCCAGACAGCCCAGTATATGCTGGTCCGGCCTCACCAGGAGCGCTGCTCCCTGTGCCAGACGCCCCTGTTTATGAAATAGCTTACGATGTGCCTCATTTGTAAATTCAAAGTCCGAGCTCTCGGCCCAAAGGTGGACGCGGGGGCCTATTTTGCTAGCCATCGCTTCTTCAAAGTCCTTAAAGCGCTGCGCCCACAAGGAGTGGGACTCCACTATGAGGCTGAAGGCACCTGGACTTACGAGGTCGAGAGTTGAGAATTGTCTAGATGATACTTGTTCTTTTGTGAGTTCTTTGACGTAGGATGTGTCGATTGGGTAATCGGGGATGCGATTGTTTGGTTTGAGGAGTTTGATCCAGGCGTGAGGCAGCCGGGCGCCGACTTTGAATTTTGGTGTGTAATGTGAGGCGTTTGCTGGCGGTTCTCTATCGCCATACACGTAGCCAATGTGTATTTCAAGCTGTAAAACATCTCGATCAATATCATGATTCATAGAGTACGCATCACAACGTGCGACTTACGTTGTCAAAGTGCTCCCGCTGCCCTTCCACATTCTGCGCTATCAAGTCCTCTTTCGCAGGGTCATGTATCGTCTTGTACATGTTCGCTCTTGCTTCGTCCACGTTGTCGATACCGGCGGTCCCCACGGCTTTCAAAAACGAAAAGATGGTTTTCCCGTTCTTGACGCTCTGCGAAGAGGCCACCAGCGCGATCTGGCGTCGGTCGGCCTCGTACGTGTCGAGAATGGACGGCTTCGCCCACCCCTGGTGCACGGCAGCAATCTTGTAAACCAGGTTGTGCGCATCGGCTAGGCCTGAGTTGAGGCCGAGACCGCCTGTTGGTGGGAAGGAGTGCGCTGCATCGCCGAGTCTGTTCAGAGTCAGCATGCCGACGTCTCGCTGTGGACATATTACGTGTGCGACTTACAAAAATGTGTTGCCGCGTCTGTACTCTTTAGCCACTTTCCGGCTCAACACCCAAGGCCTATAGCTCAGTATCTTGAAAGGTATGTCCTTTCCTATTGCAGCTGTAACTGTTGCGCGCGCGAGGTCTTCACTCCACGCCTCAGCGGGGTGTTTATTTGACTGTGTCGCATTAGCTGTGCACTCGCAGCTCATGATTCCTCAATGTCTCACGTCGAAATTGCTGATCAAGACCTGGTTTCCGCCGAGATCGTACGCGATGATAAAACCAGAACACGCGGGGTCAACTATCCAGTGCAGCATGCCCACTCTTTCCTTTACGATGGGCCGCAGGTCTGCGTTGAAGTGAATCGTCATCATCGTCTCATCTTCAAAGGTTGGCTGTTAGTGTCGCACATTCTCAAATGAGTGAGACAATACCTACATCCGTCTTCGCCTTCAGTCTCGATGTTGAGAGACTTGCGCACCTCACTCTTAGCGCCATCGCAGCCAATCACATAATTGGAAGCAATGGCCCAGCGTTTTTTCGTCGCCCGCTCTTCAACGGTAGTAATCACTCTATCGCCACGCTAGAGCCATGATTAGCTCTCATGTGCCCAGTAAAAACCAATTACAGCGCATTAGAACAACGATCTCACCTGCTCACAGCATACAAAAGCAATGCCTTTTCTCAGCTCCACATTCGTGTCAAATGCGAGCTTCTCAGCGACAAATCTCTCAAAATCTGGTTGAGGCACATTATGAATCATCTGCAGTAAGACCTCAAATAAGCATCGTATTTTATCATAAAAACAGCCAACGGCGAACTCACTTCAGGTGTGCTTTCCAAGACTTCAACATCCATCCTCTCATAGGGCAAATAACCAATCCTCTCGCCCCTCAGGTTCGTCAAGAAATTAACCCAGTACGCATCGTCTCGGGGACTCCCGAGCTTCCGCAGCGCATTCGTGTCGAGGCCATATTGCCTGCAAAATTCCAGCGTTCGAGGACACAATGCGTGTGCCTTGGGCGCCGCCAGCCGTTGGGGATACTTTTCGATGAGGAGCGATTTGACTGGAATAAAGGATTAATGGGTTAGCTCATCGCAACTCTCCCCAGCGCCAACATCAGGCCGACCAACCGCCGTGCTTGGAGAGCATGTATGCTGTGAACAGACCCGTAGGCCCTCCGCCTACCACGAGAACAGGTACATTGACTGAAACATCTTCCATTTTTGGAATGTCTCTTTGGGCTTCTGTTTTTTTATGACATAAGTTGGGAGGAAAAAAGATTGAAAAATCGTTTAATGGACGGAATACAAACTCCAGAAGACCGCCATCTGGTGAATTGTGTGTCTAGCGGGAAGCGTTTCCTGTCCTCTGCAATTATTTCGTTCCCATGGACGGGGATGCAGCCCGAGATCAAGTACACGAGGGAGACGATGCCGAGCCCGTCGGCTCCCCGACGTTCAATATCCCATTGGCCAGGCCCTGTTGAAGCCGAAGAGATGCTTCCGATTCGTCGAGTCATTCAGAGGCAACGTCAAAGCGGCGACGTCGCTAGTGCATCCATTGGATCTAAGTCAGAACTCTGCTTGACAGAGGCACGTCTCACGTTGCTTCTGAGACTTTGATGTTAGGCCCTTTTCAGCCTGCATGCTGAAGAAACGGCCCCAGCACAGAAGGAAACACGAACACGCAGTTCCATGGATGCGACCGCGCCACCCGGGGGCCGCTACGCCGGCCGTTGACCGCCACGCGCGCTGCCGTCAGTCATGTCAGTGTACATTACATGTATGTAGCAGCAATGGAGCAGTGAAGCGCAGACAGCGCATGGGTCGAGTAAATCCAGCATGGTTCGAAACCTCCCTCCCCACCGCCTCCCACACTAGCCCAAGCAGTGACTCTGCTCATACACTTCCTCTCGCCAACCAAACGTGTCGTCGAACATTATCTGCACCCAATAACTTCCCTCGTAATTACGACCTTAATAACCAAAGAAGCAAAGCTGGCCGGCCGAGATATGGATGCGGATATCCCCACCCTGCCCGCTGGTACCTCGGATAACTCGGAGTCGGGCACTCTCAAGAGGAAACGTCGGCCGCGTGCGCCGGTGGCGTGTGGGACTTGTCGCGCGCGCAAAGTCAAGGCTAGTAGTTCGGTCTCGTCGTCGGCGATGATGATGGGAACACACGAGATCATGTTTGCTGATCCTTTTCGGCGATTAGTGCGACGGGAGCTCGCCGTGTTCAAACTGCGTCCGTGAGTAGATGGGCAGAACAATTGTTTGACTTGATTTCATCGGTTGTTCAGTAACGTGTCTAAGTGCTGACACTATGTTATGATATAGGCCATGAGTTCTCATGCTCGTACAAAGACAAGCCCGAGGAAGTGTACGTCAACCAGACCCAAGTGGATTCACCCCGTACCTGGTGTGTCTGACTCTGACCATGGCCTCAGTAAGAGGATGTTCGACCCGACAGGTCGCATCCAGCAGCGTCCGCAGAGCCAGCCGATTCCCGCGGAGCAGCTTCACCCGTCGCCCGTGAGCCTGGATGAGCCGCTCAAGGTTGAGAACCCCGTCACCGCGACGAACCCGCACCCGCCCTTCATGTCGGAGCCGCCGATGGAGCGCGACCGGGGGTCCTCAGTCGTCTCGTCGGAGCAGGAGGTTGACGGCCTGGGCCAGGTGAACGACCACACCGAGGGCGCAGAGTTCTACGGCCCGACGGGGACGTTCTACTTCCTGGCGCGTTTACGGTCCAGGGCAAACAACAGCGGCGGCGGTACCCAAAAGCAGCCGCAGCAACCCGACTCCAAGACATCGCCGGGCGGCAAGACGCTGAACCAGACATCCGTCGTCAACCTCCTCCACAGCTCGGACTACTCCACGTCGCCGGACAACCGCCACGGCCAGACGCCCGGGAAGGGCACGCCGTCCGCCAGCGCGGCGACGCGGCGCGACTCGGTGCAGTACGGGAATGGGAAGATGCTGACCCCAGCGGACGCGGTGTTCGCGACGGACGTGGAGAGGGAGTGCGTGCGGCTGTACTTCCAGAACCTGCACAACATCCACCCGATCCTGGAGCAGACGGCGTTCGTGAAGCGGTGCGACGAGGAGGTGTGGCAGCGCAAGGCGGCGCTGGAGGAGCCGTCGCAGCAGCGCCGCGGGGCGCGGTTCCTGTCGCTGTTCAACTCTGTGATTGCGATCGGGGCGATCACCGCGGGGGAGACGTCGTTACTTATGGAGGATCACACGCTGCAGTTCCTGGACAGGACCGAGCTGCCTGGGGAGAACGAGACGACGTATCCGCCTATTAGGCTTGCGAGGCGGTACTTTGAGCGGGCGAAGCTTTATTTGGAGGATATCTGCGAGTCGAGCTCGCTTGAGACGGCGCAGACTCTGTTTCTCATGGTGAGAGCATCATGGCCCCCCCCTCACTGACTGCGGCCCAGGAACCTGCGGGGGAGCTGAGCTGAGCTGAGCTGACGCCGTCCTAGTCCGTTTTCTGTCAGAATGCGCTCAAGCCGCACAGCTGTTACATGTACAGCGGCATGGCCATCCGTACCGCGTCGGCCATGGGTATACCTACCAACATCCGATCCGAGACCAGCCAGGAAAGTTTGCTCTGGTGGTAAGACCCTCACTCGTATCTTTCAACGTTGTGGGCAATATTCTGACGTCCAATAGGTCCCTTTACTCACATGAGATGTATGTTGTGGCTATCCACGTATGTGATGAGATACTAACCAGCTAGCGAAATGTGCTTCTCCGCCGGACGTCAATCAGGATTACGAGGACCGAGTTCTTACTCCATCCCCTTTCCAAGAACAGCAGTATGTGTGACATCCATTCCTAACTCCGTACTATCGCTAACAGCTATCAGGGCTTCGTCAGCTCTTCATCATGCCTTATCAACCCCATGGTCGATCTCGCCAAGATCCTCATGTGGATGACGGACAACCTAAGCCTTCACAACAGCCACACATCATTACAGCGGCTCTCGCAAACTGCGTTGAATCTGGACCGGGAGCTGGACGACTGGAAGTCCGGGCTCCCACGAGAGCTCAGGTTCGACACTTCGTCGTTGGAAGACAGCGAGTTCGCCATGAAACAAAAGACTGTTCTTAAGCTTCGTACGCCGCCCCCCGTCTTGGGATGCCTCACTCAAGATGACCAGCTAACCGGATCCACATTACAGGCTTCCTGAATGCTAGAATCCTCCTCCACCGCCAGTTCCTGATCCTCAAGACGCCAGAGTCGGATCGCAAAACGCTCTCCCGTCACGTCTCATCCTGCGTGAAGGCTGCGACTGAGACGATCCGATTCATGCACACAAGCTACCTGCACCGCCCATACTTCAGAACATGGTACGCACATCTCACTTCTCTCTCCCTCCAACCCCCGCGTTTTCGTTCTTCGTTACTGATGTTTTGCGTTTTGCTGTGTATAGGTGGTACAACTGCATGTACCTCCTCGACGCCTGCATGGTCCTCCTGCACGTCCTCATCTCCAACATCTCCTCCCCCTTCTCCAACGAGGAAGTCATTGAGAACCTCGAGATGAGCATCGAGATCTTCAAGGCGATGAAGATGCTCGCCGTCGCGCGACGGTGCGCCGAGATCGTAACGGAGCTGCTCCACGTCGCCGCGGCGCCCAAGACGGCGGCAGCAGCGGGCGGAAGCGGTGGCGGCAATCCGCCGAATCAACGACAGACCAACGAGCACGTCGCGCTGCAGTCGGACCCGGCGACGGTGGCGATCAAGATACAGGATGAGACGCAGCAGGCGATGCAGCAGACGACCTCGCCGATGTTCATGACGGAGGGGCTTGATATACACCGAGGCGGGGACGAGCTTGGGGATAACCTGATACCGGGCGACTTCGACGCGAACCTGGTGGACCCGAATGTCGTGTGGAACTTTTTGAACTTTGAGCATTGGAACGCGTGGTCTGATGCCGCCTTCCGCTGAGGCTAGATCATCACGACAGTCCTGGGAGAGAACACGCACGAGAACAGATGTGCGTTTGTATAGTAGTGTAACAATAGGGATACGCTCATTAATACGGGGTCCGGGGAAGAACCTCGCTCGGCCTCATGAACTTGCTCCCCTTCTTCACATGCAACCAGCTGATATCCATTCATCCGACTTACACCCCCCAACACCCTCCCCCCACGATCCCCCTCTGCCTCAACCACTGCTCACAAACCCCCGTCCAACCACTCACCGGCAGCCCCTCGGTATCCAGCGCGAACCCATGTGGCGCATCGCCGTACACATGCAGCTCCACCTGCCCGCCGGCCGCCTGCACCGCCTGCGCGATCCGGTACGCGTTCACCACCGGCACCACGGGGTCGTTGCCCGCGTACACGACGAAAGTCGGCGGTGCGGGCTTGCGCAGCTGCGCGTCGGGGATGACGGCGTTGTACAGCGCCTGCTTCTCCGCCGGCGGCAGCGGCGCCTTGTTCGGCACGATCTGGTGGCCCTTTGCGTTCGTGGAGATGGGTGCGTACCCTATAATGGCAAACTCTAGGTCCGGGACGGGGGCGCCTGCGGTTGCGGACCAATGGGGCGGGTATTCGGACAGCAGGGCAGCGGCGAGGTGCCCGCCGGAGGAGAGCCCGCACACTGCCAGCGAGGGCACCCCGCCATCGGGAGAGATAGAAGTTTCTTTGATGAGGCGGAGGGCCTGGCGGGCATCGTCGAGGGGCGCGGAGGGTGAGGTGGAAGACGTGGGGAAGCGGTGGACGAGGACGTGGGCGGCGAAGCCGAGCGAGGCGAGCCAGCGGGCGACCTGGACGCCCTCGCGGCCGAGCATGAGCTCGACGTAGCCGCCGCCGCCGAGGATGAGGACGGCGCGGTTGTTGGGGAAGACGGTTGGGTTGTAGGTGAAGAGCCAGGGGCGGGCGACGGAGGCGACGACGGCGGCGTCGAGGGGGGCGGCGGCGTCTTGGAGGGTGAAGGCGTCGGCGAGGGGGTCCGAGTCCCAGAGGGGCCGGGCGGCGTCTGCGCCGAAGAAGGATTCGGAGAGCATGGTTGCTGGTGTGGTGGTGTGAATGGTGATGTGAGGTTTGTGAGACGAGGAGGATGAGGTTTGGTTTTATGGAGTGGATGAGATGAGCTGGGGTAGGTGGCTCTCGGGCTGATTTGGACCGAGGGCCGAAGCAGACGGGATTTATTGCGGATGCTGGTTGGAGCTGTGATTTGTGGTGATGATAAATAATTTGAGTGAGAGTGGCGGGATGATGTTTGACGAATGTCTCGATCTATAGGCTTCGAACGAGCGATGCGAGGCCCGGCTTGCTGATGGTAGGTCTGAATGCGTTCGGAGCATCATCCGCGAAACCCCGCGCGGGGGCGGGGCCGGGGCTCGGAGGTGGCCGGTTTACGCCCGGCTGACCAGCACTTAGCCACTTGACTTAGTCTGCCTTTGCATTCAAAAGTCCTTGATTGCCTGTAATAAAACGGCGAAGAAGTATTTACACCAAGAAGATGAGACCCAAATCCCTGCGTCCAGTCTAGCTAAGCCATGCACACAAACTCCCCAACTCAGCTCACGGCGTCAGAGTGTACGTAACATTGTTCCCCGGTACTCTCGGGTAGAACTCAAACGTGAACACCGTCGGCTTCCCGCCGCTGACGACGGCCTGGACAGTCGCGTTCGGCAACACAATCTTCGCGCCGTCGTAGCTCCACTGGCCGCTGTAAGTCTGCCAAAAGAGTCAGCAAAGCATCCCCATCATGTCCAGATATTTGAACCTACAATGTGAGCAGCCTGCAGCGGCCCAAGCACACTAGTCCACTCATCAAACAGGAACCCCCCGTCGCTCTTCAACGCCTTCACGGCAGCAGGCATCCTCAGCCCCTTGTACTCGACCGTGATATTCAGATCCTTCCCGGCGACGGCCTTGCTCTCGCTCACAGCCAGCGTCGGCACGTCCCACTGCACCACCTCGACCTGCACCGGCGCGCCGGCGGAGAACTCCAGCGTCAGGTTCGCCTTGCTCCCCGGCGCCGCTGTCGGCGTGAGCCACTGTCCGAGAACACCCGCCTTAAGGGTGACGGCGGAGTCTGACGCAGAATAGTCCGTGTCCGCCGCGAGCATGGCGCCAGAGTTCGTCTTAATGCTCTTGAGCGTGTTACCATTGAACTGCCACGGTAGTACGGCATCCTTGGGCGTGTCGCCGACCTTGTTCCACACGAAGGCGGAGGAGTTCTGCGTCGGTGCGCCCGCGTCGGTGGTGCTCTCCGGCAACGAGTTGCGCGGCGGCTGCACTGCGTTCTTCACGATGGCGAGCGAGGTCGGGTCACGCCACGAGTGCGCATTGCGGTCGAGGTGGTCGAGCCCGTTGTCCCAGATGATCAGCGCGGTGTTGAGCTCCGCCGCGGTGCGGACGAAGTGGTCCGTCCACTTCCAGCGGGCGGCGGGCTCCGTGTTGAGTGGGCTGGCGTCAAACTCGCCGATGACGAGGGGCACATCAGTAAAGTTCCCGCGGACGACGGCAAGATCATTCTTCATGGACGCCTTGTCGGCGTCGCTGCCCCAGATCGTCTTGCCCCACGCGGAGAAGACGAAGTCGTAGGGGGAGTAGTAGTGGTACTGCAGGGCCCAGGGGTTCTTGGTGGCGGCGGGGGCCTTGAACCACTGGGTGGTCTTGTAGCCGTCCATGCTGCCGCCCATGAGGGTGACGACGCGGCGGGTGTTGAAGCCGCCAGAGTCAGCGAGGGCCTTGAGGAAGAGGTCGTTGAGGGCGTTGAGGTGGGCGCCGTGCTCGGCGGTCGTGGCGGGGGGCTCGTTGATGGGCTCGAGGGACACGAGGTTGGACTTGCAGGCGAGCTTCTGGCCGATCTGTAGCCAGGTGGCGTAGAACTTTGCGTCGAGGGCGGCGCGGGTCTCGTTGGTCGTGGCCTTTGTCACGTCGGCCCAGTTCCAGGAGTCGTGGTGGACGTTGGTGAGGACGTAGAGGCCGCGGGCGGTAGCCATGTCGACGACGTCCGAGACGCGCTGGAGCCAGGCCGGGTCGATGGTGTAGTTGGGCGCGGCGCTGGTGAAGTGGTCGTTGTAGGTGACGGGGATGCGGACGCTCTTGAAGCCGGCGGCCTTGATGTCGTCAAAGGTCTCCTCCTTGACCGGGGGGTTGTTCCAGGAGCCCTCGTTGGGGATGGCGTCGAGGGTGTTGCCCAGGTTCCATCCCGGGTTCATTGCCTTGACGTAGTCCACGGCCCCGATGTCGCTGAAGGTGCCGGAGCATGGTGTTGGGACGGCGGTGGCGGTGGAGGATCTGGCGGTTGTTGTTAGTGCCGATGATGAGGTTGGCTTGGTTGCTGTTAGGAGGGTGGTGGTGGAGGCCTTTCCCTCGAGACATTGCGAGTACCCTGCGATGTGTGAGTGGGAGTGACGATGGGAAGTGAGAGAGGCTTACATTCGTTCTGCTTCTGACATGTCCAGCCGGCCGCGCAGGTCGTCGGGCCCGTCCAGCCGCTGCCGCCGCATTGGCCGTATGCCGTTTGCTGAGCGGAAGCGGCATGAAGCAGCGCCAGAGTTACGAAGCTGAGGCTCGATCTCATGTTGAAGGAAGAAGCATCGATCGCGGTGGCATGAAGCAGGCAACGGCAGCCCGTAAAGCCTCGAGGGATTCAACCTAGGTTATACACGAAGCACTCGCTTCCATGGACTAGGCGAGCCCGCCGGATCATGTTCGGGCAATACGAATTGTTCGGAATGCAACTCACAAGAAAAGGCCAGTCACCACCGCGCGCAGCGCAGCGCTTGGTGGAAAATCGTGTGCAAACATGGCTGAGCGAGCGACGCGAAGTAAACAGGTAATGAGCGGAAGGTAGCCGAGACCAGCTGAGAAAGATCGAGACAAGTATCCAAGTGAACCGAGTTGGTCGTAGTCAGTTAATGGAGCGGGAAAACCATTCTCTTTTGAGGACGGAGAGCGACTTGGAGGCGGCCCGGATAGGAAAGAATCACGATAGGCGAGCTTGCATCACGTAGATTGAGAGAGGTTGTTCTTCCGAATGAGGCAACTTGGGGGCTCTGCCTCCGGGCCTTGCACGACGACCCCTCAGTCGGTCCAACATGGTGGTTCGGCGGCCCGAAGACGAGCTCGCAGCTGCACTCAAGCCAGGAGAGCTGGGATTGTTTGCTAGTGGCCGATGGGAGGGGGTTTATTAGAGTTGGGTTGCATGTCGACCCATGATCGTTGTCGCATGTTTAGAGGGGGCGGAGAAATTTCAGGGACTCACGCAAAAGCTTGTTTGACTGCTAATTTTCGCATTTGAGCACTGCCATGCCGTAAAGTCTTCAATGGTGCAGGGTGCAATTAATGTTTATTCGGCCACTTGTTTGAGTCAGGCCTGGGGTCTGGCCATTAACATCAGACGAAACCCGCGATGGCTTCAATTATTTAATTGTGCCCCTGAGCCAGCCATTCGGTTTCGCTTCCGGCGAACACCGCGAAAGGAGGTTTTGTCTTTCGGCTCTATAGGAGCATCCGATCTCCGTTGAATCAACCAGTCTCTCGGATGTCGCCGATTGTGAAATGGCCGGCGCAGAGGCGGTCTCGGCGCTGGAGTGAGGCCGCTCCGGAGTATCGTTCCGTTACCCACTGCGTACCATATCCTGCGTATCCAAGAAATACTCCTCTGACCCTACATCATGCGATGAGATATTCCAAAGGCTGATGGCAAATTCCTTTTAAACCAAAGGTTTCCCTAGGAAAGATGTGATGGAAGAGGCGCAACAGACGCCTGTCCGCGAGAAAGAAAGCGTGGGTCATCCAGTCGAAAAGGCGACTGCCCAAGTTCTTCCTCTCGTTCCTGCTGAGATGTTCCCCGCGCTGATTCGTTCGTTGTTATCGAGATATTGGGTATATAAACCAGAGAGGAGATTCATCATCGTCGCCACGCGCATCGTGTCCATCATCGACTCGACGGGAGCGTAGTCGTAATTCGTTCAATCGTCGCACCAAACACCATCACCGCTTCGGCGGCGCAGGCGGTCCCCGCGGCGGCGGATCCGTCGGCGTCCCGCGGAACTGATTCTTGAGCTCCTCGAAAAAGTGGTGTGCGAACCCTCGATCCTCGGGATTAGCTGCATCCACCCGTGTTAGCCTCTTCCGTTCTTCCAAGTGCTTCGTCCTGCAACACGAACGTACCTGACGCCTCTCCTTGTCGCAACGGCTCATGCGGCATCGGCCCGTTCTGCTTCTCGTCTACGAATCGTTGGATGCGGCCGACACCGCGGTGGAAGCCTGGGCTGCGGAGGATCTGTACGGAGCGCGGAGTTAGCTGGGTGTCGTGATGGAGGGGTCAGTTCACCCGTAGGAGGGGTAGTGGTGCGTACGGACCTGTCTGATGATTACGTCCTCGAAGGCGACGAGGGCGCGGATGAGGAGGTTGAGTGGAGGAGCCATGATGTGCTTGCAGCGTGAAGTTGAGAAATGCTGTTCGCGACGATAGATAGAAGAGGTTCTGTACGCGCTGAAGGCACTGAAGCCGTCTGCAGTGGTGGCGATGGAGACTTTAGCAGTCCAACCGTCGGGACCCACCCTGATTTGTCATCGACGAATCATACATCGCGATGCTCATTCAGTGACCAGGACAGGAGCTAATGAATTTCACTGATATTGATGAGGATTTCTTGACGGTTTCTTTCCTTTTCTTCTACAAATTTCCAATGATAAATGCACATCTAGTTTCTGCTACTCTCATACAGCTTCCGAGTGCATATCCATATGTGGCAATGCATGGCCAGTATATAGCAACTTGGCTCCTTTGTAATCCAATAGTCCGACCCTAACGCCCATTTCAAAGCTGGTTCTACGCCTGTTCCAAAGCAGTGTTCCGCCAATAATTCTATGTCATGGGTATCAGTTAGTTCATACTTGAAGCCTTGAAAGCATCGACTCTGGTTGGAAAGCCCCGCGGTAAGAAGAATCCCTCTCGCCCAAGTCCTCTGACAGGTGTTCAAAGGTTGGTTTCCTAACTGGTGAACTGGTCCCACTCCCCCCAATTAAGAGGCAACCCGATATCCAAATTTGCCTCCAAGGCATTGTCAACTGCTGAAAGGTTAAAGTTTGGATCAAAGTGCCCAAAGACGTCTACGTTTGTCATGGCATCGACCACCGAAAAGTCGATAGTCTCTGATGTGGTAAAATCGGACGCCAACGTCGTGGGCAACTGGGGATCCGCGTCCTGCATCGCTACTGTCGAAACGGGGGCTTCGATCCTGCCGTTGGCGGTGATATCCACATGGGAAGATTGCGGCACGGCGGCTCCTTGCACAAGTGATGTCGCAGCCCGCTCCATCTCTCTAAGGATGCGCTCTCCAAGCCCGGCTACTACCCTAGCACTCCAGAATACATCGCCGAAGCGCTTCATGAGCTCGGAATTCGACTTGAAGGCGCTGCGGGCTCGTGCGCGGAACATTGGAAGGGCGCTATGTCGCATTTTGCGGTACTCGACACTGAGTGCGAGGGAAAGGGCATAGGGGACAAGAGGTACAGGGCTAAGGTGATCTCGACGGATGGCGGAAGAGATGCGCTCCGCTGCGAGAGAACGGCGGGCGTTTGCCGATGCGGGCGGTATCGTTTGTGCATAGTTTGATGGGGGCCCAGGTCTCGGCAGGCGACATGACAGAATGATGACAGCGTGATAAAACACCTCGATCGTGGCTACGAGAAGTCAGTATCAAAAGCGTGTGCAGTTATAGCAGGGGACAAACCGAGCAAGGGCGTGGGCACTTGTAGGGCCCCGGCATCGAGAATCATGGGCTCCAGCACAGGAAGGTCGATGAAGGGTTTTGTTTCTAGAGATGATGCGATAACACCTGGCCTGTATAGTTCAATGACTTTATCCAACCACTGCACGACGGAGAGGAATAGGCGGAAGCATGGGGTTTGTCTGCGGAAGCAGTCCTCAAGTCCAGGTCCGATATCCCGCTCGTGAATAACAGATGGCCGTCCGTACGCGGCGGCATTGATACGGTCAATGGCCCAAACGGCGCAAAAGAGGGTATCTAGGGCATCGTCGCTGGTGTGGAACAGTTGCAAGCCAAGAGTCTGGCAGTGATGCACAGCCCTAGCACCCAGCTGCGCGGGCAGATCGGCCTCGTCGGCCCCCGAAGGCTGGATGTAGAGGGACAGCATGCACAAGGCACGAATGTGAATGGTCCGGTCTGTGATCAAGCTCGTCTCCAGAATGGTTCGAATGGAGCCAGAGAGGTGCTGGTGGAAATCTTGGTAAGGCATCTTCTTATGGCCTTGGTTGGCGAGCCGCAGGTGACTCTTCATCTCCGGGTCGGATGCCGCAGCCAAAGACACGACCTGTCGCATGACAATAGCTGCCGGCGTGTCGCCTTCAATCACAATGTCCTCGGGGACCAGAGCGAAGATTGGGTGGATCTTCTCCCGGTAGACCCTGTGGAGGTGCTTAAAGTCCTTTTCTGGGGGCACGCAGGTGAGACAATGCTGTTTGACGTAGGGGAGCAGGACCTTGTCGATCATGGCCGCCGGGCGAGACACGACGCTGTTCGTAGTTTGACCGGCTGTCGTCGTTCCAGACGGCAGCCAGACGCCAACTTCGGCCTTGAGGGTGGGATTAGCTGCCGAGTCCGCCGAGTCTGCGGCCTCTGCAAACATGCCCTCCGGGTTCAGGTCCCCAACGAACCTCGTCTGGCCGCCATGAGCATCTGTTTTCGCGTCAGAGTCCCTCCGTGAAGGCGACAGGTTGAGACCGCCGTCAGGGCCAGCTGAGGTAGAATTGCGATGCTTAGTAGGGGATGCTAAGGGTGGTGGTGGTGGTCTGGAGAAATGTCAGTCTTGGGGACAAATCCACTGCCAGATTGGGAAAACCCACCCATCATGACTGGGAGATGATGCGCCAGCACCTTCGCCGGGCTCGGATTGAGCAGGCTCCGCATGGATGCAGCGTTTCTGGCGACAACGTCAGGTTCAACTCGAATACAGATGCTGCGCGGCAATGCAATGGCTTTGCGCACCTTCTTCTTCCGACACGATTCACAGGCCTGCTGGACCTGCTTGCGCTTGAGGGGAAGCCCCGAAGCGTCAGAACCGACAAACTTGACACCTTTGGTCGAGTTATTCATGGTTCTGGTTGGTTAGCGACTCCCGGTGAGATCGTGTGTGGTAGAGTAACGGCGCAAAAATCCAGCATTATCACAACCACGATGCGCCGGAAGCCATGAAGGTAGAGATGAGACGGTGAAAGAAGGTCGGGGTGGCTGGCGCTAAGAGTTGTTCATTTTGGGCAAGTGGGAGGACCCTGAGGTGGACCGCCGGGTGTGACTCGACGGGCCAAGGCGGCTTAGTCATTTTCGGTGTATTGTCGGTGTAAAGGTCAAGATGAAGGAGCTTCTCCTACGTCCCGTTACTGTCATGTCACCTCGCTGCTGACGTCGTTGCGGGTGATTTGCGAGCTTTTTGAAAGTAGAGGGGGTTAATCGTCAAGTCTTCCGGCAGCAGCTATTTCACGTGGTTGAAAGCCTAATCACGTCCAATGCTGGTCTCAATGTCGGAACCGCAATTTGTCTCAGCTCACAGACGCGCTCCGCAAAACCAGCCACATTATGGGTTCAAATTCTACAGTCTAGGGGAATGCAGAAATAACATGCCGAAACGCCAACGCTATGCCGAAACCAGTACCGTTCTTCAAAAGTTTTCATCAACATCGACAGCGCATCGAAGCAGTCCCGCAATTACTCTGCTGCGCGGCCGCCCAGTCCGCTCTTGACGCCCTCTTGCACCATTCCCCAGCCGCTGCCCAGGCTCTTGTCCTGGACAGCTTCACTCAAGCGGCCGGTGACGATCTTGCGCATGATGAGAGTGTCTTTGGCTCTCTTGAGCTTCTTGCCGTCCTCTTGGGTGAGAAACTCCTCGAACCATTCCTCTTCCGTGGCATCAAATGGAAGGCCAATCAGTTCGGTCGCTCTAGCAGCAGTCTCCTCGCTGAGAGGGGAACTGAGGACTGAGGACACCAACTGGCGGAAGAGCTGACCCCGGACGGACTCGGAGTGCGTCCTTGAATAGTAGAATGCCTCGGTAACACTGGTTCTTGCCATCGCGTTAAACAGCAGCTCGAGCGCTTCCGACGTCTTCAGGATGGGCTGCACGGTGTGAAAGTAGGAGAGCGGCAGAGTGTAGTCGCCTTCGGGGGCGTGTCGCACAAGCGCGGTCATGATCTCGTCGGCGAAGTCGGTCGTGAGCGACGGATGGGCGATATACTCAAGTGCTTTCTGGACTCTTGTCAGCGGTAGAACCTCAGGACAATGGCGGGAGGCGCACCTCGAATTGCTGATGATCCAGCAGCCACAGGCCCTTCATGAAGATTTGATAGTTCTTGGGGACGCCCGAAGCGACTGCGAATCTCGATGAAGCTTGCGCTCTCGTCTGGCTGGTGTCGAAGTCGAGGAGGATGTAGTAGAAGATGGACAGACGGTGGTGGGTCGAAATGTTGGCCTCGCAAAGGTGCTGGTGGAGGGTGCGCAGGGCATTATCGGTCTTGGGAGGATACGTCTTGGCTGCGAAAGTCTGTCAGTCTTGATCTCAATGGAGACCATACTCTCTCTAGCATACCCTTCGTGAGGCCAAGGGCCTTCAGCACCCGGTCAATGAAGAGGGCGCCATCGAGGCTTTTCCTGAACGTGTCGATTTCCTGGATCGACTTGCGGTCGTAGGGAAAAGCCTGCGATCCAAAGACCTGGTCAAAGTCTGTGTAGTCGAACATGGCCATGGCTATTGTTGTGGTGGTGGAGAGGCTTGGAAGCTGGCGATGCGACGGACTGTTGGCGACAGAGCTAGAAAACGGGCTGGAATCTTTTTGGCGGGACGCAACGGCGGCTCCTTGCTTGAGAGAGAGCTCCAGCCACAGGTGCTCGAGCCATCAGCCACAGTCGCGCCTCCACGCGTCTCCTCATTCGGCAGCGAGCGGGGAAGGCGGTGTGCCAAGTGTGGCTTGTTTGTTTACAATCAGCCAAATCGGTGACCAATTCAAACAAATGCGAAGTGGGGGAACCAAACAAGACAATCACATTTCGCTTTTCCCACAGCTGCACATCGCCAACCAACGCCGTTTCTTTCCCAGCGAAGCTACTGTCGTTGCTTTTGCTACCTTTTCTGTTTGGTTTCTTGTCAATTCTTTGATTGAGATACCCCCGCAGCGTCTTAGATCGCTTCTTCTTGTTACTCATTCTCTGCGACACACAGACCGCACAATGTCATCCCGACCGCGCCGTGCGACGCGCCGGCAGGCCATCGTTGACTCTTCCGACGACGAAGATGTCGCCAACACCACCGTCAAGGTCGAAGACGAGGAAGACTTTGAACCCGAACCTTCTAAGAGCCCAGTGCGACGACCGACCCGCGCCCGCAAGAGCGCCGCTGCTTCCGCATCCGCATCCACATCTACTCCCACAACCACCGCCCCGCGCCGAAGAGGCAGACCAAAGAAGAATGTCGAAGCTTCGGTCGTCGAGGAGCCTTCTGTGGTTGAGCCAACCCCAAAGACGGAGGAGCCTGAGAACGAGAAGGTCCTCGCCGACGCTCCGTCGGTAGCCGACGAAACCATTGTTTCCACCATCGAGCCCACCGAGGTCTTTGACGCCAACCAGACTGCCGCAGCAATGGAGCAGGAGAACACCCCCAGAAAGCCTTCTCCTACTCCGAGGAAACCGCGCAAGAGCGCCGCTCCCAAGTCCGCCACTCCAGAGACTCCCATGGCGAAGCCCAGGCCAGGTGCCTCACCGCAGCGCGAGTCGTCGCAGCGCCGTAGCGAGCCGCTCGCCGACATCACGAACGCCAGTGTCAACGAACAGGCGCCTGCCATCTCTGATGTGCCCGAGACACCAGCGACCGTAAAGCCGATCCGCGCCATGGACACTATTATGGAGAAGCCGATGGACATTGTGCTGAAGTCGCGCAACCTCGCAGTCCCGGTTGTCGAGGACACGACTCCCAAGCCGCGACTCGTCATTTCGTACCTGATCTTGACCAACTTCAAGAGTTATGCCGGACGACAGGAGGTCGGCCCCTTCCACGGCTCCTTTTCGTCTGTCGTTGGTCCCAACGGTTCCGGAAAGTCCAACGTTATCGATTCTCTCCTGTTCGTGTTCGGTTTCCGCGCAAGCAAAATGCGTCAGGGCAAGTTGTCCGCTTTGATCCACAACTCTGCGCAGTACCCCAACTTGGACCACTGCGAGGTTTCTGTGCACTTCCGTGAAGTCATGGACCAGGTATGTTACCCGCTTTCTGCATGCTCAGTTAACATACTAACATATTGAAGCCTGGTGGCGGCCACGAAGTCATTCCCGATTCCGATCTCATCATCTCCCGCAAGGCGTTCAAGAACAATTCGAGCTCGTACTTCATCAACGGCAAGACGTCAAACTTCACAACGGTGACGACCCTCCTCCGCGACCGCGGTATTGATCTCGACCACAAGCGTTTCCTCATTCTGCAGGGTGAAGTCGAGTCCATTGCCCAGATGAAGCCTAAGGCTGCCAACGAACACGACGACGGTCTTCTCGAGTACTTGGAGGACATCATCGGCACCTCCAAGTACAAGACGCCAATCGAAGAGGCTGCGGCCGAAGTCGAGAGTCTCAACGAAACGTGCATGGAGAAGAGCGGTCGTGTTCAGCATGTCGAAAAGGAGAAGAACAGCCTCGAAGACAAGAAGAACAAGGCTTTGGCATACATCAGGGACGAGAACGAACTCACTCTCAAGCAGTCTGCGCTGTACCAGCTGTACATCGCCGAGTGCCACGACAATGTCGCAGTTACCGAAGAGGCCATCAGTCAGACGCAGGCTCAGCTTGACGAGGAGCTCGAGAAGCACCATGGAAGCGAGAAAGTCATCAAGGAACTGCAAAAGGCGCACTCCCAAGTCAGCAAGGAGCACGAGGCCGAATCTAAGAAGACGCAGGCTCTTGTCAAGGAGATGGCCAAGTTTGAGCAAGAACGCGTCAAGTTTGACGAAAAGAAGAAGTTCCTCAACGACAAGCAAAAGAAGCTTGAGAAGACCATCGCCAATGCCGAGAAGTCTGCCACTGAAGCCGAGGAGACCATCGTCGAGTGCGGTGAGGAGATCGAGACCCGCGCCAAGGAGATCGCCTCTCTGGAGATCCGAATCCAGGAAGAGGAGGCAGAGCTCGCGACTATCCGTGAGGGTCTCAAGGGCAAGACTCAAAAGTTTTCCGACGAGATTGCTGTTAAGCAAAAGTCTCTCGAGCCATGGAAGGACAAGATCAACCAAAAGCAGTCTGCCATTGCCGTCGCTGAGAGCGAAAAGAGCATTCTCGAGGAGAAGGCCAACGCGGGCGCTGTTGCCATCGCCGAGACTGAGGCCAAGATTGCCGCCATTGAGGACCGCAGAGCAGCCAAGATGGAGGAGCTCAAGGAATGCCAAGCTGAGAAGGCCAAGTTGGAACAAGAGGCCAAGGAGGCCGAGCACGAGCTTACCCGCTTTGCTGCTCACGAGCCCAAGATTCGTGCAAAGGTCTCCAATGCCAGACAAAAGGCTGACGAAGCTCGCTCGAGTCTGTCTAAGACACAGACCCAGGGCAACGTCCTCACTGCCCTGATGCGCATGCGAGAGTCTGGTCGTATTGACGGTTTCCACGGGAGACTTGGAAATCTCGGTGCGATCGACGGTCAATACGACGTCGCTATCTCGACTGCTTGCGGTTCTCTCGACAACTTCGTCACTGACACGGTCGAGGCTGGACAGCAGTGCATTGAGTACCTCCGAAAGACCAACCTGGGTCGTGGCAACTTCATGTGTCTGGACAAGCTGAGAGTACGAGACATGAACCCCATCCAGACTCCAGAGAACGCACCCCGCCTGTTCGACCTGGTCAACCCCAAGGAAGAGAGGTTCCGTCCGGCTTTCTACCATGCCCTGCAAGACACACTAGTTGCCAAGGACCTCGCTCAAGCTAACAGAATTGCCTACGGCGCCAAGAGATGGCGTGTGGTTACTCTCGCTGGCGAGTTGATTGACAAGTCCGGTACCATGTCTGGTGGTGGTAACACTGTCAAGAAGGGTCTCATGTCTTCCAAGCTCGCCTCCGATACCACCAAGGAGCAGGTTGCCAAGCTTGAAGAGGAGCGTGATGTCTATGAGGAGAAGTACCAAGACTTCCAGGAGCAACAGAGAGAGCTCGAAAACAGGCTCCGTGACCTCAACGAGCAGATCCCTGCACTCGACACCAAGATGCAAAAGATCAACCTTGAAATCGAGAGCGCCGCCAGGAACCTCGCCGACGCCCATCGTCGCATCAAGGAACTGAGCAAGGAGCACCAGCCGTCCGCAGCCGATGATAAGCGCATCGCTGCCCTTGGCAAGGAGATTGCCAAGCTCAACAAGGAGGTCGAAAAGCTCCACGACGAGACATCTGGCGTCGAGGAGGAGATCAAGGCACTCCAGGACAAGATCATGCAGGTCGGTGGTGAGAAGCTTCGTATCCAAAAGGCCAACGTCGACGCTTTGAAGGAGGAGATGGCCTCTCAGAACGAGGAGACTTCCAACGCAGAGGTTCGCAAGGTCAAGGCAGAGAAGCAGAAGACGAAGCTGGAGAAGGATCACGCAAAGGCCACCAAGGAACTCGATGTCGCCACCCGTGATCTCGAGAAGCTGGAGCACGAGATCGAAAACCAGGGCGAGAAGGCGGAAACTCTCCAGGCGCAAGTCGAAGAGGCCGAGGAGGGTTTGTCAGCGAAGAAGGACGAGCTGTCATCCATCAAGGCCGAGCTCGACGAGAAGACTGCCGAACTCAACACCACCCGTGCGGTGGAAATTGAGATGAAGAACAAGCTTGAGGAGAGTACCAAGGTTCTGCAGGAGAACCAGAAGAGGCTCATGTACTGGAATGACAAGCTTGGAAAACTCGTCCTGCAGAATGTTGACGACCTTACCAACACCAACCCCTCCGGCAGACGTACCCCTGCACCCAAGCCGGCCCCGAAGACCGAGGGTGAAGAGGATGAGAACGGGGAAGGTGACGACACAGTGGTACGGGCCGAGGCAGATGAGACTCTCCAGTCAGCTGTGGCCGACGAGGCCGCCGACGAAGAGGATGGTGAATCCGAGGAGCAGGCTAAGCAGCCGTCAGAGCTCCCAGTCTACACCCCTGACGAGCTAGCCGACATGAGCAAGGACAAGCTCAAGGGAGAGATTGCTGCGCTTGAGGAAAAGACCCAGAATGTCAACGTCGACCTCGGTGTCCTTTCCGAGTACCGCCGCCGTGTCGACGAGCACGCGCAGCGATCTTCCGACCTCCAGAACGCTGTCGGTCAGCGCGACGCCGCCAAGAAGCGCTGCGATGAACTCCGCCGTCTGCGTCTCGAAGGCTTCATGGAGGGCTTCAGCACCATCTCGCTCCGCTTGAAGGAGATGTACCAGATGATCACCATGGGTGGTAACGCCGAGCTCGAACTCGTGGATTCTCTCGATCCCTTCAGCGAAGGTATCCTCTTCAGCGTCATGCCCCCCAAGAAGTCATGGAAGAACATCAGCAACTTGTCTGGTGGAGAGAAGACGCTCAGCAGTTTGGCGCTCGTCTTTGCTCTGCACCACTACAAGCCGACGCCTCTGTACGTCATGGACGAGATCGACGCCGCGTTGGATTTCAGAAACGTGAGTTGCCCGCCCGACATTACCCGCTGCCTTTCAGCAATGCTAACATCTACCTCAGGTCTCTATCGTCGCCAACTATATCAAGGAGCGCACCAAGAACGCCCAATTCATTGTCATTTCGCTCCGAAACAACATGTTTGAGTTGGCGGCCCGGTTGGTTGGTGTCTACAAGGTGAACCACATGACGAAGAGTGTCACGATTGAGAACCAGGATTATATTGTCAGGACAAGGCAGTTGCCACCTGGGAGTCAGGCGACGCAGCAGACTGCTGCGGCGAGATGACGAGACCAAAAAAGGAGCAGAAGAGTGAGATGAAGTTTAATGAATGATGGCATCTTGATTTTGTGTTGTTTTGATTTCTAAAGGCCAGGGGGGTTGGTATCTTGTGTGTCATGGGTATAATGACTGGACGAGAGGCGCTGGGTAGATGCTAATTGTTGGTATGAAATGAAATGGGAGGCACGCCTTGGCTTCCTGCTTGTTTATTGTGAAGTCTCAGTGGGTTTTTTGGCGTGTGTGTATGGTGACGTGACTCGTGGTTTGTATGACTTCTCGCTTCCTGGGTCCCCCGACTGCGTGATCTTGTACCATTCTTGTACCATACTATGAAGGACAAGGTTTCTGGTTGCAATATCGGTCGTGAGAGGGGAGGGATCGTGGGCGAATGGCGGCGTGGAAGGGGACGTGGTTGTGCTCTTCGCGTGAGGGTCGCGTGGTACCCCGGATTTTGGACGTCACTGTGGCTGAAACGAAGGTTCTTTTGGGACTATTGGCCGAGATAACGGGAACTATGATGAGAGGGCTGTCACGTTTGGGAGCTGCATGATCTCGGTGGGTGAAGAAGGATATGTCTCGGGTAAGTGCGTGCAGCTGGTGTGTTACGTTTCGCTGGTCTTGTTTCTTGGGATTTTGGAGAGTATGTATGACGAGGTCTGAAGAAGGTAGGCGATGGACGGCTGTGGGATCGATTGCGACGAAGCTTCGGGCCGGGGACACGAGGCTTCGGGGTCGATATCTCACCGACCTTTCATGGACGCGAAGGTGACGGTGTCTCGGAGGAGGGAACGCCTCTTCCAGACCCGTCTCTTTGGTCTCGTCTCGGGAGAAGCACCTTGTCGATGGAAATGTGACGATAGACGGAAGCTGAAGTGGTCGAGAGTGTACTTTTGCTGTATAAAGGTCTCGGTTGCAGGTCGATGGCAGGTCGGTTGGTTTCCCGGCACACCGAGACCTTCCACCGGCTGAAGAAGACGCTCGCTGAATCGTTCGCTCCTTTTTTTTTCTTTCCAGAAGACTTCCTCGATATTCTCTCTTTTCACTTCTTCATGATGCGTGCGTCGGCGGCGCTGGCGATCCTGGGCGGAGTCGCTGTTGCTGCTGAGGGGTGTCATGGGGATAACCTCCTCCGCGGCATGGAGCGGCACGGTGCGGAGGAGTACTGCTCTTCGGTGCTGAGCGTCGCGGAGGCGACGAGAACGGTTTCGATTCCGGAGGGGGTGCCTACTGGGTACGAGGATGTGAAGGTGTCTTCTGCGGTGAGTTTTGCGTCTCAACGAGGGGCTGATTGTTTGCTGATGAGGATAGTGTTGGTGTCTTCTCGGGATCAGCTCTGCGACTGCCGCGTCGCCTTGCCATTCGAAGAGTGCGGAGGTTCCGATTTACTCTACTGCGGATGGAGATGTCTCCGCGACAGCGACGGAGACTGTGACGGGGGCTTCTGGGGTGGTTGGACGTCCTGCGCCGACGGACACCGATATCCCTGGGGGCTACTCCTTTTCGGTTCCAGGGGATGGCTTGACGGCCACCACGGCGTGGACGTGTGGGCTGACGGAGGCTACTACCACTGTCCAGGTTACGGAGACGAGCGTCCAGACTGTGTATATCACTGCCTTGTCGAGTGAGGGTAATGCCGGACGGCCGCCGCCTCCGTGGACTTCGGCTTCGTCTGGTGAGGTGTCCCCGACTAGTGGAGGCGAATTCACCGTGATTACGCTCTCAGGGGAGCCGAGCGGGACTTCATCGGGATGGGCCTCGACAATTACGGTGCCTGCAAGCGAGGTTGTCGGTGTGCCGGTCGTTACTACGATTGTCAGTGATGGGTCTGAGATCGTGAGCACACTCACACGAACATCATTGAAGCCTCCTCAAGGACGAACTGGGACTACCATCACGATGGTCATCAACGGGACTGTAACGACAATCACTGGAGAGGTACACGATGTACCACCTCCCACCCCGACGGAGACTACGGCCTCAAGCTCCAGTTCAGGGGCTTCGCAATGGACGCTCCCTTGGATCTCGGAGTCTACCCAAAGTTCACTTACGATGACTCCGACCGCGAGGATCAGTACCATCACCAGCGATGTCGGGGGCGGAGTGGTTTCGACTTGGGTCGTGACGCTCCCAACTGGTATTCCGTTCCCCAATACCACTTCAACGAGTCCGGCGTCGACGACGTTGAGTGGCCAAGTGTCGATTATTACCAGCATCATTGGTGGAGAGATGACCATCATCACGATTGGGGGTCCATCTTTGACTGGCTCTTGGAATGGGACGGCTGCTACTACAACCTCGACGCCATCCGAGACTAGTTCTGGGGACATCAGTGTTGTTACAAGTGTTACTGGTGGTGAGGCTACGACGATCACACTCATCGGCGGATCGATCATTCGCCCAGCGAATGGGACTTCCATGGCCAGTTCGATACCATCAGAAACGACATCCGGGGGCATCAGTGTGATTACGAGCTTCATCGGTGGTGAGGCCACAACCATCACACTCGTCGGAGGTTCAACCTTGTCCGAGTCGCCTAATGCAACGGCTTCCACAACATCCACGCCTTCAGAGTCCTCATCTGACGAGATTAGCATCATAACAAGCATTTTTGGCGGAGCAGTCACCACGATCACGGTGGTCGGCGGGTCTACCCTCATACCTGCGAATGGTACATCAAGCTCCACGGCATCTGAGACGCAATCAGGAGGTTTCAGTGTGGTGACGACTGTCATCGGCGGTTCTGCTACCACTCTGACTTTGATTGGCGGATCGACCGTGACACCGTCTTCCGAGCTGACTACAGCTACGGCAACTTTGAGTTCTTCCCAAGCCTTGTCAGCCGGTGTGTCGGTCATCACGAGCTTCGTCGATGGTGTTGCTACCACCATCACGGTCTCTGATCAGAGCACACTTACGACGTCCACCAGCAGTAGCACCGCCCCGAGTCCTACGGCTACAGGGGGTATTATCGTCATTACCACCATCATCGATGGATCTGCGACCACGGTGACCATCTCGGATGGCTCTTCTATCGTTGCGTCAACCACAGCTTCCTCTGTCCCAGCATCTTCGCCGACAGGGGAGGTGGTCGTCGTCACGAGCACGATCAACAGAGAGCCTACTACCTTCACCATATCAGACGGACTGACTCTCGGAACGTTAATCAGCAGTAGCACTGCAACCGCGACGTCTTCAGCTACTGGCGAAGTCATTGTCATCACAACCATCATTGAAGGTCAGCCGACGACGTTCACAGTGTCCGACGGTACGACTCTTGGAACAGCTTCTAGCAGCATCCCTGCATCTCCAACAACAGGAACTGGCGGTATCATTGTTGTAACCAGCATCATTGAAGGCCAGCCGACAACTTTCACAGTATCCGACGGCACGACTCTAGAGACAGAGCCTAGCAGTGCGCCTGTATCCCCGACTACTATAGCAAATGGCGGTATCATTGTGATCACGAGTACCATCGACGGTGCAGTCTCAACAATCACAGTCTCCAACAGCAACACAGTCGAAACACCAGCAAGCAGTACCGCAACCCCGACGCCAACGCCAAGTATCGGGGTTATTGTGGTTACGACATTGATCAACGGCGAAGCGACCACTATCACCGTCTCGGATGGCGTGACTTTAAGGGATCCATCACCTACCACTGGCTCAACTCCCGCACCGACTGGGGAGGTCATCGTGATTACCATCACTATTAATGGAGAACCAGCCACGGTGACTGTGTCCGACGGATCGACTCTCTCGACCCCAACGAGCATAACAACTACTTCAAGTCAAGCCCCTACTCCAACTATTGGAGTCATCGTCATAACGACAATCATCAGTGGTGCGGCTACGACATTGACAGTCTCAGATGGCTCGACCCTGACCCGTCCTCTGAACACCACGTCAACTTTTATGCAAACCCCAATCCCGACTAGGGATATCATCACCATCACCAGTACCACCAATGGCGAGCCAGTTACTTTGACGATCTCAGACGGCTCAACCCTCTTTCCAACTCCCTCTCCAACCAACGGTTCAGGCGTGATTACCGTCATCAGCAGCGTCATCGGTGGCGGAGCATCAACTTGGATCATCTCAGACGGAGTGACTCTGCCTCTTCCTTCAAACACAACTAGCGCCACGCCAACTCCCACTGGTCAAGTCATTGTCATCACAAGCATCATCAACAGTGCGGCATCCACATGGACGGTCTCAGATGGCTCAACTCTCAGTCCGAGCGCAACTACCACAACTGCCTCAGCTCCAACTGGCGACGCCGTCACTTTGACAAGCACGCTCCCCGACGGTCGCGTCTCGATATGGACTCTCATCGGAACCGCCACCATCACCGGATCTCAGAATGCCACCGCAACCAGCTCCTCAAGCTCATCCTCAGCTACAGCATCGTCAACTTCTAGCGCCTTCGACTCCGCCTTCACAGGCATTTCGATTGTGGCATCTCAGAACGCGAGCACATGCTACACCCTCCCCTCTCCGACAGAGTCACTGCACGAGTCCAAGCTAGACACCCAAGGCAAAACTGCACCGTACATCGACGCCTTCTACTTGGACAACACCACCAACTCGGTCAAGTACATCCGTCTCATGAACGAAAGCACGTCCGACCCTATCCTCATCGATGTATCGGATCCTGCGAAGCTGGCAATCATCGACAAAGATGGCGACACGCTCTCCGTCGATAGTCAGGGTCTGCACTTTGCTTCCGCTGACTGTTCGCCGAAGATCGATGTCTTCATTTCTGGCTTCTTCAGCCAGATTAACAGCTTGACCAACTCGACGTGCACCTCTGCCGCGGCTCTCTTCGACACTCCGTCTGGGAGACCTCTGCAGAAAAGACAGACCAGCGCTTTTGATGTGTTGCTTCGTCTCAAAGACCAGTGCGGGAACGCCGCGCGCGATGAGTTACCAGTTGCTGTATCTTTGGGAGATAATCCTTGTGCGGTTGTTCCCAAAGAGGGCGACTTTGTTGCGACTTGTTCCTGGCCTGGGGGTAGCGGTCCTGCAGGAGACTGTGAGACTTCAGTCGAGCAGACACTTGATCACCTAACGAAAGGATCGTTGGACGGGACTTGCCCTTCAATGATGTCCATGTGGAGTCTCCTCTCCCAGGAACTTGGCAACGTGATTAACCTTCGGGAACTGCTCAAACCTTTTGTGGATGCTGGGCTGGACATCGATACGGACCGTGGCCAGAGTCTCCTAGACGTGATCGGTAGCTTTCTTGGTATTTACGACTTCTCTGCCTCGACCTTCGGTAACTCGACATCCCAAGCTGGATCTGGGATGGGAGACCTAATTGAGGGCTACGGCTTGACCACGATCCAGACCCAGGTCTGCCGATACCTGCAAACCTCCTCGCAGCCCCTCAATCTCGCCTTCACAGCCGGCACTACCACAACACCCTCCACACTCGCCGAGATCACGACAATCCCCTCGCCCACCCCAGAGTACGACCGAAACATCACGGACCCGACGGTCATGGCCTGCTGTCCGAACCCAGGAAACTGCATCTTCTCGGAGGGCAGCAAGTTCTACCCGCCCGAGTCCTCAATCGCTGGCTCCAACTGCTTTTGCGGGTCGATGCTCGGCGGAGGAGGCATTGCGTTCAGGACGGGATCGTGTTTGGAGGAGAATCAATGTAGTCAGGAGAAGCCGTGTGGTGAGGGCAAGGTTTGTTTGACGGGCAACTGCTGCGGGGATGGGACGAACCCTGTTAATGTTTGTGTGGATGCGACTGAGTGTAACGCGCCGCGGGTTGGGAAGAGATGGGCTGACTTGTTTGAGGGAACTGCGATGGGTATGGTTTGAGCCATGGAGGCGTCGGGTGTATGATACGTTCGTCGTCATGGGACTTTGCAGCTTTTCTTCATCTTTGCCTTTTTAACGCGATTACATCTTGCTCTTTTGGCCAAAGACTTCGGTTTCGGCATTGAAAATCATCTATTTTTAACACCAGGCATGAAGCACTGCAACGGATCAGGTGTCTCTCAAGACCGCCGAGTCTCGTAGTCTGCGTAGAGCGCGGTGAGCTGTTGAGTACAGTGATCTCCGGCCCAGAGACCATCTTTTGCGAGTTCGGTAGAAAGGCAGGACGTAAATTTTCCTTAGCTGAATGAGTGTGTATAGAAGTGGAGGTTGGTGCTGAATGAGAGTGGCTACCTAACACTGACTACATAAATCTCTGGAGATAACAAAATGAGTGTAGTGTAAAACAAATACGTCAAGTTGATCATCGAAACTTCTTGGACTCTCTGGTCCAAAGACTGATTCGCAACAGAAACATCAAAGGCGTTCTTTCAGTTAAAAGATGTGAAACCCGGACCAAGTACAAGCTACTTCTCACGGCTTTCCATCTGGCCTGGCACGTCTTTGATCAACAACGGTCGCTATGAGCGCTGACTCCCCACTGGGTCTGATGGTTGACACGCCCTCCGGTACGGTCATTTCTGTCGCACTGGGTATAAATACGCTGGGCACCATCGGCGATAGAACCGAAGGATCCAAGCGTCTTCCGCCTGCTGGACTGCATTCGGACTCAGTATCTTCGCAATTACTCTGCAGGAACGACGTTCGATGGGTTCAATGACGTTGTACTTGGATAGACTTGATACAAAACTCATTACGTACTGTGTTTATCCACGAGATTGCGGAGTCGTATGAGCAACTCACTCGACTCCAGCGGTTCGGTTCCATGCTTGGCTGTCCTCTTACGCGACGCAAGTAGTCGATGCCCTCCCTAATGCGGGAGCGGCTAACCAGAAGTTGACAACTGACAGGGCGGGAGCTGAAGTCTGTACGTTTCCCGAGAAAGCCAGAAGCATCTTCCCGCGTTTCGAGACCCTCCGTGGTGGCTTCCGGCTCGAACACAGAAGCAATGTACGATGGATATTCGTTGGACACATAGGCGTACAGAGCCTCGACGGTGCCATTGAACTTGATGACCGGTCCATTGGCGCCAGTAGGGAATTCCCATTGTGGGTCTACCTCATTGGCGGCGAGGAGTCCCATCGTCTCAGCACTTGGAAGAGAGCTTGAGAAAGCCTGAATAGGATTCGTAAATTAATAAACACATGGTCGTGTATAAAGACATCGTGGTGCTAAACTTACTACATGAGCTGTAGCAAGCGCAAGTGTCAGAGCAATGCTTTTCATTGTTGCAGATGTAAGAGATCAGAGACTGTGCGTTAGGCAAAATGGTCCAAAGGATATGGTGAATAATTTTTGGTTTTCTGCTGCAGAGGCTTGAACATTCATAACAAGACTTGATGCCTTTTATACTTAATCCCTAACGTAGTTCAAGTATACTGAAATGTGGCAAGCTATCTATTTCAACATGCTGCCACTGAAGTGAGTTAAATTGTCACGCCATCTCAAGCCACTGATACACCATTTCTCAGCTTCTTATCTGTTCTGAGACTTACATGCAAGTCACGTACGATGAGCACAAGATCATCTCAGACTGCCAAAGCATCCTAAAACCTACAACTCAAGATTATTCAGCTGAGGATACGTGCAAAGAACTCTGATTTCTTTATTCACAACGTATACAATTTACACACATTCCACATGCTTTAATGATATACTGCATATTAACCCAAAGATTCAGATATCAAGTGCCAAATATATGCAAATCCTAGTTCTTCAGATTTGAATAGGAACACAGAGCTTGTTCAAAGGCCACACAGTGTCCGCCACAGCTGAGCGGTTCTCCTGCTCGGACTTCGCCTAATGGGGAAGCACAGCTTCATGCCATGTCAGATAATTCCGAGTATGAGATTCTGTCGTGAACAGCAGTTACCCTGTTACGACCAGCGATCGACCAAAACAATCTTACATCTGGGAAGTCAATCCCAAAAAGGAAATGTGAGGTTTTCGTGACTTGCGGTCATTAGCTGTACCCCGCGGCAAGGCCTTGCCACTCAGTCTTGGCCACTCACATCGGCTGACGTATTGCAGGACTGCCATGTTACCTTCGTATTACTCTACCTTAGGCCTTTTTGGCACATGTGAGACGTCTTCTCGATTCGCATTGGTTCTCCTAAATAGCCAAGTTAAACTTGCTGTCCTGTCTTGAATCCGGAAAGTCGTGCTACAATAGTCCAGCTCTCATCGGTCATTTTGTGGTCAGAGGAAAAGCTGTCTTCGAGCTCGATTTCCGGGTTGTAACCCAAGTTCATGGAGCTTTGCATTGGCTAGTGATATGTTTGTCGTCACAACATTAGCTATGTCTTACTTGTAAATCTCAGTTCAAGGTTTTGTTGTAGTAGTGGAGCTCAGCTCATCTGCTCCAGAAATGCACATGGATCCGCTAATGATGGGAATGTTGCGGAGGTTGCGAAGAAGCCTTGAAGGCCAAACTGTCAATGCACTATCAATCAATTTTCAGATACAATCCTGAGTCCGGCACGGAGATCTCATCAACCAACTCGCCTCTTCAACTTATAAGGTATAATGGCTACCGTCGGTTGAGAGATCACTGTCATATTACCACAATTTCACGAGTCTCAAGCTCTTTGAAAAAGTTTGAGTTTCCTCTATCGTATGCCGAAGATAGCCAGGCGCCCACCCGAATGTACTGCCCTGGTATGTGAGATGGATGTAGCAGAATGCCCCAATAATCTTTCTCGTTCTTCCCCGAAGTCAACGTTTTCACATCATCGTGCTCAGAATTGCCATCAGCGCAAGCCGTCGCATCGTTTTTCCAGGTTTTGGTCTCGAACTCTTCCTCAGTGTTGAAGTTGCAAATTGAGCAGTCATCTTCCGCATAATCCAAGACATTCCGCACCTTATGCATCCAGTCTTTCTGCGCATTCGAGCTTCCGATCATCAGCATGAACAAACCATCTGGCTTATGTGTCGTCTTCTTCAGCATCCCAATGAAGCAATAAGCTAGAACTCTTCCGTTCTGTCTTAATTGCCAGTTTGTCGTATCAAATCCACTGCAATGACCCAGTAAAAGTTCTGAAGGAATATGGCCAAATTTTGCCTTTGCAGTAAAACTCCCATATTGGACTTGGCCAAAAGGATTCGCCCCTTTCGCGTTCGTAAACGCCTCAATGATAATGCATTCGGATGTGAAGTCACTGCTGAAGATCCCCATTAACGTCAAACTTGTGACTGGTCGTTGCCCCAGTGGGCTCCAGGACGGTGCTAAAAAGGGTGACGGGTTGCAAAGAGCCAATGCGAGTTCTGGAACATTGTCAAAGTCTTCGGTCCCAAACTCGGAGTCTTTCCACCATATAAGAGAATACTCGAAATCCTCTCTCCAGATTCCCGCGAGGTAGGATTCTTGAGAAAGGCCGTGATGATTTGCAAAGAGCCCCGCGATACCGGATATGCCTGGTAAAACGTCTTGTGGTATGGTGAAAGATCTCTCGGTGTAGTTTACTAACATCCAGTGCCATACCCTGAACATGCTTGGTTCGGTACTGTCAGTGCTGCCTCTCACGAGACTCTGCATGGACAAACCACTGCCGATCGTCTTGTCACTGGAATATCCATTCTCGGACTTGGTTCCAGCCTCGCATTGGAAGTGAACCATGAACTGTCCGAAAATAAGACGTCGGTTGGACATCATCTCCTCTTGCAGCGTCCATCCGCGTTTGACCCACTTCGCATCGTTGATGTCCCTCGTTGGCCACCAGATGTCGAGTGTGTGAGGGGCAAAGGTCTTGCCAGAGAACACAAGATTGAAATGGCCGCTCAGGTTTGGATTTATCCGAGATGAGAAGGATACTTGTATGTCCTTTCGTTCTCTGTGTAGAAAGCCGTCGTGGCATGAATTCGAAGACGCAGCAATAATCGTGAGAAGTGCGTTGTTGTATATGAGACCCATCGAGGCGCTTTCCTTCTCCCAGTCTTCTATATCGTCCTGAACAATGCAGAGAGAGTCTACCCATAGATATCTAATTGAAAGCGCTCGGCAGACATGGACTGCGTCTCTTAATGTTTGAGTCAGGTGTTCTTCTTTGATACCTCTTTTGTGAGAAAATAAGATGTTTCTGGTTGTCGAGATTTGAGAAGCTGTATCATCCTCTGAGCCCCAGCAGTAGCTCAATGCGACATAATCGTGAGTCTTATCGTTGATTTCTATGCGTGAACTGACTTCAGAGGTTTCCAGCAGGCGTACAACCCCCTTCTCATTAGGCTTGACGTCAAGCAGTCTTGTGGGCAAATGCTTAGAAGCGACAGTGTGGCTGCACGAACTTTTGCAGTCGTTGATGGCATGCCTCATGAAGTCGATGTTTTCTTCGCACAGCACCTGCTTCTTTCGGAGACTAGGAACCTTCAGCCAATTCTGCACAATTTCTACAAGGTGGTCAGAGTTTCATCATTAATAATGTTTCTCAGCCAGGTAAATGTTCCAACGCAAAACTCACGATGGTCTGTTTCGACTTCGAAAACAAGTCGAACATACTGGAGAGACACGCTCGGCTCTGTGACATCTTTTCCTGTCCACCATGGTGCTTCTACCACTAAGAAAGCCAGCCGGGAAGGATTGTGCTGCTCCCAGTGGTAATAGAGGTTCAACTTGACTCGATACCTGTGAGCCTCGACATCCTGAAACTCTGCGATGACTTCCTGAAGCAACAGAGCGCAAAAGTTGCAGCCGCTATAGGCGCTTTGTCTTAACTGTGGGAACTCGGGTCCCTCATCAGTAAGATCAAATGGCAGCTGCCATCGAGTCGGACCGCTCTCGTCAGCGTGAGATCCGAATAGGTCTCCATCGTTGAAGCTGATGACGGAACATCTATCGCATAGTATTGAACACTCAGCATCGTGGCACCGATCCATGTCTTTACATCGGTTTGAATTGTAGGTGGGCCGTTGACTTGTCTGCGCAAATTCTAGGCAGTCATTCAAGCATCCATGGATGGTCCCAAGATGGTGTCGGAGAGGGGTTAGCGCAAGATACTGCTGACCCACAATTTATGCAGTCAAGATGCCCCGATAAGCCAGAAGATCGAAGGATGCTACCACCCTGGTGTAGATGGTGGATTAGCACGCTTCAGGTTGAAGATCTTTATCTGAATAGTGTAAAACTCTCCCAGTAAGGTATCCATTTGGATCAAGCATCTGAGTTGATAAGTCTCTTCTAAGTCATCTGAGCCACAGACATGGGATGAAGCACCTCCTCCTGGGATTTCAGGAGAGGAATGATCGAGCCGTAATACGTAAAATCTCCCGATAGAAGTGTCGACGGGCGAACCGTCAGTCCACTTAGTCCATGATCCTGAGCAACCTTCTTCCAAGCCTCGATGACCTCTTGCTCAAACGGGTCGCAGTTTTGTGTGCTCTGCCAACTGATTTCACCCTTGCTGTCAATGATTTCATATCGAAAGATGCTGGCATTCCCATCGCCACCATTCCAAACTTCCATCAATCGTAGTTTTGGCATGAGTTTAGTCGCTGTAGCAGCCATCTGAAGCAGCTCGATCACTCCACCGCGCCATGTCAGCATGTCCCAATTTCCATCAATCTTGGCTTTCAGGCGAAGAGAAGTCAGGGTCAGGGAAGTAAGCTCCTGATACCCTCGTCCAGAAACACGTTGCGTTATATCAGACTTCGAGAGTTTCTGGAAGAATTCATCTCCGTCTATGAAGAAACACAGGAATAGACGCTTGAGATGAAGTGTACCCAAAATGACGGACTCGGTCAACTTGTCATTCGGGATCAAATTGAATCTGCCATTCCGGGGCCCTTTCTCTTCGAAGATGGCCAGCTTTTCTAGGGAAGCGGGAATATGATGTGGAAGGTCAACTTGCATCCCTAGAATAAGGGGCTGTCTTAGCAAAGTCGATGCAGCGAGTTTCTCTAGCGTTGCAGTCCAACTTACCATTGCGCCACTCATTTTCGCAGGCTACCAGTCCATGTCGCCACCGTTCAATTCTGATGTCTCTCGCCCTAGGAAGACTGTCGAAAATCAAGAAGAGAACCTCTGGTCGGACATTCTGCGTGTATGCTCTTCTGGTGAAGAACCCAGTCACAACCTCCACCCTGGGAAGAGGCTTGTTGTCGACTCTAACCCCTTTGCAGAACAAGTCTCTCTTGGCTTTTGTACTAAGATCCCCGCCATAAAGAGGGGCGTTGAAGTAGTACTTGCTTACTGTTTTGTAAGCGGCAGATAATCCATTGCCAAGAGACTGGGAGTACGCCCTGTAATCCTCTCGCGGTATGAATGTATCCTCCTGCATCGGAAAGGACTTGTGAGAAGAGAGTTCGAGCGTCAAACCCTGTTGACCACCAAATTCCGCCAGGCCTGCAACCTTCCATTGCGATATGGTTGTCCACAGGTTCCAAATGATGTCGGTGAAGTATGGTTGGCTCCATTTGTATTGTTCGAGGCCCAGCTCTGAATGTTGGAGCGCTGACGGTTCTTCGAGTCTGAGCCAAATGTGTCGGACCAGACTCCGTCTCCTGTTGTCTTGCGTGACTTGGCTGAATTCGAATAAATCTTCTCGAGCGAGGGTGAAGTGTTGGAAGACTAGCGGTTCGAAGAACATCTGCCAGCTCTTGCAGACACTGGCGTAAGCGCCCATCCCGGGTCTTGCTGCGTAGTCTTCATTGCATAGACTCGCAAGCTCTTGGAGTATGAAAAGATGCAACTCTGGTGGCAGAGATGATAAGTTTGGTGTTCTCTCAGTCATCATGGAAGTTTGAGGAAAGCGATCCTGAGTTGAGGAAGCTGAGTGTAAGGAGGCATTACGACTAGCTTAGGGCAAGTGGGGACGGGATTTATGAAGCCAACTTCTTCACATATCACCTGCAGTCAGCCTCACCGCTCATCGCCCGAATGATGTGATATCGCACTCAACTGGCTCAAATTCGCGTCTACAATTGCGATACATGGGAGGCTGCATTTGGGCCTTCTGGTAATTGGGCAGAATTCGTAATAGTCTCTGCTGACTGGCTGATTCCCCGCATGCCATGTGCCACAGGATGGACGTGGTAAAGTATTTTGGTGGTGAATCCGTAGCCAATCGGCTGCGGGCCGTGTCACCCCAACTAAACTCCGTCGATTGGCCTTAGGATAAATTCGGACCATGCAGGCCGCGGTACGATTCAATGGAATCGATCAAATGATTTCGATCATATCAGTTGCTCACAAACATCATTCTTAAAAATCGGTTTTATGTTGCAACAGGCTGGTCTCACCGTGCTGTGATCAAGTGGAAAGCCATCGAGACCAGCACCGTATCGTCGATTCTGCGGGCAGATGTGCGGTCCTCCGAATATTTTCAGACCAAAAAGCATCTTTCCAGCCTTGGTATCGAGGAGGCCTGATCCCTGGCCAAAGCATCTCATTGCGTGGGATCCCGGGGCTCCCCTTGCACAGCTTTCTCCAAATCGCCATGTCTGTTTACAATTTTCTCTCAAAATGAGACCAATTCTTCAAAGACTTCTTTTCCCTTACGTTGCCACCAGACCGTAGCTTCTGCACTTGGAACTTGAAGCCCCTCTCATATGGTCACGGATGTCGAAACTCTGACAGCGAATGTGGAGTCTGCAAGAGAAAGATCACATGTTTTGCAAGCTTCATCCTGTATCGGTCAGGCGCAACCCTGCAGGGTAGTAGTTGCAGGGCTTTTCATCGGCACAGGCCATGCTGCCTTGGATTATGCATACAGTAGTGACTTGGGACCGAGGCGAACGAGAATGTCGGTTCCCGCGGATGTCGCATGATGTTCGTCTCCTCAACTTCACACACGTAAAAAGGGGCAAGCAGAAAACTTTCACCGTGAAGCCAAAATCGTTCTACAATCCTGCGCCAAACCTAGACTCTTATGAGAAGATACCGGCGAAAGCTCTTCAAGTAAGCTCAGGCTTGCATCGAATTTCGAGAGCCGATACTTTTTCGCCGTAGTCTCAGACCATATCTGCACGTCCTGTCCATGCACTTGGCTGAGCGCCGTCTGCACATACCCTAGCGCCGCGTGGGGGCGACGAGAACCCAAGCATGTGTGACCGTTGACCACATAAAATTCAGCATGTGCTTTGCAGGGAGCGTGCGGCAGAAAGCGGTAACAACGGTGATGCATCGAAATTTAACAATTACTATTTACCAAGACTGTGCTAAGCATAATCATCAGCCCTACTGAATATGTGCTGTTCAACCATATTTCCATCAAGTGATCCCGTATGTACAGTCGCTTTGCTGTTCAAACCCGCGCAAATTTAATGATCGTAGATGTAGACGCATAACCAGCTTATTTCTCACCACCCTCCCAGGTCTTCAAGTCACCCTTGACCTCGCGGAAAATACCCCTCCAGTTTCCGATCTCAGTCTCGGTACGCTTGCGGCGGCTGAACGCCGTTCGCCTGAAGCTGACGAACCAGATCATGAACCAGTAAGTTGACGCTGCCATCGATGCAACAGCCGCAACCCAGGCCATGGCAATGAATGGTCCTCCTTGCTTAATCTGGATGCCAAAAGCACTGCCCTCCTTTTCGAGCATCTTCTTGCCACCCACAACGATGCCGGTCGTGATAATGGCGAAGAGTGGCAGAACTGTAGCGCCCAGCAAAGAGAAGACTAGGGAGGTCAGAACAAGCACACGCATAAAGCCAACGATAATAATTGGCAGCGTGGCAAGTAACACGATTCCTGTGCAGATGGTACCAATAGCCAGCAGAGCCGTCAACAATTTCGCTCCCGTGCTAGCAAGTGATACCACCTGATCGATCGTGCCTCTCATCGCCGAAATTAGAGGAACTGAAACGTTGGCTGTAGCAATGACGAATGAAGACGGAATCGAATCTGTAATGTTGCGAAGACCTGGACATTATCTTAGCCGATGATCATGCTCATAAGGGTGAAAGTGTTCTTACCTTGTCCCTTGTCGTCATAACTGAAGCAGGACTTGATGTTGGTCTTGGTACTAGGATCGTTCTCGTTGGCGTAGTCGCCCTCGCACATCTTCGTCAGGAAGAGGTTGTAGGTATCCTTGACACCCAACGCCTGCGTCAGGTTGCCCATCAGCTGCCCCTCAACATCCTGAATGCCGCTTCCTAGTTGATTGGTCAAGTTTCCGAGAAGTCCCCCTAAAATGCCGTTCAAGCCACTAGTAATGCCCGTGGGATCGTTAACACCGCCGCTCGGCGAGGTGATACCAGGAATGGTAGGGGTGGGAAGCCCCGGGATGCTAATACCTCCACCACCACCGCCACCGCCGCCGCCATTTCCATTTCCATTCGACGTATTAGCCGCCTGCACTGTGATGAGTTGTTGACCGATCTTGGATGTGTTCAGCTGTGAATCCACATGGTTAGCTAGAGTCTCGTACTTCACGTTCCGAACACACTAACCGAAAGCCAGTAGTTGGAGTTGCCGCTGCTTGTGCTGTTCCCAGCAGCCAAAAGAACAATTGAGAGAGCGACGGCCACAGCCGAAGCCAGAATTGGCACGATGGCGGATATCCTACCACCGATTCCGAGCATTTTGAAAGGTTGTTGATAGTTGTGCGAGAGATGATGGTGTTGAAGTCGTTTGTCTTTAAGCTAACATTAGACAGGAGCCTTGGCTGTAGAGTTATGTGCCACAAAAGCTTTGAAGCCTGCCTCCCCAAAGCTTTGTGACTTGGGCCCGGCTCCTCCTTAATATGCCTCCGACGGGCATCGAGAAACCTTCGATCGGGGCACCTGTCAGTACGTCATTCACCGTCCCGACAGCAACGCATTGGGATGAAACGCTGGGATGAAGGCTGTTGGACTACAACGGTCGCCCAACGGTCCCTGCCGACAATTGAGGCTTTCGCAGGCAAGGGTCTAGATCTTGCCGGCTGCGATACTGTTGTGTTGTCGGAGAGTTGCAGGGGGGTGGCCTGCTGCACCTGCGAGAGTCTTACCGCAACGGGCATTTCATGAGAAACTAACGTCATGCCCCCTCGCGCCGAGTGCTGCATAACGACCAATAGGCTGTTCGGATTGTCGCTCCGACTGGGGAGGCCTCGCCTTGCGCTGCAGTCAAAAGTGAGTTGTCCAAGCTTTGTTCGGCAGAGGTAACGGTCGATAGGCTGGGTTAGGCTGGGCTGCCATCGTCGAATCTTGTAGAACAGAACCTGTTGGCTGGACTGCGTGTTCGTACCCGTATTGATCGCGGGACGAAGCCGATGGGCCATGGCAGCGATTGTCCCCCCCCTAATTGCAGATCTTTCCCTTAGATTACCCGCATTGCCAACGTAATTGTCCATATTTCAACGTCAGTTCAGCAGGAAAACTGTCACTTTAAGCTTTCAGGCTGCTAAAGGGGTCGCATGTTCCGTTGCTTCAGTTTGCTCCTTGCGGAATATGGTGCCGAACGTGGCTTCAAGCAGTTTCTCGAAGACCCGTGCAGCGTCGAGAAACGGTCTGGAGGGAGCGCTGGCCGCATGTCTGTCAGTGTTGATTTTCGTGCCATTGTCGTCTGGACTAATTCGCCTCATCACGAACGGCCGAGCGCAATCGGCAACGGTTACCGATGAGTCGCGATACCTCAAAATTTCATCATCTGGAGTATCATGTTTGCACCAACACGTGGACGTTGTGATGACTGGCGAAGACTTTTATTTAGAGTCTTTACTGCTTTCGTGATTGCCACTGTGTCAAGACTTTTCAGCTTGAGGATCGGAATGGTTTCGACCGACACGGCTGGAGAAAGGATAATCAGTAGGCTTCATATTGACCTATGCGCATTAAATGAAGCAGGAAAGAAATTTTCGATGCCCCTTATGGGTATGCGCATGTGATCTGTGAGACTGAAAATGCCTAGCTGACTTTGGATTTGCTACAAGCAATGAGCACTAATGCACTCACAATGCGATGTATTTCGACACTGAAAACACTTTTTGTGGTGTTTTCCCAGATTCGTGATAGTTCCAAAGCATTCTCGATCATACTCGTCCAGCATCCATGGCATGCAGACATTCCCGGACGCTCAGTCGTGGGCCCGTACAATAGCCGAGGCGGACTCTGTCGGACTTGCCTGTGACATTGCTCCTACTCGCGGCCCCTGACTTTGTGACAGACACTTGAAGGATGTCCCCACTGAAAAGGCTCACTAACGTGATCTCGAATGACAGGCGTAGCTTCGGCGATCGCCAGGATCGGCTCCTATTGGATGACTCAGGTGATAGCCGTGGCGGCGATACGATCGCCCGCACTTACACGAGCTCGTCGCACTTGTAGTTGTCGAATGCAACTCAGTTGAACGAATACGGGTTTAAGACATCATCGTTGGTCTAGAAGCTTGTATTTGACGTTTTGTTGTGGCATGATGCAACCGCCTCGTATTGCCTCACAATCGATGAGGCCAGGAACTCCGTCAACAGTCAGCGCTCATTTTAGGGCCTCGCTATTGACTTGTAGTGAGTGTATTGCAATATCTACTAGGTTCATGGGTTCCAAAGAATCTTGATGGTGGAGCTTTACAAACCAGGTGGCTGACTGCTCGGTTGCTTGGTCCTGGGAGGTTCATAAGCGATTTGCTCCATATCGCCTCCCAGCATGTCACCATCCATTTGTATAGTTTAAGTTACATCTGCAGTGTCTGTGGCTTTGTTGCTCGGTTGCTTTTGCGTCGAATTTCTCTGTGGTCGTTATGTCGTCGTTGGTGATGGTGGTCTCAGACTCTCAGTGAGTGTCTTCGGAGACTACAATGCCCATTATCATCTTTTGCATGTCCATTCCTGCCTGACAGTTTATATCGAGCTTGGTGCTATAAGGAACTTGAGACTCCATCGAGATAATTTGAATCTCACTATCATACGAGGCACTTTTTTCTCGACTGGTATGTATCTAGAGGAGATTCCATTCTCATCGCGATGACGGCAGAGTCAGATCTATTGGATACTGTAACACTGGATTCGGGAGATTTGGCGAGATTGGATCTCGGATAGCCGGTTATCGTGAGAGTCCGGTGAGGAGTCATCCAGTGATGAATTAGCAGCATTTCTCCCCTGTCAGCTCCGTGTCGGGACTAGCGGGCTTCCTGCCGGCGCAGGCCGGTCTGCCGGTCCCCAATCAAAGTAAGCGACTTTAACCGGATCCCGTCTTACATATACGACCAAATCTCACCGTGAAAAGCTGGAACAGTTCCCGTGCCAAGTCGGCCACATTCTCAGCCCCATCACCGCCAAGTCATCAGAGTCATGGCTCCCTGGTCTGTCACTCCGCCCCGTCCCGACGTCAACCTCCGTCATGCGACAGTCGATGATGTGGATACCCTCGCTGCCATCGCTGATGCGGCATTTCAGACGGATTCACATACCCAGCTCAAAGCCGTCGTTCACGGCGACTCCTCGTTCAAAGAGGGCATGGGCGAGGGTTTGAAAGGTTGGCTACAGTCGCCGAAGGTGGATCTCCTAGTTGCCGAGATCTCGGGCAAGCCGGTCGGGTGGGTTGGATGGGCTCGGAGGGGCTTCGCGGGGGATACGGACCTACCCCTCACCGGCCCCGCCGAAGAACCGCAGGCTATCTCGGCCGATACCATTGATCCGGCCAAGCCTCCGACAATCAAGGATCTTGAAGATCTCGGTAACGAATCTATGCAATACTGGGTCAACAGGCTGCAACCGGAAGGCTGCCGGTGCCGGATTGTGATCAGCTGCGTAGTCCATCCGGACTTTCAAGGGAAAGGAATTGGGTCACGCCTCATACGCTGGGGCACGGAGAAGGTAGATCAGGAGGGAATCTACTGCTGGGTTCAGTCTTCGATGGGTGGGGTGCCGGCATATGAGAAGTATGGTTTTAGAGAGGTTGGCAAACTGGAGGCTAACTTGGATGTCTACGCCGAGGGCAAGAAGCCTGGTGAGAGGTACGAGAAGATCACAGGAAGCGCAGACTCATGGGGAAAGTATGTATGGGTCTACATGAAGAGGGTTGCCAACCCGTGAGTGGCATCAAGAACTATGTACTCGAGTCATGTTTTGCAAGTCCCTCGCCAGTTGTGATGCCGGGATACATAAGGCAAATTACTTACAATCCCACAAGCTTGCAAAACGCCACAAGTCCCCAAGCTCCAGCCAGAGGATTTAGAAGATCCTGCACCATCATCGAGTCGGAGATGGCCTCATTGAAGTCCGTCATCATCGGAACCTTGGGCTTGGAAATCCAGAAGTTTCGCATGTACTGGTGTCCGTACGTCAGACCGGCGGCAAGCATAATGGGCCAGCCGACGGTGAATACACCCACGCCGCGAGGCACCACGAGTGAGAAGGCCAGGCCACTGAGGCCTGACAACAGGCACTTTTTGCACATGTTAGCTCCGAACCAATTTGAAATTTCGATCTCTCGATGAGGGTCAGACAGCGGCGACGTACTCCCACAAAGCCGGTGCCAACGGTGTACCGGATTTCCCACAGCTGCTTCTCTGCCGTCCTGCTCCATTCAGCCGCCTTCTTCGCCTTCTCTTCGTACTTGAGAAGTCTCGGAATCGAGTCCGCCGAGTGCACGAGTGCAAATCCGCTGATCAAGGCGATGAGGATGCCCAGGACGTTCGTGGGGAAAGCCATGGTTTTGGACAAGGATGTTCGTTGTCGGTGGTATTGGTGTCGGGGTTGGTTTCGAGCTGCGCGCAAACTTCGATGGTGTTTCTGAAGTGGTTTTGTTCTCAAAGTTGCTGAAATAGGATATAAAACTGCCGATTATCTCTCTGCGAGAAGTTGTTGGTTTTAAGGAAGAATTGAGGAAGAGCACATGCAGGGAGACGTGTACGGCTTGGGGGGGCCGCGGTAGTGACGTCATGGTCTAGAACGCGACTTCAGCTGGCCTTGGTTACCACACTCTTCCCATACACACAGTGATGGGATGGACAACGCAGGATGCGCTCTGTCTTTCGGGATCTCGCATCGATCGCCTTATGAAACTTTCATCGGCCTTTTGACCACTCCATGTCGGACTATCAAAAGACCAGTGAAGCATCTAAAATACGATCGGTACCGGTGCGGCCACAGACAATGCGCGCTGCTCCAAAAGAATACCTACCTATGTAGACATAAAGATGAGATTATCAGCAGAATTAGCAACTGACCAGCCATTATTCCACAAGGTCAAGTTGTTCGATCTTGCAGGCCGCAGATTGAGTAGAGAAAGGCGTGACAGGGGAATCTTAGCGACTCGTTGCATCCCGGATCTACAGGCAGATCATTCTTCCTTCATATCAACTACCTAAGTACGAAGAAACTGACGCGATCTGCTTTAAGTAGCATAGTAGAACTCTCTGAAAAAGTGTACTCCAAGCACAACTACAACAAAATGTGAAGACCAAAATTGCGACGGAGCAAGGCAACTAAAGATCTTTGCCCCTTTGACCATGCCGCGAAACGTCACATTTAATAGCAAGAAAGTGCCAAAGTGAACTCTTTTCAACACATATTACTCATGGGACTGAGGCTTATATTATACAGTTCAAAGGCCTAGCGAAGGACATTGCAGTGAGTTGATTTTTCCTGTGTCTCAGAGATAGGACAGCAGGCTTGAACTCGGAGATTGGGAATTACGAGAAACATAACTGCGATTCTAACGCTGAGAGTCCTTATGCATCCATCAAAGTCTAGCATGGCAACACCTTCCAGCTTTGCGAAACTGTATGGTGATTTCCTAGTGTAGTCGCAGGGCAGAGCATGTCGATATCCTCCATCGCTGGTCCTCAATGTGAGGGCTGCAACTTGGTTATCTGTGCATATATGAACAGGTTGCTAGACTTGCTAAATTAATGGAACTTGCCCTATGGGAAGGGAGCGGAACGCCCCGCATGTAATCCTCCGACATCCACCCCACTCCAGCTGGTCGACATCTGTAGTTCAATTTGCGATATGCGTCGGCCTTCTTTTCTTCTTCCTTTTTCTCCCCTCCCTCGGCTTTTGGTAATCGTGCCTCTTACTAGCCCCGAAGGAGGAAATCATTCATGCTGAGAACCTCTTTCTGCATCAGTCATCTACTATCAACAAGCCTTTAGATAAGAAGCTGAAACTTGAAAAACAGGTTATTGAGCAATTTGCTCCTTAGCGACCTCAATTCAATTGAACACCACAAATTATTTTGCCAGTGATGTCTGGAGGTTTCATGCAGGCCGCCGGAAAAGATGACCACCTGCAATACCCCTCATTTCCCTCTCTCCAAAGGGAAGTTTTATGACCCATATGCAGGTATGTGTTGTCGTGGAAGTCAGCTAAAACACAACAAAGTGTTTCACAGCATTCTCCTATTGGCTATGATTGACCGCCATTATGTCGCTCATGTATGGCTGAATGAATCTCGCACACGCAGTGCAGAAGATACCAGGTCATCGCAGATTGATCACAATCTGGACGACCTTATTGGTACTGTTTCAATGTGCAAAGTTCATAATAGGCCAGGCGCAGGAAGAGTAATCAATATTTCAAAATGCACCAAGACAATAGCTGGGCTCGATATCGTGTAGAGTGGAGAGTTATCATGCGCCACTGCTTATGGAAATCTGCAGGAAGAGGAAAGATTATCCACTGCGCCTGCGAATTTGTTTTGTCACAATTCCCATTGGTCTTTTGATGCTCCCAATGTGTTATTATTTAGGTATTTTACTTGCCATTTCCTTATGTCTGATCTTCGCGTTAACTTACCAGTCATTGATTGTTTTGCCGTTCTTTGATATTATCTCTTTAAATTCACACACATCGTCCAGGTACTATGTCAATTCGCTTGAGAAACGATTTTGACGTTGAGAAGAATGCTGGCGCGATTTCTCCGAAAGGTACGAGTATATAATTGATTTTAAGAATATCTGCATGTAAAAGGCTAAGAATAGTATCTAATTTCAGACCATGTCCTAATCTCAGACGATGAGATTGTGAAAAGCTCATCAGCGGTTACTCGATCTTATGACTTACAACGGTCCAAAACGTGGCCTGAAGCAAAAGGATGGCCTTCAGGGGGGCCGACAACGGCAGCCACAACCACATGCCCTCTCGAGAAGCTCGAAACTAAGGTAGTGTCGAAGAAGTCTGCTCTTTCCTAAGGTAGCAAATAGTAACCGGCAATACCAGCATGTCGAGAAAGCGCGATCGGTACCCAGCTGTTGTAACATTAGCCAATTCTCACGAGAACACTTGCTGCTACGAACGGACCAACCAGTAACAGAGGGGTCAACGGCAGAACAGAATTACCACAGCAATCAGTTAAAACTCCCAAATCCGGCACGAACACAAGGGATTTACAAGTACGAGGTCCTTAACGAAAAGGAGGGTAATGTCGTTATGAACTTAGGAACACTACAGGAAATGTCTTTGGTGTTTTTGCGACAGAGACTTGCGGAGTGGGGTTTCAAAATCATTTCTTCGACGCCGGAGGAAGCTCAACATATCCTTGAAACCCATTTTTCGAAGGACTTTGCAAGCTACGGTCAGTGCCAAGGTCAATTAATCAATGTGGTCAATTCTGACAAGACACTTTTTCGAGCAGTCTCTGCCTTACGCGATCTCGAATACGCGACCAGGTATAGTCGCGATCTCAAACACACGAACAGGTTCAGTCGGAAATCAGACATGGACGACCCCCTTCTCCTCACAACCGAATCTACTTTGGAAAAGCAGACCCTTGTGGATCTTATGGGAAAATTCGAGGATAAACTTCCTCCCAATTTCAAAGTGGAGGGCAAACCCAAGGACGTGGTTGACATGCTTTCAAATCCAGAAAGACTGAATCCACCTTTAGATTGGCACAAAAAAGGAGACGGGAAATTCTCACCTTCAGCCGAAGCCCGAAACGAAGCTTACCACACTCGATTGAAATATTCCGTGATTGGTAGTGGCATTGGCTTTCTGCTTCTTGCACCTATGGTTATCATGGTCAAAGAACCGAATCTCGACAAGTCTATCTACACGACTGCTTGTTTTATCATACTCTTTGCGTCCTTGTCATCTATATTGCTGGACAATGAAAACAGCATCATATCTGCGACAGCTGCATATGCAGCTGTTCTGGTAGTGTTTGTGGGCACAAACACAAGCAATAGCTGAAATCGCATCAGCATGTAGACGCAAGCTTTATCCCCCCTTGTATAAGTTTAGAGTCGAATAATAAGAGCTCTGAGAAGGACTTAAACACGAACCTGAATAATACAAACTCCGACACCTCACATGATACATTTCAAACTATAAGAGATTAATATATAAACTTCACCATAAAATATGTGGAAGATAGATAGATACCGCTCTCAATCTGCGAACGCTATAAGTGGCAGTCTACCTAGAAGCCTCCTTAAGTTCTTTTCTCTTTTCCTTTTCATCAGCTCACGGGAGCCGTTTCATTTCTCTAAGAGTGGGAGGTGGGGATCTTTTCTCAGCTTTAATTAGAGTTAACGGAAGCTTGGCCAGCTAGGGAGATCTTATTGACCTTAATAATGAACCTTTCAGGATCTCTCAAACCCCTCCCCCTGTCCCCAATCGTCCCCTACATATTCTCTCCATTATCAATTCCAAGAATCGATGACATCGTTGAGTATCTTCAGTCTTTCCTGGACTCAGGAAGGCCCGCCTGCAATTCATAAATCTGCACAACACCAACTGCACTAAATATGGACGCAGACAAGATTATTGGCAACCTTATTACATTGCTTAAACGTCTGTTTTAGACTTCATCAAGCCCTCATACCCTAGATGCGGCGTTTGCTCTTGCCATCTCAATAGTCAAACTCTAGTATAAAAGTACTATGTCTGGTTCTCAGCCTAGAATCGTTCGGCAAGAAACGAAGAAATCGGACGACAGGAGCCACCGCTGGTTCCTCATCTATTTGATCATCTTGATCGATCACAGTCATCTCTGTGTGCGCGAGGCCTTCAAGGTGTTTGAGGGATAAGACGATTAGTACAATCTTCATTTTTCATCCTCGTTTCCCGGGTATACTTCTCTTATTCGCCTGTGATCGTAATTCTAATAGTGCCCGCATTTTGGGTTTCTGTACACTCGGTGCTTCCCGAAATGAGCCCTTTATTGACAAGCTTGATGCCACGAAACCAAGCCAAAAGCTTCAGCCCTATTTCCTGCTCGATCTTCACAGAAGCAGACGCCGATGACTAATTTACATGCAGATGGCAATAGCGGTGGGAGACCCAGAGCATGGGGGGTAAAGAGTTCCACACGGCCAATTCAACTTTAGAAGCGATACTTCGCATAAATCTGATAACAGCAGACATTTAAATCATGGTTCACCAAAATCCACAAAGGTGGTTTCAATTAGTTCCCATATCATGATGAGTTCTACGTGCTAATGTTCCGTCCCGACGTTCCCATCATTCCAGTTGAGTAGCAGACGCCCGCTGAGCGTCCAGCCGCAAGCCGTTGAACGCCCTCGCCATGCAACAAGCAAAAGTGACGGATAAGCAGTCCATTCTCCGTCCGCAGCAGCCAATCATCTCGCCCAAGCCGAATCTCCTGGCCCAACCGTCCCTGATCAGGGAAAATCGTCCTCAATGTCCTCCCATATTCTCCTCGTGGACCGCTTACGCGATGGCTCATGAGTTGCCTTGCGCTTGCGCGATGAATTGCCCTCCTGCCGAGGTTCCGACTCCTACCGGTTCGGCCGCAGGTCCTTCACATAAAAGTCGAGCTTGTCGGAGTGGTAGACGTGACCCGGCGGGTTACTAGCAGTCGTGTATAGGTCATCGATGGAGTGCTGGTGGAAAGTCTGGGTTTGGGTGCACTGGAGGATATGAGTGAGACCAGGTGGGTTGGTGAGGCGGAAGATGCCATATCTGCAGTCATGTTAGCTCAAATTCAGGTGGCAGCAGAGAGATCACTTACGATGGCTGATGTCTCGGAGAGCACACAATGGCAATGCTCTCCGGCATCATGACCTGGTATCCCGCCTGGGTATGCAGGTCTCTCGAACTCATGAAGCATGTCTGCGTCGGGTGCGTGTGAATCCAGCCGACCATCAGCAGGTCCTCGTTGATACAGTAGTCCAGCATGGCCGACTCGTTCTCCGTCTCGCAGGTGTCTGGCGTGCTCTTTTGCTGGGGAATGAGGAGGCAGTTGATAAAGAGCGCGTTGTTAACAGGCCGGCCACACAAAATACCACACATCTCGAGGCCCTTTCGGGTGTTGTCCGCTGCAATGTTGAGGAAAGCCTCCCGGAGCTGCGTGGGCAGGAAGACCGGGCGGATCGGATCGCCGTTCTCCAAGTACGCTGCTGGACGGAAAGTAAGACGCTCCTTTGCTGATGGCGGCGGCATAATCTCCTCCTTTGCGGGAAGTTCAGGTACGTCTCTGGGTACCGAATCAAGGGTAGGCGGCGGGATGTATGATGGGAGAGGTTCCTTGCCAGGACGTGACGGGGGCGCGGCATCGAGCTCCTGGCGCAATATCGTGAAGTCCTCCTTTGGCGGTTTGGGAGGCTGTGGCAACGAGGGCGTGTAGGTTCGTTTGGGCTCCAACGGTGCAGAATCCCATTCGACCGCCCTCGGTCTCGAGATGGACGGGTAATGGTATGAGTAGCTGGGCGGTGGTGGCCGTGGCGGTGGTACAGGTGCCCTTGATGTTCTGGTATCCTCCTGGCGACCTCCATCGGTGCCATCGAGTCGTCTCCTTGTCGCCTCGATCTGTCTGCGAATCTCGTCCTCGTCTGTGGCCACGGCCGCGGCCGGGTTGCCAAACTGTTCCCAGTCTTCCCAGCGGCCGCCCTTTCTGCGTTCTTGCTCTTCCTCCTCGCTGACGCCAGCCTGCCTCGTGGCCTTTCTCGCAGCATCTCTTCTCTTGAAGTCCCTTTGCGCCAGGGATACGGCCAGTTCTTGGTTATCGGCGGCATCGAGAATCTTCGCATTACCGCTCAGCGTCGGGTCTCGTGCGGCAAACTCGTCGTAGCTCGAGGGCCTCTTCTCGGGTTCGGCCTTCTTCTGGGATGCGTTCATCTGCTGCCACTCATTGTAGTCGCGGTCAATCTGTGGCTTGAGGCTCTCAAGCAGGCCAAACACCTCCTCCTGCTGCCGTTTGAAGAGCGGCTTCGTGAGCGCCTTGTTCTCGGGAAGCTTCGCATCGGGATGGGTCTTGAGATGGCTGAGGACGAGGACGGAGTGGCGCCATAGCATCTGGTATGCTTTTCGGATGTCGCGATCCTGCAGCGCAAACGTCGCCTTGGGTGCCTAGTCAGTGCCGCGCACGCAGGTGCTGGGGAAGGGGTACCAACCTCTTGAAATAACGTGTCTGCGGAGCGCGCCCAGTATTTGAAGGGAATCGTCGTTCTGAATTCGAAGTCCTCGGCTGCATTCGTGATTTCCTTAATGCTCATGGGCCGCGCAGGCCGGGGGCTCGAGGGTCCGTTCATCGTGGCGGTCTCTCGTCGGGGGGAAGATACTCGGAGGTCGAAGTTGGGGATGTTTGGTATGGATGTTGAGCTCGCGGGGAGCGGCGGGGTGCGGTAGTGCCGGATGTCGTATCAGGGTCGCTGTTGGTGACGGACACCGTTCAGGTGGTCGTTTGCATTGTTCGTAGGTCGGGAGCCAGAAAGTGGCAGCCTTGAGGTCGCGGATGCTCGACCATTCGGTCAAGGCCTTGAAGGGTTTCGTCCCAGGAACCGTATGACGAAGCGCTAGGCGAGCCACGGGTGGCTGAAGCACTGGACCTGAGCGTTGAAGCACCCCGCCATGGCAGCCGACAAGGTTCACCTCACAGTGTTGGGAACCGCGCCGGCAATGGAGGGGTAGAGCTCGGACCCCTGCTTTGTCACGTGGCTTTCCGTTGATTCACGTGACGTATTTGGAAAGCTGCTTACCTAAGTCAGGTGTGCTCACCGAAAAGAGGCCCAGGTGAACTACCGAAAAGAAGCCCAGGTGAACTAAACAAGCCCAAGGTCAGTCAACGGCGGGCATGCAGCTGGCGGGAGGACCCGGGGCATGTCTGAGCTCCACCTCGATGTCGTCAAGTTCCATCAACATCCGCTGGTCAAGAACCATCTCGGACATCTCCTGCGCAATCTAGACACTTTCTTGGCTCTTGGCGCAAACCTTGGTTGCCACGGCGGACTTGAAAAACTCCTCAACGGCTCCGACCAGCGTGGCATTGGGTGCCCCGAGAGAAAGAGACGTCATTCTCGTGCGTCCGTACGGAGGACGCAGCCAAAAGTATTCATACATCCCCACTTTTAATCACAGTACGGCTAACTAGAAGCCGGCTAAACTTTGGCGCTAGCCCCTAGCGCCTCTAACTACCCCTTTACCCCACCTCAACCTAGGTAGTTAATTTTACTACTACTATAATTATAAAAAAACGCTAAATTTTTGCTATACTACTAAAACTACCCTATATAACGTAAATATTATACTTCTAAGGCTATATTTAATCTCTCCTATTTTTTTTTACTTAAATTCCTAATTTTCTATATTAAAATTACTTATATTATTAATTTTTAATTATTTTACTTTTTTAGTAGTGCGTATAGTATATCTACTAGCTTTATAATTTAAGTTAAGATCGTTAAACTTATTAACTATCTCTTACTATAGATTATTATTATTTATTACTATATTATCTAATTTAGCTAAAAAAGTATTAATCTTAATATATAGTATTACCTCTTCTATTATTATTAATATTAATAAAGATACCTCTTCTTTATATTTATTACCTCCTTTTAGCTAAATTACTTATTAAATATTTTATTAAATTTACTCTATAAAGTATTATAACTTCTTAAATAAGAAGTTCTTTTAATTTACTTTCTATATTTAGGTTAATCTTATATAGCTATTAATACTAATAAGCTTTTACTACTACTTTAGATATACTTATAGAAGCTTAATTACTAAGAGATCTAATAAATTTACTAGCTACTTTATAAGGATTATACCTAACTTTACTTATAGTTTTCTATTTTAGTATAAAGTATAAAAGCTAATATTATCCTCTTATACTACTATATCTAAGTAAGTATATTATTATTACTTTATAAAAAGTATAAAAAGTAGTTTTAAAATTTAATATTAATACTAATATTAGTTAATACTACCTTTTTTTAAGCTTTATTCTATAGTACTAGTTTTAGCTATATATTTCTACTACTTAGGTCTTAATAGCTTCCTTTTTAAGCTAACTATTCTTATAACCTCTATAGCTTCTTATTTTGCTTAATCTACTACTTTATAGTATTAATTATATCTAGCTATCTACTATATATCGCTCTTACTTATTTTTTATTTCTTAGTACTATATATAATAAAACTTAATCTTATACTAGTAAAAGTATCTTTAAAATATAAACTCTTACTTACCCTTCTACTTATATCTAATAATATAGTAGTAAAACACCTTATAAGGTCTCTACTATACCTTCTACTTACTATAAACTACCTTTAATACTATAGAGGTTTTATTACTCTATATAACCCTCTTTTAATCCTTAATTATCTAAGAACTATACTATAATACCTACTATAGTTATACTTTCTTTTATTAGTTATTTAGCCTTAGCTTAGTAGAATAATATAAGGGCTTAGCCTTAAGAAATATAAAAAGGTGTTATTATTATTAGTCTTATCTATTTTAAGCATCTAATACTAGTATTATTATCCTATATTAATATTATTATCCTATACTTTTTAATTAATATTATTATTTACTATTATTACTAATATCTATTATCCTTAATTAGTATTATTATTATTATTATTATTACTATTTAACTTATATAATACTCTCTATACTACTCTAATTAAGCTACTTATATTATATACTCCTAAGTAATAAACTAAAAATAACTTATTACTAAAAGAGTTCTTAGATAATTAAAAGTTTAAAGTAAAAGCTTTTAAATTTTAAATTAAAAAGTTATTTTAATACTTTATTATTACTAAATAGTTTAATAAGTTATTCTTATTACTAAATAAATAGACCTTTTTCTAGTATTTTATACTCTAATTAAGTTAGTTAAAAGTTTAAAAGAGAAGTACTTTAAAAGTTTATAAATACTCTAAAAAGTATAAAAAAAAGTATAATATTACTTAATCTACTATTTTTCTTAGAAGTTAAAGTTTTTTATTAAAGTACTCTAATTAAAATAACTACTTACTAACTAAGATATAAAAGTATAAAAAGTATATTAAAAACTCTATATAAATTACTATTTTATTTTAATTATCCCTCTTTAATTTATTAAGTATTTTATATTATAAATTAAATAATTATAATAAGATATATAAATCCCCCTAAATTATAGCTTTTAAACCTAAAAACCTTACTTAATCTAAGTAAAAGTATTAATAAAACTATTATAAAAAACTCTTAAAAAATCTACTCTTTATAAATAAAACTACTTTATTATATTTAAACCTTTTAATTAGCTTTCTTTTCTAATTACTAATTATAGTTTCTTTAGGTATTATAATAGTTTTTATACTAAGATTACTATAAAGATATTAACTAGTTATTAAATATATTTTATAATTTAACTTATAAAACTAATTATTACTAGTAAGTATTATAATAAATATAACTTTTAAAGTTAGAAGCTATAATAAGTAGTAAGAAAAGTTTATATTAAATAATTTAAGTAGTAACTTATATAACTTTATTATAGTAATACTTAACTTAATTATTTTAGTTATAGTTTAAAAAGTTCTCTTAAAAGCTTATAACTTATTAATTAGCTATATTTTTATTAGTAAAATACTTCTTTATAGTTTTAAAATACTTTATCTTACTCTACTTCTATACTACTACTTTATTTATAGTTAAATTAAGTTTTACTTTTTTATAGTAACTAGAGATTAAATTTATTAAAGACTTTAAGTTTATATTTAAATTAAATATTAAAATAGCTAAATATCTAACTCTTTATATTAGAGTACTTTAATTAGTATATTAAATATAATTATTTTAAAGCTTAAGTAGCTTATTCTTATTATTTAAGATAATTTCCTATTAGCTATCTTTATTATCTATAAACTTAAAAGACTAATTAAGTATTAATAAGTCTTATAGTATAAATATAAGTAGTATAAGTATAACTAGTTAGAAAATAAGCTATATAAAAGTTACTAACTACTCTTTAATAACTTCTATTTCTAAGTTATTATTTATAGTAATAACTAGTTACTATAACTAATAGTATAAATCTTAAGTCTAAGTAAACTATTTATATAAAGTAAAGTTAATTAGTTTAAATTAATAGAATTCTTTAGAAATCTTTCTAATCTATTAAATTTATATACTTTCTAAGAAGTTATAAAGGTTACTTATTATATTATTTAGCTTACTTTAGGTTTTTATAAACTAATAGTTATACTAGCTATCCTAAGTTATTAATCTAAACTACTTATATATTATAAGCTTATATTTCTACTCTTATAGTTATTAGAAGCTATTAACTATATAAGTAGTTAGATTAATAATATAAAGTATATTATTATTAGTATTAAAGTATTTATATAATACTTTAAGAGCTTAAATATTATTAATAAAATATTTCTCTAACTCTTTATTCTATATAGAATTATATTAAAAGATTATACTATTTTACTAATTTATAATTATTATAATATAATAATAGTAACTTATATTAAATAAAGGGATAAGTATATAGTTAGTATATTTAAAATTATACTATTTAGCTAAGAAAAAGAGGTTAAAGTTAAAAGTAGTATAAGATTAAGAAGAAGTATCTTAAAGTTTTAATATAATATAAGCTATAAAGAGTAAATATTAGTTAATATCTTTAACTTATTAGTAGGCTACTTATTATATTTTATTTATATTAATTTAATCCTTATATTAAAGATAACTTTAAAAATTATAGAAGTTTATAATATATTTTAAAGCTTAAGTTTTTAGGAGTTTATTTTAAAAATCTTTATAGTTAAACTTATTATTTTAAGTTTATCTAATTAGTAGTTTATTAAGGTTACTTCTTATTATAAACTAAAGTAGTTTATTAGATATATTTATAGAAGTTTAGTTACTAAATACTTTATATTTATAGAAATTTAATAAAAACTAAAGTAATCTAATTAATACTTACTTATTATTTAAAATATAGAATTAAAAGTTTTTTATAGTTATAGTTAGCTAAGCTTTAGAAAGGTTATAAATTATTTAATTATTATTAAAATTACTTTATAAGAGTATTATATTAGTAATAAAGATCTTTTTAGTTTATATATTAGCTAAAAGTATTAATATATAAATAGGAGTAATAGAAAAAAGGCTTAAGTATAATATAGTAATTAAGAAGAAAAGTAAGAGCTATTTAGATATTAATTAAAGGAGTAAGAGTAGTAATAATAATTACTAGCTTTAATAGTTAGAGAGTTATAGAGGGGATTATATAAACTATATAGAGTTATTATTAATTAGGTAAAGTTATATAAAGAGAAAGTTTAATATTTAAAAGTAATATAAAAGTATTATTAACTTATAAAGTAAGTTATTATAATAATATAAAGTTAAGAACTAGCTATTTAAGAGAAAAAAGCTCTCTTTTTATACTTTAGAAGTAGTAGTTATTAAAAGTATTAGTAGCTAATATTAGTATTAGTAGTTTATTAGTTTAAATAAAAGTAAAATTATAATAATAAATATAGCTATTATTTAAGTAGGTATAGTAAAGAGATTATACTTTTTTATTTTTAAAATAGTAATTTACCTCCTCTTTAAATAGAATTTATTTATTCTTTAAACTTATTTTAATTAAAATAATATCTTTATATAACCTTTTCTTTATTATAATTACTTTAAATAGTTATTATATTATTATTAGTTATTATTTTTACTTATTATCTACTAATTAGTTATATTATCTAATATTATTTAAAGTAAAGAGGGTAGGTAGTAATATATTTTTACTTTCTTATTTAACTAATATTAATTTTTAGTTTATTTAAGAGATTTCTTTTTCCTTCTCTTTATTTTTTTTAACTTATTAGTTTTATTATAATTTATCTTTAATAATTTCTTTTTTCTTTATTTTTACTATTTAGTTTATTATATTTTATTTAATTAAATTTCTATTATTATACTTCTTTATAAAGTTTATAATCTTATTACTTATTTTAAGATTACTAAAAAACTATAATATTTTATTAAATTTATCTTTTAAGAGTTAGTTAGTTAATATAGCTATATTAATATAAGCTTTCTTTATATAAGTTTTTCTTAATTTTCTTTTAAGACTATCTATTAACTTTTTCTTATATTTTAGTTTACTATATATATTAGCTAGAAATAACTTAACTACTTTTATAAGAAACTTTATAATAAGTTAGTTTTAGTTAGCTTTAACTTCTAATATAACTAGATTAATATAAATATATAGCTTTAGAGTATTTTTACTAACTTTAAAAATATTATTAAGTAGCTTAATAATATAAAAGTAGTTTTTAGTATTTATTTATCTTTTAGTTTACTTTAAGTATATTAAGTCTTTATTAAGTATTTATATACTAGCTTCTAAAGTCCTCTATATTAGAAGTTAAACTAATTACTAAGTTTAATTAGTTTTTTAGTTTATACTTATAGTATTTATAACTACTCTCTTTATCTTTACTACTTTAAGCGCTATAAAAAGTATAGTAATAATACTTCTAATTAAGCTTAAGTAATATAGTTTTATTTTAAATATATCTTTTTACTTAATATTTAGAGTAATTCTTATAGTAATTACTTATACTTTAAAGTTTATTATAATTTTAAAATAAGCTAAGCTATATAAGAGAACTATAAGTCTAATTAAGAGGATAAGTATAATTATTATAATAATAGTAATAAACTTCTTTTTATTATTCCTAATAATATTAGTATTTCCTTTTTAATAACTTTTAACTTTTATTATATAGTTAATATTAGTTTTAATTAGCTTAAAGCTACTAGTTATAATAGTAATTTATTTACTATCCTTTTAACTAAGATAGTAAACTAAGATTTTAGTCTTTTTAGAACTTTTTATCTTTATAAGGCTTTTAATTACTATATTTATAACATTTAAACTAATTTACTTAATATATAGGGGGGGGAGGTAAAAAGTATTAGTTTTAAAAAGAGAAAAGGGGAATATATAGTTATTACTATTAGAATTAGATAGAGTTATATATACTTCTAGCTCTTTTTTTACTATTAATCTAGCTTTCTTCCTCTTTTTTTTTAACTTCTTTATTAAGAAAGTTATAAATATATAGCTAAATCCTCTTTAAATTAGACTAAATTTTACTTAAATTATTTATATATTATATATACTTAAAATATAAAACTTTATAAAAAATAACTAACTATTTAGATATTTAAGTAAGCTTAATATTAATTATAATCTTTTAATAATATCTAAAGTAGTATAACTTTAATTTACCTTCCTTTTTCTTTTTATCTCTTTAATTCTTTTTTTAACTTATTATTCTTATTTTATAACTATTTTTCTTTTATTTATAAATAAGTTAAAAGTATTAAATTAGTTTATTTAAGCTTATTTAGTTTTTAATCCTCTCTATTTTTAGCTATTTAGCTTTAAGTAAAGAAAATAGTTTATACTTTATCTTTTAAAGTTTTTATAGTTTAGTTAAAGTTTTTTAATTTCTAAAATCTATCTTTATTTTTAAAAAAAAGCTTTAGTTAATATCTACTATAAGTACTACTAACTAGCTCCCCTCTAAGTATTTTTAATATATATAAAGAGATAGTTTTAAGCTAAAATTATATTTAAAAAAGGCCTTTTTAGTAATATTAAAGTTTCCTTTTTTTACTTTTATTAATTACTTATTTTTTATTATATAATAGTATTAAAGTTTTTATATCTAATTAAACTTTATATAAAGTCTTAGTATATTTTATATTATATTAATCTATTTACTTCTATTAAATTTATACTATTATAGCTATTACTACTTCTTTATTTTAGTTAAGTTACTTAAAAGCTTAAACTCTTATTAAACGTTCTTATTTAGAAGTTTAAACTTTATTTTAAGTTAATACTTATTATATTAATATATTCTATTTAATTAGAGTAATTATTTCTTATCTATATATTAAGTAAAAAAGTATAAAACTAATAAGCTTTCTTAAAGTTATCTAATTAATAAAGAAAGTAGTTAGAAGTATTAACTTCTAAACTTTATAACTTCTATCTAACTAAACTAAAATTATATAAGTAATTAGTTAATAACTTTTTTCTTTAAGCTTATTTACTTATATATTATAAATAGAAATAACTTTTTTCTAAGCTTTATATTACCTATTTAGAATATCTATTACGTTTATATTTTTTAAACTTCTATTTATTATTAAACGCTTAAAAACTTTATATTAGTAAATAAAATTCTTAAAAATAAATTTTACTATTATATCTAAGTTTATTATAATATTTTGCTATACTTCTAGCTATCCTATTAAGTTATAATATCCCTTAATTAAAATAAACTTATTAATTTACTAGATATTTATTAAGATTCTTAAAAAAAATATTACTTCTAAGTAAATTACTATATATTAATTATCTTAATAAGCTAGCTAAGCTTTTTAGTAGATATAATAGCTTTATACTAATAAATAAATATCTTTATATATTTTATCCTAAAAGTAATATATAAATAAGTAATAAAAAGTTATATTCTTACTATAGTATTTTAATTTAGTATAAATAGCTTTAATAAGATACTTTTATAGTAGCTCTCTATTAATTACTTTTCTTAGCTATAAATATTTCTTTATTAGCTATCTAAATAGTAAACTATCTTTTATTAAAAACCTCTAAACTTAATATTTAAATCTCTTAAATTAGTATTAAGTAATACTATATAAACGTAATAATATCTTTAGGTAATATATAATTTATTAGAAATCTTAAGACTACTTTTAATTAGCTTATAGTTATTTTATTAGTATTATATATAGTATTATCTTATTAGAAGTATTATATTATAATTATATTATATAAACTTTTATATAAAAGATATTTATATTAATAAACTTTTTAATCTTCTTAAAGGTTTTATATTTTTTATAATTTAATAGTCTTAAAGCTTTTCTTAAGAGGCTATTAGTAGTAATATTTAACTTACTAAAAATATACTTAATTTTAAAATTAAAAAGCTAAATTTATATAATTTATTATATAATTAAAGCATTTAGTATATTAGAAATAGTACTATTTAGCTATACTATTAAAACTTAGGTATCTATTTTAAGCTTAAAATATATTCTATAGATATATATTTAAAGCTTCTTTAGCGCTATAAGAACTATATAAAGTTCTAATTTACTTATATTATAATATAGCTTTAAGCCTTTCTAAATCCTACTCTTATACTTAGCTACTATTTAGTTATTATTAATTATTTAGTATAATATTATACTTTAACTTTATAAACTTATATTTATATAAATAATAATAATCTTTATATTTAAGCTATAGTTAAACTTAATTAAGACTAATAAACTTATAAAAACTTTTTTTAGTTATTTTATTACTTCTATTTATACTAGTCCTTATATAAATTTAATAGCTTTTTATAAAAGTTCTATAAGAAGTAATATAATTACTATAAAGTCTTCTATTTATACTTAGTAGAAGACTATAATTTTAAAGAAGGAGTAAATATTATTAATATCTTTATATAGATACTATTCTTAGATTTTATAAACTTTAGCTTAATCTAAGCTATATCCTTTAAGCTTATATAAATAGCTAATAATAACTACTAATTCTTAATATTACTATAACTTCTCTTTTAAAACTATATAGCTTAAAAGCTCTATATTAATTAGAACTTTATTTAGGTTCTAAAGATATTTATAAATAAACTTCTTAATCTTAAAATAAGTTAATAATTTTTTATTATTATAGTATAAAATTAGCTTTTTAATTATAATATTATTTAGGAAAGCTTTATAATAATAAAGAATTAAGTTATATAAGATTTATATTATAATCTATTAGAATTATATTATTAAGTTTATTCTTTTTATTAAGATTAAATAAAACTAAAGAAAGCTAAAAAGGGTAGTAAATATTATATAATTATAGCTTTTCTTATCTAATAGGACTTAATTATATCTTAAAAAGAAGTTTAAAAATAATAATAAGAAGTAGTTTCTAAATTTTTTAGTAAACTTATTTATATTTAAAGGAATAAAAGTATCTCTAATAGTAACTATATTAAGTTTTATTACTAAGTTAATTAGTTAATAATTATTATCTTTTTTTTATATTAAGAATTAAGTATTTTAATAAGCTATATAATTCTCTTCTAATATACTCCTCTTAATCTATTTATATAGTATTTTTAAAACTTTATCTTTAAATACTCTTAGAATTAAGATCCTTTTTATTTATTAAGTTTTATATAGTACTATTTTAATTTACTATAAGAAGGTTACTATTAAATTAAGTTAATTAGCTTTAGTTTATTTTTAAACTAATATAGCTTTTTTATTAAGTAAAATAGCTTATAGTAGTTCTTTCTCTTCTAGCTAAAAATAGATATACTTATTAAAAATACTAGTTAAATAGTTATTAGTTAAATAAGATCTTTTTATAATTATTAAAAATTTTAATATAATAAGTCCTTTAAATCTACTAACTTAATAATAGTTCTTTAGCTTTAAAACTTCTATTTTCTTTACTTTCTAAAAAAGGTTACTTTTTAGTATTAATCTATTTATTAAATTATTATTTACTAAATAAACTTTTTTTATTTTTAGTTTATATATTATAAAAACTTTTATTAGTTTTAAAAGTAATATTATATAATTTTTACTTAATCTAGCTTTCTTCTTTTATAAAAGATAGTTAAATTATTAAGATAATATAGTTATTATCTTAATTACTTTTCTTTTTATTTATTCCTTTATATAGTATTCTTACCTATTTAGGGATAATATAAACTAAACTTATATATTAAGAAGTTTTAAATTAATTTAATTAGATATATTATATATTTTTAGCTAATATCTTATATAATTATCTTTATATTTATTTACTATAGCTACTACTATATATAGAGTTACTAATTAAAGTTTAAACTTTATTTTTATTATAAAAGTAAAAACTTCCTCTCTAGTTATATTTATAATTAAAATTACTTCTTTATTATTTTTTTTTAGTTTAAATAACTACTTATTAAGTATTAGCTTAAGTTAATTAGCTTTAGTTACTTACTTTTTATCCTTTTCTATAATATTTTTAATATATAGCTTAAAAGTTTATTTTAATCTAAATAGACTTCTTTTAATTAAATACTTAAAAGTCTTATTAAGTTTTAGTTTTCTAGAAATCTAATTATAACTAAAGCTTTTTTATAGTTCTATTAGTTAAAAAAGAAGTTTTTTATATCTTCTTTTATTTTTAAATAAGTAAAGCTTATTAAGATATATATTACTATATTATTAATTTAAACTATAGTATAAATTAAATCTATAGTATATTTTTATATCTATAATATCTAAATATTAAAAAGTCTTCTTAATAATATTAATACTATTAGGTTTATTTTATTATTATCTATAATAAAGAAACTAATTAGTATCTTAAAGCTAATAATTTAATAAAAAGTAATAATACTACTTATAAAAAGAGACTTTTTTAAAGAGAGAGTTTATATATTTATTTTTATTAGTATTATTAATACTTTATATTATTTTATAATATTCTTCTAAAAAATATTTATTTAGAAACTACTATTAAGGATTATAAAGATCTTTTTACTTTATTTAAAGCTATTTCTATTAACTTTAATATCTAGCTTAAAATATAATAACTATTAGTTTATAAGAAAGAAACTAATATTCTAATTCTTAAACTTTATACTTATTATATAAACTATTTTATATTAAACTAAATTTTTAACTATATTATATTTTTTTAATACTTATTTAGCTTATAATTATAATTTTAGTCTTTATACTATCTTTATTAAAGCTTTTAGTATTTTAATAAAAATATATTCTTTAGTATTTATTACTATCTACTTTACTTCTTCTATTTTAATTAAGTCTAATTAATATTTCTAAATAATATCTATAAGTATAGTAATAATTCCCCTATATATCTAATTAACTAGCTTTATAGTTTATATATAATTATAATCTCTTTATACTCTTTTAATTTCTTTTATATTTTTTTCTTTTTCTAATAGAGAAATAGATATCTTCTAAGGATTAAAAGTATAATAATTAGCTTCTATTATATCTTACTATATTAATAAAGAATTTTATTACTTTTCTTATTTAAAGTAATTAATAATATTTTTAATTTTTATTTATAATATTAGTTTTTAGTATATTAATATATATATAACTTATTTATAAATAATTTATCTTTATTAAGAAGCTTATTTATCTTAACCTATATATATTAAAGTAGTAGTAATATATATAAAAGCTATTTATTAGTTTATTCTAAAGTAATAAGATTTAAGATAAATTATAATAATATATAATACTTTTATTACTACTAAAGTAATATTAATTAGTTTTAGAAGCTTTAAGTTTACTTTAAATAGTTAATTAAGTTATCTTTTTATAACTAATATTATTAAACTATATAAATAAGAGTTTTCTATATAGTTTTTTATATAGATTAATAAAGTTTTATAGTTAAGTTTATTACTAACTTAACTTTTAAAAATAATATCTTATATAATTAAATAGAAATACTCTCTCTATTTATAACTATATTATTAAGCTATATATTTAATTAGATTTATATTAATATTTATTCTTAACTAAAAGTATTTCTAAAAAAATAAAATATTATAATTATTATACTAATAGATATTATTTAGATTAAATATAAAACTTAATAATAAGCTAAAGTTTATATTATTTATATATTAACTATTATAATTTAAATTTCTAAAATATTTTACTTTTACTATATATAATCTTAAAATACTTATTTAGTTTTAGTTTATTTATAAATTAGCTAGCTTTTTATATATTATAGTTTAAATATTTATTATTATTATAAATCTTTAAACTTTTATTTATTTAGCTAATTTATCTATTTTATCTAATATATAAGAAATATTTTATAGTTTAAATATATTCTAAAGCTTTAGTAATATTATAATTTAATTAGAAGTATTATCTTAAATAAGTATATTTAATATAAAAAAACTTACTTTTTTAAATACTTTAATTTATAAATAAAAGGTTTCTAAGTCTCTAAATACTAATACTAGTTATTATTCTTAGCTAATTTAGTTTAATAAAACTACTTTATAGTTTTTAAAGCTACTTAAATTAAAAAACTTTATAATTATTATTTTTAAAATATTTAAAACTTTCTCTATTACTTTTTTTAAAAAGTATTTTATAATTAGCTTAATTAGCTTTAGATCTAATATTACTATTTAGTTTTAAGTAGCTACTTAAGTTTAAATATTCTTAACTTTAAAGAAAAATTTATAAACTTCTTTAAACTAATTATTCTAAATAAATAGCTTTATAGCTAGTCTTTATAACTAATAGTTTAAGTATATTATATAATCTATATTTAAGTAACTATATATCTTTATTATATAACTTTTATAGTTTTCTTAATTAGTATTAAGTAACTTACTTTTTACTATAGTATAATATTTAAAAAGTATATATAAGTATAAAAATAAAGCTTTTTACTTAGCTATTTATCTTATTATATCTATCTAATTTTTATAAGTTTTAAAGAAACTAACTATATTAATACTTATAAACTTTAGCGCTCTAATTAATTTAGAAGTAGGTATTTTTAAAGTTTTTATTTCTTTTTCTTAAAGTTTACTTATATTAGCTATAATATTAGTTTTAAGCTATAAAGATATATAAGTTACTATAATCTAATAGAAGATCTCTATAGTTATAACTATAAATAAGGTTTTTAAAGCTCTTTCTTATAAAGTTATTAAATACTTAGCTACTAAAGGAATATTACTTTAGTATTACTAATTAGATCTTCTAGGTTCTATTAAAAAGCTTTTTAAAAATAAGCTTATTAGCTTTAAAGTTAGTAAAGTTAAAAATTAATCCTAATTAATCTTATTATTTTTAGAATTATAAATAACTAAATTATAAAAAGTAGTAAATATAATATTCTTAAAATTTATTATAATTAAGTTAATATATAGTAAACTTTTAAATCTTAGTAAATATAATAACTAATATAATATCTAAATAAGTAATTTATTATCTAAAAAATAAAGAATTTTAAAGCTATTTAATATATAGAAAACTAAATATTTTAATCTTTTACTCCCCTCCCTAATAACTTATAGAGATATTATAATTCTAATTAGTAAGCCTCTCTTATAGTAATTTAAAGCTACTACTATTAGCTATTAAATTAGCTATTAAGTTTTTATACTTATAGCACTTCTTAATTAAGTTCTAAAAAAGATTCTTATATAATAAACTATATTTTAAGTTTTCTAAACTTTTAGTAATATTTTTAAATTATAGCTTCTAATAGGTTAATAAGAAGTCTAAGTAGATATAGATAAACCTTTATATCCTTAGTTTTATAATATACTTAGTTAGATTCTCTAATCTTTAGCTTTATTAACTTATTCTACCCTTTTTATTTAGTTATAATTATTTATTCTTTACTTTAGTCTAATTTCTTTCTTTTTTTATTATATTCCTTTAACTTTAGTTTTAATCTCTTTTTTAAACTTTATTTTTTAACTAGATTAGTAATCTTATATTATATTCTTTAATACTTATAAAAATCTCTTTTAATTTATTTAAAGTTTTCTATAATTCCTTCTTTATAATATACTTCTTCTTTAGTTTTAATTAATCTATAAAAGTAATAATAAAGAGATTAAATATTTAATTTACTTATAAAATACTATTAAAATAATATAAAAGTTTAGCTTTAAAAAATATAAAAAAATATTATTATTATTAGTTTTATTTATTTTAAGTATTTAGTACTAATATTATTATCCTATACTAATATTATTATTTTATACTTTCTAATTAATATTATTATTTACTATTATTATTAATATCTATTATCCTTAATTAGTATTATTATTATTATTATTATTACTATCTAACTTATATAATACTCTTTATATTACTTTAATTAAGCTACTTATATTATATACTCTTAAGTAATAAACTAAGAGTAATTTACTATTAGAGGAGTTTTTAGATAGCTAAAAGCTTAAAATAAAAGTTTTTAAGTTTTAAACTAAAAAGTTACTTTAGTACTTTACTACTACTAAATAGTTTAATAAGTTACTTTTATTACTAAGTAGATAGACCTTTTTTTAGTATTTTATACTCTAATTAAGTTAGCTAAGAGTTTAAAAAAGAGGTATTTTAAAAACTTATAAATACTCTAAAAAGTATAAAGAAAGGTATAGTATTACTTAATCTACTATTTCTCTTAGAAACTAAAGTTTCTTATTAAAGTATTCTAATTAAGATAATTACTTACTAATTAAGATATAAAAGCATAAAAAGTATACTAAAAACTTTATATAAACTACTACCCTATTCTATTAGTTATTAGTTTAACGCTATAGAAGCGCTTACTTTTAAGGTATTAATATATAGTTTACTAACTAATTAAGAAGTTATTTTAAATAAATATATAGTAAATTATATTAGTAATCTATTATATTAAGTACTACTTAGTTATTAAATTTTTTATTAGAATATCTAAAATTAAAACCTTAAACTTATTAATAATAACTAATAAATACCTATATTAATAGCTATTTTTAATATATATATTAAATATAGTATTTCTTAGCTACTATCCTCAATCTATAGCTTTTTTATATATTAAGTTAAATATATTTTAAAGTATTTTAAAGTCTCTATAAATCTTAGTAACTATTAACTTATCTAACCCCTATAAAGCTAAGATTAAAACCTTTATTATAATATCCTATTCTTTTAACTTTACTAGTATTATACTAAGTATATAGTAGCGTTAGTAGTATTTAGTTTAAAGTAAAAGTCCCCCCCCCTTTAAAACTAACCTCTAAATAGGATATTAATATTAATATAATAGTATAAGCTAATTTTTAGTTAAGGTATCCTCATTTTAACGTACTAAAATTACTTCCGAAATAGGCAGAAGATCGTCTATAGTCCCTATAGCCTAAACCCTACTGATAATCGTATAGCGACATAGGACCCCTAATGTACGAATACTTTTGGCTACGTCCTCTGTATTTCCGTTCGATTTATGAGTCGTCCTTCGCCTGCCCGCCTCACCCAACAAAAATATCCAAGCCTCGGGAATTCTCGGAACATCGCCCTGGCTGGTGTAATTTTCGCAATCCAGTGACATTGCCAGGAAATGGACGGCCAAAAAACCAATGCTGCCCTGGCGGCCCGGCCATCCCGCCTGTCCAACCTCCGTTCCTGATTTCACTGCACTGATCCCCTTGCGGCTCGAGTCTGACGCCTGTCTGAGTGTGGCACCATGCTTGGATGCTCCCACCGCCTGCTCGAACGAGTCCGACAGGCACAGGGTCAGATGGTCTTGCTTTCCCGTGGCAGCTTGACGTGCAGCTTGTCGCTTGTTGTTCCGTGGTTCGTCCAACGTCGCCCTACAGGCCGCCCAACCCCCCACGCCGGCACCCGCTGGTCGCCGTCGAGCGAGGACAGACGGTCCTTCTCAGGCGGTCAGGTCTCGAGACACGCCCTGTGGTTGCTTGGGGGTTTTCCCACCAGCCAAGTGTCTCAGGGCCGTTGCGTGGCGGTGCCGAGTCGTCAGGTTATCAGCTATCGCATCTTGCGATCCCGCCAAATCTGACGGCGAGATGGCTTGATGTTTTTGCGGGCAGTGTGGAGGGCGTGGAGGGAAGCACCGCCGTGCTAGCCCAGTGCCTTGCTTGCTTTGAGTGACCGCGGACATCTCCCGCGAAACTGGGTACTGCCGCATGAATAGTCGATAATTTACGGATGACGGACCTGGCCATTCTGTTGTGTTCGCCCTGGCCTGGGCAGATTTCCAGATTCAGGGATGGGCGCCATCGCGTCCCGCATGCCTGGACCTGGACCTGGACCATCCCGGGCCTAGATGAGCGTCCCGATGAGGCCACAAGGCGACAACGCCAACTACATTAAAGGAGAAGTTTTCCTCCTCTGCTGTTTGTATAGATGCTATCAGCATTTTATGATTGTAAACGTTCATCATCGAACATTCAGCGTGTCCATATTCAAGTGATATACGCAATATCATCTCACACCAACACATCACCCATCATGTCTTCCACGATTTGCAAAAGTCAGCCACTCCACCCCCAACCAACATGATTCGCCACTAACAACCCCCAAGAGAGCATCGACAGCACAATGTCGCACTTCACCCTAAGCATGGGCCAGGCCTCCGTCCAGAACAACGTCTCCATGTGGACGACCCTCTCCCAGTGCTACGACGAGATCGCAAAGACCTTCGCCCTCCAGGACCCAGACTCCATCATCACAAACCCCGCCAGCATCTCCGCCGTCGTGCACGCGACCTTCGACCACGACGCCCACCAGCTCATCGAGCAGGGCCACTCCTCCATACTCCACGGCATCGACGACGTCACCAAGGCGCACATGCTCGCGCAGGCCGTCGCCGGCATGGTCGCCTTCTTCCGCACGCTCGCCGCGCACCACGAACACGGCCCCGTGACGCAGGCTACCTTCGACCGCGACGTGCGGCGCTTCGCCGAGTGCGAGCTGCGCGCCGCCATGATCCGCAAGATCGAGGAGAGCCGCATCTTCGGCCGGTGCTACACCAAGAGCCAGATCGCGGACCTGATCATGAACGCCGTCGAGGGCAAGGTCAACGACGCCGAGTTTGTGAGCGAGGACGAGTACCAGAACGCCATCGGCTGGGCCACGGAGCTGCCGGCGAGGAATATGGGGCTGCCCTGGGGGTTCACCATCATGGCATTGAACTGAGGAGGAAAGAGGGGGATGTAATGACCTTTTTGTTTTTTCATGACAAGCCGGGGATGGATTTGGGACCGAGTCGGCATTCATCGGCGGGGACCATCATCGGGAAAAAAGGGGCGCATTAGCCAGGCGTTCTTGGGAGCTTCGTGATCGGAGCGGAGCATTGCTGGGTATAATTCATAGTCCTAGTAGCTTTTTTGTTTTATGTGTCGTCATATGTATCACCACTCATGCCAGACCTGACTTTTTTCCCGTCATTCGTGCATCACTTCTTCGCCGCGGCGGCCTGCGCGCTCGTTTGCAGCTGGATGATGTCGCCCTTCTTCTTCTCAAGCTTTCCCTGGACGTCCCTGATCTGGCCCTCGTGCCTCTCGCTATGAGAGTTAGTAAACATGCCGTCCGAGAGAAAGTGAGGTGGTGATGCACGTACATCTCCTTGGTGATGAAATCCAGACGACCCTTGACTGTGCTCTCGGCCTCCACCTTGTCTTGCTTCAGCAGCACGGGGCCGACGAGCTTGTAAATCTGCTCGCCGTCCTTGAGGTTGTCGAACTCCTGCAATGCATCAGTCTGGCGCTCATCCGTGTGTGGTTGCTGCAGAATGAGCCTCACCTCTTTCACGCCAAGGTTCTCCTGCTTCTGAGCTTCGAGTTTTTGCCGTGCCTGGACGGTGGTCTGGAGTTCTGGTGACATTTAGTAAAAGTACTTGACGCATACTGAAATCGAAATGAATGTACCATTTTGGAGAGCAGTGTACTCTTCAGAGAGCTTTTGCAGCTTGGCCTGAACCTCAGCCATGGTGGGTGAGTTGTGTGCGTGTGTATGAGGGGTTCAGTGAGAAAAAAGTCCGTTTGGTGCGGACTGGGGTGCGGTGAGAAACCTGACGGCCTTCCGACGCAGCGGTTCACGAGTTGGGATGCTTGGTGGAATGTCAGATGTCCTGCGGTGCCAAGGCTTCAAGAGGTTTTCGCCGTTTCGAGTTTCGTTTGGTGGTCTGGAGACGATACCTGGTACTTTGATGCTGCCGTTTGCTGCGCTGGGGAACGTGGTGGTGACAGACTGTGATGCTCTTTAGATGCATATGGCCCCGGTTTGTGAGTATCGGCGGCCGCGAGCCTGGAACATGGAAAGACACGCACCAAGTCTCCAACTTGTCGTTGTCTAGCTTTCTGGAAATGTATTTCAGGTTTCTCTAAGCGGTTTCTAACATCTGCCTAAGGCCTGAACAAGAACCAGTCATCAAGCTGACTGCTGCCTACATAGCACACCTGAGAAGGAGATCGCACTAAGCAGCCTCCATCACCCAATCCAGCATATGCACCTATACACCTCAAGGCCCCCACCCCCACCAGCCAACAAGGCACCTCTAGCGTCAGTGTCTGGCATCACGAACCGCCCAGGCAACGTCACAGAATCGCCCGCATCAGCGTCCTCAATCCCTCAACCGCACCCCGACAAGCCAGTGCCAAGCGCCGACGCAATCCTCCCCCCGGGGCCAAATCGAACATCCACCCCGTCTACCTACCCAACCCCATCCCGACTGCGAAGCGTCCCCTCCAAACGGGAACAAGACAGCGCGGCGGCTGCACACAACAAGCTTCCCCGCTCTTTGCATCCTTATCACGAATCGCTCGCAAACTCGCCGCCTAACGCAGAAACACGCAATCCCGCCGACGACAGCGACTCCGACGCAGAACCGCAACCATGTCGGGCATCACCGACTTCCTCGGCCGTGCCATCAGCACGGTCAAGCAGGCCATCGACGCCGACAACGCCGCCGAGTACGAGAAGGCCTTCCAGCTCTACACAAAGTCCCTCGAGCTCTTCGTCCTCGCCGTCAAGTGGGAGAAGAACCCAAAGTCGAAGGAGCTCATCCGCCAAAAGACGGCCGAGTACATGGACCGCGCCGAGAAGCTCAAGACGTACCTGGCCGAGGCCGAGCAGAAGAAGAGCGGGGGAGGCGGCGGCGGGAAGCCTGGTGCCATGGGCGTTAACGGCGGCGGCAAGGGCAAGGCGAACGCCGACGAGGGCGACGAGGACAACAAGAAGCTGCGCAACGCCCTCAGCGGCGCCATCCTCCAGGAGCGCCCCAACGTGCGGTGGGACGACGTCGCCGGTCTCGAGGGCGCCAAGGATACGCTCAAGGAGGCCGTTGTGCTGCCCATCAAGTTTCCATCGCTATTCCAAGGCAAGCGCCAGGCGTGGAAGGGTATCCTGCTGTACGGCCCGCCGGGAACAGGAAAGAGTTACTTGGCCAAGGCGGTCGCGACAGAGGCGAACAGTACCTTCTTCAGCGTGAGCAGTTCGGACCTGGTGAGCAAGTGGATGGGAGAGAGTGAAAGGTGAGTTGCTTCGTGGCATAGCAATCTTCAACGACTGACACCCGGTTACACAGGCTCGTGAAGGCTCTGTTCAGCATGGCGAGAGAAAACAAGCCCTCGGTCCTCTTCATCGACGAGATCGACGCCCTGTGCGGGCCCCGTGGCGAGGGCGAGTCCGAGGCGTCGAGGCGTATCAAGACGGAGCTGCTAGTGCAGATGGACGGTGTCGGAAACGACAGCAAGGGTATCCTGGTGCTGGGCGCGACCAACATCCCCTGGCAGCTCGACGCCGCGATCCGAAGACGTTTCCAGCGCCGCGTGCACATCGGCCTGCCCGACGCCAATGGCCGCGCGAGGATGTTCAAGCTCGCCATCGGCGACACGGAGACGAACCTGCAGGCGGACGACTACCGCGTACTCGCGGAGATGTCGGATGGTTTCTCAGGCAGTGATATCTCCAACGTGGTGCAGCAGGCGTTGATGGGCCCCGTGAGGAAGATCATCCAGGCCACGCATTTCAAGCCGGTATGTTTACGCTGTCGTGACGCTATACGCTAGATTGCTTGCGAGGAACTTTTGCTAATTCGCATAACAGGTCATGGTCGACGGCGTCAGGAAACTCACGCCCTGCTCCCCCGGCGACCCCGAGGCCAAGGAGATGACGTACCACGACGTCGACTCGGAGGAGCTCATGGCGCCCATCATCGAGCTCAAGGACTTCAAGCAGGCTCTCAAGGAGTCGCATCCCACCGTCTCCGACGACGACGCTGCCAAGCAAATAGAGTGGACCAACGAGTTTGGCAGCGAGGGCGCATGAGTTAGCGAAACGCCTGTTATACATGGGTATGGGGGTGGAAGCTGGATGCGAAAAAAGACGACTACAGTGTGAACGCTTCGACGAGAAGACATTGCTCGTGTTTTTGAAAGAAAGGAAAGAGACTGGCACAGAGAATATCAGACTCGACGGGCGGCGGAGGCGGGAATTCGGTATTGATGCAGATAGTGTGTGATGTGTGGCTGTCGTCAGTTCAAGGGGGCAGGCAAGCAGGACCAGGCGAGGGGCGGAAAGAAATCGGCGTCCTCTGGCGTTTTGCAAACGGCCGGCATTGGGTTGGGGAAACTTATTCTATTATTGTTTTTTACTACTACTCTTCTGTTCTGTTCTGTTTCCAAATATCTGCATCGCAGGCTTCCCTATTCTTTAAGTAAAGCGTAAAAAAGTGGTAGCCAGCAAAGACAGAGAGAGAGGGGGCTTCTCTCCCCTTTTTACATACCTTTTCCAAATCACAACATACACTTAACTAGGATGTTGAACATGTCACTGTATTTACATCTGAAAGTTGCAAGGTGGTAATTGAGGCATGAGAGGTCCCTCGGCTTATTCAGTCCACCAACACTAAGAGGTGCTCCATCAGACAGACGGCGTCCACTTTTCACACTCACAGCAGACTCAAACACCATCACCAAAGGAGCGCGGCGGAGCCATTCGGGAACGGGTAAAGATCTGGTGTTACACATACACATACATCATATATATGCATTAAACATCCTTTTTTCTCTTTCTCTTTTTCGCATCTGCGCAGCCTAAACAAACTCCGACAAGCCCAATGTTCATTGCCCTGATAACTCCCAAACAGAAAAGGTAGGAAAAAAAAAAGAGAGAAGACAGGATGGTGGAGAAGAAGCCAAGTCCCAATGCCGTGAGGAAAAAACCTATGTGCCGCCGTAAGTTTTTTGTAACATGAGGTTTCTTTTTGTTGACCTAGGGGGAGGAAAAGATGGGAAGATTCTTTTGTAGAACATGTCGTCGAGGAATCGGGGGAAGAGACCCCTCCTTGGAGCAAACCCATTGCGCGCAGAAAAAGGGGGTATTTTGCGCGGCAGCGATGGCGATTCGTCTCTTTCCTTTACTCGTCCTTGGACTTCTTCTTCTTCTTCTTCTTCTTTTCCCCGTCGGCCTTTTCGGGCTCTTCTTCGACGGCGGCTGGGGCGACCTCGGAGTCGCGCTTGCGCTTCTTCTCCTTCTTCTCCTTCTTGTCCTTGGACTTTTCCTTCTTGTCCTTCTTCTCCTTCTTGACCTCCTCAGCGGCGGCGTCGACCATTTCCGCGTCGTCGAGGTCGAGGTCTCCTTCGACCTGCTCGAGGACGGAGGCCTGAGCGCGGTTGGGTTAGCTGCAATTCTGCTGTAGGATAGGGGGGTAAAACATACCATCACGTCGGCGTTCTTGGCAGGCTTCTTGCCGGTGGCGTAGAACTCGAGACGGTCCTCGACCTGCTGGCGCAGGGCCTCGCCGAACTTGGTGGTGGGGTTCTCAGTGTAGTTGTCGATGCGGGAGGCGATGGAGCACTTGTTGGCGAGGTAGCGGGAGATGCGGCCCTTGTTCTTGACGGAGGCCTTGCCGATGAAGCTGGAGTGGTAGATGAGGCCGTACTTGGGGGTGTTGCTCTTGGTCTTGAGGGCGCGGAAGAGGGCCTTCTCGGCGCCGAGGATCTGCAGCGTCGAGGCCGGGTACTTTGACAGCGCGGTGAGCGAGCCCGCGTGGGAGATGAGGCGGGCGGCGACGGGGGTGCCGATGAGGGTCTGCAGGTTGGGCGCGACGACGGACATCTTCTTGTCGAGGTAGTTGGCGGTGGCGCGGCGGGCCTCGGCCTGCTGGACGACGGCCTCGGCGAAGCCCTTGACGATCTCGAGATCGGCGGGGGTGATGGCGAGACCCATGGAAACCTTTGCGGCGTCGATGATGGCCTGGGCCTTCTCGCCATCCTCCTCGACGACGGCGGCGATGTCGTGGAGGCGGTCGTCGTTGAGGGTGGACTTGTCGCCGATGAGGAGGACGAGCTTGGCGTAGGTGAGGTTGTCGGAGACGATCTTGACGAGCTCGGGGAAGTGCCAGCCGTACCACTCGCGGACGCGCATGAAGAACTGGTTGACGCCCTTGTCCTGGAACTCGACGGTGGCGGAGGCCTGGATGACGTGGTTGTCGTTCTTGGTGGTGCTGAACTTGACCTTTGCGCGGGAGTAGGAGTGGCCGAGACCGAGGCCGGCGGCGGTGGAGTCGCCGGTCTGGAGGCCCTTGAGGAGCTTGTCGGCGTGCAGGCGGACGCCGCGGAGGAGGTCGCCGGCGACCTCTGAGGTCTCGGAGGTTTCGCAGTCGACGCCGGGGAAGGTGGACTTGATCACGGACGCGAGGTTCTTCTCGGCCACGGCGAGGGTGACCTTGGACTTCTTGCCAGAGGTCTGGGGCAGGTTGAGCTCGAGGACGGACTTGAGGTGGACGGACATGAGGCCCTCGGAGATGTGGTTGATCTCGTCCAGCGCTTGCTTTCCGGTGCTGTTGGTTAAAAACGTGTGTTAGCCTCTTGGGTCTCTCTGGAAGTCTGTCTGTCTCTCCACCGAGACGCGCCGCGGTGGGGGAGAAGGGCACGATGCTACACGCGCGCGAAGGGGGTTCCGTACTCAAAGGGGGTGAAGTTGACGAGCTTGACCATCTTGCCGAAGCGGGCGAGGTCATTGATGGTCTCCTGGGCCTCCTTCTGGCGCAGGCCAATGCTGTCGGGCTGGTTCTCGACGTGGAACACGCCGTAGCCCATGGGGGCCTCGTAGAGGAGGTAGTTGACGGCTTGGGCCATTTTTGCTGTTCTGTCTCAAGCACTCTTTTGTGGTTTGAATGTCGTTCGAAGCCGACAGGAAAGAGCCTCGCGCGCGGGGGGTGTGGAGGCGGAGGAGGGGAGGTGGAATTGGGCGTCTCGAGACAGAGGAAATCGAGATGTTCGAGATGGTCGGATTTTTTTTCTTCAATTTTTCCTCACCCCCACTGGGTTCAATTGGAAATTTTTCTGGAGCTCGCAAAAGCTGGCGCACGGGCCAGTCTGCCGTCGGTGTGGAAGGCTGGAGACGGTCACGTGTCCCGGCGCAGGCTGAGGCCGGTTGCCGACGTGGGGTCAGGTGTGGCGGTGGCTGCGATTCTGGACCTTGTGGCTTTGCTGTCGAGGTGAGTTGAGTTGGCTGGCTTGGGATGGCAGTTTGGCAGGACCAATGCCATGAGACGATCGCACTACATCTTCAGGAGACGTCGTGCTGAAGGTTTCTTCTGCTTCTATTTATATTATAGAAACATGTTGCCGCTTGTAGCTTGTACGGATGTAGCAGCCTGCGAGAAGACTTCAGTCCGCGTCCACATCCTTCATTGACACGACCCGGCTGGGGAGTCGGGTCACGTAACAGCTTTCGTACTTCTTACTTTGAAATGAAATTTATCTCAAAAGAATCTCTGTGTCTTCTTATGTTTATATAGAAGTTTTCATGTTACAATGAGTTGTGCTGATGGAGCGACGAATTTTGGTACACCATTTTGTATCGACTTTAATCCAAGAAGATTCGCAACTTTTGGTACATATGTTCAACATTCTAAAGCACACGATTACACAACCAATGTAAATTTCCAAGCAAAATGGAACAAAAAACCCAGACTCAAGACCGATTGATATGAATTCAAACGTACCCAGGCCTTCAAACTTGGCAGAGATGAATTGGCGTCCCCTTTGCGCCGCTGTATGCGCCGTAAAAAGCCCCTCACATGCAAATGCCGGCCCAACCGCGTGCTGACCCAAAACCGTCGACCTAGCTTCAACGTCGCTCTGCAACTGGATAAGCCAAATGCTCCTCCTCCGAGTCTCCCGGCCGCAGTCTCACATGCCCAACATGATGTCACCACTCCACCCAATCACTCTCACGTCGCATGCGAAAAGGGCTTGCCAAATTGGTTTAAACGAATGACTTTGTTCATGATCATTACACATTACACATTAGATAAGCATGCTATATGTACAACAGCGCTGAGACTCGCACGGTCTCAGCCGATGAATCGAAGTGTGGCTGTCCCTCCCATCATGCGCGTCTGCTCCGCTTCGCGCTGCCGTTGGCCACGCCGCTCGCAACCTCCGCGACGGGCACGGCGTCGATCTTGGACACCTCCTCGATGGTCTCCAGGGGCTCGACGTCGGACTCCTCGGCCTCGGAGCGGTCGTCCTTCTCCTCGCCGTGCCAGACGTAGCGGTAGCCGATGCGCACGAGGAAGAAGAGCCAGAAGAGGTTGAGCGCCTGCAGCAGGCCCAGCAGGCCGAAGGTGATGATGTTGGAGGCCATGCACTTGTACTGCTGGTTGTCCCAGTCGGGGTAGAACTGGTAGGGGCCGACGGTGCGGAACTCGGTCAGGATGGACCAGAGGATCTTAAGGTTGATGACGTGGCGCAGGTAGATCCAGGAGGCGAGGGACAGGCAGTACCACGGACCGGTGATCGGGTGGTCGATATAGTTGAGCGTTTTGGACATCTGATATTGTTAGGTTCGGATTGCGTCCGGGCGAGGGGTAGGAGTGTTACTTACGGCCATGAAGAAATCACTGATATCGTGGGTCAGGTAGACGGCAATGCCGATGTGGGTGAAGTGGAAGCGGTAGCTGAGGCCGATGAGACCGAGGGTGACGATGTGATGCGCGACCAGCTCGTAGTAATCCTTGCGCGGCTTCTCCATGCCGAGCAGCATGACCAGCGCCTGCTGGGCCCAGTACGCCGCCTCGAACAGGTAGTAGAACTTGACGATGGCCTCGTGGCTGCGGTGCGGGTAGAGCTCGTACATGCCGGTGGTGTTGAAGTACCAGACGGGCGTGCGGCTCATGACGTACATGCCGGCGGGGCCGAGGATGGCAAAGTAGAGCGCCGTGTAGCCCTGCTCCATGAAGCGCAGCTGCTTGCCCTTGGAGCGGATGCCGTAGGACTTGGCGAGGGGGCGGAGGAGCTCCTGCATGACGAACTCGCGGGTGAAGGTCAGGACGATGGAGTAGAAGAGGACGAAGGCGATGTCCCAGGGGCCCTTGCCGTAGTGGACGGGGGCGTCATTGTCGTCGGCGGTGTTGTCGGAGAGCTTGTAGGAGAGGAAGAGGAAGTGGTGGACGATGTTGGACTCGGTAGGGTTGATGGCGTAGGTGGACAGGAAGGCGAGGATCAGGACGAGAGGCGTGGTCCAGGTGTGCTTGACGGCGATGTGCTTGCACTTGCGGAGGAGAGCGCGGGCGCGGCTGCGTTGGGCGACGAGCTCGTCCTGCTTCGCGGAGGCAGAGGACGGCTGGCCGTGGGCTCTGATGCTCGACTTTCTGCGTCGTCGGACGGCCTGGTCCTTGCCAGAGGGTGCTGGCGACGAGGCCTGTTCTGGGAGTTGTTCGGGCGCGGTCATTGTCGCGTGCGGCGGCTGATCGTGCCCTCAATGAGGATGTTTGTTGTTGTGGTGATGCTAAGATGAGAGACTGCGGGGTGTCGCGTGTGTATAGGTGAGGTGTTGGCTTGAGGTTGAGAGAGCAGAGACAGAGGTCGCTGTCTGGTGTTCGGTCGCAATTGACGACGAGACAAAAGTCGGTCAAGGCTGAGGTGGTGAACAAGAAGGAGGCGTTGTTGGATGGCGGTGACTTCTTCTAAAGGAGGCAGAGGGTTAATAGGAGGAGCCAAGAGAAAGCCGAGGGAGGCGGTCGGTGGTCGGTGTCGTCGGGGGCTTTTTTTTTTTCTAGGTCTTTCAATTTCCCCCGTGGCTTGCACCGGAGGCGGAATTAGGGTGGATCAGGGACAATCTTAAGGCGGACATGGGTTTAATTCTCACGGTGTCTGTCCGGGTGCCTAGGGGCCAGTCTGGGGACTCGGGGAGACGGTACTGGACCACTAGGTAAGCGACGCAGCGAATCGCAGGCCGCTGTTGTACGCGGATGACCTCTGGACCTGCGGTAAGCTGCGTTTTTTTGTCTTTTCCGGCCCACCCGGTGGGAATCAGCGGAAAGGAGGAGTGTCGATGCGCTGCTGCTTGTGTGTTGCTGGGGGAAGAGGTTTGCTTTGCAGAGGTTTTTTCCTCTCTGGGGCCTTCCACTGGTTTTGATTAAAGGGCGATCACTCTGCAGGAGGAAGAAGAAGCAAGCCTGCGATAGGTGGCTGGGCCTGCGGTGTTTTTGTTGGTTGCCAACGTTGGGCGCACCGCTTGAAGGCACCTTGTCTTGCCTTCCATGCCTCAAGTTTTAGTTTGAGGAATCCGTATCTGACTGCCGCAAGCACTCCCGCAGGATGCAATAGGGGAACGGACACGCGATATAATGTCCGATGTCTGGACGGGCATTAATTGGGCGGCTGTTGCAGATGGTGTTTGAGTCTCTTGAAACCACGCATCTCACACCTGTCTGGACGACGCAGCAAACAGAACACGTCAGTCAGTCAGTCTGCTCTAGTCATTCATCCATCCTCTGCAGTGCTGAAGTCTGGCGGAATGTCACCGGTCAGAGTTGGACGACGGCCATTGACTTCGGCTTCTTTGGGAGTGCCGTCATCCCAACTGGACGGGACCTTCCATTGGCAAAAAGACAGGACGAAGACGGAGCCGGGAGGCCGGAGACCCCTATTGTCAATGGAGGTTGTTGAGTTGGCGATTCAGGGGTCATGTCGTCACCGTGCCCGCCCGAATTTTTCGTCCCATGTTCCCGTCGCTTTGTTGCCTTAATAAGCGCACCGCGTTGTCACTGGCAGCTGGCGTGTCGCTGTTCCAGCCCGTGAGCTAAGGTACCGGCTCTACCGACGACGATAGAGACGGAGACCACAGCACCTCCGAGCGCCCGGCAGTGGGCACTCAACGGCTGCGTATTAGGTCAGCATTTCCCGAGCACGGAAAGTCAACGAATGTACCTGCAGGCATCTGCTCGCAGGGGAGGTACATCTACGTTCTACCAGGCAGGCACCATGCAGATCACCCGCCCGCGCCACGACTTGCCGCCTGAACCTTGCCAAGCGTCACTCCCAGCACTCCTTCCTCCTCGCTTCCAAGGCGTTCCTGCCGTGCCACTGCTAGGATTGCCTGTGGCTTGAACGCGCTGACGACACCTCGACGCCTCACCCAGCTCAGAGCTCCAGTCACATAGCGTGGCACCCAGCAGCTGGCATTGCAGGCTTGCAGCAGCAACATTGCACCAGCGTTACGGCACGTTGCTCCCGTCCTGGCACTTTACGTACATAACAGCTCATGGCGCAGGGAGGGGGAGGGGCAGTGCCATTCGTCTGTCTGTCCACCGCGGGGCTCCAGCAGGGCTGCCTCTCTCAGGTCCTGTCCTCTGGGCGAGGGATCCCATCTGATGGAGCTGCACCACCTGCATCGCAGCACACTCACTGCACATAGCTCAGCACCGCCATTCGTGTAATTCGTATCCGTCTACACGTGTAAAGAATCTTGGCCAAACAACTACCTAGCTCGTCGTCAGCAATAAGAACCACCATCTCCCATCTGCTGCTTGCATCTACTCTGTCTCTCTCGCATTATACCTTGGCATATATCCCAACTGTATGCATTTCCAGCGCCCGACCTGCATCCTCACCTCGATCGCAGTTCTCCTTGCCACGCTCTTCCTCACGCACACCTACACCGACCTCTTCTCTCGAGTCCCGCTCCCTAGCTTTAAATCACCCACAGAAGACAACATGGGCGGCGGTCCAGGCTTCCGTTCGGTAGCCTACTTTGTCAACTGGTAATTCTCCTGGTTCCTTTCTCTTGTCTGACCAAACTGACCTCTCTAGGGCAATCTACGCCCGCAAGCACCGCCCCCAGGACCTCCCCGTCGAGAACCTCACCCACATCCTCTATGCCTTCGCCAACGTCCGCTCCGACACGGGCGAGGTCCACCTCACCGACGGCTGGGCCGACACCGACATCCACTGGGAGGGCGACAGTTGGAACGACGTCGGCACAAATCTCTACGGCTGCCTGAAGCAGCTCAACCTCCTCAAGCGCCGCAACCGCAACCTCAAGGTCCTGCTCTCCGTCGGCGGCTGGACCTACTCCTCCAACTTCAAGAACCCCGCCAGCACCCCGCAGGGCCGCGACACCTTCGCCCGCAGCTGCGTCGACCTGATCAAGAACCTGGGCTTCGACGGCATCGACATCGACTGGGAATACCCGCAGAACCAGGCCGAGGCGTCCGACTTCGTGGCCCTGCTGCAGGCGACCCGCGACGCCATGGATGCGTATGCTTCGACGCTGCCGCAGTGGTACCACTTCGAGCTGACCGTCGCGTGCCCCGCCGGCGCGCAGAACTACGAGAAGATGAACCTCCCCGCCATGGACCGTCTCCTCGACTTCTGGAACCTGATGGCGTATGATTATGCGGGCTCCTGGGATAGCACCGCCGGCCACCAGGCGAACCTGCAGCCCTGTAACAGAAACCCGAGATCAACGCCCTTCAGCACGGCTGCCGCGCTGTCGTATTACACCTCGCACGGCGTGAATCCCACCAAGATCGTGCTGGGCATGCCGCTGTACGGCCGTGCCTTTGAGAACACGGACGGTCCCGGTGCGCCGTACTCTGGCATCGGCGAGGGAAGCTGGGAGAATGGCGTGTTTGACTACAAGGTGCTGCCGCTGCCCGGCTCGCAAGAGTATGTTGACGAAGAGACCGGGGCGAGCTACTCCTACGATGCCGGCAGGAGGAAGATGATCAGCTACGACAACCAGCACCTGGCCCGGAAGAAGGGAGACTACATCAGGGGGTGGGGTCTCGGAGGCGGCATGTGGTGGGAGAGCAGCGCCGATAAGCCTGGCCATGAGTCTCTTATCGGCACCGTCGTGCATGCCTTTGGCGGACCGCACTCATTGCAGAGGCGGGACAATTGCATCACGTACCCCGAGACGAAGTATGAGAACCTGAGGAATGGGTTCCCGAACAATTAGATACCACAACGTAGTAGCCAGCTGAAATGAATTGTCACCAATCAGAATGTCACTGCAGGATGAACCGGTGGTGGAGGAATGGTCATGAGTGTCGTGAATTTTGCATCGTCATTGCCAGCCAGTGATGTGGTGGTATCTACATCAACGCCCCTTTTTGTGCGGCTTCCTGCCGACTAGAATGCTAACCCTGGAAACCATTCCTCCCAAACAAGCCTTTTTTATCCTTCACATCCGCGAAACACTGGCAACAAGCTTACTCCTTCTTGTCGAAGACGTAGGTGAGGTGGCAGCGGCCGCAGTACTGGCGGTCGTTCATGGCAGCCATGAAAACACCGGCACCGCACTGGACAAGAGTTAGTGATGTGTTCCTGGGGAGAAGCGGAGGGAGGGCAAAACATACGGTGTCGGAGGGGCACTCGCGGCGGAGACGCTCAATCTTGCCGTCGGAGTCGACCTTGTAGTACTTGAGGACGGCCAACTTGGTCTTCTTGCGCTTGTGCTTGATCTTCTTGGGGGTGGTGTAGACCTTCTTCTTGCGCTTCTTGGCACCTCCACGCAGGCGCAGGACGAGGTGCAGGGTGCTCTCCTTCTGGATGTTGTAGTCGGAGAGGGTGCGGCCGTCCTCGAGCTGCTTTCCGGCGAAGATCAGGCGCTGCTGGTCGGGGGGGATGCCCTCCTTGTCCTGGATCTTGGACTTGACATTGTCGATGGTGTCGGAAGACTCCACCTCAAGGGTGATAGTCTTACCCGTGAGGGTCTTGACGAAGATCTGCATGATTGCCTACTTGTGTGAGGTTAGTTTTCTGGCACACTGCTGGTTGTGGTGCTGGCCCGATGAGGCGCCCTTCCTGGGCTTCTCTCGATTCTTCTCGGTCTCTGGCTTGCGTGTTTTTGGCGGGGAGAATTGTCGAGGCGAAGGGTGGCGGTGGTGATGGCGATGAATCTCACAACGTCGCGCGCACGCACACACGCTTCGCCGGATTTGTCGACAGTGGTGGGCGTGGCCGCTGCGCCGCACAACCGACGCTTTCGATTTCGCGAATGCGTCGTAGGGGCGAAGGGCGACGCCGCCGCAGAGAACTCGACAAGCCAGAGACGGGAACGATATCAAGAGAAGGTGGGAAGAGGGCGCTCACGGCCAGCAAAGAGGGAGCAGAAGCATCTTCAGACGTACCTCGACAATATGACTATTGCCTTCCTAAGCAAATCCTCAGATGGGTTTGGGGTGGGATGGAGAGAAAATTAAATGGGAAAATGGTGGTCGGCGCAGCCTCTTCACGGGAAAACCGACGGCCGCCTCGCTGGGGCCCTGGGGTTGGGAAAAGCGGGACCTGGGCTTCAGACAAGCGAGGGCACGGCATTGGGGGGCGGTGATTGGTTGTGGGGGCCTATGGAAATGGACTTGTGCGCGCCAAAATGGCTTTTTTTTTCTGGTGTGCCTTTTTCCCTCTGGTCGTCCCCGGTCTTGGTGGATCTCGCGCCAGCCCTTGCGACCAGCCCTCCTTCGCCTGCAACCACTTCTCGTTATCCACCATTGCGTCGACAGTTCGCAGAGGCCCAGCCCACCAAACGGAAATCTTGACTCAGCAAGCCGAGTGAAAACCTCAAGTATGTCTGCCGCGAAATTTCTCCTCCTTCTTCCTTCTCCTCTCCACGGATACTAATCACCCAGCAGACGTCGCCAAAATGGTCAAGAAGAGAAAGAACAAGTACGACCCTCCCGTCCCCTCTCTGCCCTCGAGCGTGGCCTCGACGCCGACGATGATTGCCGTGCGAATAATATCATGAGCCCGGCTCGCCGTTGACGTCGCTGTCGCCGTCGAGGCTTTCACACACCCGACCAAGCGGGACCACGATTGCTGACTTTGGTGAACCTACAGCGGACGCAACAAGAAGGGCCGCGGCCACGTCAAGCCCATCCGCTGCAGCAACTGCTCGCGCTGCACGCCCAAGGACAAGGCCATCAAGCGCTTCACCATCCGCAACATGGTCGAGTCTGCTGCTATCCGTACGCCTCACCCCCTTTCGTCCCTCTCCATGACCAGATCACTAACAATTCGCCAGGTGATATCTCGGACGCCTCCGTCTTCGCGGAGTACACCGTACCCAAGATGTACCTGAAGCTGCAGTACTGTGTCTCTTGCGCCATCCACGGCAAGATTGTCCGGTACGTTCGTCCGCGGGAGCGACGACTGCGCGCCCCGGCCCCCGTGCCGGTGGTCAGCAGGCGCTACAGAAGAACCTTGGCTCTACTCGAAGCTCCCACCCTCCGTTGTCCCTCGACCCTTCCCTCGCAAGAGGAATTGGTCTTGAGCGGACTCGTGCTGAGACCATGTAATGCTGACCTTACCTCGCAGTGTCCGTTCCGTCGTCGGCCGCCGCAACCGTGCTCCCCCTCCCCGCGTCCGCTACAACAAGGACGGCAAGAAGATCGTCCCCACCGTCGCCAAGACCGCTTAAGTCGGCTACCGCAGGGATGTGTTGGGCATGATGGCGTTTACGAGCAGTGGATGAAAAAGTTGTCCTTTCAGGCATGGTTTGGGAACCGGAATCGGCTTTATGAATCGGGCCATGGCCCTAGGCTAGCAAAGGAAATGCTTCATGACACTGTCATCGTCCCCAAACTTGTCTTTTCTGTTTTGGTTGAGTTGTTGGACTATTGTCTATTCCTCCCGCGTGACTTCAAACGCGACAAAGCGCCAGTCCTTATCCCACCACGCCGGCTTCTTCGCCCCAGGCCCATCCATGTTTCCAATCTGGTCGCTCACCTCCGTCTTGAGCTTCCACCGCGTACCCGTCGCCTTGGATATGTCAACCCACATGCTCTCCCACGTCTGCAGGTTATGCCGCAGGCTAGGCTTGTTGAACATGCCCGGCAACTCCAACCCGTCCGCGTGCCCAACAGCGTGTCCTACCATGACCACACCCGGCTTCTGCTTCAGCAGGCGGATCACCCGCCTCAGCACCGTCATCTGGTCTCCCCTGTTCCACAAGTGCAGGCACAGCCCCAGGTGCGCCGAGTCGAACTGGCCCTCGAGCGCGTTGAGCTTCGAGCTCTTGTCGTCGAGCATGTCGGCGTTGACGAAGGTGGTCTTGAGGGTGTCCTTGTCGCGGAAGAGGTCGTAGCCGGCGTCGATGTAGCCCTGCTCGATCTCGATGGCGGTGATGTTCTGCGAGGGCACGCCGTCGTAGACCATCTTGCGCAGGTCCTGGCCGATGCAGCAGGCCACCTCGAGGTGCCGCGCGCCGGGCTCCTGCAGGCGCGCGACGAGCGAGGGGTAGACGGCGCGGTGGCGGAGGTTGAGGTCCAGGAAGGAGAAGTGGCCTACGCAGGGGTAGGGGAAGACTTCCCAGATCTTGTCGCGCTGCGGTGTGTATGTTAGATGAGATGTGTTTAAATGTGGGAGGGGAGACGGGTGCTGACCATTGTCATGATGTGTTCTTGGATGTCTTCGGGCGCAACGTGAGCGTAGTTCTCGAGGAGATCTCTCGTTTCTGGCGAGATTTCCTTCTCCATGGTTGGCGTGTACCACGGAGCCTGCCTGTTTCTCTCCCCCATGAGAATAGTATTATCTACTGCCTGCATTTTGAAGTTCTTGTATCTGTTGTTTCGTTTCTGAAGTTGTACTGTTCTTTCAGTGACATCAATGGATGCTCCGTATTCGTGTCTAAGTATGGTTCCAACTGAGCTTGTCAACTGAGCTGTCACCTCTTTATAAATCCAACCTTCGACTCCTCCAGCTCCTCTCGACCAAGCTGCTGGACCTTCTCCGAAGCATCACTGGCCGATCTCGGTTCCGTTCAAGGTTGAGGGGTTCCAGAAGTTGGGATGGAATCACCCCTAAAAGACTTTGGAGCCGCGTTTCATCAACGTATTTGGGTCATGCTGGGTGCTGACCTGCTGAACTCTGTGCGATCGTCTGATGTTTTGTTTACTATTTTCCGCCGAGATAGATCTAGATTACATGGAAACCCGGATTACCGTGATGAGGAGAGGAGAGGAAATGAGGGGTTCCGCCCGACGAGAGGAATTGCTCTGTCAAAGTTCACCAAGCCACTCATGTACGATGCTTTGGCTTTCCTACGCCCTACTTTGAACACGCACCCAACGCCTTACTTTCAACCCCTCAGACCCGTGTAATACCCGTGCTGGGGATGGATGACAGCGTTTACCATGTCACTGGGAGCTTCACCACGCCGACGTCCTTGTGAAAGGGTGTGAACTCCAGCTCGGAGATTGGAACGGCGATCTTGAGGTTGGGCAGCTTGTGGAAGAGGGTGGCTGGTTCAGCGCGTTAGTAAGCTGCTCTCAAAGCTTGATGCCTGCCTTTCCGTGGGATACTGGCGTGGAAGAGGGAGGGGAGAGGAAGTTGACGGAGTGCTCGTGGGGAAGTTACGTGACGGAAGAAGAAAGACAGGAGAAGTCCGCTTACCAAAGACAACCTCCATCTCTGCGCGTGCCAGAGGTTCGGCAATGCACCGGTGCGGGCCGAAGCCGAACCCCAGAGCGTGGTTGGGATCCGGGGTGCGGTGTATGTTGAAGACGTCCGGGTCCGGGAAGACGTCTTCGTCGCGGTTGCCGGAAGCGTTGGCAGCGATGATGCCTTCACCCGCTTCGATGGTCTGCGTAATGTTAGTCTACGCCTTCCGCCACAGAGAACCTAGAGACGTCAAATAACTTACCTGGCCGCCGAGGACAATATCCTCTTTTGCCACTCTCTTCATCGCCATCGACGAGCCGGTGTGATACCTGCAGAGCTCTTCGACAAACGCCGTCGAGAGGGAGGGATCTGAATTAAGATCGGCGAGTTGCGTCGGATTGCGGAGGAGTTCGATCACGCCCTGGCTCATATCAGCCATCGGCCGCAGAAATTGTTTAAGAGAGAAACTTACGAGCGCAATCATGTTCACCATTGTGGCGTTGCCTGCTACCAACAGCAAGAAAGCAATCTGCACTGCGTCGGACTTTTCAATGTGCCCGGTTCGCAGCTGCTCGACGACAAGCTTGCTGATGAGGTCGTCCTTGGGCTGTTCGGAACGCTTGTCGACGAGGTTGGCGAGGTAGTCGAGCAGTTCCCTGAAGGATGTGTGAACATGTCGACAGAGAATGCATGACATTGGGTGACTTACTGGTTGGCAGCTTGAGCTTGAAGAGCGGTGCCGCTGCCGTTTGTGCGGATCGCATTTTGCTGGGTTAGATACTCGAGGTCTTCAAAGGGGACGCCGAGGATAGTGTAGATGATCTTTCAGACGTTCATGTTAGCTTCGTGAACCCGGCTTTTACACAAAAAGCAACCATGGAAGACGGAAAAAAACAACGCATTTGCTTACATATGAAGGCACCGGTAAGGCAAAGTTCTCAATGAGATCGACTGGCTCCTCGCACCCCTTCGCGACCATCTGATCGAGTAGCTGGTCTACCGTCTTCTGAATGTACGGCTTCATCGTCTCGACGTGCTCGGCAATGAAGAGACGCTCAACCATGGATCGCTGACGCATGTGCGCTGGAGGATCCATGTCGACGAAGGTGGGCTTGTTCTTGGCGGCTGCTTTGCCGCCGGCGCTGAGTTCCGGAAAACCGGGCCTCGTGCGTTCCTGGGTTGTATCATGTCAACGGCTTGCGGCGTTTTTACGGTCTTGAATGAGAGCTCACCTTGGACAAGCGAGCATCCGTGGCCACGGCGCAGACGTCCTTGTACTTGGTCACCAGCCATGCCAGTGAGCCGTCGAAGAGCTTGACGCGGGAGACGGGGTCTGTGGCGCGGAGGCGGGCGTATTCTGCTGGCGGCTCGAGGCCGGAGGCGCGGTTGAAGGGGAAAGAAGGTGGCTCGGAGGTTGCCATTTTGCGGGCTGAGAGGGTATTTCGGAGGGCTGGAGTGATCTTGGAAGACCTGAGTAGGCGTGATGTAGAAATCATGAATGAGACTGTGAGTTGCTCGATGATGTCTCTGATCACGAACGCATTTTGGCGAGGCTATGTTATCATTTTATACTCTTTCTAACTTTTTGAAAACGACGTCACTGAAGTCTAGATCTCAAAAGCATAGGCTTCAACCGGTGGGCGACAGTCCCATCTCATGATGGGTTGTGGTGTGATGGCGAGCGAGCGACACTCCGCGACGTCAACAAATTCAAATTGTAATACGGATGATCCGGTTGGCCAGTACCGCTGGAGAAGACACTGCATTCCCAGGGACAGTGTACTTGGTAGGACACAAAAAACATGGCTTGCAGGGATTTGTTGGCCGATGATGTGCTGACATGGAGCGGGAAGGGGCGGGAAGGTCCGCGGAGTTGTCCAGATCTGACTTCTTCGGAATCATTTTGTGGCCGCACGTGATGCCCGTATGGGTCCGTCATGTCCCGGCTCTGCGGCGTCTAAACCTCTTTTGGCGGCATTTCTCATTTAAAGGTCGGGTGAAGCTAGTCATGCGTGTTTATTCGATGCAGAGCTTAGAATATCATGGATTTGTGCTGGGTTTTCTCTGTGGATGGAGAATAAAAATGCATTTCCAGATCTCCGGGAATTTGTCACTGTGGATGGTAGAACAATACTGACTCGAGGTAGCAGGCTATTGGACCATGATGCAGTTGGGGTTACTCCATTTGGTATGTGCCAGCATGTATCCCGCCGGCTTATGGGGTACGTCGGGGTGAGATGACCGGTGCTCTCCGGGGCACGGCGTCATCGGTCCCGTACGGTGGGGCCGAGTGTGTAAAATATTCAAGCAAAATTCGACGAAAACCTGGCATTTGGAATATGAGATCTGTGAGTCAGAACGTGTCCTGTATGATTGGCGATGCTGGTACGTTTTTCCGTCGCTGAACTTCCCGATGGATGCACTCAAACCTAGCCAGAAGACTTCTCGTTCATGCAAAGGAACGCAACATCACTCCTGAGCCTCCGTCTCCGAGACCTTCCTAGGTTTGTATGGCTGAATGGTGTTAGCCAGAATTCTTCATATACTTGGAGCTCGACTTACCAAAGGCTTTGGTGGTGCGTCAATCCACGCTGCAATAGTGTACTGCTGGTTGTCCGCAGCCGTGAGACTCAAGTCATACTTCCCGCCCTTCATGTAACCAAACGCAAAGTTCATCGGGAACCGCGGGTCGAACGGCGAGGCTTCGTGGATGAGATCAATATCTTCTTTGGAAAGCTCGATGCCGATTGCTTCGGGGATGGCCTCGACGTGCGCGACGGTGTTGACGCCGACGATTGGGAAGACGTAAGGGGATTGATGGAATAGATAAGCCAGGGCCTGTCGAAAGTTAGCCTCCAACATCTGGAGTTTACCACATGGTGGAACATACGATCGACCGAAGAGTCGCGCCCTTCTCTTTTGCAATCTTTTCAAGCGCCTCGCAGAGGGCGACCGAGACCTCCTGCCCGTGAGAAGACTTGCGGGCATCTGGGTCTTTGTCAAGCGCCTCTCTTTCTTCGGCGGTCAGGAACTTGCCGCCACCGAGAGCTGCCCAGGGAACAATGGCCATGCCCTGGTCCTCGCACATCGGGATGATCTCCGCTTCCATGTCGCGGAAGCCGGCGTTCCAGCGTCCTTGGTAGACTGAGAAGGGCGTGAGACCGTTGGCGCGGGCGACTAGCCCTTCTGTCAGTATGACTGTCCGCCAGATATGCCGAAAGATGGACTAACATGCGTTCGCCTTGACAACAACCCACGCCGGCGTGTTCGACACACCCAGATACAGCACCTCCTTCGCCATCACATGCGCATGCAGCCCCCTCATAACCTCCTCCACACCCGTGGCCCAGTCCCACCAATGCACGTACAAAACATCAATGTAATCCGTCCTCAACTTCTTCAAGCTCTCCCGGACAGAGATGTGCATGCTCTTGGCCGAATTTCCGGTGAAGTTACTCTGCAGGGGCTCTTTCTCGCGGTTGTATGAACGGAAACCCGCGGTGTATTTGGTGGCCAAGACGATCTGGTCCCGCACGCCGCGCTTCTCCATCCATTCTCCAATGAGACGCTCCGAGTCTTCTGAGTTGTAGATGTTGGAGGTGTCGATGAAGTTGCCGCCGAGGGCGAAGTATGCGTCGAGGAGGGCGAAGGGGTCTTCGTTCTTGCCGAAGATTGAGGACCAGGAGTGGCCGATGCCGATACCGCCGAGGCAGATTGGAGAGACCTTCACGGAGGCTGTCGGGGAGAGGATGCGATGGTAGCCCAGGGAGGACTTTGGTTTCGGGGGGTATTCGAAGAAGGACATTGTCGTGTATCGGTACGGCTTGGAATGTTATTGGATGGATTTGAGGACTTTGGCTGAGAGGCATCTTCTTGCGGTAACGGAACATTGTTCATTTATGAGGTCTTAGTCTAACAGTCATGTTCTTGTTCTTGGAACTTATGACGTTGCTTGATGTTGAAGTGAATTCTGGGGTTGTAAGTGAAGCACCGCGCTTGGTTTCGGTGATGCGTCCGATTGGTTGGGTCAGAGCTGCAACTTGATGACATCTGCAACATGCTGACACTCTCCACAAATGACCCACACAATCCAAGGGAGAGTGTCAGCCAGTTTGCGAACGCGAGATGGTCATGACAGCATGATCAATAGAGACGCTGAAAATATTCTCGGACCTGAATTGCCGAAATGGGGATAAGTCCGGGCCTTAGGGCCGACACTTCGTGGCACAAGTCATCATTGAGTCTTGGGTGTTGCTGGGGGTGAAGTATGAGGCTTAGAAGAAGCTCAGGGGATCACGAGAGTCAACTGGAAACGCCTATTTTGAGCAAGTATTCCCGAGACAGAAGGGTTTGTCAGAGCGCTGCAGGGTCGCGCAACAGCGCGTGCATGTATAAGTATATTGCTTGATCTATGTAGGCCTATTCATACATGACTCTTACATTCTAGCGGAAGATTGTTACGAGCCAACTCTTGTTCCTCTAATGGATTTAGGCAAGGTTAGTCTGGAAGAACTGGGTAAGCTTGCCAAACGGGATGAGCCCCACGCGGTCGTAGAGATCAACATGTCCAGCACCCGGAACCCAAACAAGCTCCTTCGGCTCGCCCGCCTGGGCATAGGCTGCCTCGCTGAACTCGCGAGAGTGCGCCTGATCGCCAGAGATGAAAAGCATCGGGCGGGGCGAGATGGTCTCGATGTCGTTGAACGGGTAGAAGTTCATGAACTTGACCATGCTGGTGAGGGTCGGGTGCGTGGTGAGGTTGGGCGACGAGCCTTCAGGGGTGAACTCGCCGCGAGGGGTGCGGTAATAGTCGTAAAACTCGCGTTGGACAGCAGGCGTGTCCTCAGTGAGCTCGTGGGTGGTGCCGCCGGTGTACTCGGTCTCGCCGCCGGCAGCTTCGACCCACCGCTGCTGGGCCGCTGAGGCAATGATCTCCTTGCGCTGCTCGACGGTCTGCGCCTTCTGCAAGCCGTCGCGGGCGGCGGCACCCATGTCGTACATGCTCGCCGTGGCAACGGCCTTCAGGCGAGGGTCGATCTTGGCTGCGCTGATGACGAAAGAGCCACTGCCGCAGATGCCCAGGCCGCCGATGCGCTCGCGGTCGACGAAGGATTGGCCGCCGAGGTAGTCTACAGTGGCGCTGAAAGCTTCAGCGTAGAGCTCTGGAGCAACGGCGTTTCGTGGCTCGCCTGAGCTGCCGCCCCAGAAGGGCATGTCGATGGACACAGTGACGAAACCCTGCTCGGCCAGCTTGGTGGCATAGAGGTTTGCGCTTTGTTCCTTGACAGCGCCCATGGGGTGACTGACGACGATGGCTGGGGAGGTGCTGTTACGCGCGAGGTTGTTTGGGGTGAAGAGGTTACCGGCGACCGTGGTGTTGAATTGAGTCTGGATGGTGATGGGCTGTAGGGTGACGTTCTCGCTGCGGTAGAAGTTGTCGGCGCCAAAAGACATGTTTTGGGCGGTGGCTGACATTGTGTTGAGGAGAGTTGTGAGGCAGAATGCCGTGATGGCTTTACCAATGATGGCCATGATATCCGAATTTACAGTTAAGCGATTGTAACAATTGAATGATGATGAAGCTTTGTCCAGACTTCAAGCAATGTGCATATCGCCTTCTTATAGCCATGTTGAGGGCAATGCCAAGATCGTCGGTAGAACCAAGAACTGCCGTTGAGATTATCAGCGGATGAGGCCGCGCAATGCCAATCCATTTCGGCACGAGAGCATCGTCGCGCCAAGATACTTCATGATTGGTAATTTGCCGGTATTCAGAAGGATGAAGTCGACGAGTCGAATGTCATCAAGCTGCATGAGTGCTTGTGTGGATGTCTTACATCCCTGACTCCTTGTTAAAGTTGCGGGAAGTCATCGGGTTGCATTAGCGTAGTGGGGTTGATCTGGGAGCACAGCCATCATCTCGTGCTTGTATTGAACCGTTTGGCCCTAGTGATGACCTAGTACTACTATGGATGACGTTGGGACAGGGGCCAATTTAAGGTGACGGCCGAATCTTCGGCTTGTACAGGCTTCTAGCGGCGGCAAGTCGGGGCATTTGTGGAGGTAAGTGTGCAACATCGAGAAAGCCAAGACTTGAACTGCCCCTATCACCAGCACCGCCGGGCGAAGGACTCGGCCTTGCCTGATTGCGGACTCTCTAAGGAAGCGAACATTTTAGAATTACACCAGGATATGTCTCTTGATTACCAATCTTCCACCCAGTTTGAAGAGTACCTATTCGTGCCATGACGTGCCTAATTAAACAACAAAGATTCGCACCTCTCATACACGACAGAGACAACGCGCTCAAAATAGACAGGTACGCAAAATTCTGAGATAGGCCCACTGACATAGGATGTCACTCTTAATCTTCCTTCGACTTGGTCACGGCCTTGCCATAGCTCGCAATGATCGACTCTCTCCAGGCCCAGACGCCTGCATACGTGGCGGCAGGTCCCACAAGCACACTGCCGGCCAGCGTCAGTCCAACGGCCTTGAGAGCCGCCGAGGTCGTGATATATCCGAATCTTCTCATCTCGAACACGCTGTAAAGAAGCCAGACTGCGACGGAGGCGAAGCAAAGCACCATGTCGTACTTCCAGAACCCAGCGATGGTCATCGCGTCCCAAGGGGGAAGACCGAAGAAGGACTCGGAGATTGTGACGGAGGCGTTAAGACCGGCGTACAGGAATGTGCTGATGTGAGTGATGGCAGTGGCGAAGAAGCAGAAAGCGTAGCCAGACTGAAGGTAAGGGAGATCCTTGTTCTCGAGGGCTTCCCAATCGAGGGTCTTGGTGGGCTTCATGGCATACACAACCTTTGAACCGGCCCAGGCGAGAAGTGAGACGTAGACAGGGAACGGTTGCCAGAAAGCGATGGCGTTCTGCTGAGTGACGGCATCCTCATGGGGCAGGAACATGAGGGCCGTGGGGATGGCATATCCAAGGCATAGAGCGGGTAAGATGACCTTGGCGACATGAGAAGGAACGGGACGGCCGGTTGTGCGAGCGTAGACGTTTCTGCTGGTTGTGTACACGCTGAGGAGGAAGTAGAACGGCGCGACCTTTCCTATTCCCAGCAGCTGGTAGATACCAAAGATGGACGGGATGGAAACCAAGGAATGAACGTTGCCGTTACGGTAGCCTTCGACCGTCCAGATGTAGATGATGGGGATCAAACTGATCAGGAAGTAGAGGCACTGGGTTCTGTCATTGGGATTGGGACCAGCGACTTGTTCCGAGAAGGCCCAGACAAAGATGGCGAGAAGATTGTCGATTGATGGAAACCCCGTGTAAGTGGTCTTCGCAGGCACGCCCACGAACGAGGCGCTCACAGCGACAACCTCTGGGCCCGTATTCAGAACAAGCGCGTGTTGCGCAATGTAGAGCAGACCGCACAGCGCGGCGGCAACGGTAATCTTGGGGATGTAGGACGGAGCCAGAGGAGTGCTGGCCAGTTCGTCATGGAATGGGACGGCATGGGGACGTTTCGGAGCATCCATGATCTCGAGCTTGTGCCCACCCTCGATGTTTTGGGACCACTGATCCCACTTTTCGTCGAGAGAAAGGATTGGAGCAACGTGATTACCAACCACTTCCAGGAGAGGGGATTCCATGGCAGCGAAGCGCTGCTCTTCGTGAGACGCTTTCACGAGCGCCTGGGTCCGCGCCTCCCGTGTCGCTTGGGTCTTGGTGAACACGGCGTTGATGTCGGCCGAGGTGATGTCTGCCGGGCGCGTCTTGCTCTTCAGCATAGTTGCGAGGTTTGAGACGAGGACAGCGGCGGTCTCGATTGCGCTGTTGCCTCCCTGGCCGGCAATTGGCTCGAACTGTAATGATGGTGGTCAGCATGATCACGTGGCGATTGATGAGATGGCAGGGATGTCCCACCTTGTGTGCCGCATCTCCAATGGTCATGATGCGCTGGAAATGCCACTTCTTGAAAACATATTCGGGCAAAGGGGTGAGAACGGATGAGATCTTGGTCGAGTACAAATCTCTGAAGGTGCGGTTCTCGAGAATCTTGTCGTTCATGTGCTCATTTGCCAAGGCCTCTTCGTCTTTCTTGGTGAAGCTGGGGAGCTCAGGGCCGTAGTGAGTCGTACCCATGTTAACAAACAGAAACCAGTAAACACGGTTCTTAGGTCCACTGATGATGAGGTAAGAGTAGCCCTTGTTCAAGTTCGTCTGCACAGTCTGTGGCTCCCAGCTCTTGTCGATGGAAATACCGAAGATGCACTTGTAGACCGTGGGAAGACACTCTGTTTCATCTGTTAGTCGCTGTTCCCACAGAGTTCAGTGGGCCTAGACTTACCTTTGTACTCCGAGGCAGGAATATAGCCAGGCTCAAGAGCATCTGCAAGCCGCCACATCTCATTTCTGACCTTGCTGTGGACACCATCTGCGCCGACCAAGATGTCTCCGTAGTAAGAACTTCCATCGCCTGTCTCCACCTTGACTCGCGATGGCTCAAGCTCGACCTTTGTAACCTTTTTGTTGACAAGGATATTGTCCTTATTCTTGAGGTTGCGCCACAACACTTCAAGGATCATTTGGCGGTCCACGAAGACGGTATCATATCCGTGCCTGGAGACATGTCAAACTCTGTTCAAAAATGTGCTCACAGGCATGACAGGTTATTGCCACTTACCTTTCGCGTACTTGACCTCCAACGTTCAAGTAGTTGGTGACCATGTTACCTTTAGGGTGGCGAAGAGACGTCTCGTAGAGAGGGCCATCGATGAGTTTCCTGATCTCGTCGTACAGGCCAATCTGGTCCAGGACGCGGCAACCATTTGGAAGAATGCCGATGCTCGCGCCTACTTGAGGTGCCATCTCGCGATAACCCTCAAGAATCAAGTAGTTGACGCCGATCTTCTCGAGCATGTTTGCGAGCGTCAGACCGGCTATACCGCCGCCGGCGATGAGAACTGTGAAAGGTTTGTCTGACATGATGGCCATCACAAGTATGAGATCGCCGAAGAAGTGTTGAGAGATGTAGTGAAGTGCTTGATGGGCTTGTGAGATATGACCTTCATGGAGCTTTTCGGAGCCTCTTTATAAAATCAAGCCGGATGCGCCAAGATGGCTGTGTGACGACGATCCAGAACAGGTTCCTCGAGCCTGAAAGTCAAACCTCCAGCGTCAAAGTGGAGATATGACGATGAGTCGCAGATGAGACTCTTCTATCGGCTTCAATAGCGACCGATCCTCCGTTGGACGAATCTTTTCTTGACCTCACGTCTCACAGCTTTTGCGATTAGAAGATGCAAATTCGCCTCAAGAGAGATGGGTTTTGCCCGGTGGGTAATGTGTAATGGGTTGCGCGTGATGGGTTACGCCCGATGCTGGGAGCTGCCACGAAACCTTAGCGACGGGGTTACGTAGAAAATGGAGATTGAAAGACGGCATATGTAGATTAAGTTCGGATCACGGGTATCCGTTGTGGAGTGGTCTTGGTGAGCATTCAGGGTTGAAAGTCGTTACTTACCAAGAGATGCCAACGGCTGCGGCCAATCAGAGCACGAGAATGTCGTTCGCAAAAGCCGAGTTTCAGAAGGAAATCAAGAAAACAAGCAGAAACCTCATGGCATTTCAATTTTGGGCGAGCAGGTCTATATCGAGACGCGTCAAATGTGGACCGCCAACGACAATGGGCTGACTTGGCTTGCGACTTCGCAAGAATCCATGCCAGAACGCATGCATCTTGAGCCGTTTGAACCAATTGCCCGACGCGAGACAGAACGGGCGCGACTTGAGGTGGCATTTGTGTGCCGGGACGGCCCACGTTTGCTTCCAGAAGCACTTAGCAGCCCGAGGAGTGGAGTACGGCAAATGGCCAGAGCCTGATTCGAACTTCCTCAACCCGTTAGAGGAAGCTCGGCTCCGAAGAGGGCCCATTCAATGAAGCAATTCTTGGATATAGGGCCGCTCTGTTGCCTGGAGGCGGCCGCTCCTTGTTTCGTCAAGTTTTGACTGCGAAAGCTCTTAAAAAGGCACGTCTGGCATCATCGTGAGACCATGAGCGACGAGCAAAATTTTCCATAGTTTGCCTGATGAACGGAAAAGCTGGTGAAAGGGACTTTGGTCAACGGCGGTCTGCGGAGTTGGTGTGGATACTAACAGGGATCACGCTTGTCAATGCGACTCTCTGTGTTGATCTTGCCTGGTCCGAACACGAAAAGGATATTATTCCCGGTCGGGCCCGGCGAGACCACCGATAAAGCGGGCCCCGTACTCTGGAAGCAAGACGGACGCCGATTTATCGGACCCGGTCTCCGCCAAATCCGTCTCCGGTTTACTCATCATGTCTTCCTAACAGACTGTTTCGCTCTCTGTGGCTTTGTTAAAGCGTAGAAAGATAAGCTGTGACAAAATCCCGTTTTGCTGAAGCCTAATGCTCTCGGCATCATGCTTCAACAGCTCCTTGGCACGGCAGCACTGATCATAAGGTTAAGCCTGTCATCCAACGCGTTTTCTGAAGCTGACCAGATTTCTGCCTAACTGCAATGCTTGGAATTAAAGTATCAGTAAATATGACATTATAGATATCAGCTCTATCTAATGGAACGATGTCAATCACGCTGTTCAATTCGGCACTCTATATCACTTGCAATCTAAATGAATTTATATGATCTCTCTTAGTGGGTCTGCACTGTACTGAAATGCAAACTTAAGAGAAAGTATCCCATATTATCAAGTCCATGCTGAGATTCCTTTAGAGCAGCCGCAGGCAGGTGATGAGGAATCAACAAAAGTACACAACCGAGGCACAGAACCTGAACATGCTCACGAGCAGTACGATTAATGCTCAAATAGTCGCGCAGTGCGCTGAACTTGAATACTTTTCATAAAGAAACTGAGGGATGGGTGACCTCGGACTGAAGACTGACTCCTGTGCAGATCAGAGCCCGAAATCAAATAATGAACAAGGTGCAGATCATGCAACGACTACACTGTCCAAAGAGGCGAGGAGTATGAAGAAGGGAGAGGGAATAGTAGACACTGAAACGTCAAGAGATTCAACAAGTCTACTTATCCACGTCAATCACGCTGTCCCAATCGCCGCGTGCGGCTGGTTTCCGCCTATCCAAGGCTTTCCCGGCTGTTTCGCCTGCCTGTGCTTCACCACCATCCTGTCCATGACGAGATCGGCCAGCTGCAGCAGGCTGATGTCGGTGTTGGCCTCCATGGTCGAGAGATGGACGCCAAAGTGCTGTTGGATCCAAGCCGTCAGCTCGACGGCGGCGAAGGAGTCCAGGCCCAGTGAGTTGATGTTTCTTGTGAGCGACAACTGCTTCAGCGGCGTCACTAGCACTTGGTGGACGGCCCTGCCGAGACAAAATGCCAGTGACTCCCGTCGGGTGTCGGTCACGAGCCCAACAGGGGACTCCTTTGCCCAGGAGATGATGTCCTGTGTCTCTCTCCTGATGGCATCGGCGGCACTCGCGCCGCCGAGTCGATCGCTTCCATCAGATACCAATCCCGAACCCTTGGCCATACGGGGGTCGCGATTCCATACGACGGACCGGGTTGCGGCGTCGGCCTGCGGATCCCGCGCTAGGCCTACAACGAGCTGCGGCTGGGCGGAGGGGCTGACGGCGATGCTCACGGCCTGTAGGACCGCCTCTTCTCCCAGGAACACGTAGCCGGCCTTGCGGAACTGCGCCGACAGCGCCTTGTCGCGCGCCACCGCGCCTACATCGCCAACGATGCCGAGGTCCAGCACGCTAGCTGGGAGACCGAGGCCGCGGCGATACAACGCGAAGGCGTCGAGAAAGGCATTGGCCGCGTTGTAGTTGGCCTGGCCGCGCTGGCCCACGATGCCGCTGACGGAGCTGAAGAGGACGAAGAAATCGAGCCTTTCCCGCCGGCGGCGGCGCAAAGTGTTGTGCAAGTTCCAGGCCCCGCCCACCTTGGGGTCCATGACGGCGGTCCAGTCGTCCCAGGTCATGTCCGTTAGCGGCCGGTCACGGAGGACCATCGGCATGTGGAAGACGCCGGCGAGCCCGCGAGGAGCAGAGTGATCGGCTGCCGCGACGGCGTGCTCGACAGCCAGGCGGTCTTCTGCGCACCCGCTTACGCGGACGGCGGCGCAGCCCATGAAGGCCAACTCATCCACCAAAGCAAGCGTAGCCTCTTCGGGCTCGGCGGCAGAGCGAGAAAATAGCACGAGGTGGCGTGCCCCCCGTGCGGCCATCCAGCGGCAGACGGACCTCCCGAGCCCGCCGAGGCCACCGACCAGCAGATAGCTTGCGTCCTCGCGGAACGACACAAGTCCCGGACCGCCAATGTGGTCCGCGGTATCCGCTTCCACAGAGCTGGCAGCGTCATCGAGGGACGACCATGTCATTCGGGGAATCAGCACAGCCCCGTCCGGCGTGACGCCGAGCTCGCGATCCATGTCCGGCCTGTCATGCTGCAGGATCTCCGACCCCGGTTCGGGGCCGAGCTGGGTTAAGCTGTCGACGATGCGAGCTACGGCGTCGGCCGCGATCCGGATGGGCGTGTTGACCCTGTCAAGTTCGATCGTGGTGAAGTCTAGTGCCGGGTTCTCGGTGCATGCGGTGCGCGTGAGACCGATCAGCCACGCTGGGTCGGGCCGATGACACAGAGATGCCGGTCCTGTACTACCCGGCTGGAGGGGCGGGAGAAGCCAGACGCGGGGTTGCCGAGCCGCGAGGAGGCTGTCAATGTAGCTTCTGAAGGACTTAGCAGTGAGCGTTTCCTCTGCCGGCGACTGTTCCAGGTGCAGCATCGATACGATGACGGTTTGTTCGTTGTCATCGTCATAGAAAGATAGCGGCTCGCCCCCGGAGTGACAAACGCGAATCTCGGAGCGTAAGTCGGACTCTTCCAAAGCGCTCTGGAGTGACCGGGCCAGCTCTTCGAGTGCGGGTGTTGCGAGTATGATGACGACACGTCGCTGTCTCGAGCCGGCGTGTTTCCTGTGACCGGGTAGCAAAGCTCTCGCCGCGTGAAATCCTTTGTTTGTACTATCGGAGGAGGGAGAACGCCGGCGCACAAGTCCGAAGCCGAGCTGCTCCAGCTTCCTGTCGGTCTCAGTCTCAGTCTTGGCATCGCCACTATACCGGTCGACCAGGAACCATCCCCCGGGATTAACGGGCAAAGGACTTTCGTAAGGAGCCGAGATGGAGCACAGCCTGGTCAAGGCGGCGGGCCCATCGACGAGAACAAGGTCGAAACCGCTATGATTTCCCAGCTGGGTCGAGAGGATTTTAGACATGTCCAGCCACGTGGGAGCGATTTTCACATGATATTGTTCGCCCTCTTGCAGAGAAAGCTGAGCCAGACCCAGCTCTGCCGTCGTGGCGGCCGCGTACGTCAGGGATGCCAATACGTTGCCGTTGGACATGGCCTGGGTCTCGAGGGCTCGCATGACGGCGGAGACCAGGGCCACGTCGCCGTCGCGAGCGAAGACGCAGACGCGAACGCGCGGGTTCTTGAAGGCGAGCAGCCGGGCCATCTCAACCACTGAATCGACCCTGTCCATACTAACAAGTTCGGCGTCCGGGGCCCATTCAAAGACGGACGCAAGATGGGGCTGCGTTGTCGGCAGAGGGGCGTCGGGGGTGTGCCGGGCCCGCGGCGGTTTGGCCATGAACTTGACGTTTCGCATGGAAAGCCGGGGAAGAATATCATCGTCGTGAGAGCTTTCGCCGCTGTTGGCAGTGGCGGTGACGCTGCCTTGTAGGCTTCTACCTTTCCGCAACCAACTGACCTCGGCGCGCATCTTTAGTCTCACATCCCGAGCCTGGGGGCTGTTTCCCCTGTTCTGCAGCAGACGTGTGGTATCTGCTTCCACCGAAATCTCCTCAATGTAGGTTGGTAGCAAGAGTAGGTCGCACTTTTCGCCGAGCCCCTGGCACATGGCGACTAGGTTCAACTGGAGCCCCATGTCCAAGAAGGCCGGATGCAGCGCATACCCTGCTTCGTCTTCGTCTTCGTCGTAGTCGCAAACACTGGCCGATGCCAACAGACGTGAGGTGGACGCTGTGATGTCTTGGAGGCCCTGCAGCGAGGGGCCGTACGACAGGCCGACCGAGTCGGCGATGGAGTACCACTCGGCGGAGTCAACGGTCCGTGCATCGGTGTCACCGCCACCGTCAAGGCCGATCCGGAGACCCACAGCGGGACCGCAATCGGCGCCGATGCCGGTGCCGCCACGACACGGCTTCCCGTTCGAGAATGCGGCCAAAGCGACACCACTCGTGGCCACCAAGCCCCGGCAGTGGCTGGTCCATCGGCCACCATCACGATCTGGCACCAAGGCCATGATATGGAAATCATACCATTTGCCGTCCGGGCAGTTGTCCTCGAAGGCGCCATTGTCCGAGTCTTGGCCTTGGTTTTGAGCCTGCGAGAGCCTTGTGAAGAGCTCGAATGCTGATCCCTGTGGCACGACTAGCGGCGTCTTGAACGAAACGTTACGAATGACGTAACTCTTATCAGCAACATGGCCGGCCCCAAGCCGATTGACAGCCTCGCCCGCTATGGAGATGTAGCCGGCGGCTGGAAAGATTACCTGGCCATCGATGACGTGGTGGCCCAGCCATACGGGATGGTCGTCGGGCTCAAGAACACAGCGCCAGCACGGCTCGAGATCGGTGGCGTCCGGAACCCGGGCGCCAAGCAGCTCGTGAGGGAGATGCCGCGCGCTCTTGTAAACGCTGGCCACGCGCGGCGGATCCAGATACTGCGTGCCGTGGTGCCATGCATAAGGAGGCAGGTCTGTCAGGCAATGTGGAGCAGGAGAGGCAGACCCATCTGATCTGAAGATGGACTCCATGTTCGCCTCCGTGAGAGCTCCGCGCACGAAAAGCTCCCCGACCGTTCGTAGCAGGGCCTCGTCGGACCTTTCGCCCCGGTGCAGGGTCGCGATGTGCAGAGTTTGTGGCTCGGACGTTGTGGATAATGACGATAACGTCTCCGAGATAGGCTTTCTGAGTGCGGGATGGGGCCCAATTTCAAGAAGGAGGAGCTGACTGTTGTTGTTGGTACTGGTGTTTGCCGGGTTGTTGGGCAAGCTCTCGCAGCTAACCAGCTGTTCTAAAGCCTGCCGGAACAATCTAAATTCAAGGTCAGCTAATCATTGTTCCATAAAATTTCATTTGCCTGTGTAATCTTCATTGAGACAAGGAAAAAATGTGGCTTACACGGGCTTCTCGAGGCTGTCTTTCCAGTATCGCGCGCTTCCCACCAGCTTCGCGGCGTCTTCTTCGAAGGACCCCGAGATGCTGCTATACAGCGGAGGAGAATACAAGGGTCGGCTGCTGGTCTCTACTCCATCGAGAAACGGTCTCAGCAGCTCCTCGTACTTGAGCGCGCTCGGCCCAACGTGATGCGAGTGGAAGGCCGTTCGGACCCGGAGCGCGTGGCAACGGATGAGCGGGTCCGCCTCGGCAACCTTTCGAAGGGTTTCCTGTACCGCATCTGCATCGCCAGAAACGGTCGTGTTTCTCGGACTGTTATGGCAGGCAACGACAGCGCCGGGACTGAGAAACTTTTCAGCCTGCATGGCTCCCAAGCCGATTGTGGCCATCATGCCCGGCTGCCGCGGCCGCGGCTTGCCATTCTCATCCCGCAGTTCATCCAGTACCATGCCTCGCAGATAGGCTACGATGATGGCCTTGCGGGCTGAAAGGAAGCCTGCCGCATAGGCCGAGGCGACTTCGCCGCTCGAGTGGCCGACAACGGCCGCGGGCAAGACGCCCCAGGCCCGGAGCATGTTGACCAGACCGATCTGGACGGCGGTGCAACAGGGCAACGAGTATCTAGTCTCCTCTATGAGGCTGTCCGGAGCTGGTTTAGAAAGCTCTTCTGTGTTGAGTAAGCGGCGGGTTCATTTCAGTTTAATGCAGGGACAAAGACAGACGCGAAACCAAGCCCGGAAAACAATCACTCCATATCGGACGCCGTGTTCGCTGACTTATGAAAACGTGCGAGGGGCTTACCAAAAAGAGTCCATTTGGGTGCCAGAGCCTCCGGTAGGGTCTTCAGGCACTGGTCCAGGTAGCGGATGCTGTCGGCAAACACATTGTTATCGCGGAGCAGCTCGTAACCCATATGAGCATACTGAGCGCCCTGTCCTGTGAAGACAAAGGCGACACGGGGCGGCGGCGTCTTGTCTTGAATCTGGCCGGAATGATCTGCGTCGCCGAAACTCAGCAAACCGCTCTCGGCTGCTTTTGTCTTGCCCTCATCCTCATTTTCGGGGTCTTGTTGCACTCGAACCACAGTATACGTCCGCAGAGGGAAGTGATGGCGTCGGCAACCGAGCGTATAGGCCAAATCATGTAGAAGACTGCCCACGTCATGACGCGAGGCGGGCAGGCGTTCTAGAAGGTAGTTTCGATGGTTGAGGACCTGCTTCTGCAGCGACCAAGGGTGGGTGGCGCTGAAAAGGAGCAAGACGCGGGCCGCCTCGGTAGGAACCCGAGGCACCAGAGACTTGGACGGTCTGCCGTCTTCGACAATGACGTGGGCATTGGAGCCGCCCACTCCAAAGGAGTTGACGCTGACCCGTTTCTTGCGGCCGTCAGGCCACGGCAGAGGGTTGACCGGGACTCGGAGCTTAGCCGCCTGCCAGGGGACTATAGATAAAGGTGAGCTACATGGTTTGGAATGTGGAGCAAGGTTAAGAAGGAGACGGAAGACGGAGACGGATAAGGAGAATGAGAGTGAAGGTCAAAGTGAAAGTGGGCATGCAGGTGAAAGCGAAGGTGAAACTAAGAGTGAAAGTGAAAGTGAAAGTGAAAGTGAAAGTGAAAGTGAAATTGGGAATGAGACTTGGTGTAAAATTAAGATTCAGAGTCGATTCGAGAGTTAGAAGGGAAGCTAGAGTGACAACGAAAGTGAAAGCGAGAGTGAGAGGAAGCCTGAGATTGAGATTAAAACGTACTGAGAGGGTTGGGCGTGTTGAAAAAAATGTTGGGCGGTATCACGCCGTGCTCTAGCGATAGCACGGCCTTGATCAGGGCTGTGAGACCAGCCGCGCCCTCCGAGTGGCCGACATTGGGTTTGACGCTGCCAACGACAATGCCGTTGCGGCCAAAAACGTTGGCAACGGAACGCATCTCGATGGGGTCGCCAACGGCGGTGCCTGTTCCGTGACACTCGATCCACGCCGTGTCCCCGAACTGCGAGTCCGGGATGCCCGCCAGCGCGTACGTCTTGCGGATCAGCAACTCCTGCGCCGCAGCGTCCGGCTTGAGCTGCCCGACCTTGCGGCCGTCATGGCCCGTGGCGCTGGCTCGCACCAGCGCCCGGATGGGGTCGCCGGCTCGCTCGGCGTCCGAGAGCCGCCGCAGGAAAACGGCGTTGACGGCCTCGCCGCGGCCGTAACCGTTGGCGGCTGCGTCAAAGGTTCTGCAGCAGCCCGAGGGGCTCAGAAGGCCCTGCGCCGTGTACAGCAGCGTCATGAGTGGCGAGGTGATGAGGTTGACGCCCAGCACGACAGCGGCAGCGCACTCGCCGGCACGCAGGCTGTGGCAGGCCATATCGAGCGCCACTAGGCTGGCAGAACAGCCCGTCTTGACGACAATGCTGGGACCTTGCCAGTCCATGGCAAAGCTGACGCGGTTCGCCTGGAGGAAGTCGAGGAAGCCCGTGCCGCGGTATAGGCCGGCCAGCTGGCTGTCCATGACGTTCTCCTGGAGCCAATCCTCGCCGAAGACGCCAACAAAGACGCCAACATCCTTCCGTGCAGCAAAGTCTGAGGTCGTCTCTGGCGTGCCGATGGCAATGCCGGATGTAGTGCTGGTGCCGGTGTTGCCGCCGAACAGGTTCCGGGCGGCGCCAGCGTTCTCGGCGCACTCATAGGCGACTTCGAGGAGCTGACGCTGCATTGGGTCCATGCGGGAAGCCTCTTTGGCCCCGACAGGGAAGAAGCTGGGATCAAAGTCTCCCATCGACACGTGGTTTAGTAGATATGCCTGCGGTGCCTGGAGGGTGTTCTTGGCGGGCGTGTCACTCTGGAAGCCGGCGGCATCGAAACGCCCGGTGGCCGCGGGAGACCTTTCTTTGTCGCTGGTGCCGTTGCTGCTGCTGCGCGGCCAATCAACCAGCCCATTGCGCTTGGCTATCAGCATGTCCCAGAACTCAGCCGGGGTGCGCACCTCGCCGGGCAGGCGGGCGGCCATACCACAGATGGCGATAGGCTCCGGAGTGGCGGCCGCCGGCATGGTTTGGATTAGGGGTGAATGGATGTGAGTGATTCCCTCGGTGTTTGATGATAGCAAAAGGCTGTGGGAGGTAAGGAACCGATGAAATATGGTTGCTAATCAGTAGGTAAGTAGGACAATGACAATTTAAGAAGACTGGTAGTAGGCATGCGTGGGTACGGTCTGCCGAATTAATCATTTACGTCATGGTATGAGATACAGTAGAAGTAGTAGTAGGTTTACATAGCCAACGTACGAACAAGCAAAACCTTTACCTGTTGTTATTCTATACTAACAACAACGCAGCTGGTGGAGCTCCACACGGTGTATTGATCGGAATAACACCTCCAACCCCGAATCACCATGCTGCCGCTGGTTCTTCTCAAACGGCTGTCCGTTGATTGAGTTTGCTATATATGCTTTTGCCTCCGCTGATACTCCGATGGGCCGGAAGTTTCTCAGTAACCACTTCTGGGGTGCCTATGTTTTTCTACGCCGAGGCCACAATGGGGACGGGAATTTAGGAAAGTTGAAGAAAAATAGTCCTTCTGCGCATAGGATTTGATTCGCGAACGCATCCAGCTACTGCCACATAATATCTCTGCTCTAATCATGAGGTAGTAAACTGATATGAGTGCCATGTATACCTGTTACTTTGTGAATCTAACTTAATTCTCACAGGAGAGAACTACTATACCGTAGCAGGACCGCCATTGGTCCATCGCGGCCTACTCATCACCTCCTACTCATCACCTCATGTAATGTGTTCTCATGTACTGTCAAGGTAATTGGCAAACCGCTCATAGTAGTCAGACAGCTTTGGTAAGACTAGACATTGTATTGGGCCTCTATTCAGGCCTTCCTTAGATATAGCCATGGGTCTATACATGTTTGATAAGAAGACGCCTGTAACTCAAGGGCTCAAACGCATCTACTTTGAAGTTTTCGTTCTTCTCAGGATGAATCGGCTTGCAGTAGGATCCCATACCCTCTCAATGCAATCACAACCCATCCGGTGCGCATGACATCTCGCATGGCAGAGTGTGCTCGGATAAAATGAGTAAGAGGAGAAGAGGAACCAGCACATCTCAGGGCAAAACAGTACGCCACAACCTGCCGAACGCCCCCTTGAGGGCAGCGCCTCCCCGGGCCGCGTCCACACTGCGCTCTTCGTCCGCAGCCCACTCGCGTAGGGCATCCCAATCCCGGCACCACGCCTGCTGTCCGTCCGTGAGGTGTCCGGACCCGAAGCCGTTCACGAAGGAGAGCGGCGTCGCGTCCGTCGTGCATTGCACAGCTTCCGCCAAGACGTTGAGGCAGTAGGCCACTTGCTCGGGCGGCCAGTGCCAGACGTCGTGGTCGTCGTCATCATCTCCCTTCTTGTTCCCGTTGGTCTTGGTCTTGTGTGTGGCGTCTGTGATGTTCGTTTCACGGTAGATGCTGGCTCCGTAGGCTTCCAGTAGGACAATCTGCCACGAGATCAGGTCAGAAGAACGAGGGGAAGATGCGGCGTCAGCAAGCGGAAAGACACGGTAAGCTTACTATGCAGCGCATTTGGTATAGACCTCGTATGAAGTAGACTTGGTCTTGGCCCATGCTAGGCGGCGTGAATGTTGCCTGCAAGATGGACTTGCTGCCGTCGTCATGGACCCAGCGGGCGTGACGGCCGTTGATGCGGACCACTGAAGCTGTCTCTCTACTGATCAGAGCCTCTTCCCATAATTGCCGGGCGGGAAGGGGATCGTCCGTCACTTACAGTGCGTCTGTATCAGCCTCTCGACGGTCTCTCTCGTCTTAATCTCGCTCGCAAACACGTTGTCCGGTATGTGGTACGGGTTGCTTTCGTTACGTACAAAAGTCCTCCAGCGTGGCGGCGCGCCCACAGAGGCCGGGACGAAGCCGTTTGGATCATTCCCAAGAGGCGCCGGGAGCCAGAGGCTGACCTTGGCCGTCGCCAGTACCAGGATTGTCATAGCTAGGGAGTAAACACATAGTAAGATGACCAAGAAGCACCCGCACCAGGTCCTAAGACCGTTCTTTGGTCTTACGTTGTGGCCGTCCAACGACATATCGACCACTTCACAGGGCGACGACGTGGTGAGGCTCACGTAGGCGACATTGCCCCGCCGGTCGCACTTCCAGAACCGCATATTCCTGAAGAACTATTGTGCTACTCAACACAAATGCCCCATAATCCAAGTACAAGCGGGTGACGGAGCTATGTTCACCAACCTGCTCCTCCAATGAGCTTCCAACTTAGTTAGTGATGCTACAGGAAGTGTTCGTTCCAGAACGGGTCAGAACAACAGCCCGCCCATCCACATGACCCCTGCCCACCAATCGAACTACCCGTAATTTTCTTGCTCTCTGAACAGAGCAATCGCCATGACAAAAGCCTGACAGCCACCAGCGCTGCTAGTGACAAGGTTCTTTTGCGATAGGTGAGCGGCCCGGCGCTGCCCTGACCAGCGAGGAGCTTTAGGTTCCGGTCGGCCCCGTAGCTTAAAAGCCCGTACAGCCGCCCTCCCCGGGAACTTTAACTTAATCATCGGCTCGCAATGTTTCTTCTACGAGCGGTGCAAGTAGTCACCGATGGCAATGTATTCGCTGTGGCGGTGAGCGAAAGGTCATTCGTTGTGGACTGGGAGGAAGATGTGCTGAGGTTCAGTTGTGTAGTCTTCAAAGCTAAGTAGGGAGCAAGAAAAAGTTGAAGGCACAACTTATCAACAGAGTGATAGAATAGAACCTACCTTATGGTGCCTTTTGGGAAAACACCATTATGAATTGGCGTTCGCAACAAGATGAATCCGATTACCACCCATTCTCAACTCCAGCCACGGAGGCAGTAGTACTCAGCAGCCGCCGAAGGCGGCCTATACTCAATACGGCATCGACTTGTGTCTTACTGCTGGCATTAGTAATGACCGCAGCATGGCTCTACAACATGCTCCGCGATACGGTTATGAAGGGAGGTCTTTTTCGAAGCTGCAACAGCTGTCCGCAGCTCGACATGTCCGGATACTTGTGCGCACCAAACGGCGCCAGGCCAGAAGTTGCATATGAACGTGGATGCGCGTGGGATCCCATCAGCTTCCACTGGTACCGGCGTGAGCTTGTCGAGGACCCTGACAACCAGGAGCTGATCCGCGGGTTCCTCGACGCGGGGCCGTGGCACCGGTTCTACGACGCCGAGGGAATCGTCGAGGTCGACCCGGCAAACCGCGTCCTGACGACTCTATGGCTAACGAAGCGCGAGCACGTCGTTCACTGCATGTACACGCTGCGTCAGACGCACCTGTGGCTGACCAAGGGCTTCGATCCGCCCTTCAACTACAGCCACACCATCCACTGCACGTCGTACCTAGTCAACATCATCCTCGAGAGCCCAGTGCCCGATATGGATAAGCTGACCGTCCATGCTGTGCCTTACCCTTCAGACTGGCAGCTAGTAAGTACCCTATAGCTCCGGAAATGATTTAGAGCTGAACACGAATACAACCGTAGGTCAAGCCTAAATATCCATGTGACGAGGAAGGGTTGAGCTGCGTATCTTGGTGAAGAGGAACCAAAGCGAGAAGGCAGCGTCATGGGGGAGGCAGAGCTCCGGCCCGTCTGAGTCTGGATGAACAGGTCACACCCATCTATAAATTCAACGGTAGTTCATGCGTTCAAGACCAAACGAAACATCAACTTGATTGATTGGGGTATACATCAAGTACGTAGATTAAGCACCTGTAAACAGGAACAAGGTTCGTGCGTGATATTTCTCGATACCAGGCCTAGTTGCAAGATGAACATGTTTTTCATCCACTAAAACTTGATTGATCTGTTAGGATATGATCATGTATCCTCAACTCTAAGATTTCTCAGCACAGGAGAGCAGCAACCACGGCAGCCACGGCGGCGGGAGCAAACAGAAATGCCGTTGTGTTGCTAAGTCCCGTGTCCATGTGTTCGATCCCCAGACTAATGAGGCCGCTCGTCAAGACAGCCAGGCCCTGACCCACTGTGATGGCCATCTCGTGGATAGAAAAGAGGGTGGCCGACGACCGAGGGGTCGGTTGGTCACCGCCCTTCTCTTCGTGTACCACGGCTGTCTCGTACGAGATGATGGTGAACGGCACCCATACACTCAGGGGCGAGATGATCATAATGCTGGCAGCGCAGATGGGCGCCGCCGGGAACGAAGCCCGGAACACGACCGCGGCCAGCGTCGACACGGCCAGCGCCGAGAAAGCCAGAGCCCACACGCGCCGCAGCGCCACCATGTCCTCGTCCATGAACCCTCGAAGGGGCTTCGTCGACGCTGACGACGCGTCCCACAGCCGGACGACCGTCATCTGCAGGAGAACGGCGCCGACCTCGGCGATCAGAAGGACACGGACGCTGGCTCGTGCGCTGACGTCCGGCGCGACAGCTTCGGAGGCCCTTCCAAGAGTTGCAACATCTGGTTTCCATTTCGTCAGCCCGAAAGCACGGCGGAGCAGAGAGAAGCACTCAGTATCAGGGCTTGGGGCAAGGTAACAGCTTGCTTGCTGCGGAAGGGCGACGGTGAATGACATACAGCTGTCTTGAAGGTATTTGCTCAAGTAGTGAGAGACGGGGAACCACGCATACTGCGACAGGATCTGGATCTTGCATGTGCGGTTGATCCATGGTGGAAGATGTCGCGCCGCATCCCACAGCGTCCGCGGCACCGACAAGATGGCTGACACCGCCCCGAAGCGGTCGCTTTCTCCCCGGTCAACGGCCTGGCGACGCACGCTGGGTGGCTTGTGGATAGCCCATAAGGGAAAGATGCTGAGCGTGATGAGGATGGCGCACACAGCGGTGATGGCCTTGAAGGAAGGCGTCACGACGCCGACGACAAGCGTGATGATGGCCCCTGAGGCGGACATGAGACCGCTCGCGAGGTTGAAGACTGGCTGCTGCCGGGGTGGGATGTTGTCGATAGCCATGGCGCGGTAGCCAACGACGGAAGCACGCGCGCTGATACAGCCCATGTAGACGGCGGCAGCGCTCACCCATTTTGTAGCGGCAGGGTTGCCGCCGACGAGGTCGCGGGACCACGCCAAGATGATCTGGCAAGCGGCCATGGCAACGCAGCCGGTTGTGAAAAGGCCGAGGCGGCGGCCGGAGCGGTCGCTCAGGACGCCCATGATGGGTGCCACCGTCAGGCCAGACAAAGGGCCAGCGAGGAGGACCAGCGAGACTTGGGAGACGGCAAAACCAACCTCTGATGTTAGGTATGGCTGAAATGAATCAATTGCAAATCAGCTTGCGGTCCTTTGATTTCGTGATTCAACTAGCGTTTCAATTCCTCCGACCGACTTACTATTAGGTAGACGGTAAACATGGTGAAGAAGGATTGAAGACTGTATACATGCTCAGCTATTTGTCACAAATTTCTTTACTCCCACGGATTTTGCCGTGTGGTATTACTGACGGCATCGAGGACGCAGAATAGGCCAAGATAACCCAGAGACTAGTGTGAGGCCTCTCGCCAGCCGGCTTATTGGCGGATACATCGGCGCATGTGCTTGTGCTGCCCACGACAAGGGGAATGTCGATGGGATGGTCAGTTGATTCGAAACTCTTCATTCTTGCAACAGAGGGGGGCTGAACAGTAATAGGTGAGTCACCAGTCTCCTTCTCTCTCCCTGCGTACGTGTGTGCGCGCGCGTGTGTGTATGTGTGTGTTTAATGTCTTTTGATGAGAGTTGGCTGGTCTCGGTTCCTCGAGGGGAGTTTAACGTTTGAAGTAAAATCAGACCAGCCGTCCCATTTCGTTCGCTTTACTCTGATTTTGGATAGGTAGTTAATAAAGCACCCCGCTTTTGGCCCATTTACACATGACTATGGGGTTGCAAAAACAAACACTCTACTCATTCTACATGGAACATTTATCCAATGAGGCATCTCGTCTGTGTTTGATAGTATATGGTGTTTTGACGAAGCACGACGAGTCAAGTGTTCTCAATCTCAACTACGGGAGGCCCAGCTCGAAGGCACACGGTTATCAGACAAATGAGGGAAAAACACGATGGTAAACTTCATACGGAGGTACCTACTGGTATGCGTTCTTCCTGGCTTTCGCTGCTACCAATCACAAAATCCGACTGACAACGATTTGAATCGATGTAAAGAAAGAGACATTGAGCGGCGACGCGCCTCTGTATAACCGGCTGGACGATGATGAGAGTGGAAACAGAAACTTGGTCAGCAAAGAGGAACTCGATCGGCCCTCTACTAATAAGTCGGTGGCAACAAAGCTGAGCTTCTTCATCTTGGGATTCCTTGTGGCCATGACCATCAGTGCCATCATTGCCTTTCTCGTCCCTGTGGGTTTGCACGACGGTCTACGTTGCGCGGAATCTCCGTAGCATTCAAAATGCAAAGATGAGTTGGCGAGAACACTGTGTATGCTACGGCGAATGGATGGAAGAAATACCCTTTGCAAATGAAGGGCTTCGCGTGCCTACGACATCGTGTCAAGAATCAGATAGCTGAACCAGAAGCTTGCCCATGACCTTGCCACAGCGGAAAAGATCCCCAAACGCCTCGGCCGCCTTATCCAGCCCGCGGACTACATACAGCGGCGCGATCCTCGGGAGCCCGCCGTCCCTTTTTATGCCTTCCTGCATTTGCTGCTGGAAGCTCGCCATATACTTGCCGGCCAGATCGGTGACGAGGAACCCACTGATTGTCAGCCTTTTATAGACGACGGGCTGCCAGAGCCACCGAGCATTCGGTACCGTAGCGCAGCCAAGCTCGTCATCGGCGCCTCCAATGTTGCCATACTCGTCGATGGCGTCGCACACGACGATCCGCCCGTGGACTTTCATGCATGCCGCTGCCGCGCGCAACTGGGCACCGCCAACACTTGCAAAGTGGATATCGAGCCCTTCCGGGGCGGCGCGGCGCAACAACGACTCACCCGTCTCGTGGCTGTCTTGGCGGTTGAAGACAAAAGCATCGTCGAATATGCCAGTTTGTCGGAGCCAGTCGACCTTGTCGATTGAGCCGGCCGATCCCACGACGCGGAGCCCATCTCGCTTGCTAAAATAAGCCACCGTCAAGCCGACCGTGCCTGCTGCTGAGCTGACGAAGATGGTTTCGCCGGGCTTAGGCCGGCCGCACTCGTAGAGGCCGGCGAAGCCCGTGAGTCCGGGCTGGATGTCCAGAGCATGATAGATTAGCGTGTCATTCTTTTCGCCCACAGATTCAGTGTGGTGTGTGTGTTTCAATACATGTCATAAGCCGAGGAGAAAAGGGATATGGAAACGAGGCCGGGCGCGGAAAAGGGGGTGGAGGTTCTAGAAAGCCCTTTTTACGGCGGGATACTTACAACACCAAGGACACCCAGCCAATGACCCGCATCAAGGCTGTACCCCTTCACACTTCCTCCGATGGGCACCACTAGACGACGATTAGCAGCAACTGACGGCTCGAGGATTACATATTGCGCCAAGGGGACCCTGGCGAGCCACACAGTCTCGCCGACTGGGAGGTCATGGACGGCGTCGGACCGCACGACGGTGCCTACGGCGCTCGTGCACAATGGCTCACCAATGGGCAGCGCGGGAGTGTAAGTCCAGGCGGAGGAGGAGTCCCTGAGCTGTGAGCGAAGAAATGGGTCAAGAGAGGCCAGCTGGATGCGGACCAGCACGCCCTCCCCGTCGGGCATGAGTAGCTCTTTCACTACCAGATCTTTCCCCGGCTGGGGAAAGCGCCCGGAGGGCACCGAACTGAAGATGAGTGTCGGATTAGACATATTAACGGCGTCGTAACCTTGCGGGTTTGGCACGGCATGTAACGATGCTCCCAGGGCGCGAGAAGTAAGTTGAGGTGACGTAACGGTCTGCGCAAAAAGGACTCTGCTGCTGGATTGTTCGGTCCCCCAAGTCAATGACATGGACGCCATGTACATCATTTTAGATGACGGCTAAGCACCTGCTCTTCTGCTTTCTTTTGTGGTTTCCGATTTCTTCCTAACTACTCTGCTATGCTGCTTTCACCCTTGCCTTGGGCCAAAAAAGTTCAAGTTGGGGCAGCCGGATCATCACGCATGGTCGAAAGTTAGACTTCAAGACTTCGGCTCCGGTGTTTATTTTGTAGGCCTTGTAAACTCTACTGCACTACCTGCACAGTCCCAGTGGCTACGGGGCTGTCTACGCCTTATTGGACATCTGAACGATCTATGGCATGTCATGAAAAATAGTGCAATAGTCAAACTTATTTGCGGAGACCAGAGCTCGAGTATCATCGAATTCCGATACAAGGTAATTCAACTACAATGGCTCCATCGACCAAGACTTTGTATGAGGCTCTCAACACCACAACCCGCGACGACATCACTGACGACGACAACGACTCCGGTGACGGATGCTGTTGTGATTGCGGTTGCCACAATAGAAGGCGGGCGTTGGGAAGACGTCTCCCTGCCCGCACCTTACTGTTCTTCGCCCTCACTGTCTGCACAATCGCCGCCTGCGCCTTCGCCCTCGGCGTCAAATCTTATCTAAGAATCTCACAGCCCGTGATCCCATTGGGTGCTGACCCATGGGGCCTCGTCCCCCAGGGTATCTACAGATCATGACAAGTCCATTACACCGCTATTCGTTACAGAATGTACACGGCTGACCCGAAGCAGAGGTGGGCCAGCCAGCGTCGTGGCGGTCATTCTACAACGACTCCCGGGACCCTTACTGGATGGACGAGGACACGTTCGACAACTTGGATGTCATCAGGCGCGTTGTCAGACGCCTCAAGTGGCTGCAGAATTGTAAGCACGTCGTCTCATCACGTTTGCCCATCGTCATCGTTATTGGACGCCGATCCAACTAACAGATCTTCTTTCAAAATGGGCAGCCACAAATATACGTGCCAACGGCCAGAAAACTAGATACCGGGATTGGGGCGGCAGGGAGAACGTGTTACCGTCCTACCATGGATCCACGCCTACCGAAGTGTTCGGCATACGATCTTTCCATGAAATTCATTGCATTGTATGTCTAGCCTACTCTTTGATCTGCAGGGTAATGAGGCTGACCTCTTGTCTTCCCGTTCACAGATTGTCATGGTCGAGGACTACGGCCTTCGCCTGCACGGCGAGCCCTCGCAGTGGACGCCAGGCCATGTCATGCACTGCATCAACACGATGCGGCAGCTTACACAGTGCATGGCTGACGCCACCCCGATATCTCTCGTTCATGGCGCGGAGAAACACCTCGGGGACGGCCAGCAGATGTGGTGCCGCGACTTTGACGGCCTCCGCCGTTGGGCTAACGCACCGGAGCGCGGCCTCCGCTACGCCATAGTCTCACCCCCGGGCACTAAGGACGTTTATGACGAGATTTGGCCTTATCCGGGAGACTCGGGCCCACCGGCAGACTTGTGGTAAGCCCTAAGTGAGGGCTGTTCATACAGACTTTTGCGTCAGGAAGTCCATTTTCCAGTTCTGAAAATGGCCAGAAAGGGATCAATATAGATAGTATAAGCCAGCCTCGTAAGCCTGTTCTCTACTAATTGCCTGCCACCAAGGAAGTCTGGGTGTCCAGTCCATGGTCTCATGTGATATAAATGCTGGGAGCGTTGTCCTCTTTCTATGATGCAACTCGAATGCTGGATTATAACGGATATACCATAACTCTGATACACGGTGTCACGGGTGTTCATCGGGAAATGCGCTCATTGAAAAGTGATCAACCTCACTCATACGTTCTTGTTGACGGGAGCGAGTATCCCTTAGATTACAAGATGAAAACCTGTCGTTCGTTTGCTTGTCACTCAAGCCAGGTTCAATCAACCATGATTTGAGGCGCGACCCCCGTCATCGGAATTCCAGCCTGTCCACTTCAACACACACATACTTGAAGACAGACTGAAAAGATTGAATGGCAATATTGTAACATTAGTGATAAGCAGAAACATGTTAAATGAGAAACAATAACATTGAGAGCAATAGTATTCCATAATGAAAATTGGAAATGTCTAGATGAAATGGGGGGTTTCACACACAATCACTCATCTCTTCCAAAACCACCTTTCCATTCGAGATATTGAAACACCCTTGGACTTCACACAATACAAAAACCCTGGCCAAACAACATACAAGAGCCGAAACGCCTCTTAATACTATGAGCGTCAGTCCAGCCCCTTCCAACCACCCTCGTCACGGCACTTAGTCAAGTCACATTCGTTCGACAACCTAGATACAGCCGTAACGTTGAGACCCGAGTCATAGTGGAAGGGCAGGGCACGTTCCGGGTCCTCAGCCCATCGCACAAGAGCGCGAAAGTCACGACACCGCGGCACACTGCTGGCCCAGCTAGCACGGCGGATCTCGCTCATGGGTACACTTCCAAACGGCTCCATATAGCCCTCAGCCGTACTGTCGGCCGAGCAGGCAATGGACCTGTACCATTTGTTGAAGCAGTGAATGACGTGGTGGTCATTCCATAATGGGCGGAACCCGTTGACCAGCAGCCCGTAATCGCGCAGCATCTCCATCATGCAGTGCATTTGGTGCAAGCCTGATATAACATAGGCCTCGGTGTTGTTGATGGTGATCTTGGGATAAAGGAATTGCTGCTTGCCCGAATCGTCAATGTAGACGCCGTATTGTGAGTTGGCCTTCACCCCTGTGGCGACATTTGCGTATTCTAGCTCCGCTATTCGCTGTTCCATCAGTGATACGTTGCTAAAGATGTCGTAGGGTATCGGCTCGGGCACATAGTAGCCGTAATTCAGGGGATCTGTGGCCGCGGTGACATGTTCAGGAACTAGTGGCTCGATATTTGACCAGGTTCGGGCCGCCGCGAGCACCACTGTCGGTCTGTAAAGACATGCCTGCCGCTGCGCCTCCAGGGCCCAAACGATGATGGCAAGGCAGAAGATGATCGCCCACTGGATCCACAAAATAGATTCGGCAAAGGATCTTATGGAGATTTTCGTCTGTTGTCGATTGCTTCTCTCCCGAGAATCAACACGGCCGGTGCATAGTTGGTGTTGACAGTTGTGACAGCTGAGGAGGCCATCCCTCTCGCTCAAAGGGGCTGCGGTGTTGTCTGGGTGTTCCTCTGACACTACGCCGCTAGTGAAGTCACCGCGGCCAGCATCAGTCATTGTTCGTTGTGGCCCTCCAGAAGTCTGAGGGCTTGCTTGAGGGATTCAGTTGTGGATAGTATCTGCAAAAGGCCAATGCCTCTGTTTCAGCCCAGCTCAGAAATACCCAGCTCCGCATGGAAGCGAGAAAACAATTAACAGTGAATGTTTAGAACGGAATCAGACACATACGTTCTCATCAGCAAACAGGGCGTAGTGGTGTCCCGGCGTGTCGATGACAGCTGTGACAAGCCCCGGCTGCGTCTCGCTCCATCCAAGATCGAATTGATGGCGCTGCGCGTCCAACCTGCACAAACCAAGGTTTCGGTCTCCGAGATGCTCGGGCTGGCCCGAAATCGGATCCGTAGCCTTGATAAGCACCGCCCGTGGAACCCGGCGGCAGGCCCATGAGGGCGGCAACCACGACGAGCAGAGCATGTGGCAGCGTACCAGCGAGACCAGGATTTCGTCACGGGTGTCAGGCGTTACGTTGGTGGGCATTGAGGGCGCAAGGTTAGAGTTTGCGCCGGAGCCGAGAGAGCGGGACGGCGAAAGGTAAATAGTATCGATCAGAATCAGGCCTGAGCACACGAGGCCTCGGCCTTCTGCGGCAAGCATGTGGGCCATCTGAATGGCGACGATGCCCCCAAACGACCACCCTGGTTACTTGTCAGATTGTGTGCAATGTTTGTCAAGCTTCGCGAACCTAAGTGTTCATGAACTCAGCAGCGTAAGTGTGCTGGAGCGGGAGGATTGAGTGAAATCTTAGACGGGCGAGCGGGGAGTACGGGTAGCATTGCATGGCTCACCTCCTAGAAGAATGTCTCCCCGGAGCATGACTTTCTTGACGAGTTTGATATAGTGTCGAGCCAATTGATCGACGCTTAGCCAGCTACCGCCTTCATGCCCGAAGTGAGGATCGCTAATGCCGTATACTTTGCGAGCGTCCCCCAGAAAGCCCAGCTTGAGGTAGCTTAAAATGTTGCCGCTAGCATCGTGGATGAGGAAGAGAGGAGCAGCGAGCGATCTAGCGCTGCCGTAGCTTTGACCTGCCGTCGCGTTCTGAATGAGGAAGGGATTCTTGCTCGTTGCCATTTCCATAAGGACGAGAAAGGAAAAGACCAGGGTCGGTGATACCCATGTAACGATGCAGAGGTCTGGGTTAGCCGACTGGTCTCTTGTATATTGCGCAAGCTTTTAATCGACTAACTGCCAGCCGCAAACGTTTCAAGTATGGCAGAACCACATTTTCAACTTCGTCCTTTTTCTGCCTCCCCGAAACGCGGAGGCCGGGTGCAAAGACCAGCTGCTCATTCTAAACGGAGGTGCTTGTTTTCGGACAAACGGGAGCACATGAGCAAACTTTACTTAGCAATTTCCACATATGCACGACATGGCCCTCGCCTTGGCTGGTGTGGAATGGTTCGCGAGGATACCAGAGGGACTTACTCAGCTACTACTGTACACAGTGCTGTTGAAGACTACACAGACCTTGGTCAAACGTTATCTTTGTGTCACCAGTTGAGAATCACGCGCGATACACAATAACCGATCTGAATATTAGGCGAGGGCTCCAGATGATGTGTGCATTAAAAAGCTACACCTATGTGATAAAACTAATGTTTTATTACCCTCCAGAACTCTGGTGCGTAGCAACACATAGCTAGGCTTGGCAACCTGATTGCTTTTGGTGCTGAGACGAGCTGACCGCTTCAATGAAACAGGTCCTCCGATAAATCTCGGACTTTTGATAACTTAGAGGCTTAATTCCTTCTCACTTTGCTCCACTAAGCACATGTTGCTGGTCGGCGTCCCCGGGTCTGGAATAGCCTTGGTGGCGCTCCTCTTGAATGATGTCCTTCGTCGCTTCGTAGACCTTGGTCATAACTGCCTGTAATGCCTCGAGCGTAATAGGGTCGCGGGGTGTCGTCCAGCCAAATTGGACTGGTAGGAACTCTTTCTCTGAAAATTGCCCTCCGTGTCAGCGTAGCCCAAAGTGACAAGATGCACAGAAATACCAAATCAGATAAAAAAGAAGGAGGGCCAAGAGGAGCAGAGGAACAGAGAAATTGAATCTTACCGAGAAAGTACGTCAGCCAAGTGCGATTCACCGTGCCAGCGACCCGGTCTCCCAGGGTCAGGTAGAACCCCGCCACCTCCCCAAGTCCACGGAAATTGTCTTCCAACCTCATCTCGAAGTCGACGTTGGTGCCTGCTGAGGTGCGAATCCGACCAAGTCGGGCGGCAGCGCCCTGTTTCACGGAGACGATGGGGTCGGGCCAGTACTGCAGTGTTTCCTTAAATACCTCGGGGTCGAATACACTCGGATCTCCAGAGCTGTTGTCCGGTCGCCTAAGACCACCAGTCAGTGTGTCATTTATGTTGGGACCAAGTCTTCTAAGATGTGTAGGTGGGGGATGGAATCTCACGTCAGGCTTGCGTCGTGCTCTATGATGCCGTGGCGGTTCAAGTGGTCGAGATCAAACGTGGCGGCGTTTGGGTCAGGGTTTGTCTTGATGGCGTGGTCAAAGAGTAGCTTAGACACGTAGGGATCGACGTTGATGCCGTCCCTCAAGGCACGCGTCGTGATTTCCAGCGATATGCCCCTGCCATTGGCGGGTAGAAAGTCGTGGTTTGCCAACGCATTCAGCATGGGACAGGGGCAGCGGACTGTTATCCAGCAGACTTATCAGCCATCCCTCATCTTCATTTACAGAACAGAATCCGGCCTCATACCGTCCCCAGGGCCTGGAGGGTGCCACCGGTCAAAGGAGCCATCATGGCTAGCAAGAGTGAGAGGGTACAAGAGTGAGAGCAGACGCAGGAACTGCGACAAGGCCATAGTTCTGTCAACGAGGTCGATAATCAACATAAACAAAGCCAACGACCATGAGCGACACGTGTTTGGAGAAGATGCTGGCTCTAATATCTAGCGAGCTTCCAATGCATGTCTTACGGCACGATTGGCAGATAGCCGGGTGCTGAAACATGGGATTGTTGTGCGATTGGAAAAGCTCCAGCTGCAATGCCTCGATCACGCAAAACTTATCCCATGTGCAGCAGGCTGTAGGTTCACAAAGCAGCTCCGGACCGGAAAGCTTCAGAAACCAAAATAAAGCTACCTAGGCCGACCAAGGGTCCATATCACTCTTTGATTTTAATCTGGCCTGCCTGAAGTGCTTTTTTGGAGTGTGTTGCGTAATAATAATGTGTGTGATTTCCAAGTATGCTTCCTATTGGAGGAGTGAGCGGATTATGGACTAGGAATTGAGAAGAGAATTCGTAGTCGATCGCATGCTGTGACCGCCACATTGGACATAAAGAGTATGAGTCACCTCATTATCTCAGGACACGCCCGCAAACTGGCAATTTAGTCTCGAGTATCTCTAAATACCAGCTCTCCAGATGTGCGATATTCAGGCGGTGGTAGCCCGGAACATCGGGTAAATCGGGTAAGGGGGCCTTATAAATCTCCTACGAAGAGATCTTTTCGTCCCGTACCATCAACCCATCGCTTAACCAACGGGCTTCGTGCTTACTACGTGCGCGACGACCTCCTGCACCGGCGTAGCAGTAGTGTCCTCCTCGGTCCCATCCTTGACAAACCAGCTTATGACAGCGATACAGGTGGCCGTGCCGGCCATCAGCCACCACGCGAGACCCCCGTTGCGACTGGCCTGGCTGGCTGCGTAGACATAACCGACTGCAAATGGGCCTATCGTTCGCGTCACTGCAGAAAGGGTCATGGCCAAGCCGTGGGTTGCGGCCAGGGCAGCCGGGCTTGGGGCAGAACTGCGTGACAAGTCCTATCAGCATGTGTTCTCGAGCAGAAGACACGTAGAATGGGAGGCCGGTATGGGACTCAACTTGTTGGTCATCAGGGTCGCTGAAGGCACCACCATGGCCGAAGTCAAGACCATGAGCAGCTGGACAACGGCGATGACAAGCCACATAAGAATAGGAAACTTGACGGTGACGGCGATGAGTGGAGAGAGAGCAAAGGCTAGAGCCGGGCACCACAGGAAGCACCGCAGGGTGCCGATCGGCTTCAGTTTGTAGCTGACACGCGGGTACACCCAAATTTGCAGTGGAAGCGCGGTGACAGCCAAGATCGTAAGGGTTAGGGCGATCTGGTAGGGCTGGAGACCGGCGCCGCCGGAGAACCGCAGCGGGGATGAGGAGTTCTCTTCTCCCTTCATGACGGCGGACGCGGGGGGATCACTGAGAAACAAAGGCCAGAGGGTGTTGTAACCAGCCGTGAGGCCGTCAAGCATCGCCTGGCAACTGGTCGCGAGAAGAACGTTGGCCGTGAGAGCTTTTCTAAGAGGCAACTTACTACCCGCGGGGGCCGGCGTGGGCTCACGTTTGCTGCGTTGAGCCTCGTCATCGGTCTGTGGCGACAAAAGAGGATCTGAGTCCTGAGTATCCTCTGAGTCCCGCGTGTTAGCGGGCTCGTAGCCAAACTTGAATTCTCCGCGAGACCTGTAGCGCCGCCAAAGCCTCATTACAGCCTTCTTGATGCGGATCCCGATGTCAGGTTGGTCTCTAAGGGCAGGCAACGTCTTTGTGATGGGGACACGGTCAGGTTAGCAAATCACACAACCAGGGCGGATACGAGAGACGCGCAGCAACAGCTAGTACTAGTGCCAGGGCAGAGCAGAAAGGAACAATAATTACCTCTTCCAATAAGAAGAAGACTGCCAAAAAGGCTCCGTAGATTATCCCACTCGCCATCAGCATGGGCGGTGCATACGTCCAACGACCCAAGAAGTCGTTAGTCGCTGCATGGCTTTGGGCATACGCGACCAAGAGCCCGGCAAGCGGAGGGCCGGCCAGGGCGCCAATGTTAAAGGCCAGAGGCAGCAGAAGAAATGCCTTGACGCGATGTCGCTTGCCAGGCACGATCTCTGGGATCATGGTGCGTACAACGAGCGTCCCGCCGCTGAACGTGCCTTCGATGATGCGGAGAACCATAGCCTGCGCGAAGCTGCGTATGAATCCAAAGCAGAGGGTGCTCGTGCCAAGGACGGCCATGCTCATCAGCAGGACGCCCTTGCGGCCAACTCGTGGAGAGTCGGCGACCCGGCTCGTGGGCAAGCTGACAAGCGCCACCATGGCCGTCAGAGCCGTCTGCATCCACGTGGCCTGACGCACAATCTCAGCCGATGAGAGCGAGGGATCTAAAGATTGAAGCTGATAGTATATGTAGGTCTGCCTCAGAAGCGCCCTGGTCAGTTTTTCTTGCTCCTTGAAGGAAACGGGGTGAAACAAACACTGAAGCTTGTCCGCGTGATGGGTTCGGACAACCGAGACAGGCAAAGCACCAGAAGCTGGTCTTTGTGTGGCATCGTCCTCCATGACGAGCCTTCTTCGAAAGAAACGGCGGTAGCTTGAGCCATGATTGCTCTTTGATTCACGGGGTAACAGCAGCAGATCTGAGAGTTTTGGCTTCGACTTTGCTAAGCGAACAATAATCAAAGTCGTTGCATCTAGAGTGCACATAGAAGCAGGGGCAGGCTCAGGGCCAACTTTTGTGATTAGCCTCATGGAAAAGCCATTACAAAGAAACCCCCTCTCGTCTGTTAAGCGGCACTCAAGACCCCGAAGCCCTATCGCACCCCAACGAATCACATTTATCCCTCATAAGACCTCAATACTTGAGTTTGAGTGCGAGAAACTAATACGGAGGACGTCCAAACCTAGCCGTCCGATAAGGAAAACAGGGTAGGACGGCCCGCCACATGCTCCAAGCGGAGAATAACAACAATCCCATGGTAATTACTCTTTGCCATCTACGCCTTGAGTCCATAGTTGTAGCATCCAGACACACGTTTGCCCCGCACTCTCCATTCTGTATTTCCAGCTGCACTTCCTCTTAGGTTGAAAGGCCTATCTGATGTAAGCTTACGAAGGTAAGCTTAACAAAAAACCTCAACTGCTTACCAAGACCGGCATCGTCTCAATACCTTGCTCGCTCAAGTCACTAGATTATGGACGAGTTTGAAGAAGAGGATATTCATCTACTGGAGTCTTTTCTAGGCCAAAAGGAGCATAAGAGGCTTCGCCGTCGACGGCTATGCGGCCTTCTCAGTTGGGAGACTGTGGCTGCCCTCGGATCGGTCTCTGTGCTTGCTGCCGTCGTCTACCTGCTTCGATATTCGCCTTTCACGGATGGGCGACCTTTCGAGAGTAAACAAGATCCTCTCGCAGTGGGACCGCCATGTGGCCCGTCATGGACGCAGGCTGAGGCCGCTGGGTGCGTGTACGACCTGCTTATGAGTGCCTGGGTGCCCCCGCATTGTCACGACGCAGACCTCTATCGTCAGTACGTGGCGGACGTCAACAGCACTTTCTATTTGGACCGGCAGCAGGAGAGCCGAGTCGCGTGGGACGTCGTTCTGAGCGGCCGCCATCCTGAACCAGGGCTCTGGACCGACGGCGGATTCCACCATCTACACTGCACCTACATCTGGGAACGCCAGCACCGGGCCTATAAGCACGCCGCCGCTACCGGGGAGCCAATGGTTCTGGATTCACACTGCCGAAATGACACGCACACTTCTCACTGCATCTGGTGGAATGGACGGCCGAGGGCGTGGGAGATCGATAAACCTAACATCACACGAATCTACCCCCCTAGAGAACCAATTCGATGCCTGGTCGATGTCTAGGTGTGACTCCCCGGGAGAGAAGCTGGGAGATGGATGTCAAGATTCTACTTATATGCCATTTTGTCATTAGACGCACAAAGTAGTATTGAAGATCTCTTGATTGTGAGCGATGTTGTAATAATATGACGTAGAAGTACTCAGATATAACATCTCAATTCAACATTTCATTTTTGACATGAGTATGTATTCAAAAACGGCCTAACTCAGAATTGTCCACTAGTCCGTCATCTAGGCTTCTACTAGGGCTGCCACGTGCTTCGTGTCGCCTAACTCACCAGACTGACTTGTCTACCGGCTTCCCAGCGATAGAGCCGTTGCGGTAGATGGGCATGAAGTGGTCTGTATCGTTCGAGTCCAGCTCATAGTGGAAATTGTGGTCTCGCACCGGGTCGTTGACCCAGTCAACCAGCGCGCCGAAGTCGCGGCACCAGTTCTGCTGGCCATCGGTGCGGTGGCCGTCCGGCACGACGTAGGCAAAGGGGCGGGAGTCGGCGAGGCAAGTCGCCGCCTGCGTCATCGTGTTGAGGCAGTGGGCAATGTGGTCGCCGTCCCACTGCGAGGGGCGGTTGTGCCGTGCCCAGCCGACGGATTCGAGAAGGACATACTGTAAAATGTCAACATACAAGGAACGTCAGAACAACTGACGGTCTGTCATACGTACCACGCAGTGGATCTGATGAAAGGCTTGGATGCCGTATAGCTCGAGGCCAAACTGACCGGCCTCGGGAGGCAACTCTTTGCGCACGCCATCGTAGGCAAGGTACGTTGCCTTTTGGCCATTGGAATGAATAAAAACGTCTGTCGCTGGTCAGAGAACGATGCTGAGCTGGGTCAGATGGGCATACCATTGTGAACGGCTCTCAGGCGCTCTGCCGACTCTTGTATGTTCTCCCAGCTGTCGAAGGTTTTGGGGGATATGTAGAATTGGTCTTTCTCATCCCACTTGGTCCAGCGAAGTGGATAGCCAATCTCTGGTTCGTTTCATCAGTCATACTCACAGTAACACCATAACACAAGTCCTTTTGATTTCGCTACACAGGTGTTGATAACTCACTTCGTGGAACATAGCCGGAAGGATCAGTCCCTAGAGGGAAGGCGCCGCATCCCACATCGACGTCGTGCATCGTGAGAACTCGCGGCGTGCGACCAAAAGCCAGATAAACGTTGAGGCATGCAGAGACAAGAAACAGCAGAGAGATCAGATGACGATAGTGACCTCGGTGACGAACTCTCTCTGCTGTATCGAGATAGTCCACGGTCAGACCCGAGTCACCCCTCTGTTTCCACTTGACAAACTCGGCATCATTCAGTAGCAACGTGGTGTCGCTGGATATGGAATCGTTGCCCTTCTCATCGGAGCTGCGACGCTCGTCCGCCTCTTCCTCGGAGTAATGGGTGTGGCGTGGCATAGCAAACCTTGGGCGCAAGTTGCAGTCGATAATAATCGATAACTGCGCTACAACAAGCGGATAATCGTGTAAGATATCGCCAATAGGTTGAGACGTGAGACAGGACAATGCTCAACCTCGGAATCCTAGCCAAATATCACCAATCAGCACGTATCTGTGTGTGTCCCAAATGATAGTGAGCAATTGTAAAGCTTGAGTGATCAATTTCTTAATTCTCCCCGACTGCCTTCTCTCATTTCTCTTTGGCGTCGAACGCGTCTGTCATCGCGAACCAATGATGACTGCCTCCAGGCTGCCCCAGCGGGCCGGGAAGTTAACGAGAAACTTGCGGCCCGACTGAAGTAACCAGTCAAAATCATTGGATACGCGTCAATGATTGCGCTGCGCGCATCAAGGTTTGTTTGTGCAAAGCGTGAGTTCACCAAGAAGTTGGAAAACCATATTGTCTGTTAGTCTACAACTCTGCCAATGTCTTGCAGAAAGTTTAGCTGCGGGGCCGAACCTGGAGCTTGTTAGGTTAAGTTGGCCATGTCTGCAATCTCGGTCTTCCGGGGCCTCGACCGAGATATCGGATTTCCTTTTCCACGGAGTTCGAGCAGAACGGAGAAAAGCAAATGCCCGGCTCCCATCAGCTCCAATAGTGTAATTTATGGTTCTAGCCCCTCATATCGCCCCCGTATGCCGACGAATCTTAATCGCGTCTTGCTTTCCATAGGTTCAGATTACCTTTAAAATTCTCCGGAGCCAATCATGCCCACCTTCCTCGACAGCATGTCGGTGATTGAGAGTCGGGTCGCTTATTGATTCATATTGAATGCAAGACCAACTAACTCAACCATCCCACCGGTAAGACGTCAAGCTACGACCAGTGACTTTGCAGCATACAGCCTCGCGAACTACCGCTTGCAAAAGGTGTCACGACAAGTGACTGTTCTATGTAGTAGCCACCGTCAGTCCTGGGTTTAGGGAAGAGATGGCTGTATCAGTCACACAACCGCACCTAGAAGCGTCGAATGATTAATGCGCAAGATCCTGGCACGAATGGTAGTATAGCTAGTATCGTACAGCTGACCAAAGTTGGTGAAGTAGCTGCAGCACTCCCTTCCTACCTTGCCAAAAGGCGTCTTTCCTCCCCCGGTCTCCATATCATTAAAATTACAGCACTTTAGAAACGACTTCATGGTCTCAGAATGCCAACACGACTAGACGTGACCAGAAATTACGTAGGGCATGGTATCGACACCATAAACGCTCACATCTCCAACCGAACCATAGCCAACTCGGTGTCTTATCTCCTTCCCATCCTTGAAATTCTTCCTGCAGATTTCACTTTCTTAGATGTTGGATGCGTATGTACACCGAAAGACCCCATGCTCGTCTTCTTTATGCTTACCACTGTGCCTCGCAATCTTTCCCTCCGCAGGGCCCCGCCAGTATCACAATTGACATTGCCAAGCGCTACCCCTCGGCGACCATCCTGGGCATTGACGGCAGCCCGGCCGTAATCAGCCAGGCCCGCGACGCCGCCCAGAAGGCCAATGTTCACAACATTCGCTTCGCCGTCGGGGATGCCTTAGACCTGGCTCCCACAGCCAGCGAGCCCGGCTTCGAGCTAATCAAGGGATCATGTGACGTTGGTGAGAGCAACCGGAGAATAATCAATGACAAGAAAAGAAGAAGGCCGCTGCTGTCATAAGGACGATGAGCTGATCAGGCAATACCGCCATGCAATTAGCCCATACGCACAACGTCGTGATGCATACAACAGACGCACCTCGGGCTCTAGTCGAATTACGCTCCGCCATTAAGGTCGGCGGCCTCGTGTGCTGTAAGGAGGCCGATAGGGCGTGTCTTATGATGTGGCCAGAGAACAAGGCGGTAGGCGTCTCAACCGGTCCCTGCCCTGACAATCTTACGGCTCACACCTCACTTTAATTGCACCAGATACGCCGTACCTACGATGTAATTAGCGCAATCATGGAGGCCAAGGGGTGCGATCCTTACGTTGGGAGGAAGCTCAAGACCTACGCAATGGCGGCGGTAGGAAGTCCCCCTTTTTTCTTCCCTTTCAATCGGCGGAGAGGAGACCGGTCAAGTGTTCACACAAGATCTGGTTCCAGTGTCTGACTCGCCTCAGGGGTTTTCGAGTAATGATATCAGGGTGGGCCAGGCGCCATGGGTCGTGTCTTCACGCGAGGAGCGTGGGAATTGGGGTGGCCTGGTCGCTCGCACCAGTGCCGATCCGGAAGCTCGTGCCCGGATTGAACACGAGGCACGTTGCATCGGACATGAAATCAATCTTGAAGAGCTTCACAGGGGGTGGAGACATTGGATAGAAGACGACACGGCTTGCGCCTCAATAAGTGACATTTACGTGGTCTGTAGGAAGCATTAAGATTTGAAGAAATACGATCTCAGTCATTTAGGGCCACCCTCGCGAACGCTGGACGAGAGACAAATTTCGTAGGAACGATGCTGCGAAAAAGATGGTAGGTGGTTTCTTGCTAGATGGTGAAATTTGACACTAAGAACGCAACAAACTGTACTTTTAAGTACTCTCCTAGCGAATGCAACGTCGTAGTATTGAACTATCTATACCGAGTATGTAGGACTTAATACAACACTTCGTACTCACCCGGCTTTCTGTTCCAGGACGATCCTCTAAATGCGTGACATGACATCTGCGACGGTCTCGCAAGTTCCGGATGCAATCACGTGGAAGATGCGAGCGTAAGTGTCGGCCATTGCCTGTACGCTTCTCTCAGTAAACAAGAATCTCTTGAACGTAAAGTTTGCCTTTACGTGTTCCCCATCAGCCTCGGGCACCACGATCAGCGAGATGAATAACTACGTTACAGAAACACACGCAGGTCAGCACGCACAGGTTAAAGATAGTACGTTCTGGCAGACATAGGAGTGAATCCAATGAAAGAAAAGGAAGAGGCGAAGTGGAAGGGGAAAACAATTTTCATGGCACAACATACTTCTTGGATGAGGTTACTGACGACGCCACGATACGCCAGCTCGAGCCCCTCTGGGATGTCTATCCGGCGGTCGTTGAATCGTACATTTGTCACAGGGAGCACGCCATAGAGGTCACTAGCTGATTTATCATAGCCAAGGGCGCGGGCGACGTCTTTTGGACGGTAGATCAGGTGTCTCCTATGGGCCAGGTCGTCGGCGTGGAGGCGCTGTATCAAGTCGGCCACGCGTGCCGTTGGGACCACCTTGATCCTGGCATAGAAGTAGGTGATCATCATGCCAAGGATTTTATCGATGTCTGGAATGTCGCGGTCGCGGTCCGAGACGAGGTAGGAGATGCACACCTCTTCATGGCCAGTGTATTTTGACAAGGTCAGGGCATAGGCGAGACTGAGCAACCTGGAGGGTAAAACGCAGTACTTACGGCAAAACGAGGCGGCTGGCCCTGCGACAGCTAACCGAGATGAGGCCCTGCCGAGGTTCGTGACACAGGTAAGCTCCTTTCCGTCGGGATCCGAGTAGACGGTCGGTGAAGACAGGTGCAGGGTGGGGCGCCGGTCGACGACGCCGAGATGGTGGGGCCGAATCCTGCACGGCTCGGCGCCGGCGAGATAGTGGATCCAGTATCGGGTGCCGGACTCCACTGCGGCCTGGCCACGACGGGTTGTCAGGCCGAGATCGTGAACGTACAGTTCGAAGCCGGGCGCCGGGCGGTCAGGCAGAACGCCGCGGTAGAAGCGGTCAAAGTCGACCTGAAACACGCCCGTGGCCACAAAGTCGGCTGCAATGTGCCAGAGGACGACGTTCATGTACACGCGAGCCGAGGGCGTGACGAACAGGCGGACCGAGACGCAGGCGGCCGGTTTCATCCGGTACAGCATATTGGCCGTGTGTACCGCGCTGTATTGCTTAACATCGTGCTCGCTGTCCGAGTCGACGTGGACGACGGCGCAATCGACGGGCCATCGGCGCATCACGAGCTGCATAACCGTCTCTGGCGGCAACGGTCCTGAATGGGAAGACGTCACACCTAGATCGGCAAGGGGCACGAAGCATGTGCGAAAAATGGCGTGGCGGTCGACGATGCCCTGCCACGCCTTTGCCGCCCTGTACGGATCTACAGGTTCCTGGCCCTCTCGGAAGAGAATCTCGTAGCAGGTGGTCATGATCCCCGGTCTCTCGGGCGCCGGGGTCGTTGAAAATAAGTGGTAGTAGTCTTCCTGCATCGGCGCACACGGCACTACATAGGCAATGTTGTCTGGGGACACGCCAGGAGGTAGCGTCAAACCATGTAGGCTCAGTGTGAAAGGCTCTTCATTATAGGGATGGGTGTCGGTCTCCTTGCCATTAGCGTCGACGGCGCCCACTCTCTTCGTCTCGATCGAGCGTGCAAGTCTGCTAATGGTCGGCTCGGAAAGTATGTCAACGGTGGAGACTGGAAGGCCAGCCAGGCGACAGCACCGAGCAGCCTTCATAGCACTGCACGAGTCGCCTCCGAGAGACAAGAACTCATCATCCAGGCCAATGGTAGCTGGAGAAAGTCTCGATTAGTCTGCGAAAGAGGCATGAGAGGTGTGCCTCACCCGACGGAGTGCCTAACTCCAAACTCCAGATGTCTCTCAACAGGGTTTCCATCTTTCTGAGAGGTGAAAAAAAAATCTTTGACGGGGATACGACCAGGGGAGCGGGCATGCGTTTCCGATATTATTGTTATAACGTACCCTCGGAGACTGGTGAGTCAGAACGAGGAGCCCCTCTCGGTGCCGAAGGGCGGGGGAAGGAAATTGCCTTTCTGCTAAGAAAGGATATGAAATACCCAATCCACAACATTAATTCCTTATATCCGTTAGCAGACCCTACTATCCGACAACTGACCGTATCAACATGTCCGTTTTATACAACGACCACGATGGAGTATTCTAAGATCGAGAAACATCCCCGTTCGCCGTTGTCATCGTTGTCGTTAGAAAAGGTTTTCGCACAGCCTGAGCCCGAGATGCATAATCTGCTTGAGCACAAGGCGGGGTCCAGCAGAGCCAGATGGTCTCCGAGACTATATATCGCGCTCTCCTTATCCGTCTTGCTTAACATAGCGCTCATCGCTGCTCTAGCAATCATTCTGCGGGGACGCCATGGGCCGAGCCGGCCTTCTTGGATGCCGCCAGAGAGGGTAGACAAGCACATCTTTCTGTCCCAACCAATATTTGGCCAGGGGCCCAATGTCACAACCGAGGATAGATGGGCTATGTTAATGCCAAGTTAGTCGAGCCGTTCCCTATTCCTCCTAGATAAAATGGTTTCACAATGGAGACCATTCCCCTTATTTCCTCCACAAAAGTCGAGAGATGCGTTTATTTTATGACCAGTCGCAAAACGTACAAAAGAAGCCTAAACCTCACGCGCATCTCTGATCCCATTACAGAAGGCAACGGCTGGATCAATGTGACGGTAGACGATGGCGTGCTGCCATATATGCCAGGGCTAGACCGTTCCTTGCCTGAGCAAAAGGCACGCCTGTCCGTCTTCCACCAACTGCATTGCCTGGTGAGTCGAATCAAGCCAGGAACCATGAGCGCAGAATCGCTGACAAGTAACCTCTACTTCCCAGTACATTGCAAGAGATGCCTTCGTCGACGCGCGGGACGGACATCTGGAAAGGGTCCATGTGGACCACCTTTCTGACTGCTGGGACTACCTGCGACAGGGCATCATGTGCGCGGGCGACGCGACACTCGAGTGGAAGCAGGCCAACGCGAGTGGCGGCGAAGGTTGGGGATTTCAGCACATGTGTAAAGACTACGCGCTACTATTCATGTTTGCCGAGCAGTATCGCGCCACGGAGGAGCACTCGCTCCGTGGCGAGTATTGAGGGGACGGATTGCCAATTGCTGGTACGTAGAGAAAATCGCCTGACGCCTTCCATCTAGGACGGTCTTGCCGTAGTCCAAATTCCTTGTTTTTTGCCACGAGATAGACGCTTAAGCTTCAGAATGTCACAAACAAAACCAAAGATCTCTGACCTTTCTCTCCATTTCTTTGACACTACTTAGGTACGGATGATGATGTGAGGCATCATGATGGCCATCAGACATGTCCGGCTGTGATAGAGGTCAGCCCCTGGCCCACCCCCCCCGCCCCCCCGCCCTGCATGGGTATTAGGCAGACACCAAAACATGTGCAGCAATGACAACTCGAAATTGAGTTTGGCACCACCGGGCCTAAATATGCTCCCAATTAGCCGATGGGCCACCGTGCTAACAGTAAGCCCACTTCACTCCTTGGAGGACAGCATAAATCTACTCCATGTGTCAGCCGGCCCATCGTTCAACGGCCTACCCGATCAGCCCTCAGAGAAAGATCAGTCATTAGGAAACACATCATGTCGTCCGTGGAGTCCATCCGGAGAATAAGCTACAGCACAGAGGCCGACGACGAGACAACCCGGTTTCTGAACCAGATCCATGAACAAGCAGCTTGGGGACGCGAGAAGCGGCGCCTGAGATGGGCTGTGTGGCTATGGTTCACGACCACTTTGCTCTTCGCCGGGTTCTCGACCTGGCTCACTGCGAGGCAGACATTTATGAGCCATTTTGGATCGTTTGAGACGGGATACGCGACAGATTTCAGTAAGTCTACGTCTCTTGACACCCCATTCGTTCTCGCTCTCTCTCTCCTGTCTTCCCTCTTTCTCTCTGTCTATCACGTTTGAATTCTGTGTTCTGTCATTTCATCAATTCCAGTCGATAGGATTTGTATTTTTATCGCCCGGATGCCCATAGGCTTACTCGATTCCCATTCATAGAAGCAGCAGCTGAGCACATCGAGCTACACGTTTCGACTTTCGAGGGGACCCCAGCTTTTATGGATGACGGGACTGAATACATACCTGGGCGAAAGGATGGAACGGAAAGACTGAAATTCACGGGTACACCAAGCAGAGAAATCGACGTCAACTGGTACGATCTTCACTTGGGCGAGGGTAAGTATACGCATGACACAAGATTCTCCGGCGAAGCGTAAGTGCACGGCAGCTAACGAAGATGCCTGGATGCGATGTAGGTCACTTTTTCATCGTCACTGAGGATGAGGCTCGAGAAGCATGGGGTCCGGAATATGTGAAATACTGGGAACCTAGAGCAGGAGGCTACGTTGCCACGTATGTGTGGCACATATTCCTTTGTCATCGACATCTGCGTCGAAGACGCTACCTCTAACGTTTTCCTTCCCCCACAACCAGCGTCGAGGTCATGCACCTTATCCACTGTCTGGCAAGTGATACTCCCTATCCCCGACCGTGACCCTTCTCCCCCATGTGATAATGGCCGCCGTTGACACGATATACCTAGGACCACATTCGTAAGGCCTTTCATCCCGAGGCCTACCACGACCCGAATCCTGTCCATGGAATCTTGCACAGGGACCATTGCATCGAGTCGCTGCTGCAGCTGCTGGTATGCACTGCCGACTTGACACCGATCCCATCCACCTATCGCCTCGGATTGGGGACAAATTACATCAACACGGACCGTCCACACACCTGCCGCAGCTTCCCCAAGATTGTAGACTTTGTGAAGAAAAGATTCAACGGCACTTTACGTGTGGAACCGTACGCTGAGGCCGCCTGGAAGAATCAACCGTAGGCCTGCGGCTTGTGGTGTGATGGTTTGGCTGAAACGTTGATAACGGCTTTGTAATGGCCTGGCGCCAGCTCTAAAAGATAGCTTTTGTTTTGTTTAGGTTTCCTTTATCTAAGCTTTTAGTGTCTAAAAAGAGAAAATCGTTAATAAAAAGCTTTAAAGAATCAATATATATCCTGCAATTTTCTTGCTATAATAGATAGAAGGTTTAATAGATAATATTAAAAATTAAACCTATATAGAGCAGTCTAGCCTTACTAACTAAATAATTGCTAACCTAAAGATAAGACCTTCTTATAGATCACCTTTTACAATATCTGCTAGGTTATAATTAGTAAACTCTAACTAATTTATAGGTATTACTTTTGTTTTCTATTTAAGATTTAAGCAAGAGACTATAAATATTATTATCTTTAGTATTACAGCCTAAGATATAGTATAGGTTTTTCCAGCGCCTCAGAATATAAACAGCACTTAGCCACACTAAAATTGAAAGTCGGAACCACCTTCTGGCATCTTGTATGTGCCGCCTAGGTTGACGAGATACGCAAGGCTGTTGAACTCCGTGTCAATAGTTTTAATAGCCCAACCTCTCATAGGACCGGCTTTCTCGACGGTAAGGATCTGGATGCCCCTAACAGGCAACCTCGCCTCTCCAAAGGCAGCCGTCCACTTGAGCACGATCGTGTCGCACGTGACAACATCGACTGTCCGCAGCGTGACGGGCGTCGGGCGCCCACTCTGTCGCTCCAGAGCAGCCTTGAGCTCGTCTCGGTCGCGGTACGTTGGCTCGCCCAGCGGCTTGCCCGCCAGTAAATTCATGCCATCACAGTGGGCCTTCACCTCGGGAGATACGAGGCGGTCCGCCGTGGAGGCCGAGTAATTGCGGATCAAGGCTTGGAAGTCGGTCGCTAGTTGCCACCCGTCCTCTAGGCTCAGGCAGGTGGAGGTTGAGGATAACAGCAACGGCGCTTGCTGATGTTGTTGTCGCCGGACGTCTTTCCAATTGAAACGGACGAATAACCCTGTGACCGTTGGGACCAGTAGGACAAACAACAGACGTGCCATGGTGATGCTCCGTTCCTTCACCACACTGAGCGGTAGTTTGAGTTACAGCAATAGCGGCCCGATTCCAGGCCCCCAACATAAACTCTGCTGGAACAAGCAGCGTCTTCAAAAGCAAAGACCATGTTCGTGGTGATCTCATGTGTGTTATGTATCATCTCGAACAGTTCATGGCAATTTATAGTTCCATCCTGCATCTGAAGGAAATCTTGCTTGCCTCAAGTAGGACTACCATTTAAATGATCCGATGCTTGCTGAATGGCGGTCTTTCAGAGTTAGAGTGCTCTCATAAGCAGATTTTGATGTCGCGGCTATTGCAGGCACATATCAAACAATGAGGACGAAAAGACAGGGAGGAAAAGGCCCGTTGTCGCATCATGGCCCCTATGGCAACTAACCGCCGAGACATCACGCAAGGTTGGTGTGTTTTGGGTTGTGTTGGGCGATATCATGTTCCAGCAACGGGAATTAGGTATCTACCGAATTTGCCGCCTTTCTCGGTCTTAAACAGACTTTGCATATTTGCATTCGCGTCGCCTGACAACACACATTTTGCCTTTCTGGTAAGAAACGTTGTGTGTTCCTTGGGTCAGCAAGAAAACCTATCTCATCGGCTGCCACATGACACCAAAAGATACGTATCGAGTGTGGCCCTAATTTTGCCCCAAAGTCCAAGAGAAAGAAGTCTTTGATTGGCTCAAACCAGTTCTTAGTGTATTTTACCTTTTGTTAACTGGCTTTACTCCGCACGGGGGGGTTCCCGCTCGGCATGTAGCCCATGGGATAGTTTGTACCTTAAGAAACCCCTGAACCTTCAGCATTGGAACGGAATTCCGTGGTCGAAAAGAACCTCTGAAATAATTAGCCGCAATCCCAGACAGGTTGCCAATCCATCCGCTTTCGTACCCGACTGACCATTAGTACCAGAAAGGTATTGGATTAAGACAGCGCTCACACGACTGTTGCCTAGGGCTGCAAATATAGTGTGACCTTGCAGCTATGAGGCTTTCCGTGCCTTTGAGAGCTTTTTTCTTTTGGAGGAATAGAGGGGTCTGATCACATCTGGCGTCGGACAGAAGAGTAAATATGCGATTCTGCTACGCTAGGTCCAGCGGACTGTTGTATGTATATGCAGTTATGATGAATCCCATCTTTTCAACTGCAATACGACCGTGCCTTCTACTAATTGCCTTCCTCGCTGCATCAAGCATCTCAGCTGAGTGGCCAGTGTTGGGTATCAGTTATTCGACCCCGGGTGACACGACCTATTAGTCAACCAACCCCACCTCTTTTTTCCCCTCTCTTGGTTTGCCTGTACACATGTGTGAGAAAGGAGATACCGTGGGTAGAGGTCATTTTCAAAGATTCATGATGCTGGAGCAAAGACGACGTCGTGGGGCCTGTCTTTTGTGCCGGGAGAAGAAAACGCGATGTCCGTACCTACTGTCTTCGTATATTTGAGGCAAAGGCTGATAACAGGATATATGTGCAATCTAGGCGACAAGAAACAGCCTTGTGTAACCTGCCACGTGAGTCCAGCTTTCTCGAGTTTGTTTTGGTTGATGTTTTCGCCAGCTCACATCAAGAGCTAACACGATGCACCCCAAACCCAGCGGACTGGGCAACAATGTTTCTATCCGGATTACGCCCCACGCCCACGTCGCAGACCCGCGTCTTTGCGGTCCAACTTTCTCATGTACGCTCCTAGTGACGGCTGCCTCGATCTCGGATACGGGCCTCCGCTCGGACCTGGTGCCGACTGCCGTAATTTTCTCACAGCTCCACCCCAGCTGATGTCACTTCCTCGCCCACTCACCGCGGACATCGTCGGTCCTAGGCTCGATATATTACAACAGGACGGCCGCAACCATGGCCTCCAGCAGGGATACTACCCAGGCGAGCTATCAGACGGGCCTGACTGCCAATTCCCGTTGCCCTTCGCAGTTAGCGAAGCCAGCGCGGCCAATGCCCCGGACTCAAGCGATCTGCATATTGATGCCATTCAGGAGGAACAAGCCACTCCATGGGGCAACTCTAAGCCAATCGAGAGGGCGAACTCCGCCCTCAGCTCTGCCGGTTCGTTGGATGACGACATGGAATGGGCCGTCGACTTGGGCTGGATAACCTCCGAAGCCGGAACCCCCTCTCAGTTCCTCGAATCGTCCGTCACGACCGTCGTCGACGACTTGGAAAAGTCAACTACTTACAAGGCGGCCTCTCAGATAGTTTCCCCCGCGAATACACAGCAGCCGACTGACATCGTCCTCGCCAACGACACAAAATCTGAGTCTAGCGCAGGTGTCACGGCACCGCTGTCGCCGTCTTCCCCGGGCAGGCCTAGAATAAGCGCATCTTCACAATCGTTCTACGGGCTGCGCGACGCTGTCTGCCGCTTGCTCGGCAACAATCAACAAGATATTGCTCGTGCTCTGTCCGTCTCTGAAGATAAGACGCCAAACGCTAGCAGGACCGCGAACCCAGTGCCGGCTGGAGAGTCGGATTCATATGACGGCTCTTGGTGGATGCTCGAAAGTGATACGGCTTTACAAGCGTATATTGCAGGTTAGTAACTATGAGTACCAAAAGGAAAGGGAAATAAAAACGAAAGTGAAAAGTCTTTGTGGACCACGTTCTTTGTTAGTATTAGTTGAAGCCGAGTTCAGACGCTGACATATAACACATCACAGCCTTTAGCGACTATTTCTATAGGTACGTCTGGTCTCTTCTGTCGCTATGACGTGGCAGTGTGACTATGTGACGCGCGTGCTGATGTTCAACGTTCTCAGTTTCATTCCCAAGGCCAACATCGAGGCCCGGCTCAAGGAGGCTCGTCTCCCGGACGCAAGCCATCTCGTCCGTGGTTTCGCAAGCGCTGTCATCGCCCTTGGAGCATACTACCACCGACAACACGGATTCACCGTTGTTGCCAATTGCAATACCCAGAAACAACAGCAGAAGAAGCGTTTGTCTTGCTCACACAACGCCGATGGCGGACATCTTGAAGATGCCCGGGCGTCGTGGCGTCTACGTGCCGCTCTTGCATTCCGCGGATGCGTGCGGGGTTTACCTAGTCAGCTGCTCAAACTCCAGGTTGGTTTCCACCGGTAGGTCCTGGAAGAGATGGAAAGGCAAGAGGTCTTGTGGAAAATGTGACGTGGTAGTGGTTGATGAGTACCTGAGCTGACGTTTTATCCCACAACTTTAGGTGTCATTACTCATGGTCAGTTAACTCTGCTGGGCCTCTGTCTGCTCACGTTCCTCGCGCACTGCTATCCTCCCATGCTGACAGTTCCCCGCAACTTACAGGCCTCTATTGCCAGCGAGTGCGATATACCATCTCTTGTCACCGAAAATGTGGCAATCGCCGTCATGCACGTTCGCGAACTGGACTTGGCATATATTGATGCTGATGATGAGGAGTCTGTGCTCAGTTCGGCTTACTCGTACGTGCTGGACGTCTCTTACGCTCTTAATCGAGGAGCACCTCCGGTAAGCCAGTCTACTGTTGATACAAATGCCCCTCTTGTGCATTTATTCCAAAGAAAACCATGTTTCCCCGTGCGTTTCACGACAACAAAGTTCCGGGGGAGGTAGAACTTCAAAGACAGCTGATATCTGGACAAAAGTATTGACTACTCTTCAGACGCTCGACTGCGATTGGATAGACGGTTCGGATCCTCTGAGCCACAGCTCCGAAGGGGACCTGTTAGGTATACGCTCTCTAGCGGCTGTGATGCACCGTTGTTTGCGGAGGCAGTTCAGTCCCCGGGCGTCTCACACGTACTCTTCGGCGACGGTGATCCCTGGCGGCGGCAGATGGCAAAGCCATCAGAAGTCCCAGGAACAGTTGCGATACTGGGTCGAGCTCTTCCCCGACTTGAACTTGCGGATTACCCCAGGGAACAACGGCTGTCTGCCCACCAGCACCGCACGCATGGCCTTCTGCATGTATCACCGCGCTGTCTTCCTAACACATTGCCCGTGGATTGTTACTGCTGCTGATTTTCACGCTGAGCCCATCCCCGAGCATGGAGGGATTGGGGATCAAGATGCCCTTGGACATGGGTGCTGCGTTCGGGCGTGTCTGGAATCGGCCCAGCAAGTCATTGATGCCATCCCTTGCTTTTTTTCCCAGTCGTCATGCGGCACAAGGCTCGAGAGGTATGCGAAGAGACCAAAATTCATAGCCCTTCTTAGAAGATGAGCTGACGCATAGGTTCGATTCAAAAGGCAGACAGTAGAGAGCCTGGTGTTAACTAGCTTATTCCTCATCATCTATTGCAAGGTAGATGGGGAAGTTCCCGGGGAGCATAGACGAAAGGCGAATGCACTGGCCGGGCTATGCCATGGATCCCTAGCCCGTATAAGTCTTGACGAGAGCGATGCCAACAGCGACGGGGATGGCGATAGCGTCGACAACAGTCACGGCCAAAGCGGTCATCACCCGACCCTTGAGCGATTTAGCTTGCTCGTGTCGATCGCCGATCGCTGTGATCCCACGTAGTGAGAAGAGATCATGTAAGCCAAAATGATCAAGAATCATTGAACAAAGCCCGAATTCTATTGGATCTGCTCAAGATGATCTGACTTCTAAGTACCAAACCTGCGTCACAATCGTATACCAACCTCTATTCAGATGAAACAAAAAACACCACGCTATGCAATCCGACTTCCGAACCTCTTCGCAGCTACCGTCCTTAAGCCGGTGTCGTAGTGTTGCTCGGAGCCGCACCACCGCCGCTGCCACCTGATCCACTCAAAGAAGGGCTGTTCTCGGTATCGATTCCGATTGTGATGTAGCCAACCATGCCGTTGCGAATATCAACTCCATCCAACGGAACGATGTCGATGACAGGGTTGTAGCCGTTGGCGAATCCCTCAGAGTAGACAGAGTCGACGTCGATGGTAGTGCGGTTGATCTCGGTGTGCGACACATAGGGCTCGAGGGCCATGATCTCTTGGGAAACCGTCTCGTTGAAATATAGTTGACCAATTGAGTTGGTGTTTCCCGTCTTGACGGTGCCGTTGCTGGTGACGACCCAATCGGTGAAAACTAGTAAAACATTGTTAGTACAAATTTCGATGTCCATTGTTTTCCAACTCACCTTGCGCGTGAATGTGAATAGAGCGCTGAATGTAAAAGCCAGGGAAAATTGTCTTCATCTCCAGAATACCATCGTCGTTGGTGGGCCACATTCCACGCAGCCATGTAGTGTCATCGGTATGCAAATCCGTGGTACCAATTTCGAAATCGGTGACATTCAGTGACTCAAGGAGCTCACGGAAATCCGTGTTAGGATCACGGCCCGTGAAACTCGAGTAGCTTCCGGTGGCGTTACAGTGCCAAAACGCAACAAGCGCGTTTGGAAGAGGCTCGCAAGTTGCCATATCAATGACACCGACGTCAAGGGTAAGAGGAACTCCGATTTGGTCCTCGGTCATATCCTGACGCAGGGTCTCTGACCGGGGCCAGTAGTAAGGTCCGGCGGTGACATCGGGCGCGAGGACGCAGGTGTTGTTCTGAAGATCTTCGTAGTACGGAGCCTCGGTCACGATCGTGACGCTACTGTTGCCGGATCTGCGCTCGAGGTTGGCGGCTTCTTGGCGCTTTTGGAATCGCTTCTGCTTGAAGGCCGCGGACCCAGCAGCACAACGCTTGGAAAGGTTGGCGTGGCGCTTGACCACACCAGGAGCGACCTCCTTGTGGGCGACAACGGCGGAAGCCAGGAGGCCAATGGACGCCAGCGAGTGGAGTTTCATCTTGGCGGAAGAGAGAGAGTGACGGAAAGAGTGTGATCGCCGTTGTTTGAAAAGATTAGATGACGAGGGTAGAGATGTTTACAAAACAACTACCCACGCCTCTATTTGTATCAAGCTCCTTTTCATTTCGTGATCGCTGCTTTTCCCCTTTCACAGCAGGCTCGCTGGCCGCGGATCGCCCTTCGGGATGAAAATTCCCATTGCGCCCCTTTCCCATGGGCGACGCGGTCTTCTCCATATTCCCCAGTCTCCACGCATTAGTGTCCAATGCCTCTTCCTCTATCGGAACTACCGATACGCGTCACCAAGAGCAACCCTTGGGAGGCTGAAAGATTCATAGCCTAGTCCAGAACACCTAACTCCCGTACCAACAAATCAAAGTCGATCTAATTCACCCCGGTACGTAAGCAAAGACGGATGGTTGGTTAATCCAAGGAACAACTCCATTATCAAAACCAATGGAAGAACCCGAATACAGACCCCTCAATATCTAGCAAGCCCTGTCCAATATTGTTTTGACGTCAGGTTCGTGGAAGCTGACGAGGCTGTCCCTACAACCCCACTGAAATCGGGATGTGGGCGCTCGGAACCCAAGTTCAACAACACCACCGCCCCTGCCGTGTCGATCTTCGTAGACATGACTGAGAAGCCGCCGAGAATTCCCATAGTCAGTGTGACATCGGCTGGAAAATGAACACGAACACGCAAAGGCGATGGGACTTTGCGCTCGCTTAAAAGGTGCACCAAGAGTGCTTTATTCACGTCGTTCGGCATTGCCGCTGACCCGACGGTTCATGGCGCAATGGTGATGGAAGCCTACGAGGTAACACTCATTGACAAACGCAGAATTCCACTACATTCATCGACCAATTAGCCTTTGAATGAGGACTTGCAGTCGTTCAATGGATGTTACCCGGAAGGCTATTCTTAGGCCCGTCCCTTTTGCCGGGGCTTAATTATGCGGAGGCCCCTGTGGATTTCGATCTGGCGACGCGTGTCTATCCGAGTGCTCATACTCGGATTCGTATCGATGTCTACCAAGCCTTGCGGAAATCGTCCGCCGCGGTGTGCAACCCTTGTATCTGATTAACAGTTCATACAGATGATTCATTGTGTTCGAAGGAAATAATTCTTCAGTAATGGCAGTCTCAGTGCGTTGCAATGACTTTCGCCTGAGGATTTGTCCCTCTAAGCATGAGAACACAAGCAATAATGCCGAAGCAGAGAGCGCCATAAATTTCATCGTTCGCATTTTACCAAGACGCCGTAGCCCCGACTCAAAGAAATACATGTTGACGGTGTGCTCAGGCCCCACCGGGTGCAAGCTCCGGGCGGGGGATTTGAGTGGCTCGGCGTCGTGGCTTCCGCCACATCCCGGAAAACGACTTGAGTTCGGATTCTTATCCATGTCAAACGATGAGAGACAGATAAATTGGGAAATCTGGACTGTCAAAGAGCGTCGCTTGATTGAAAGGCCCTGACACTTAGACAGCATCACTGCTATCGATGGCTTAGTTTTCGCTTGCGTCGGAATTAAGGTGAAGGTCAACTGAAGATGGAACACATGAACAATTAAAGAATTAAAATAACTTGTCTGTCAACGTTATCAAGTTCCCAGATGAAGCCAGGAACCTCAAGCAACATTTCTCGTGAAAAGCCTTGGCAAGGTCGGCAATATGGCTCAAGCGTGGAATTCTCACGTGTCGCGAAACCACAACCAACGGTAACTTTGTCGTCAGACTTACCGGTATCGACAATATCGATAAAAACCCGGTGGCATGCAACAGTTCTGATCAAATTTCAAGCATTGTTGACGATGGATAGACCAATGGGTGACGGACAAGTGGCTCAGAAATATTTCCAACACACTGCTCAATCCCCTCTGATTCCTACCAAACGATGGGCTGTGGAACTACATGATTCATCTTATGATAGTGAGTCATGAGCTGCTCCGTCTCCGCCATGTGGAAGGATTAGAAGTGAGTGTTAACCTAGTATATTGTTTAAGTCGAGACTTAATCAACGAATCTGCCCAGTAACACCTGCCCATCAGTTCTCTCCAGCCGGCCTAATACCATACGGCTACCTTATCCGCGTGACACTTTGCAGAATACAGAGATTGGCTCAGGAGTCATGTTTTTATTGTAGAAGTCAACTCAGAGTTCAATGATCACGGGGTGAGAGTGACCCAGGGAGCAACCAAGTACAATTGCAATAAGAACTCCGAACGTTCTCCTTGACGGATGATTTTATCGGAATGACTCAATATACTGCAGTTATAGTCAGACCCTCTAAATGATTACAACATAAACTCACCATTCGGGATTTTACGACCGCTGCCCATGACTCCCAGAAAGATCTTTGGTCATCAACATATGATATATCGGGACTATGAGGCAATGAGATTGCGGCAATACCGGGTCAAACCGACCAAACATTCTCGTTATCAATGTCGGCACCAACAACGCTAATGAAAATGACCGAATCGACCGTGCTTATCATCTTATGGGTGGTATCGTTGACTACGCATAACGTGCTAATGGGATGACCCAGATTTGCGTGATGCTATGAAGTCCAGTGCAAGCGAATCGATCTGTCGGCAGCCAAAGGCCCCTTGTTCAGATTGGAGCTTCCGCTCTTCGCACCTATTCGTGAATCTGACACGAACCCCGATCTAGATTGGGAGGACGCCGAGTGTACAATTCCAGCCATTCCTGACGCCGAGAAGCCTACAACAGAAAGATACGAATGTGTCAAGACCAAGGTGTCTTGAAATGAAGCCATTGAGAACTATGCAAATGACCGAAGTATTGACAGAGTAGTCTTTACAGCTCAGGTGAGTATGTGAATTTGTGTCTACGACAGATCTTATGATTCTGGGAGAAGCTGAACATTGCGTCAATATGAAGATCAGCAACTTTCTCTATAACTCGGAACAGGTGACTGCCACCGAATTGGTTGTTTGGACCTTGTCACGACATTGTTGACGGGCCACCGGGCTGCCTCATACTGAACCCATTTTCCACCTTCAAAATATCAGTAGAGTCTCCCAAAGCTCCCCAGAGAGCTCATAATTGACATCCTGTTTTAGAAGGTTATTTGGAGCTCCCGCGCAGCTCTATGGGAAGAGGCACACGATTACACTGCGCCAGCCTCTGTGTTCCTCGTGTGTCAGGGGCTCCGGTTTTGGTGAGATTCTTGATATCTTGAGCGATGTCATCAACTCTGTTTTAAACAAGGGTGACATGAGTCGTCGATTAACCATGTCGAAGGGCTTCGTAATGGTAACAAATCCCCATCTATCAATGTTCGTCAATATCTTATGAACGAACTAGCGCGAAAAAAGCGTTCAAGGTGGTCAAAGACTTCGCCAACAATAGACTAAGCAGCACCATCACCAATGTCAAGACCTTCGTTTAATGGTAAGTCGTCATGAATGATTGACTTACTTGGAAACAATATGTTCACAATCTTCGAGACCATGAGAAAGTTTTGTGTTGGGCGATCTCGGCACATTCACTAGGCATATTCACTCGGAGATTGGATTATCCTGGATGCTGGGCAAATGTGGTCAAACAGAGCAGAAAGACTTACGGCTTACATGGTTGGCGGTATGATCGGCGTCAGTAACGGAGCTAATTCTGTCACAACTGCTGCGATATCCTGGGAACGGTGTAAGCAAGTCCATAACTCGCACATGAGTTGCGCTTATGATCGACTTGAGGTTATTCACGCCTGCAGTGACTTGTACGGAAACACCCCGGGTGGCTTGTCAAAAGGGGATATCATCACGGGGCACGTCGTAATAACATGCAAGGGCAGACGGATCGAGATGAGGTACATAAAGTTGCAAGACTGAAATAGGGCGTTCACAACCTTCAAAGCCAATGGTGATGGGAACAGGGCCTGTCCCTTGTCGTCCTGGTACGCCCCTGACGATCAAGCCAAAGCCAACGTCACGGTGGTTGTGTACACCAATGCAAGGGCACCTGGAGTCTAAAGTATGTTCATATGCGACTACTGAGAGGTATGAATGAATCACTGGGGTGTCCGTAACAAGCGTAATAAGAAGCCATGTGACCTACCTTACGCTTTCCCCTGCAGTCGTGTCGAAGGCTAGGCTAGTCTAAATCTTGTCGGAACGGCCAAGCAAGGATAGTTCGAGAAGACAGACGAAACACATTGACTCACGAAGAGTTCATTGGCCATGTTGAGTGGAAGCAAGACCTGCAGCTGAGAAGAATGCTTTGGTGGAGCTGAGCTTAGTGCGGGAAGATCTGAGATCCATTTATGCTCAGGAGGCTTCCCATAACACATCAGAGTCAATGACTTGTCCAAATCAAAGGGATTGATCATGCCATAACATGCGGTTAACAAAGATACGAGGAAAAGCGTAGAATAATTGAATTCAACAACGTGGTTTGCTGTTCTATCATTTTAAATCCGAGGCCGATGAGCCGAATGCCTCCTCGGCGGCTGGTGCCGAGGCCGAGTCAGGTGTGTCCCCCAAACCACCACGCCCTTCAGTGGCCCTGAGCATCAGAACAAACCAATCTGTGATCTGTGATTTTGGATTACGGCAAGTCCTCCCAATGATTGCGCATGCGCTACAACTTTGGCTCATTTTCTGGGATTCAGATAGACGTTCAGGTCACCCTTGAGCCACAATGTGTAAACCTCTTCCTCATCCTGCCACTTCTTTGAGTCTTCTGCAATCCTGAGATCGAAATTCCATAGAACTCTAGCCAAGATGATCCTCATTTCAACGTAGGCCAGGCTTGTAAAGTTAGCTCGGTAACTAGATGCTTTGGCCAAGAAGTCGCAACTAAAATAGACCATACATGTAGACCCGGGGTAGAGCTTACTTCTTTCCAATACAGTTCCGCGGTCCGAACGAGAACGGTTGAAGCGCACCCTTGTTATCATTGACGAAGCGCTTGTCGCCAAGCCACCGCTCGGGGATGAACGAATCAGGGAGAGTAAAGTTTCTGGGATCGCGGAAGATGGCGTAGTGCCAGACGCCAATACTGGTCTGTGGAGATTCTGGTCAGCTGTCAAGTCAGGGAAGGACGCCATTGGACTTACCCCGTGAGGAACAAACTTGTCGCAGATGACATCTCCGCCGTCACACACGCGCCTCAGATTCGCGTTAGGTGACGGGGGATGCAGGCGCAAGGTCTCGTCTAGCACAGCCAACATGTAGTCTAATTTCTGGACGCTCACGAAATCAATGTCACCTTCTGAAAAGAAGGAGTCCCGGACCTCAGTGACAAGCTTCCCCAGGACTTGGGGATTCATTGCTAGAAGGTACGTTGCAGCGGACAGCGCTGTTGCCGTAGTCTCAGACCCGGCCCCGATGAGCAGATTAGCGTTGTCGTAGATCTCCTCCCGGCTCATGGTCTGTACGAAATTAGACGCCGGGGTTCTTCGCTGTGGAAACTCACGAAAGTTGGGCACTGCCTGAGAATGAAGCAACTTACCAAGTCTCCCTTCATCGTCATTGCCTGAATGAAATCAGGCCTAGGTGTTGCCAAGTCAAGTCTCTTATCAACCTTTGCGTAGGTCAAATCCAAGTGCTCCTGCGCCTTTCTCTTGACCGACTCGGGTATCATTGCCTTCAGCAACGGCGCAAGTACAGCATACCTTCCAATAAGCCCAAGTAGTGCGTTCTGCTTGACGGCGCCGAAGATTGCCGAGACCCACGGATGATAATCGCTGTTCTGCAGGCACCCGAAAGGCTCCCCGAATGCCAGGTCGGAGATAATGTCGAACGTGCACCAATTGTACCAGCTTACCATGTCCAGCTTCCGCTTGCCCCCTTCAGCGTTCTCATGCAGTCGCTGGATTAATAGGTCGACATACTGAGTAATAAGCGGTTGCTGGTTCATCATGGCTTGTGCCGAGAACCCATGCGACAAGAGCCTTCGGAAACGGCGATGGTCATCGCGGTCGGCGCCAATAATGTTACCGCGGAAAGGAGCATGGAAGATTGGATCCTTTGAGTGTTCTGCTTGCCCTTGCTTGCGGTGCCCGAAGATTTCTTTCCAAGCAGACGGGTCTGTATATGATAGTTGGGCTGGGGCGATGCGGACGACGGGGCCGTATTGTGCATGTAGCTCAGCGATGTGTTTGTGAGGCTGTCCTCCAACTATCATCCAGGCATAGTAGAGATCGCTGGAGGCAGCTAATTTTGGACCCGGGTAGTGCCGTAGAGGATGTAAGAAAATGTTGTAGGCGACTCGTGCTAGGGCGTATCCAATGGGCTGATAATGGCATGTGTCAGACGGTTTACTTTCGGTATGGGGTATTCTCAGCCATGACATACGAGGAACACAAGAGCAACCAAGAAGTTTCCCCACGTAAATCCATGACGGATGTCATTGCCGAAGAGGGGGGTGAGGGAAGGCATAGTAGTTAACGATATCCTGCGTAATGATGTAGTTCCTCCCTATCGGCTCATCTACACGATTGTATTTATATTCTATAGACTATGAGTGTCTTTAGAACTGACTTTGCCCAAGTGATGTTTGCTGCATCGGATGACAGGAGGACACCGAGAACATGTTCCTTGTCCGAATGCACGAGTCGTAAAAAGAATTCTCCGCTTAACTCCAGCCTTAGATTGCGATGAAGCCGTCTATCAACAGCATAGTTGGAATTTTCAATACGAATACGTCCACTTGCCCAACATCTTGCTGTAGACGAACTCCTGTCAGTAGTCTGTGGATCTGTGTCAGTGCGTCTTTGTGGATCACAATCGGCGTGGCGGATGCTTTTGAGGCCCGGAAAAGATTCCGCCTTGACAAATATACTGACCTCGAGGTTTACGAAGCGAAAAGAAATGCTGGATACAACGGAATGATGCCAAAAAGCGCATCTGTAATTTGCCTAAAGCTCCGCCGCCTGATACTTGAAAGGCCGTCGTCGATGTGGGGTCATTCTCAAAACACGGGATCGACTCGGTCCTCGAGCATTGTACATACTGACTGCAAAATTAATCGCAAAATGTCAACGATTATGAGAAGATTAACGCGTTGTTTGTCTATCTGAAGTCAGCTAATATTGCGCTCGAGATTGATAGCGTCTCCAATGGTGAGGGGGGAACTGTCGTTGTGATCATTCGCACATCTGAGTTGCTGGGAATATTAGACTAAGCTCAGCCGAGACCCGAACAAACTATTCACGCTTGCTATTTTCACTGTGTAGTATTCATTGCAATGGTCCGAATCGAGGAATTTGAAGCGAACGGACTGAGAACTCTGGATGTCTTCATCATCTCATGAGGTAGCTTGCACGCCATCGTCTTCACAAGCATCTGTGAGCATTTGATGGTGATATCAGAACGCTAAATTCTCTCAGGTACATGCTGCAGCTCATCCTACGCCAGTGGTGAGCATTTATGCTTCCACCCCCGGCCGCGCAACACCATTGTTTTTTTTTTTTTTAATCGGCCTAGGAAGTTCAAACTGCGAGCCTCTTGTGTGGTCGAACGTTCTAACAGACCACTTGTGATCTCGATGAGAATACGAATGGCATTCGAAAGATTACATGCTGAAATTGTGTATGTGTTCTGGGATATGCTGGATCCTGAGCAAGGGCGTCAATTTATCGCGCCTTGAACCTTGGACCACAGATCTGGATCGAGCCAGTGAAAAGAATTGGTTCCAGGAGGGGCATTGACGATATGCCATTCATGGGAAACGCAACAGCATCCAAGGGAACCTGCATGTAGTAGCATGCCTCTTATCGCGATGCTTTGCACCACAGCCAGTTAATTGGATAGGAAATTAAAATCGTTCCGCCCGGGAAGTCTGAGCTAGAAAACTCATCAGAGGCAACGAGGGCAGAAGTTGTTGTCGCGGTGGAGATTGATTTAGCGGAAAGCAAACGACACACATGGCCAATTGCTAAATTCCCATATTGGAAGCCAACGACGCGTGTCGCAGAAAGCAAACAATCGCAGATCGAGATTGCCGCGTAAGGCAGGTAGTCGTGTGCTGTGGAAACTTTGTTAGGGTGGACGCTAACTATAAGCTGAGAGCGACGATGCCAGCTAAGCCCGGGTCTGCAGCGAACTGGTGAATCATCGCAGCCTCTTCAAGAATTCCTCGTTTCTCAGCTCCACCCTTTGGCGCTCGTGATAATTCAATGCTATAAGCTTACATCGTAGCATAACATCGAAGATCACGAGTGTTCTGTATGGGTAGGGTGAACCGCCCGCATCCCGGCATATTATCTCCGAGGTACCGATCCGAGGTGCCGAGTGGGTCCTCGATCACCGGCGCCGCACCCGAGTCAGATCACACGAGGAGCCGGCATGAGCCCCGCCGAATAGACATGCAGGGGGCGGATACAGCCGCCGGCGACTTTTCGAAAGCTTGAACACACATGGGCATCCAGTCAACTCATCATTCAGGCCCCTAACAATCGAGGAAATACGCGCGCATTCACAAAAATGCCAAACCGGCTCACCGGTGTTGCGGGGGGCGCTTGTGAAGTATGAGCTTATTGACGGGCCACGGCTTTCGCTAGCCAGGAACCAGCTGCATGAGGGTGTCCGAATCTTATTATCGGTGCACACGCAGACCAGTCCTACTCGCGGGCAACATCGAATCATCGTGATGTTCCTGGTTTGCTACCAGGATTGAATGATTGATGGAGATTAAACATCGGGATCGATGAAGCAAGGCTCGGTTGCATCGGCAAGTCTAGAGATACAACCCGCAATCCGTGGTGGATTGAATTCCGGATCATGCCAGGGCATCGACAGACGTATCAGTGCTACGGCTATGCTAACAAAAATTTTGAAGACCAAAAACATACAACACCGGGCATTCGCCGGTCGTCACCGACCCGACTACTACTCCAGCCCTCGTTGGCTTATCTATGGGAGAGCGGACGGGATCCCGAGTTTTCCAATGGGTATGGTCGTATGTGACTGTTATGGAAGCACAAGCCGACTATGGAGGCTTGTGTGACGAGGGGAAACAGCACACCATTGCGACAGCACTTGTTTCACGTGTGTAGACAGCCACCTCTCACGAACACAGCCACATTTGACGGAAAGCCTAGTATGAGAAGTTCAATAAGGCATCTTTAGAGAGTACGTTGATGGTGGTAGGGTGTTCACTTCGCATCAATGGCTTTGACGCCACCTGTGTTTCGGTTGGCGGGTTTCTGCCAACTCCAGTAAAGATCCCAAGCAAGAAGCTAAACGAAGCTGTTGGCGTCACAGCAAGATATCGAATAATCCGAGAAATCTGCATTTCCGAAGTTGTGTGTGGGGCGTGATGTACGCTCGCGTAATATCTTTCGTCTTTGGCGTACCCTACCACACTTACACAATCATCCCCTCTAGAGGACCGAGAGCATTCAGTCAGGACCATCAGTAGGACCTGTTGCGAGAGGAATGGGAGGAAAGACGCAGGAGGGGTGCAAAAGAAAAGCTAGTCGGGGACGAAAGATTGTGGCGACTTCGACCAACTTCAAGCTTGGGCAATTATGGCAAACCTTCCGCGCCGTAAGCTGAAAGAAGAGCTGATAATCACGCACCACACACGCCCGTAGGTGTCATTGGCTTGAAAGAATTCAGGTCCATGGGCACTTAGAATCCATGCTGTCATGTCCGCACGTTCTGCGTTGACCAGAGGCCGCCCGCGGAGCTGCTTTCGTCGAAGTCAAGCCATCTGGAAAGCGGGATGGGGCGCCGTGCTTCAACGGCTTTCGGGTCGTCGGTCGAATACGGATATCGGATGTCTCCAAAGACAAGAGATGCAGACTTCTACTAGACTATGGTCAGAAGAAGCAGTCTCATCGCCAGGAGGAAGTTACACGTTTGGAAAAGGTTAAGGCTCTTGCCGCGGTCAGATACCTTATGTCTCGATGACAGGTCATCCAAAATGTCGGGCATAGCGAACGCGAGCTTAATGGCACGACAGTTGAGATGTATCTCCGCGGCTGTGCGATGTTGCGTCTCCGCGGGAACATCGGCATGTTTTCGTCGAAGAAGTGATGGATTTCGTCTAGGTTTCTTTTGTGAACCGTGTTTTGGCCTTTGACGAGAAACGTTGAATATTCGATGAAGGAAAAGTATTGCTGGTTGAGGTCTGAGCAGAAATCAACGCACAGAGGAGTTGGCCAACTAGCTGCATAGAGAGAAACTCGAGATATTCGGCAGCCTCTTCCGTGGCGGTGGCCTTCTTCTCGAACGATAATTATCCGGGGACACTAACGATTCATTCTAGCGTGAAATTCGCGGATTCTGGTCCGGTGGACTGAAACCATTCACACCTGCATCTGGCGAATCGGAACTCATCATGACTCTCAGCTAGCACTGAGCACTTGCAGCTTCTGTGCACACGGCACAAATTCCATAGAAGATTTGTCGGCTCGGGATGTGCGTTCCGTTGTTCCTGGAATTGCGAAATGACGTCAAATTGGGGTGTCCGGCAGTAGCAATGTCGCTAATGTCATTGGTGTATCACAACATCAGATGAGACCAGGCACCATCTCCTCAGCTATCAGATCTCGCGTCCGTGTGACCCCTTTCCGCTTTCGTTCTCCTAGCCTTTTGTTTCGCGGTCAAATCTTTCGACCTTTCTTCATGCCAAGAGATGGTCCCATGGACACAGCCTCGCATTGAGGAGGCGAGTCATTTCATGGACCATCATCTGATGGTGGATGGGCACATCCAACACCAACCGTAACATCATCATCGCATGGTATTGGCATCGCGATGCATTGATTCACCCAGCCTTTAGTCCGATTACCAATAATTCTATCATCCATTGTGAAATGCAGCCTGTCATGTTGTTTTCTTCATGCGGTGCGCGAAAGACAGTCTTGGCAGACGAAATCGCAGCGTCAAATTTCGAATGATGGCAAACATGTTCTTGGAAGAGTCATTGAGATCCGAACTTGTAGTCTAGGCCTGCGGAAAGGGGCTAGAATTTACACAGTCGAAAGCGATTCATCATTGACTATGATGTGATTATCAAAGGCTGGATGAGGCTCTTTACTCGGCTGCATGTGGATGGACTCCGCCACCCCCGCGATCTATCACGAAGAGGGGATATGTTGCGCTCCCCAGTCTAGCCCCTTCATGGCAAGACCTTCGACCTCACCGAGGCTCATGCTGCGCCTTCAGTACCCTACTTCCCGGGTTGCCCCATCCGGCGATTCCCCACGCGACATCCACAGCGGCAAATCTCTCGGGCACTAAGATCTTGGACAGAAACAAGTGCGCGGGAGCCGCGCTCCACAGGATCTTGAAAAGCTGATTATCAAGCAGTTTGGTGTCCAACATCTAGCCCACATCGCCAAGAAAACGGGATGTGGGCTCATAGGTGTTTTGTCTGGAGGGACTGGTGGCTGTCACAATGTGACAAGTTTACTTGGCATATCTTGAATGTGCAGCATTGTGCGGGGTTTCTCCAACCTGATCCCCTGCAGGTTTCTTGGAGAAAGCGTCGCAGAATCGCCAGACATATTGAAGCAAGTGCCGCCAGTACGCGGTCTTGACGACGCAGCGGGCCTCAACGTCAGCGCCGCGTCGTGCTTGTTTGGGTGATATGTATTCTCTTGACAGAAACAGAATCAAATAGATAAGTCGTTGGTCGAAGCTTTCAACAGGCCAGCAATGCAACGCTAGAGTCGCCGCCATTCTAGTGTCGAAAATCCCCGAGGCTTGGCGCTGTCTGTCAAGAGAAGACCCTGTCCGAGCACATGCGTTTGCGTAGGGCTATCCTTGCCGCTTTTCCGGTTCACCTTGCAACATCGGCCTGCTGGGCAAGATTTCGCGAGTTGTTTCCGTGGGGTCTCAAGTTCTGACAACGTGCGAGACGTTGAGAATCCCTGGCAGCCTCGTGGTAATGTTCCACTCGAGCCGAGTTTAGCACCTTCTCGGCAGCGGGGAAGCGGGTAGACTTTCTACTGGCTGATATGCGTCTCCAAGATGCGAGGCGGCAGTATGGCATACTGGCCTTTGGTTGTTCTCCAACCCTGGCGTGCTGCATCATTCGTCCGACCTGCGGTGTCTTTGGCCTCATCGGTGTTCTGCCTGTGTCGCAGCTGAACCTTTCAACGAGCTTTCACCCAATATTCTCGCTGCTTTGGTCGGACAACCTCAAGAGGCCCTCCCACTCGCAGGAAACTGCCAACCTCTTGGTGATGTCTCAGAAGCAAGCTGGCAGTGTGCTCTCCAAACATCAAGAAGTTGGTTCGGATTGTTTTGGAAAAGGGGCTCGACCTGTGTAGCTTAACTGCGCCTCAATAGCCAAGATGTAGCCAAGATGAATTATGGAGATCATCTCGAGGAACGAAGCTATGCCGCGCGCGGGAAGCGGATGGCCACTTCGATATCCATGTGCATCCCGTCTTGGCCCCCTGAAGAGATCTCGGCGCTAATGCAAGGGCCCAGAGCCGCAAGACCATCAAAGACCATGGACACCATGGACACCATTCGGCGAGGCTTCAAAGTCCGTAGCAACTTGCGATAACTGGATCAACTTCCTATTGGTAGATTCAAGCAAGGCGGGCAGGCGGAGCATACAGAGTCCCGAAGCCGGGAAGTCCCCTCTTTGAGGCCGAAACGCGGAGACGTTTCGCGGCCGGCCAAAGCGCCACTTCCCGCCCAATTCCCCAGCAACCCTCATCTTTACGAGCAAGGTCAAGGCCACAGTTAGCGAAGGCGAGGTCAACACCGAAACAAATTTCAAGATTCGCGAGATCTATGCCATTGATCGTATTCTGGGGTTCTGTAGGGAACCGAGGCAAGGCGTGCAGAGGGTAATTCCAGAAAGCGGGATGTAACAACAACACATCTTGCCAAGTATTACTAAGAGATCAATGCTACCGATGACTGTCGTTGCTTTCATGTGCAAAAATATGGGTCTGCCAATCACACCGGTTCAGTATCAGGTTACATCAGCTTCGTAGATCCAGATGTCCTGGCGCGTAGCTATGGTGGGGGTTTCGAACACGATGGCAAGATTGAGCAGCAATGATGTCGAGTGGTGCTGGGCCTCCACTCTGCTTTGTCGGCCGAGAGGGTGGCCTGAGACGGGACGGGCGGCGACCTGCGACTTGCTGTCGGTCTGCTTTCCCGATGGAGCTGTTATCGTCCCATGGTTGCTTCGAACTTTGGCCACTCCGCGCAGGTTATAGGGTTTACCCGGCAAGAGGTGAGCTGTCCACAAATCCTCCAAACTCTGTGGTCGGGGAAAGCGGACTGTATTCGTGGCAAGCGGCGAAGAAGCTCGAGAAATCGCAATTACATTGCGCACTCATGTAATCACCATCGTGATTGAAGCCAAGGTTGCTTAATCAAAGCTAAGAAGAAGCCAAGAACCAGTCTAGTCGTTTTCGTGAATAGCAATCTGAGGTGCATTAGAGCTTGATACCGCCCAGGCTGATCGAGATGGTGATATTGGCTGAGTTTTGGCCAACTGGCGCGGACAGGCGCTGTTCGCGCACCTAGACCTCTCGGCATAACTCAAAGGGTCAACAATCGGATGGTGTCAATGTACCCCGCGGAGTAAAATGCTATGGATAATAGTGGGCGGTACATCCGGCCCGGCCCCGTCAACTCGCCTCCTCTGAATGGAATGGATCAGTTGAATCATGCGGACCACCCGGGAGAGATGAAAGAAATGACAGGGAAAGATGCGTGAATAAGCGGGCGGCGCTTCGCTCAACTGTCGTCGCGAGGCGCGAGATGCGGAAAATATTACGGGGAAGGAAGTCCCCAGTTGAGCGAAACAAGATGAGATATTGTGGCATATTGTCGTCGAGGATACGACAGAAGGGGATGCGTTGTCCGGCTAGAAAATGATCGGCGCATCAAACAACAGACATTCGACGACGGCAACCGGGATTTGGGATGGTGTTGTATGTCCTTCTGACCCTCTCGACAGACATCCAACAAGTTCGGGGCGTGTTGTTTGCTTCATGAGCAAGGAAACGGCCTGAATTGAAACGACGTGTAGTACAGCTGGCGGACAGAGCGTCTTTGGTGTGCCGTGTGGCCGACGGCATCCGACGGGAGGTGTTTAAGCTCCCAAAAGTGTACAACCTGGGGCCCGAGAGTTTTCCCACACCCACGGCGTCCGTGAACGCAGGCGCATCAGACACCAGCCCAACCCAGTCTACACACCCAACTCTCGCTTTCTCGTTTGGATCTGCTCAGACGCAAATGCTTCAACCCATAAAAGAGAACGGCCGCCTCGCCCATATTTGCGTTTGGCTTGTGCCTGGGACGTCGTTGAAGCGCAGGCGAACGCCAAGACAAAAGAAAGAAGTAAGCTGGTCTTGACAATTCCTTCTTTTGGACTGCCTCAACAACACAACCAAACATCATGACACTCGCATACTTACGACAACACAACTTCAAGGTGACCCGTCACATCACCTCTAACCTACTATGGGTCACCTTGGTGTTCGGAATGAGCGTCTTTACCTTCGGGTATGAAGGCTCAACGCTCAACACAATTCAGGCCATGACGCGTGAGTACTGACAGACCATGAGAGGCTGGATGTTGCTGATGAGATTGGTGCAGCGTTCGAGAAGAGGTTTGGTGACTACCTCCCGGAAAAGAAGGCGTTCGGATTCACATCAAACAAGCTGGCGTACATGAACTCATTTCCATTGATCGTCTACGCGGTTGGCGTCATTGTTGGTGCTCAGATCGGCGAGCGCTGGGGCCGAAGGCTGGTATTCATTCTCACCAACATTGTTTGCATGGCGGGTACGATCATCGTTTACACGGCGAAGACATACGACCAACTGCTTGCGGGCCGAATGATCGTCAATTTCCACGTCGGTATGGAGGCCTTCCTCATCCCGATGTTCCAAGCCGAGATCGCGCCTGCGGCTGTCAGAGGGTCATTAACCGCCATCTATGGCGTTAATGGCGTCTTCGCAGCCTTCATCGCATCCATCGTCACGAACTTCACCAGCCACATCAAGAACGACCTGTGCTGGAAGATTCCCGTCGGTATCGGTTTCACGTTTCCCGCCTTCTCTTTGTTCTTCTGGATCTTGATTCCCGAGTCGCCAAGATGGCTTCTTCGTAAGGGAGAGTACCAGAAGGCCGTGGAGAATCTCGACTACTTGTTTGGCGCCATGCCGGGTTATGATGCCGAGAAGGAGGCTAGGCTTCTGCAGGAGGCTCTGAACACCAGTGAGACCCAGGGCAAGTGGAAGGATTTGGTCAAGGGCACGAACCTGGTAAGTCTGGCATGCGTCTTGGCCTGTGGCCAATGACTAACGCAATTTTAGCGCCGCACAGTCAACGGACTGACTGCCGCTGCATTGGCGTCGCTCTCTGGCGCATCATTTTCCAACCTCTACGGAACCATTTTCTTGAAGAGTTTGAAGATCGTCGACCCCTTTATGATGACCATGGTTAAGAGAGCCTTGCTTCTTGCCACCGCCATCACGTTCATGTTCATCATCGATCGTGTCGGCCGCCGTCGTCTCTTCCTCCAAATGGGCTTCATTCAGACAGCTGTACTCATGGTCATGGGTGGCTTGGGAACGATAGTTCATCCAACTCTTGACATCAACAAGGGCATTGTGGCACTCACCGTCATGTTCCCCATCTTCCATTTCGTCTCATTTGGTGGCCCGTAAGTTAACCTGCTCCGCTATTAGCGGCGGTTATATGAAGTTGCTCTGAACTAACACACTAATCCAGATTGCAATTAACGAAGACGGAGATTCCACACATCACGCTCCGAGACAAGTCCGTCATGCTCTTCTGGCTGACGGCGAATCTTTGCAACTTCATTGCATCATTTACTCTGCCATACCTCCTTCAGGAGCCGGCAAACCTTGGCTCCCGTGTTGGTCTCATCTATGGATCAATATCGGCCATGGGTCTGGTATGGGGATTCTTCTGCATGCCAGAGATGGCTAAGAAATCTTTGGAGGAGATTGATGAAATGTTTGCTGCTGGTGTTCCAGCATGGAAGTCAAGACGTGAGTCAAACCCACACCTCAACATCGTTCGTGAAAGCACACTGACACAAATTTCAGACTGGAGAGGAGAGCAAGCTGCAAAGATCACCGACATCGAGAACCACGGTGTCTCAAGTGACACCGAAAGTGAGAGGAGTGTTGAGAAACCGGACCTGGAGCCAATTGTGGAGGAGAAGCCTGTGAAGGCATGAGTTGTGTAGGAATAGGAGGTTTTTTTTTTCGCATGATGATCATGAGGCCCTGAATAGGTATGACAGATAATAGTAATACTTGAACGGTAATGTAACCACACAACAAAGCTTCATTTGAACATGCGCCCCGTCGTTCCAACGCGATGCACTTCAGCCACAGTTTGTCAAGCCTCCTCCACGACTGCTCGGATGGCATTGTTCCGGGCACGGCGCCGACGGGATGGTAAAGCAGTAAGCTTCACTTTCGCTGCTGTAATCGGCCTATGTTCAACCCCGTTCGATGCATCCCATGAATCTCGGGACGTCATTAAAGTGCAGACTACGGTGGCAGATCTCCAGTCCTGCTGGGGTAATCCTCACCCCGGAGAGGTCTCCGTCCAGTAAGAATCCGCCCCATTTCCGAGAGACCCCCTGTTGACTCGTGAGATCTAAGCGTAATTCTCTATCAACAGCGTTGATTGGTGATCGACGCCAGGGGCGGCACTTCCCACGAGACTGTTCTGCGGAACCTCTTCCCTCAAAGCTGCATCCTCGAGTTTTTCTTTGAACTCTGCAGTCCACATCGTACTAGACGCAGGCAGAATTCCTTCTTTGCTGCTTCCAGCTGCGCTTTCCGCTACACTTCCCCTCCCCTGAAAACGAGGCTAAAATTAAGGGAGAGAATCGTTCCGTTTTCACGAAACAGCGTCTAATCATGATTTTGTTTCTGGCCCACGGATCAGACGGAAGGTGGTGTGCTCAGACGAAACAATCCTATGAAATGTTTTGCCGAGCGAAGCCGGCTGCGCTGGCTGTTCATCTCCCATGCGCGCGCGGACTTTGGCCAGTCGCTATCCTCAAATGATAAGGTTTAGCTGCAGCGGCTCCCGCGATACTGCTCTGGGGCTGCATATTCCACGCATCGAGAGCGCGGTAGCCCACGTTACCTTTCGGCACGCACCGAGCTCTCTAGAAACAAGAACAGGAAGTAAACGGGGTGCAACGGCAATGTCCAGCGGTATTGCTTGTCATGTTGCCCCAGACAGGAGTCGATTGCCAGAACACACTAACCAAATGAGATGCTGAGTAGGAAAAACAGGCTTTAGAACCGTCAGGTCCATAAATCAAGCTCCGCTGAATAGATCGGCCAAAAGTGCCTTACACGCGGACCACTCCGTTGTTAGGCACTTGAAGCCCGGGCTTTTCATACCTTCACCAAGGTCAAATACCGCATGTCTGCCACCTTTAGACATCTTAGGGTGCAATCAGGTTTAACGTTGCGAACAAACTTCTCTGTGCTCTCCCTTCTTTGACAACTTTCAATTCAAGTCCCTCCTTCACTGTGAGTGTGGCGCCAACATGATGGGCGTGTCTCTCCAATCATTGGCCGTCCTCGGTCTCGCTGGCTTGGCTGCGGCGGTGGCTGTTCCGAAGACTAGGAACTATGCCGTCGACAGGTCCTACAGTGAGATGTCCGACCTTGGCACCAACTACAAAGTCTTTGAGCATGCGGCGACGAACTCCAGGACGAGGTTCGTCACCGATTCGAAAATTTGCGAGACCACCCCGAATGTGAAGCAGTACTCTGGATACTTCGACGTTGGTACGTCATATTTCGGACCGCTCGGGTCCCATCCACCTGACTCGGCACTAACATGCTTCAAGGCACTGACCAGAACATGTTCTTTTGGTTTTTTGAGGCCCGCGACAAGCCAAAGGAAGCTCCTGTCGCCCTCTGGCTGAACGGTGGACCTGGTTGCAGCTCCATGCTTGGCCTCTTCCAAGAGAATGGGCCTTGCACTTTCAATGGAGGCGGCGACGAGCCCAAGTTGAACCCGAATTCGTGGAACAACTACGCGAACATGGTGAGTTTCTCCGCGGCAGCCGCCCGTGCTGTCGCTGTCCCGCCACGGCCCCATAACTCTAATACAACCGCGCTCGTTCCCTCTTGGCATATTGCTCAATGCTGACAATGTCGCCCCGTCCCAGCTCTACGTAGACCAGCCAATCGGTGCTGGTTTCAGCTACGGCACAAATGATGTTGACTCGACAGTCAAAGCGGCGCCGAAAGTCTGGTCCTTGATGCAGTCATTCTACACCCAGTTCCCGGAGTACAAGAACCGGGATTTCGGATTATTCACGGAGTCTTACGGCGGACACTACGGACCGGAGTTCATTGATCACTTCCAGGCCCAAAATGCCAAGATCGACAAGGGTGAAATCAAGGGTGAGAAGATCAAGGTGGTCGCACTGGGTATCAACAACGGTTGGATCGATGCTCGTAAGTGCATCTATTAATGCTTACGGCTGCTGTATTGACCGAGGCGTAGGCAACCAATACCGCGACTACCTGGACTATGCCATCAACAACACATACAATAAGCTGATTGACCAAGCCAAGTATGATGAGCTCGCCAAGTCTTACGACAAGGATTGTGCGCCCGCCATGGAGAAGTGCATGGGCAAGGAGGGAAACACTGAGGCCTGCGTCGCCGCCGAAAATGCGTGCTTCAACGCCATTGAAGCACCCATTGAAGCCATCAAGCAGTTTAACGTCTACGATGTCCGCGCCAAAGACGACAAATTCCCGCCCAACACCTACATGAAGTACCTAAACAAACCGGAGGTAATGAAGGCTATCGGCGCCAAGTCACAATACCAAGAGTGCCCCCAAGCCCCGTACGACAAGTTCACAGCTAGCGGAGACGGTCAACGCTCTTTCCTCGAGACACTTGGTAATGTCGCGAAGACTGACACGCAAGTCCTGGTATGGGCAGGAGATGCTGGTACGTAACTTTGCATCGTTGTGGGGCTATAAGGCTGACTCCGATTAGATTGGATTTGCAACTACATTGGTAACTACCGGGCAGTCGCTAGGATCGGAGGACCTGAATTCGAAAAAGCTGAGATGAAGGATTTCACGCTTGATGGCAAGAAGAAGGGGGAGTACAAGGGAGTCAAGAACCTGAGCTGGCTGAGAGTATTTGAGGCAGGTCATGGGTTGATGTCGTATCAACCAGAGGTCGCATTGGCTGCTTTCAAGCAAACCATGATGAAGAAGCCAATCTCCTCGCCGTAGATAAGCCGACTAAATGATAAATGTTTGACCTGCGGCCTCTTATGTTGATCATCAGACCTGGACCGGCCTATGTGATAAGTTCTTGCGCTCCCGGTGTGGAGTAAATGAGTGAGGCACTACAATCGCCTAATCGCCTAATCGCAGATGCCCAGGATGATATCTCGCTCATCACACAAGCTGAAAATGCAAAAAGCGTAAAGAGGATGACTTTAAAGAGAATGAAAAAGCTCGAAAAGAGACAAAGGCTTCTGTTGCGATTCGCGTTCTTTAATGGACTGCCATCAGCTTTTAGAAGGGATCTCCGTAGTTGGGATAGAACTATTCCCATTATTCGAGGTCTACCAGCAGGGGCGGTAGGCTGAAGAAAGAAGGTCCGCTACCCTATCCAAGATTGGGTCAATCATTCATGGTTTCGACTCACGAATTGGTAGGTGGTATTCCAGACGAGACCCTTTTATAATGTTCTGCTTGAGTTATACACATCCGCATTGAAGGGCCATGAAGCTATGAGGACCAATTTACGACATATTGCGAGACAGAGCAGCATTGAATCGCCAGATTTACACGTGTTATCTTACTCCTAATGAATTCCTCTGACTTAAGCTCCAACATCTTCTCTATACCGAGAGACTCTCCATATGCTCCAAAGCATAGAATTACTTTCAACGAAATCCGACACTGTCTACATTATAAATCCCCAAAATCTTGATCCATCTGAAGGATTCTTCCGATATAAAGATTCCATCACGTTTCTCACCAATTTTGGGCGGATCCCAACAGACAACGTCTTCCATACGACTTCCCGACGGTCTCACGCTCCTCCTTCCCCGAAACCCAGGCACGACTCGCAGCCAGACTAGACCGGGGCCTTCCAACGTAAGTACGCTGACTAAAATGATTCCAGATGCCAGAAGGGTTTGTAGGTTTGGCTTGACGTCGATTGAGAACCCACCATTAAAAGGCTCTCTGGAGAAGACTTGATGAAATGGGCCGCTTGTTCGAAGAATGCTGTTGCCTTCTGAAGCGAGCAGAAAGACAAGAATATCCTGCGAATCTAACCCAGTAACACTCGCCATTTCCTGGACACTTCGACATGCTACCCGTCTAGACAAGAAGTCTCGCCAAGTCCAACTCGAAACTCTAATATTCTTAGCGATTAGGATAGTAAAGCCGCCAAGAAGCCACGAGAACATAGTCAGGTTAAAAGGATCGACGCCAGGAATTTTCTCGCCAATTAGAAAACCGCATACGAGGCCACCTGCAACTAGTACAGTGCTCAAGCAGAACACGAGAATGACGTAAGATGGGCATTTAATCACAATTGACGTCTCCTCCACCGCCCATAGGTCTGTGAGCTGCCGGAAATACTCTCGGCTCTTTCGAGCTCCAAGCAAAACCGTGTTCTGTGACTGTTTCTGCGACTCGTGTCTTGAGAAGGAGGCTTTACGGTCGAGAATATCGTTTCTCCTGAGTGCAAGTAGTGATTTTCCAAGGCATGAAAACCCTGTGATTTCTGCGGAATGAGAATCACGGGTTTTCAAGGTGACCAATCCATTCAGTTGAGTTCGAAGTGGGGTATTGACACCAAAGGCGGAAAGTGCGCTGACGGTTTGAAGCGTGTGCTGAAAGCCATCTGCTATCATAGGGTCGGCCATGGACAGAGGCGCCTGAACCGCAATGAATTCCATGATACTGCTTATCCTCACAGTCGAGTTCTTGCATCCGAAGCCATCAGTCTCAGGGGATTCAAGGTTGATAAAAAGCTCGATGGTCTGAGGGTTCAACGCCTCCGATTGACTGCCAGCAGCGTTCTGAAATGCGAGTTGCGTTGATTGAATCGCATTTCCAAGTTCCCATACCGTTTCAAGAGCGACTGCCGAAAATGAGGTCGCGAGTTTATTCGAAGACCCTGATATTCGTCCATGGTTATTTTGATATACGGAGGCTCTTGTATCTGTCAATCCAGGTTGATAGATAAGGGCGGAACAATTGACGGAATTCCTCTCTTTCCACCAAGGTCTGTCGGCTCCAAGATTGTCTAGAGCACCCATTATACAATGAGCTAGCCAAGTTGAAATAGTAGACGATTCTCTGCTGTATCGCTCGGCAATTGGAATGTTGTCGCTTAGTGGCTCCATATCATCATCGTCATCCAGAAGTGAGCCTCGGAGCCCTGAAAGATCTCCGTAAGGCTCGAAATCGTAATCCATCCCCCGCGCCCGGTAGAAGCGCCCGAGCCCATCATGTCTTGCCCTTGAAACTGTGCCTTGGATTTTTGAGACGAAATCCTCATTCAGGATCTTTATTTTCGTGGCCAGCTTAGCGAGGCATGCGAGCACGATGACAAGCCAGTACTCACTCTCCGACACTCTGACAGCCAGAACCGCCACTGTAGACGTTATCTGATCTACTATGTAATGAAATTCCTCCTCGATTTCCAGGGATATGGCTGGTGATTCTACGATGGTAGGCTGCGTAGGCGCTTCGCGGATGTGCGCCCGGGGAGGAACGCTGCGAGGATTTGCACCAGGCAGATTTTGCTTATCCTTTTCGAAGAAATGATCCAGGAATCTGAAGCAATATTGACCAAATGAGAGGCTGATGCTGTAGGCGGAATTGCGGTCGACAAATGATGTATCGTCAACAACGCAGGCAAATAGTGCACAGCGGACTCGTGTTGCTAGGTTCCCAAGCTGGTCAAGGGCCTCTTGACTTTCATTTGACTGTAAGAAAAGGCTTTCCGGCCTAGCCTGTGGCAGAAGACTCTCGCGTTTATCGCTGGTTCGTAGTAAACGTCGAATTTCTAGGTCCCAGAGATGCCGTTCCTGTTCTTCCTGAACTCCGTAATCCTTGAGGCTTCCAAAGGGAGGTACATGGGAGAAATCCGTATCTATTTCACTGGGCGTGGCACCCTTGTGGCTCCAGCGGCTTTCTCCTCGTTGTGTCGGACAGCAAAAGCGCATGATCCGGTCGGCACTCGGCAATCTACTTGCACCAGCGAACGTGTCTCGGCCTAAGGGACCTTTATCTGGATAAACCCGGCGTTTAGTTGTAGGCATTGCTGTGATGAAGTGGTCAACCAGTTTGGTACACGACTGGTCCAAAAGGTGAGTCAAAGGAAAAAGGTGTTGGACCCAGAGTAGCGGTGACCTTGTATCAGGACGCATGCGATGAAAGTGATCTGTCAGCAAATCTTCGGGAATACGGCAACTAGAATCCGGAGAAGCCAAGAGTCTAGGCAGATAAGCTGAGGTCACATGCATAATTTCATCGCCATGATTGGGCGCCTAATCCTAGTCTTCCAGTAAAGGGTGTTTGCCAAGCACAAGGCTTTCTGCTGGGCATTCTGTCACTACTATGTCGCCCTGCGTAAAGGCAGCAATCTGCCCAGTCACTGATGTGAATCTTTCTTCCCTTCTAACTTTTTTCTTCGCAGTTTGTCGCCTGGAGGCGCACCTTGTTGACTGCCGTATATTCGGTTCTAGCATTGCTTTGGGTCTATCTGTGAAGACAAGTGCATTGGAACTAAATATTTGCGCTTACATTTGGTCGTTCAGTGAGGCTTTATTCAATTTACTCTATCCGCAATGGCATCTTGGGACTCTTTCCAAGATTTCAAACGTATGCTCAATCGTCCATTACCAGAAAATCGAGAGTCAAGCGAGGAGTCAGGGGTTGAAGCAGAAACGGAGGGCTCAAGCCATGGGCCTACGGACGAGCAAGAGCACTCGTCCGTCAAGGCGGAGATTACGGATGATGGAGAAGCAACTGAGGCGTCTGAGTCTCCTTCGATACCTGAGCTCAAAGATCCACCAAGGTTGTTTCTTGAGGAAAGAGATGCCGAAGACTATGTCATCGTTCCAGCCGAAAACACAGAAATGCGAGACCTCGTCGAGGAGATATGCACACAGATGAACGTCTGGTCTTCAGCGACAATAGTTCCAGGTGGGACCCTTGAGATTCCAGTAAGACGCATATACCTCATTCGGCATCAATTACAATCTCGACTACTGTCCCATTTATCTGCCGATTTGAACAAGGACATCAAAGCGCTTCTTGGACTCATTTTCTCGAGCTCTAGGGCTTTACGTTCTAGTGGGCTCCCAGAGAATCTGTTTGCTCGGTGCATCAGTGCTCAGAAAGCTGCTCTTACCCGAGGATGTGTTAGATTTGAGGAGCTGATTGATGTCTTCCTCCCAGGGGAACTGATATATATTGAATATTCGGGGCGGTCACCAATGCTTACTTTTGGGCAATGCTGGAAGGTATGCTGCTGTACTTACAAGATGACGAGATCTCAGGAACGTCTCATAATATGTGGACTACAGTGGAGCTGGGATGCAAGCGAGTTTAGATTTGCTTTGGCCAATGCCGAGCTTGTAGTCGAGAGATATGATGGCGAAAAGCAGATATCGCTCCAGGATCTAGGTCTAGTGCCATTAGCGAGTTTGGAAGAACCTAAGAGGGATGCTCTAGTGGAAAGGCTTATATCTCGAGGGAAGCGATACGTGAGCCTCTTCGAATCCCCTGGAAAGGTATGGCAGTATAAGGGGCCCGCAAGGACGCCTACATCAACAGGTCTATTATTCACATCTAGAACCATCCTTGGACCTGGTGAGGAAGACGCACAAAGGCGGAGAATGAGAGGGAACAGCGTGGTGAGTTGATACGTATTCCTATGCTGTCTGTCATTACTAACTCAATGCACCAAAAGATTGATTCTCGAGTCATCGTTGACGCTATTATACCCCAAAGAGATCCTGATCGGATAGAGATACTTCAGGTGATGCAAAAGGCAGACTCCATTCACACGGACACATACATGACGCTCCCTGTGTGTGTATGGGTTCAAGTTCTCCCCGGTGTACGCCACGAATGCACAGCTGTGTACTTGGATTTCTTGACAGAGGTCTCCTGGGAGGAGCCAAGTTCAGAAAATATAACCGCCCCGATGTGTTCCCGGATCTCCTCTGTTATCAAGGATTTTGATGCATGGGCTAGGATGCCGACACGATACCGCAGAGCTTCCGTAGGGCAGATCATCATACTACGAGGTAATTTGCTCGACACAACGGCTGTTGCAAACGGTCAGTCTCCTTTGAAAAGTTTCGAAATACTAATCATATGTATGTGCCCTTGAGTTGTATCTAACAGACTTTGCAGATGCTGCAGAGGCTTGCCAGCGAGGATTGCTCGAACTCGACTACTTTGACTGCAAACCTTCTCGCAGAATCTTTAATCATATCTCCTTTCACATGAACCTAGCGCTGAAGGTGAATGGGATCATTCTTCTCCAAAACTTTGCGCCGTTGGTGTCCAAGCGTTCACACGAAAGCCTTGGTCACAGCTATGAAATTACCGGTAAGAATTGACACACACAAACACACACACACACACACACACGTATATGCGTCTTGCGTTTGATATTAACGTGTTCCAAAGACTTCATAGAACTACTTGAAGTGTTTCCAGGGGTCATCTGTCTCTGCCTCGGCAATGAAGATAGTGTAGATCCAAAACTCGAGAAGCTTGGGCCGATGCATTTCGACATAAGCCAGGAGTAGATAGTTTGGGCCACTGGCTTACCTAGTTTCCAACTTTGAGCTGGGTAAGAAATGGATTAGCGTATCCTATGGCTGGCTCACCAACACGCGCTCATCCAATATTCTTGTCAAGCTATTAAATATACTGCAGTTATCCCCGGGATAGAAGTATGCTGTTCATGTCTAATGGTTCTCATGTACCCGATATTTGGATCTTTGAACATTATTCATTCAAAGGGGCTTGGTTAACAAAACAGTACATGATCAACGTTCCAAGAAGGCTCGAGGGGTTTCCCACATGTATGACGAATGCTTTAGAGCCTATCAGGAATTCTCTTAAGTCGAGATGTCCGCTGCATGAAGCCGGCATCATTTCAGTACTGACACAAGACATATCACTACCCGCACGGCCATCATTCCCATGCTAGTAGACAATGCCTGGCTGGATGCTTTGAACCGATAGTAGTGTCATGTAGGTGACGAGGGGGAGAGAAAAGCTCAAAGAGCTTACATACTTTCTATGCAATCTCAACACCACTTACGTTGGTGGTTTGGATGCTGAAACCTTTTGCTATTGCATTGAACATGGCTCTCTCTCACTAGGTAGATACAAAATCAATGGGCAGTGCCAATGCTGTACCATAAGGCATTCCGGAGTGTCTGTAGAACCGTTCCACGCAGGATACTAATCATTTGAAAATAGGTAATACGATCTGGCAGGTGGGCGCTCCAAAGAGTGGCTCCGTCCGTTGGATGGCAGTTTTGTTTGAGGAGCCGGTGTCTTAAACGATATTCATTCTATGTCAATACGCATATGGAAATAGGTCCTATTACCATTCCAACATTCATGACAGTTGCCCTGATGGCTGGACGGAAAAGCAACCCAACGCATCTCGCGCTCGGCTCACTCCACGATCCCCGCTCAGCCGAGAGCAAATCGCGCCATATTCAGACGGCAGCTGATCTGACCACCGCCTCCAACAAACCCCGAGGAGGCGTGCTTGGCGGGAAAATTACCGACCACGTACCGACGTCGCCAAGTCGCCTACGCCTGCGGGGTAATCAAAATGGCGGGAAAAGCAGCCTCAGTGTGCCCTCTGGACGGGTTTCTTCCGTTTTATCCGTCGTCGCCATTCGAAGGGGAGCCATTCGCCAAGATACGCTTGCCGTTAGCCAAAGTCTTGTCGTAGATGTCCAAGAATTCCAAGAGCGCGATCTGGGAGGGCTAGTAAGTGGTTAGCCTATGCTTGGGTGTGAGGTTCGAGAGCTTATCTCGACGACGTGTGTTGCTGGGGATATGGTGCGCGGAAAAGGTGTTGATGAAATGCGAGACATGCGCATTGCCAGTATGGATGGAATGCATGGCATTTGAAATAGTGCGACTCTCCGATGGAGAAGGTGAAGTACGAGAAGTTCGCTTCTTGAACCGACGACCCTCTCTTTTGCATGGGCAACCGCGCAATCTCCTAAAACCGACCCATCGGCTGACAGGCCGCGAAATGATACCCACAAGCCCTCCATCCTGGCCGTTCCCATCTCTAACCATCTCTTGCCACGCGCCCAATCGTTCGACGCGCCATCTGCAATGCGACGCTGAACTCGCGCGACGGACATGACGGATACGACCACGGATAAGCTTGGCGAGAGAGGGCGTCCCTTTTCCGTCCGCTAATTGAGATCCTCTCTCTACCGGTCCCAGCCTCCCTCGCGTTGCTTGCTGAGACGAGCCCGTTTTCCCCGCACCCCGCAAACTGCCAAGTCCGGGGGTGGATTGGATCCATCTGGGGTTTTAGTGGGCGAGCGCGCGCGATGGGCGGTGGTTTGGAGCTTCTCCGCGGTTTTGGGGCCGGTGGGGACGAACGGGTTCTCCGCAGTTTTGGATTTTGGATTTCTGGTTATAAGGTGGTCCCGGCCAGGTATAACTTGGGCAGAATTCTTGTTCTTGGTCTGTGTGTGCGAACTTGAACACCGAGGCAAGCTTGTTTCGACGTGGCACGACTGGCGAGTCAGTTTTTTCCAACTTCAGTCCTTTGAGGTATCGTCATCTTCTTGTGTGCGCCGTGAAGACTTTGTCAACATGGCTATGAACGCTCTGAGGAGCTCGCTTGAGAAGAGCGAGGTCGAGGCTGTTCATCACAGACCGTCTGGCGAGACGCACCTCGAAAAGGTTCCTGAAGCTATCGAGATCGGACCCTACCGTGTGTTTGGGTTGAGCACTGAGGATGCGGACTTTTACAACAACTACCCCGAGGAGTCCCGGAAGAAGGTCTTCCACAAGGTATGATGAGTCGATGTCTGGTTATCTTGTCCGAATACTGACTTGATACAGGTCGACAAAAGACTGATCCCCATGTTGGCGTTGTTGTATCTCATCTGCCACATTGACCGCGCCAACATCGGAAATGCTAAGATCGAGGGCATGGTCGAGGACTTGGGCATGTCGGGCGTGCAGTACAACACCGTTCTATCCATCTGTGAGTATCCCGATGGAGTCCCGTCTCAACTTAGCTGACCATGGTGGCACAGTCTTCATCCCCTACGTCCTCTTCGAAGTCCCTAGCAACATCATCCTCAAGAAGGTCAAGCGCCCCTCCACATACCTTGGCACCCTGACGCTCTGCTGGGGCATCGTCATGACATGCACTGGTCTCGTTCGTAACTTTGCCGGCTTGATGGTCACTCGCATTCTCCTTGGAATCTTCGAGTAAGAACACCTCACAACCCCGTCGCCCCAGAGTTCATCTCCTAACCAATTCCTCACAGGGCCGGTTTCTTCCCTGGTGCCATCTACCTCTGCTCATACTGGTAAGGCGACCCCCTCCCCACCATCCCTCCCCACCCGCTCACACCAGCCCAGGTACATGCCCAGCGACCTCTCCGTCCGCATCTCCTACTTCTACTGCGCCTCCGCCCTCTCAGGCGCCTTCTCTGGCCTCCTCGCCGCCGCCATCGCCGAGATGGACGGCGTCGGCGGCATGGAAGGCTGGCGCTGGATCTTCATCCTCGAAGGCCTCGCCACCGTCTGCCTCGGCGTCGCCTGCTTCTTCCTCCTCATCGACACGCCCACCCTCTCCACGCGCTGGCTCGACCCCGAGGAGATCCGCTACCTCGAGCTCTCCATCTTCATCAAGCAGGGCGGCGGCTCGCGCGACGAGGACTCCGACCGCAAGGTCAACTGGCACGACCTCAAGATGAACCTGACCAACTGGCGCATCTATGTGCAGGCGTACTTCCTCCTGTGCCAGAGCGCGCTGTCGTACGGCATCAAATTCACGCTACCGACTATTACCAAGGCGATGGGCTTCGCGAACACGCAGGCGCAGCTGCTGAGCGCGCCGCCGTATGTGGCGGCGGCCATCTCCGCGGTGAGCTTTGCCAAGGTCTCTGACCGGTTCTTCTGGCGCATGCCGTTCCTTGCTATCCCGCTGGCGATCGTGGCGGTGGGGTACTCTATTATTCTGTCGCTGAACGGTGCGTTGGAAGAGAAGAGGGGTGTCGCGTACTTTTCCGTCGTGTTGGCTGTGATCGGTATCTACCCCATCCAAGCCGCCGCCGCGTCCTGGAACGCGAACAACATCGCCCCGGCGTCTCGACGAGCAATTGGCATTGCGCTGATGAACTGCGTCGGAAACGTCGGCGGCATCGTGGGAAGCTTCATGTATCTCGAGCGCGAGAAGCCAAAGTACCACACCGGCTTCGGGCTGAGTTTGGCGTTTGGCGGCAGTGGACTGATCGTTGCTCTGCTTCTCGAGTGGAGCTACAAGATTGCCAACGCGAAGAAGGCTAGGATTGCGGATGAGGCGAAGGAGAAGTACACTGAGGAGGAGCTGTTCAAGATGGGAGACAGGTCGCCGCTGTTCAAGTACGTGCTGTGAGCAACAGGAGCAGAAGTTGCTGCGAACGTTAGAAGGAAGATTGTGATTATTGCTTTTGTAGCTCTGCTTTTGACACCCATATCTGCTCGTATACCCAATACCATTACGCTTTCCTGGTAAACACCTTGCTTCGCTCAAAACCACAAGCTCGAAACACCCAGTGACTCCACCAATCTCCTGACGCAGTACACATCATTTGTCTCTCGTCGATACCAAAACAGCAGCCAAAGTCCCAGCACACCCCATCAAGATCAACGCAACAACAACCGCAGCGATACAGTCAAACTTCCGCCGGCGGTTGCGCGCCTCGACAGCCAGTTCCTGTCTGAAACTCCGAGCATAAAAGCTCCTCTGACTGTCCATAGTTCTTGGGCGTTCTTTGTCGAACTCGTAAACGGGCAGCGCATTCTCGCGCTCGCGTCTGCAAATTTGGGCGAAGTAGGTATTATTAGGGGGCGCCGGGATATTGCATGATGATGGCGGCGCGGTGCTGATTGCGTGGGAATATGGCGGAGGATTGGGGGGGAGCGACACCCGTGTGGTGCGCTCGATTTCGCGCACGAATTGAGGTTTTGGGGGGAGCATTGCGTCGTTTATGACAGGGGGCTCAGGATGAGCAGGCAGAGTCTCGGTTGGTTCGGTGACGACAGGAGGTTCAGGATGAGCTGGAAGAGTCTCGCCTGTGACGTTTACGACCGGAGGTTCTGGGTGAGCCGGGAGTGTTTCGCTTGCGTTTGTCATGATGAAAGAATATTTTAGTATTCAGGTAGATTGGAAGATTTCTTCTGATAATTATGAGAATTGAGCATGAAGAATTGGGGTTGGGGTGGTTGGCTTTATTGTACGACCCGTTGTCGAGGCTCGCGGCTGGTGTAGGACGGATTCGGGATGTTGCAGCGTTGAAATGTGGATGCTGTGGTGATGGGACGAAAACGGTCGTACAGCGCCGGCTGCGAGCGTTTATGCTCCAACCCCCTGCCAAGTTTGAACCAAAATCTGGTTAGAAGTGGTCTGATGAGACCATGCGTCAGATGGGCCATTTTCTGAGGAAAGCTGGCGACTGTGCACGCATCCCGGACGGTCGGAACGGCGAGCGGCCGGTCACTCGGAGATGTGGGGCCGTAGCCACCGACGCAAGCCGCATTCTTCACCCACGGTCTCGAAGACGTTACTGAGTAAATTTGGTTTCATGGCATTCCAACGCCTATTTTTAACTTGCAGACAAAAGAAAGGCGCCGTAGACAATGCGGCAAACGAATGAACACGCGCCTAAACGCCGTCCCCGACCTAAGTGTACATGCATCAAGTTATGCCGTCTCATGCATCGACCTCATCTTCATCCAAAAACCCCAGCCCGCTGTCATACTTTCTTCTCTTCCTCCCGGAAACTCTCCTTACCAGCTCCCCGGAAAGCAGCCCCTTCTTCACAACAGTCCCGCCCGCAAGCGGCGACTTCGACACACCCGCCGCCGGCTCCATCAGCTTCTTCGGCGTCCGGCCTGCCGCCCTCGGCGGTGTGCTAGTCGGCGTGGTCGACTCCTCAACCTCATCCGCCAAGAACTCCCTGCTCATACTCACAACCCTCTCCAGCTCCGCCTTCATCTGGTCAATAACCTTCTTCGCACCAACCCGCTCCTCCGCCATCTTCCCCTCCAGCCCCTTCTTCTCAATCCTCAGATTCTTAATGCTCTCATGCGCCGCCCTCAAACTCTCATTCACCCTCTCCACTTCCTCCCTCAGCTCCGCGACCCGCGCATCGCGCACCGCCAGAGCCTGCCCGCTGCGCCGATTCACGGACGCAACCTCCCTCACCCTCCCCTCCTCGCTCTCGTCAAGCCTCCTCCGGAAAGCCTTCGTCTGCGCCACCGCATCAGCCAGCTTCCCCTCCAACTGCGCAATAACATCCTCTTTGCTGCGGAGCACTCTCCGCCCAACCTCGATCTGCGCATCCTTCGTCGCCATCGCATCGCGGTTCTCCCCCTCCATCTTACCAATCACGGCTTCCAGCTCCATCACGTCGCGGATGTACCCGTTCACCGCGCCCTTGAGCCGGTCCACGCTGACGCGCAGCTCCGCCGCCGCGGCGTCCTTGTGCGCCAGCTGCGCCTTGGCGCGCGCGAGGTCCTCGTTGAGGCTGTCCATCGCAGCGACGCGCGCGCCGAGCTGTTGCCGCAGGGAGAGCTCGAGCTGGTGGTACTCGTCGATGGCGGCCTCGTCCTCCTTCCCGCGCTTGGCGAGGTCGCGGAGGCGGGTGAGGAGGAGGTCGAGGACCTCGGCGCCGTGGGAGGAGAGGGGGAGGGTGATTTCGCCCGGGGTGAGGTATTCTAGCTCGAGGCGGGCGGTGCGGAGGGAGGCGGCGAGGGAGGTGATGATTTCGGAGGCGTCGGAGCCCGGGAAGCCGAGGTCGCTTAGGGAGCTGTTCAGGTCGAGGAGCGCGGCGGTGCGGTCTGAGACTGTGCGAAGGAGGTGGGTGACTTGCTCTTCGATTGTTTGCAGGGGTTCAGAGTCGCCGGTGGCGGAGGGGGTGAAGGCTGATAGCTGGTCTGAGAGACGGGTGGTGAGAGAGGTGTAGGATTCGAGGGTGTTTGTGAGCTTTGACATCTCAGCGCGAAGGGAGGTGAGTTCCTCTTGGAGGGAGTCCTTCTCTGTGTCGCGGAAGGAGGTTTGGACGCCGGCATTACAATGTGACGGAGGCGCGACCGAACCTCTATGAGAAGACGGTGTCATCGGGCCCTCGGCAACCGGACTCGTGAGCGGCGGAGTGAGGAACGAAGACCTCACCCTCGTGGGCGTACTGCACACGAACTCCGCCATCGTAGCGTCTCCAAAAGCAGTCTCATCAGCCAGCATCCTCTCGCCCGCAACGGACTCAGCCTCGATGGTGTCAGTCTCCATGTAATCATCAACATAAGGACCCCTCGCCGCGAGCGTCCAGTCATAGCAGCTCTGCCCTCTCACGCCAGAGCGATTCGACAGCTGCTCCTTCAGTGTCTCAACTTCACGCTCAAGCCCCCAGATGCGCTCCATGTCAATCACGATGGTCGCGTTCTGCAACTCGTAGATCTCGGCGTCCTTCTCCTTGAGTTGCGCCCTCAAGCCGTCGATCTCCGCCTTGGTGTCCTGCGCGCGGCGGCGTTTCTCGGCGGTGATGGTGTTCATCTCCTCGCTGAGGCCGTTGCGCCGGATGCGGCGCTGGACGCGGCCGTCGAGGACCTGGCGGAGGGGGAGGAAGTGGACCTCGCCGCTGTGCGGGAGGTCGGATGAAGGTGTGGCGCCGCTGCCGGAGGGTGTGCGGGAGACGGGGGCCGAGTGCCGGCGCGAGGTGCTTGGGGTTCCCTTGTTGAGGGTTGTGCGACGGATCATGGGGGTCAGGCCGGTGGAAGACAGGCGGGATGTTGTTCGCGGTGTTGAGACTGGGCCTGGATCCGAGAAGCGCACTTTCCTCTTGGACGCCCTGTGTGGTGTTGATACTGGCGATGAGACTGAAGCCGAGGCAGCGGAGGGAGCTCCGGCTGCGCTTCGACGCGTGCGCCGGAGCGCAAGTGGAAGCTCTTCGCTGGACATCGTGACCACCTATTCCAACTCAAACGAATGCAATTGACCAGACAAATTTCACAAATGACAGGACGTGGTATGCAAGAAAGATGCAAGTCAGACCGTCTAACACCGGGTTTCACGACCTATTAAACGGGCCTGGTGTTCTCTCTCCCTTGTCGCTTGTAATGTTGATCGAGCCATGGTGCTGAGAGTTGTTATCGCTACCATTGTTTACTCGTTTCCTATCGCGGCCTAGCGCGCCCCACCAGACCGCAAATCGGCCCCGCCCGCCGCCGCGACCCGCACCCGCGGCAGCCAATGATTTTCGCTGCTGCGGCGCGCCGCCAAACAATCCCGACGCCGTTTGCGAAATGCGGCTGTTTGGATCGCGACTTTGCGATTGTGAGGCGCGTTGGACACGGTAGGAACGCCGTTGGAGTTGAGAGTCGCGAGTTGGTGGTTTTGACGCGATCATTGGCCCAGCTGGACCTTTGCCACTGGGTTTGAGATGGTTTTCTCATGGCAACGGGTTAGGTTGCTGTGTGTCTACGCCAGAGCTTGAGAGCAGCACGGATGGAACGAAATTCACCACAAGGATGCTTTGCGCATTGCAACTGGGGATGTCTTGACCTCCGGAGTGAATGCGCATTGAGAAACAGACGCGATTGTTGTTTTCTCGATTCCTCTCCCCCAAATTCCCTGTCCACGCTAAGGCAGCCCGTCATTGGATGACACCCTGCATCGGCCCGCACCACACCTCAACCCCCCTTTGGATCCGCTTCGCTTCAACCCTCTCTCCACCACACACATCTCCAGGATCCTGACGGAGAGAATCAAATTCCCTTTTTCACGCCCGCCGTCAACAACAAATGGTTTCGTGGTGTAGTTGGTTATCACGTCAGTCTAACACACTGAAGGTCTCCGGTTCAAGTCCGGGCGAAATCATCCTTTGGGCGAATGGTTTAGTGGTATAATACTCGCTTAGCATGTGAGTGGTCCAGGGTTCGATTCCCTGTTCGTCCATCTTTTTGTCCTGGAGAGCTGTGGTGATGTTATGTTTTGGTGGTTTGGGCTTCAAGGTTGTCTTCACTTTGCGATATATGGGGTGAATTGAATTTCTTAAACTGATGACGATTATGAAATGTAGCAAGTTTAAAAATTAAACGGGTGTCGTGGTTTACCCGATACTAGTATTAGAATGAATCAGACCGAGGAACAGTACTTTAACCTGCCTCCGATCTCAATAAAGCAAAAGAAATCCCCGCTCAAATGATGCCTGACATAGAATGGAAGGCTGGGTAGCAAAACGTACTGGGGAGGACGTCGCCCGCAACGCGGACCGCTGGTAGTAATGGTAATCTTAGCTCACACGGCTGGAGACCGGCGATAGATTGACAACAACGATCTATCTAGCCCGCTTCTTCGTAGATATGAGCTCAAAGATTGGGAGCGGAAAAGACTCCGTCACGTACATCTTCAATTGCGACCGAGAATTAAAGGCTGTTCTACGATCCAATTTTTGGACCTCCCGCAGTGCCTCCAGAACGCCCCGATATCTCTTCCACTGTCTCAATTTGGCTATTGCAATTTCTTCGGGCTCAATCCACGGACGTCGGAGGTGGTGACCTTCCTTCACAAGGTCGCGAAGCTGTCCAGTCGACATGAGAGGCAGGCACGGGGTGATGGTGATGTGACGCGCCCGATGAAACATCTCAGCGCTCTCTTTCAGGACATCCGAAGGTGACTGTGCGTTGTCACATCTCCTGTTCCTGTTGAACCACCATTCAGCATCGATGCGGTCGACGTACTGTAAGAGGTAACTAGGAAGCTTGGCACATCGCTTCTCCAGGTCTGTCACTGAGACGAAGGGGTTGTCGTAAAGCCATTGACTGCGAAGTCCCGCTATCCTCCTGAGACCTCCTGTAATGCCGCCGTGGCACTTCGGGCATTGGCACAACCAGATCCTTTCGCTGCATTCTCCCTTCGGGTCGTAGCATTGTCGCTCTAGGGGGTTTTCTGATTCGCAGTTCATTTGCTTTTTTGCCACTAGATTTCCAATCCTGACAGTGACGTGAATGTCCTTGAGTATCGAAATTCCCTCTTTGGGGTGTTCAATGTTCTCGGCTAGCGGCTGCATCAAACGATTCAGCATCCTAAACACAGCTGCGCGTGCACGACGGCAAGTATATGCCAGAGGGCATGAGTTTGCGATCTCCCGCAAGACCTCGTCGGTAGATGAAAAGGTTTCTTGAAGAGGCCCGAATGATCGTCTGTCTCGATAGCGGCATTTTTTGGCGTCCCACTTTTCCATGTTAATTGCATAGATGAGCATCGATGTCCCCAACTCGAAAATGGCATCTTGCATCTCGAAGGGGAGTTTGCTGATTTGTATCATCTTCATGTTCGCTGCAGCTAGGCTTTGTTTGCTGGCCGCATCCAATCTGTCGGGCACGGGAATGAGCGAGGGATCCTCATGGAGCAAGCTGAGGGCGCTATTTGGGAACACCGTTTTCCGCGTAGCATCCGGATGACTCCGCGATGATGGAACCATGCTGGCAAATGGCGCTATCGAAACTGCTCCACAATTGTCGAGCAACCTAGGAATCTTCTCTGGCGACGATTGTTCATCCGCTGGTGCGTCAGGAATCTCTGGCACCGACGGAATCGCGGGGATGCTGGTGGTCAAGCCTCTCATTGCAGCCACCCACTTTACCACATCGGTCGCCTCTCCATATTGAGAGAGGTCGTCACTACCGCGGGACGCTTGGAGGTACGACGGAAGCGGTGCTTCTTTTTTAGCGATTTTCGGGCTTTTCCTGGAACGCCTCATGCTATGGCTGATATGGCTGTGATGGATGACAAGTGTCGACTGTCGAAGGCGGGAATGCATGTTTGTCGTAGGATTCTAAGCGCCAGTGAGTGTCACGGCCATCTATTATCTAGCGTCGCAGGCGCACCGGAGATTATCAAGGTGTACTTGTTTTCGGGATTGTGAGTGGACTCAAATTGCTGTATTTTAGGTTTCGGGAAAAATGTGGTCACCACACACGGCAAACACCTGGATGTACAGAATCTTTGATGTATTTTTTACGAGTTTGGGTGAGCTGGAACAGAAGAGTTGAATTACCGATATGACTGGAACTTTTATGTTGAGTTGAGAAACATTCGTTTGTCTCTTGCGATGTGTCGTTGGGAAATGCAGAGTTTATGTTCCATCAATCCCTGGAGTCTTACTCATCCAGCAAATAATGTTACGTCGAGAGAGGGGGTAGCACACCCATCGTGGGGATTTTATTGTAGGAGCACGAGGTCCCAGTAAATGAACATCGACTAGTGCGAGCTGGACCCATATAGAGGGTGAAAACATTTTGCAGGCTTCCCGATATATAGGTCCGGAAGTTTCACTTGCGCGGTAGGTGACTTGATCATCGCAAAAATCTTGAGGGATGGACCAAGACAATAGTTTCCGTCTTGATGTGTACAGCTTAATTACAATATTAGCGACTGCCCAAGTTCTTGGGGCGACAAATGTCTCAACGTCGTACCGGCCGTAGGTCATGAGGACATAGGGAGCGATGCATCTCGTCCAGTTGGCGGCCATTTCCTTGGGTCTTCTCCCCACCTCCTCCCGCGTAGTATTTAAACCATCGCAACAGATAGCTATTTGCGATACCCATGAAGTGATGTTCTCTATACCCAATTAGCATCGAATCCACCTCATCTTCACGAGATAGCATGAATTGCAACGCGGGTTTCTCACCTTATACTTGAACTCGTATTTGGGTAACGGGAAATCCTTCGTCGCGTAGGTCGCCATCGTGGTCCAACCCTCCTGCTCCCATAGAGACATCAGTCGGCGTTGTAGATACTTATATCTCTCTGCCTCCCTCAGCGTCAAGATCTCAAGCTCTTCTCCCCCAGCCTCAAGCTTTCGCAAGCGGTGTTTGCCATCCACAATGCCTGGCGTGGCGGGTTGCCCACTCAGCATGAGAGGTAGACGCGGCGTGATGGTGAAATGCGTTGCCCGGGGGAAGCTATGCATGAATTTTCCCAACAAAGGAGAAACCCTAGCTATTCCAGTGTCTCTGTCCCACCACCATTCGGCGTCGACACGATCTACTTTGTTGTCGAGGAAGGCGGGCAGTGTAGTATACCAGTCTTCAAAGTCTGCGACCGGTACAGAGGGGCTTTCGTACAGGCAAATGCTAGGCAGTCTCAAAAACATGTTGGGATCTTCCTCATCCGAGTCGGAACATGCAGTGAAGTGGTTTCGATTGTTCACCATGTCTCTTAACCTGATGGTGATGTGAATATCCTCGAGGATCGCGAACCGGATTACCGGTCTTTGTTTATGGGCCAGGCGATGTAGTCTTCTGAATACGGCGGCACGGGAACGGCGGCAGGTGTATGCTAAAGGACAGGACTCTGCTATGTCCCGGACCATTTGTTCATTGGAAGAAATGCTTATGTAACTTTCGCTGTTATGGCGAACATAGAGAGCGACATCTTCCCTAGGCACGTTGATTGCGTAGATGATCATCGACGTTCCCATCTCGAAGATCTTATCCTGTATCTCGAAGGGCAGCTTGGAGATTTGCATCATTTTTGTCTTCGGTTCGGATTCGTGTCGTATGTCAACCACGTTGCCGTGAGGAATGGGAAGTAGCTCGCCCTTGAGAGGAAACCAGGAAAGGCGGACCTTGTTTTCACCACCAGGAACCATGCTTGAGAACGGTGCTATTGCCGTTATGCCATGATCGTGAGCCAGACTGGGTAAAGACTCTAGCGAAACTTCACCACTCCTTGTCGATGTACCTGAGATATTTGACGATGGAGCAGGAATACTTGCGAGAGCCCTTCTTACCGCAGCCACCCACTTGGCCGCGTCGTCATTTCTCGCCTGTTCGGATCGGCAGCCGGTGGGCGCAGTTTCGGCATATAATGGACGCGGTCCTGTTTCTTTAGATCTTTTGGAGATATTCTCAGAACACTCCATGTTGTGTTCGAATCGATTTTGGCGAAGAGTATTTCGATGTCGAAATTGGGGACCGTAGGTATGATGTTGGAATTCAGAGATTTGAAGCAAAGGTTTGAAGTGGGGCCCAACCAGAAAGGTGTTCAAGAATGAAAATGAGCTTCAATGATGTTATCCAGGTTTTTGCGGTCACGAGGCAAATGTACCCGGATGGTTTCTATGATCATGACAAAGTGTCTCCCGACTTGAAACTCACTCGTCATCATTGTTCTAATTATGCCGAAAATTGATACGAAGATAGAGTGTCGATGCAAACCCACGATTCTATTGACTGTTTGCTATCGACGGGCGATGAGACTGAACTGGCGGCAGAGTGACCATCCGCGATACAAAATTATAAAATTTCACTACCGTAAGAATAGAATCGCAGCTCACATCACCTAAACATTGGCTCTTCATAGGAAAATTGACCGTAGCCATGAATGCTACGCTAAGTCCCAAAACCCTAAGATTACAAACTTCGCTGTTTACCTGTTTCTGAGCCGTAATTACGGCATGACTAGATATATGCGGATTGAGAGTAGTCATTCACAACTGCTCCTGCCTAGAGGAGGTGGTCATCTCGCCACCGTCATCTTTATTTTGCTAGCTTCACTCGATGGCGACAACAGAGAACTCATGAAGGAATCATGCATAACAAGAGTGTCTTGTATGAAAATTGCGGGATCATCAGCAATGGAGGGTGCCCCCAAAGGGTCTTCAAATGAACGCCTTGAGACAATACCCCAGCAAGTTGTTTCTGGCCACACCACCGTCAATATCCACTTCCCATCGTAGTCAGAGTTCGCGACAATCTCTAGTCAAGTTTGACTGACTTTGTCATACCAAGGTAGGCCACTCATTTTCACGACCACGGAAGTAGGTGCGCACTGCATCAAACGCCGGGTTTACCTCTTCAAGACATCACGGCAGAGTTTAGTTAATCAACTGAACACAGTCTTTCATCTATGTGTAATTAGACTTGCCGAGACATTGCCCCAAAATCTTATACGTGGCACGACTACGACGGGCATCGAAGCGAAGGATGCACAGGCTCAATATGCATTTTTACTTCCAACCTCCTGGCTCAATTCATCCTTCCAATCGAGCTCTGACAATGCAAACGGGCCGGACCTTCGAAATCCATCGTGTTGAGAGCAACCAGTCACAACACCAACGATGTCTCATGAAGGATTCGACCAGCCGCATGCATCGTAGTTAGTGTGAGCAGCTTCTGCGACAGTTACCTTATCGTGAAGTTCAACGACTTGCGCCAGCGACCAACCAACCAGGCACCAGTGAACCACACAAAGTTCAAGCCGGTGCTTACAGCCCATACTCTAGCCTAAAAGACCGGACGGTCAAGAGGAACGTGCAAGTTTCACCCGTCTAGAACGGACCTCGAGCTCGCCAGCACGCGCAGCCACGTTATCTCCGCAGCCCCAACCATTCCCAATCCTCGCAACACCCTAACCGCATCAGTCTAGAAAGCCTCGCCGAAAATGACCTAGACCGCAAAGCCAGCTCACATCAGCCGCAATAATCCCAATCAGCTGGCACGCTGTGCAGTAGCGCAGCTCGCTTCTGCAGTTCTGGGCCCTTGACAGCCTGATAGGCACTGCCGTCTCGCCGCCTACACCCGCCTCCTTTCTCTCCACGTCCCGCATCGGCAAATTCGCGTAACATGATAATTGAGACAACGCGTTTTCTGTTAAGCTAGCGCCGAAGCCAAGAATCCTTCGTGGCGTCTCCCTGAAAGGCGGAGGCGGCGCGGTGATTGGATACCGCGTGGCTGGACCTTTGACGTTCCGTCAGCTTAGGTGTGCTTCCATGCCGTATTCGATGCTAGCTTCAGCTCCTGACACGGTAGTCACCTCAGCTCGGCACAATGCTGCCAGTTGCAATGTCTCCGAGCCTTCACATAGTTCTCGGATAGCCTGTGTGCGCAACGCTGTGCGACGTCTAGATAACCAGAATTGGCGGGGTGGCCAGCCACTATCCGTGGACGCCAATTCGGCAGAGTTCACGGTGCCCAAACTCTCCTCGCCGCGCGGGGAGGCTTCCCGTAGTGCCGTATTCTTGGGCTGTTGTGTAACATCCCGCCGTTGCCGAGTTCGATTTAAATCAGGCTGGGTTCCCTACATACGATCGGCCATGGAGTTGGTCTGACACCCGTGGGCTGCTTTTCTTCAACGACTTTTTGAAGACTGCCGGTCGAGAACGCAAGATGGCGCCTACGGTCGACACCCTCATCATCGGCGCCGGGCCCAGCGGTCTCTGCGCTGCAAAGACGCTTCTTCAGCGCGATCCATCATCCGACATTTTGCTCGTCGATGGCCGTGCCTCCGTCGGCGGGGTCTGGTCGCAGGAGCAGATCTATCCGAACTTGAAGACGAACAACTTCACGACATCGATCGACTTCTCCGACTTCCCCATGGATCTCGAGAAATACGGCCTCAAAGAGAAGCAGCATGTTCCTGGGGAGGTTATGCACAAGTATCTGGTGTCGTACGCCAAGTACTTTGGTGTCTACGACAAGATCCAGCTGAATACCATGGTGAACCGTATCACCCGCCCGGACAGCGCCGAATGGTACATCGATGTCGAAGAGAACGGCAAGGCGAAGACCATCTCGTGTAACCGTCTCATCGTCGCGACCGGCGTGCTCACCGTCCCGCACATGCCCGAAATCGAAGGGTCCGATGAATTCAACGCACCGATGATCCACTCCTCGAACCTCGGACCGCGCAAAGAACTGTTCGAAGACCCCGATATCCAGACGGTCGCGGTGCTCGGTGGCAGCAAGTCCGCATACGACTCCGTGCACCTGGCGGCATCGACCGGACACAAGGTCCGCTGGGTGATCCGCCGCTCGGGGCGGGGCCCGGCGTGGGTCTTTACCGCGTTCACGCAGCTTGGCCCATTCAAGGTCTGGAGAGAGAGGCTTGTGACGAGACGCATTGTCGCGTTTATGTCGCCAAACATGTTTCCCGATATGTCGGGACTGTCCTGGATTCGGCGCTTTCTTCACGAGAACGCGATTGGGCGAGTTATTTCGAGAAATTTCTGGAAGTTGATTCGGTACGATACGATCAAGGATTGTGGGTACCAGACGCATGAGAAGACGAAGGTGCTCCAGCCGGAGCAGAATCAATTCTGGTATGTCCCTACATCCAAACTCCGCGAGTATCGGCTAATTGAAATCTTTAGGTATGGTACCGCATCGGGTATCCTGAGTTTCGACGATGACTTCTTTGAGTATGTCCGCAACGGTACTGTCGAGATTTACCGCGAAGACATCGACCATCTCTCGGATCACAGGGTCCACCTCGCCGATGGCACATCATTCTCAGTTGACCTTCTCGTTGCCTCTACCGGATTTTCTGCCAAGCCCACCATGAACTTCGAACCTGCATCACTTCACTCTGAACTTGGTGTCCCAACTACTGAAATGAGCCCCGAGCAAATCGCCTTCTGGAATGAGCAAAGCGCTAAAGCTGATAAGGCTATCGGTGCCCGCTACCCTCGTCTGCTCGACGGTCCTTTTCTGAGTCCTACTTCGTCCAAACCAAAGCCTTTCAACCCCGGTGCCTCAGTCGAGGTATCATACAGCCCCTGGCGCCTGTACCGCGGCATGGCGCCTCCAGGCCTCGCCGCCAACGATGACCGCTCGCTTATCTTCCTCGGTGTCTTCAGCAACCTGGCCAACATCATGCGTTTGGAAGTTCAATGTTTGTGGGCCTTAGCCTACTTTGAGGGCAAGATTCCAACTCTCGACAGGGACATCCGTGCTGGCAAGGTCTACGAAGAAACTGCGCTCATGCAGAGGTGGGCCCAACACCGAGCACCTTATGGACATGGACGCCAGTACACGGATATTGTTTTTGACCAATTGCCATACTGGGATATGCTACTTGGCGAGGTTGGCGTGCAGACGCAAAGAAAGCCGAGCAAGTGGGCAGAGTTCTGGGAATCTTACACACCCGTGGACTATCGCGGTATGGTAAAGGAGTGGATGGCACAGAATCCAAGATACGGAAAGGGAAATTCTTAGGCACCAAGCTCTTCATAATAAATAGTAGCCCGGCTCAGACTCACTGTACCTAGTAGGCTTTGATTGGACAAGATTTACAGTTCCCACGGAAGCTGTAAGCTCCATAGTGAACTCGAGGCTTGCGTGGTGGCCAACCGTAGACCCCGTTCTTCGGCTGGATTATTTGAACCAAACCACCAGCAGTGTGTGTAGTAAGTTAGGGCTGCTGCTGAACTTTTGAGAAAATTGTGCATATTGATAAGACATCCTACAAAACATTCGCTCCACGGCAGCCAAAACTTCCTGCCGAAGTGGAAGGTTTGTACATATCAACTCCCATGACAATTGGTAATTCCAGTCTCAATTTCAAGATCTGCGGTGTTTTCTATCTATTTGAAGATTTTGTCTGATGGTGAGACGCTCGGTATCGTTATCCTCTTCGGTACAGAACAGCGTTTCGGCTCAAAGAAGGGTTCTTCATTCAACGTGAATTAGTTTACGGCGCACCCGCCTTTCATCTTGACTAAGACAGTCTGACAAGATAGCACACAACTTTGCGTTGCCTGAACTGTCTGGAAAATCTCCTGGATTATTCAAGCCGTTTTGTAGGAGAATGGCGATCATCTGCGCGACCGCTGACTGGTGCGCCGATGTGCCCCTCCCAGCGAATGTCCCCTTTTGCCGTAAACGATTGATCTCGAATCTCGTCAAGCCAGCTGGGTCACAACTGAACGACCTACGAAACACCCGTAATTTTCCGCTTTTGACGGCCATGTACAGCAATGAGTTGCGGCTGCTGTCTCTCCAGGATAAATCGACAGGAGCCTTTCTGCCAGATTTGATGAGCTGATCCAGAAGTGCTGTCAAACCATCTGCGAAGACACATGACGAGTCAAAACTTTCTTCGATGGGCTCTTCATTGTTGGGGCGACGTTTGAACCAGAGGGAACAACTGGTAAAGCATCTGTGTTGCGATTGATGTCTGTTCCTTACCCAGGCCGCCGCTTTCGCATAAACTATTGATCAACTCTTCTCCCTGTCCGGTAGAATTTTGGAGAGCAGAATACACCAAGCGGTGCCATGGTATCGATTCTTCTTTCATATTGAACAAGAATGTTGCTAACTCCAAACCAGCTGAGCGATACGCATGTAGCACCGCAGCTTGGTCGGCGCAACGCCACAAGTTGGGCGTTACGGTGATAGTACCCTCCCCACCAGAATCGATCATGATACGGAGGAACCTCTCTGTCATTCTCATCTCCAAATGTCTGAGTGGCGCTGCGGACGGGCTACCAACAAGATCTGCAGCGAGAAAGCGATCCAATTGCGTGACTAGATCATTGATTGTGTTGAGCTTAGCCCATGAGGGGATTGCGATGCCAAACATTGACTTGAATGCCTTGTGGGCCACATCTGCCTCTGTGATATCGTAGTCTACGTCTGGGAATTTGAGATGAGCTGATACTTTCGGAATCCCGCGAAGAGCAAATATGATATCTCGTGGGTCGGTTGCCTCACTGGTGCCAAAGCGCTTCAAGAGGGAAAACAAATTCAAACGTCGATTTAACCAAGAAATCATGCGAGAAGGTCCAGGCATAATATCTAGAACAGCTTGACAATGAGGATCAGGCGAAGCTTCGATAAACGACGGTGATTGAGCGAAGTACATGGCGGAGACGGACATCCTGCCACAGCAAATGAAAGCCGCTTGAGCGTTGGTGACCTCTTGTAGAATCCACACACGCTTGAACCACGATCGTTTCAGGAGAAGTTCAAGGCCGCGAATCAATGTTGCCTTGTGATGACGGCTTGGGATCATCGCACGGCCTGCCAGGGTTTTGCAATCTTTCAGCCAGCGGTCGACCCATTCGTTCACTAATTGGTGTCCATCCATCGGCACCCAGCCATTGTAGAGACCACCGGGCCCTTCCATTTTACGTTCGAGTCTCTGCAACACCCAAAAGAGATGCTCAGTGTCTGCGTTACCATCGCCTAGCCAGAATAGAACTCGCTCAGCCCGTCGATAAATTTCGCTCATTTGCTGCACTTGATGTCCCCTCTCTCTGTGGTTCTGCTGATCGATGCAGATAGCATCTACCCACAAAACTCGATCGTGCTCATTAGATCGGAGTTGAAGGAGCGCATGGAAGAGATTCTTAGTGATGCGCATTTGCTTTCCATTGACAGTGATCGCATACGCCAGCTCGGATGAGCCCCAGACGTACGAGAGGGCTTCATAAGGGATAGCCGTGTCGCCAAGGCGATCTTGATAAATCAGGCAGTGAATGGGAAGGTAGTCCCCTTTCAGTAGGCAGAGGTGCCGAATTGAGGGTTGGTCAAGGTCGAGCGGTTCGTGTGTAAATGAGTCCATGGTAAGCTCGTTTGGGTTGTGACGGAGGACTTGTGGTTCGAAATTAAGTCCAGACGGCAGGCAGGTGGTATCTAAATACCCCTTTCATGAAAGCTTACTTCAAACGTCAAGAGACCCGATTTGAGGCCATTTGGATGTTCATGATGAATGAATTGAGAGTGATTCACAAAGTGGCCGGGGGGTGTTGAGCCATTCTGAAAGACGGCTGGAAACAAAACATGAAAGTCGCCACTTTGCCCAATGTCAACGAGAAGGCCCACTTCTTGACCAAACCTTCTTTGTCTTCAGAATTGCGCATTAACCACCTGAGTACAGAAATTGAGGTCTGAAACGGTAATCTTTCCTTCTCTGGAGCCAGGCAGAAGGTGTTGTCTCCCTCTCTATTGACATCTGACAGAGCCTTTGAAATTTCGGGGGATCCCACGTTTGAGTTTCCGACGCAAATCGAGATATGAATGCCCTACTTGCCGGTCACACGTCCAGATTATTACAATGCCGAAATGCGTAACGGCAAAGTCTTAATATTATGAATTTTCACTTCGATCAATGGCTCAGAGCCCTAGGTTGCAAAACTGCAAAGCCTAGATGGTGAACTTCTGCATGTCATAGATCAAACATGGCATCGATGAGCATCACAAGAACCCGCTCAGTATATTTCGATTGAAAACTGGCCGAAACGCTATGCAACGTCGCTGCAACATGATCCATTATCTTCTCTTATTGTCCAACATCGGAGTCTAAAGCGGTTTCTCCCGGTGAGATTTGGGCCATTACAACGCCCTTATTTCTTGTTTCAGAAAATGTATCATGTGGTAGTCCTCAATCTCTAACAAGACTCTACTCAACTTGCTAGATAACAGCTCATATTCCAGGGTCTGAATCACGTTTGCGTTTCTGACCGCGTACATCTTGGAAGTGATGGCTTTCAGATAGCAAACGAACCAATTCAGTGTTTCCGTGCTCCTGCGCCAAAGTCATGGCTGTCTTACCGTCAACAACCTCATGAAGATCGATGCGGCTTTTGATTAGGAACATAGTGACCTCCTTGAATCCCTCATGGGGATTCATGGCCACCAGCATCAGAGGAGTCCATCCCTCGGACTTCATGTTCGGATCTGCGCCAAGCACGAGAAGCTTAAGTGCAAGCCAGGTATTGCCAGTTTTGATGGAGTATCCCAACAATGACTCGCCTTCCTGACTCATCCAAGAATGATCGAATGGCGTGAGCATTCGGCGGTTGCCAATCAACTGTGATACTAGAGCTGCGAGGCAGTTTGCATGAATTGCGACTGGTCCAGGGTGAAAATCATCGTTTGGGGCCTCTCTTCCCCAGAATAGTTTCAAAACATTGACTCCACAACCCGCGGCGTACTCCCTAGTGTTATCGTTCCCCCAGAACCTTTCGATAATTTGTTGTCCCTTATGCGGGTTTTGCAGCGCAGCGTAGAGTATTTCGTCGTAGCTTATGTCAGATCTAGATTTCATGTCTCTCAAATTGGGGACGAAAGAGTCGCATTTTCGGTAAATCTCCATGACTGCTTTTGGAGAAAACCTGATGTGGCCCTCGGTATGAGGGAAAAGCATTTTGTCAATCATCTTCCAGTGTCCGGTTACGAAGGGTAGCTCCAAGATTTCTAGCGTAATTTCCACGATTCCTTGACCGGGAAGGCGTGAAACATTGGCATTGGGAACGCACATCCGCTGATCAGTGATGGAGGATGCCAGGAGCCAGTCCAGCTGCGTGACAAGGTCAGATATCGAGTCAAGACGGGCCCAAGATGTGAGTTCGCGATGAAAAATGAAGGATGACGTATCGATCGCCAAGCCTTTTTCGGACATTTCGTAGTTCACGGCGGGCAATGAAGGGTTTTTGTTGTCCGCTGATATTCCTCGGAGGGCGTAGACAATGTCCCTTTGGTCCGTGGCTTCACTTTTACCAAAATGCTTCAACAAGGAAAACATAGTCCGCCCACCCTTATGCCCCCACCAGGAGCCATGTGCCCAACGACGGGTCGGCATTATTTCGCGCACCTCTTGTGATTGACCCTCGACTCTGAGTTCAGGCGTGATGTCTGTACGGGACCAAAAGTTGATGATTTCTTGGCCAACTGCGAAGTACAAGTCGGGAACTGATAGCTTTCCGCAATGGACCGTAAGGGCGGACGCGTTTGCAACTTCTTGCAATATCCAGACTCTCCTGAACCAGGAGCGGTCAAGAATCTCGATGAGGCCGTTTCTTGCGGCTGTCATTTCGCGTTCGGAAAAAACCTCATGCACATGCCCATTGAGACACTCGGGATGCCTGCTCCACATTTCATGTGCCACTTCTGCAAGCCACCGGTTGTACCAATATCGTTGCGACTTGTTTGTGTACTTTGGTACCCAGTTTCTGTAAGGGGACCCGTCACTCTCCATGTCAGCCTGAAGCTTTTGCAATACCGTCATGAAAGCTTCGGCTTCATCTGTTGCTTCCCCCAACCAGACAACAACTTGGCTGGCTTGGCGATAGATGTCTCCCATTTGTTGTACTTGATGGCCTCGCTCTTTGTGGTTCTTCTGATCAATGCAAACGGCGTCAACCCATAATACTCGATCATCTTCAACAAGACGAAGATGAGAAAGGGCAACATGCAAGTTTGCGGTGATCCGTAGTTCCTTGCCATTGACCTCGAGTTCGTGAGTAAGACTAGACGAGCCCCACACATATGAAAGTGCTTCGTATGGAGTATCGCAAACTTGCTCCGCAATTTGAACCTCAAACAACTCGCAGCGCATCGGGCCATCATGGCCTTTCAGAAGACGCAGAAGTCGTATACTTGGCTTCGCAAAGTCGAGCGCGTCGTATCTGAAAGGCAACATAGTGAGTTGCGCATCTTGGTTTGGAAGTTTGGAAATCGGCCGCGACTGGGGACAGTGAGAGACAAGAAAACTTAAATAAAATCACCTTGCCTTCTAAGTCTAACTTGATGGACTACGAGAATTCATTCAGAGACTGCTAGAAACCGCGCGTAATGGTGTTTTGGTCCTGCAGGTATTTCGAGAACCATGCGGAAGTCTTTCTTTTTTACCTTCTAGGTTTCCGTGTATGCTTTCATATGCCGAAATCCTTTGTTAAATGCGACTGCTTTCAACTTGGCTTCGAGGCAACGGGGAGACCCGCTGTTGAACCATTTGCTGTCTTTCTATTTGTCAAAGACTCCTTACATTGAATTTCATGTTCTTTACTGATTCCGACGTGCCAATTGCATTCGTTCATAGCCAGAAGCTTCTGACCTTCTCATCTTATGTGTGAGAAAGCCTTCGATATTTGAGGGTGCTCGTTTTGAGCTTCCGCCGCGAAAAAAGCCGGCATCGATCTCCACTGACCCGCGCGCCGGCCCGTGCTCGCGGAGGCCACGTTTGAGGGTTCGCGGGCGGCGCCGATCCCGAAAACGGGATCTAAGAGCTGTCGGCTCCATGTCTCCGGCCGGGTCATTTCAATCATCCCCTTCTTCTGAAATGAAGGCTATAACACGGAGTTTGAAGGCCGAAACAATCACTCGATTCTGACAACATTGTGAGCCGTTGGCTCCAGCAGGCCGAGGTTGAAGCCGTAATTGCGGAGCTCTCGCATCGGTCGGCACGGAAGGCAACGTCGCGAACATGGCAATGTTCCAGATCCGCATCACCATTAAGCTCCTGTCAGCACCCAGGAAACCGCTAAACTCCCTTAAAAACGCGCGGAAATGGTTCGGACCGGGCTGACACGCCCTAAACCACACCGTAAATCAACAAAACACGGGGTCACTGGCGACCTTCAAACGCGCCAAACGAAGATGAGCATGAAACGGGTCTGAAACCCGCCCCGGTCGCCAAAACTCGCCAAAGGCGTCCATCCCAAGGCGCTGGGACCTACCCGTCCTGGCTATAAGCAACCATGTGTCCTTGGCGCATCCCCAATCCGTGATGGTCGATGAAGAAAAAAAAGGAACCCGTCTCATGTCTTTTTGTTTTTGTGGTGTTCTGATTGATCGAAGGCCATGCTCTGCCAAGGCCAACCCCAGGTGGTGATCTCCTTGGCTGCCGCCCTCATCATCGTCTGGAGTATCCGCCTCTTGTTCGTCCACGATGGCATCTCGACGCTTCTGTACCACTTCGAGGAGCCCAGCCAGCCGCAGGTTGCGGAGGCGTTCGTCCGACAGGCTATGAATGTCGAGTTCCCCGAGCCAATCGATTACCGACCGATACAGTCGACATGCGCCGCTACACAATTCCGGCCGGGCCTAGTATTCACCTGCGAGGGACAACATGGCGGCATCGGCATGGTGCGCGACCAGATTCTGAAGTGCGTGCGGTATGCGATACACGGCGGCGGCGCGATCGTGGTGCCTTCAATGCAGCTGCGCAACGCGAAAGACATTTCCGACATCGAGACCGAGAAGGAGGTGCCGCTCGACTACCTCCTCGACCGCCAGACCTTCATCAGCCATCTGACGGAAGGATGCCCAGGGATGCGCATCTACGAGCGGATCGAGGACTTTCCCCACTACCAATCCCGGGAAGGGGAGCCACTCGACCTTGTGGGCGACCAGTTCGAGCCGAACCACCCCCGCGAGGGTCTGGAACACCCGCGCGAATGGCGGCGCTTCTTCGACGAATGGCTGGACAAGAAGAACGTCACCATCCGGACGGAGGAGCCGACGCACGTCCGGATCGGCCAGGCGTTCCTCGAGTACCCCGTCCGCGACGACGGCCCGGCCTTCGTGCACGAGTACGGCAAGATTCTCTCCTTCCGCAACGACACGCGGGAGCTCGCGGCCAAGATACTCTACGAGCTGAAGCGGCGCTTCGCGCTGCCGATCGACCCGGCCAGGGCGATCAACCCGAACGCGTACTTTGGCGCGCACCTGCGGCTGGAGAAGGACGCGATCGACGCGTGGCAGCCGGACGAGTGGCGCTTCTCGCGGCAGAAGGACCAGTTCGAGGAGCACTTCCAGTACATTGAGCGCATGGGTCTGAGTGTGGTGTACGTGGCGTCGGGGAACCAGACGGTGGTGGAGCTGTTTGAGGAGGAGCTGAAGAAGCGCGTGGCGGCGAGCCCGGGTGGGGAGACGAAGAGCGTCGCGGTGGTGACGAAACGCGACTTGCTTCAGGGGCCCGATCGGAAGCTGCTAGACGAGTTGACATTTGACCAGCATGCCCTGGTGGACTTTTTGATGCTCTTCAAGGCGAGCGCGTTTATGGGTGTTGCGCATTCGAGTTTTCCCTGGACGGTGGCGTTGCGGAGGCATGAGATGAGCAAGTACACGGCGTACGGGAACGAGGGGTCGGATATTTTGAGGGATGAGTATAGCATCATCATGGGCATGCAGAAGGACTACCCGGAAGTTGAGCCCTTTGTCTATGGGTTGTGGCCATGACGTGCATTGCATCAAGAGGAGAGCGCAAGGTGAGAAGATGCACATAAAATCAAGAAGAGGAATGGATATCATGGGAGCGGCAAGGAAAGAGGAATTATTACCCTGGGAGGTACAGGTCAGGCGTCACGGATATTGTTTCACGAAACTATACACTGCTAAAGAAGTGCATCATAACATGCGCAGCAACTAAAATCCATACATAATAGAGAATATTTCAACAAACAATACGGAGTGGGCCTTGTGTGGTTGTTGCACATCTAGTAGACTGAAATCAGGACATACTTCCGACTACAACTCGAGAGCTCAAGTTTCAGATTCACCGTTGACGCAACAAAAACTAGGCTATATCATCTGCGTTGGATTTTGTTATCGTCGATAATGCCCGACAGATGCGTGTGTTTCTTCTGTGCTGTTCGTTTCACATAACTTGATATCGAAGAAAGGGAAGGACATAAACAAAGTCTCAAGATGCCTAGTCGCCCAGGTGTTTGGCATCCCGCTAAGCTTCCTCTCTTCAAGTACAATGGGGCTCTCAAGATCAGGCTTATTGTTTTTCGTACTCGCGGACACTTTCCAATCGTAGTCACTGACATGCAGAGGCGAATATGATCGGAGCGGTCAACCAGAAAAGTCCATGTCCGGGCCGCTCCGAGTAGCTCACCGGGGCACTCCGGCGTATCCACACTTGAGATGGCCCTGTCCATCTCCTATCCGCGAACGCGAGATCAACATCGACAGCTACGCCTTATGAGACGACAAATCATACAGATGAGAATACCGATTACTCTGCCAAGATATGTCGGTCCACATCATAACATGATGATTTTGGAGCCTCTCCATCCGTCCGAAAGCAAAATACTGAGCTGAGCGAGACTTGACTCAACGCCGGCTGACTATTTCAACTGCCGAGCGGGGACCAGGCCCCGGCCGGCGAGCGGCAAAGTCCGTGACCCCGAAAACCTCCGCGCGGAGAAAACCCACCTTCCGCGACATGTCTAAATACCATCGACAACAACGTCTCCGGCGAACATTTCCATAAGCACGCCAATTCAGCAATATCCAATCCCATTACCTCTCAATCAACAACATTGACCGGAGCTCATCATACAACACCCGTTGACCAACAAAGATGTTGAACGCTTCCATCTCCCACCGAAAGACACCGGGGAAAGAAACAGCCCCTACCCAAACCGACACCCCTTTCTCCAACGACATCACAAAAATCACCATCCGCCAAGCCAACACCACCGCCAAAAACCCGCGCCTCCAGCTCCCGAGCCTGCAGTGGTGGCTCCTCGCCATCCCCTCCTTCCTCATCTCCCTCCACGGCGCCCTCTTCTTCACGGGCCTCACCCCAGGCGACCCGCAGATCAAAGCCCGCATCCTCGCCTCCACGGGCGGCTGCGTCCACATCTTCGGCTCCTTCATCGCCATGGGCCTTGGGCCCTTCCAGTTCCTCCCCTCGCTGCGCCACGCGTATCCGGCCTTCCACAAGTGGCTCGGCTGGGTGTACGCCGCGGCCGTGGCGGCTGGCGGGGTGGCGGCGTTCTATGTCACCTTTCATAGTCTCGCGCTGCCGTGGGGGCGGGTGGGGTTTGCGGCGCTGGCGGCTGCGTGGCTGGAGACGCTGCGGAGGAGCATTATGGCGGTGAAGCGGGGGGATGTGAAGGGTCATATGGGCTGGATGACGCGGAACTTTGCGTGCACGTATGCGGCGGTCATGTTGAGGTGGCAGCTTCCGTTGATGATTGTGGCCGGGATGGAGGTGAAGTTTGCGCTGTCGATTACGGGGTTCATCTCTTGGATTCCGAATTTGATTTTTGTTGAGTACTTCGTGTTGAGCTGAGGTAGAGGTGGAAGGGTTGTGTTGCCGAGAGTTGAGAGTTGTGGCATCGCATCTTTTGCTCATCCCGATGCTGAGTTTAGCCCGCCTCAGCTATGTTGGTGGCTTTGCGGGAGTCCTGAGACCGGATATGGTTAAAAATAAACATAAAGCCGTAAGATCATAGTTTGAATTTGAATTGAAGATACCAGTTTGCGTTTCCGGTGGCTTGAGTCCCACTCAGTGATTGTCAAGGTAGAGGATAGTGAAGAACAGGAACGCATCTAATATAGTCGAGGAAGCTGAGCGCACAGGTGCGAAACTGTAGTTTCCAGGTTGTTTAACAGTCACTTGTTATGGTACAAGTCTCAAGATCCTTTGTGGCATGCTTAACTCAACTCGTCTTGTCAGATCAGTTAATTAATTAACTAATTGAACGCGACTGTCATCGGAATAGCCGTAGACAAGTCTACCTACCTACTTAATGATGTGAATGATGACTGCCTGCCCAATGGGCTGATCAGACCGCATCAAAGTCATCAAAGTCTAATGTTGCGATCTGCTCTGGGCCAAAGTTACACGTCGCTGTTCCATATGCTCATTTGAATTTGAGTGGCAGGAGAGTACCTAGACAAGAACATACCTACCTAGACAACCGGAAAATGATACATGATCAGTGAGCTTCTGTCTTCATATCCGACAGCTTGAGTTTTATCACATACCACTATGCACTTCCGATATCAACTTTAGCATCAAACCTAAAGATATAGGATATCTTGACGACAGATCTATCCCAATTTCAGCCGAAATCAGCCACGGTCGTTTGATGAAGTCTAGGTGCGCTCTTTGGTATCTTCCTGCGTGCTTGCTACGCCAGACTCCCGTTCTTCATCTACCAGATCATTCAACTCGCGGTCTACGGCGTCATACTTCTGAAACTTCCACCAGAACAGCACAGAACAGGCTCCCATGACTCCCGCAATGACAGCGTAAACGATGACAAGATGAGGATCCCGCGAGACTGGGCTTAGCGCCATGGCCATAAGCGAGCCAAAGCAAGCGCTGAGCTGGACCATGGCCTGCACAATGCTCTTCATGTTTTTTGGAGCTTTGGAGTACGCAAACTCGCTCGCTGTAACTAGCCCAAAGATCTCGGCAATGGCAAGCGCCACGTACACCGGTAGCTGCAACCAGACGTTGACATCGTTAGGAAGACGTCCACCGTCTGAAGCAGCGCATGCGCGAGGAGCGTCGAAGCAGGGTCCCGCGTTATAGATCATCTTCTGCAGCCCTGCGGCATAGCCCATCCCGACGCCGCAGATGATAAAGGCCACTGCTATGCGAGCCATGGGGCCGAACGAGATGCGGCGTTTCGCCAGGAAGTTGTACAGTGCCTGGATGATGGGACCAAAGATTACGCAGGCGACCCCGGCCATGGCTTGGAGCATGTCGTTCGGCACGCCGTGCAGCTGCATCTGCCCGGCTTGTGAGATGAGGTTGTTGAACATTTGGGTGATGGCCAGATAGAAGAAGGCGAAACAGAAGCTGGGGGCTGGTTAGTATGTCAACAGAGGGATGGCGTCTTTGGGAACGAACATGACGCGACATGCGAGCAGACCGCGCCTCAACTCGTCCACGAACTTGTCTCCCCACGGGACCGAGGAACCGTGAGCTTCCATCTGGAAGGACTGTTTGGCGTGGTCGAGATTGAAACCGTTCCGTGCTGCGATTGACATGACTTTGATGGCTTTGGGGAGATTATTTTCCCCTGGCCGGATCTTGACTTTGCATCTTGCTGTCAACAGACGTCTTGGCTATCTTCAAGATGGCCTACTTACCCAGCCGGGATTTAAAGATGAGCAAAAGACTGACCGCCGCCATCACAGAGACAGCGGCCATGAGATATGCCGTCCAAAAGCCGAACTCTCTTTCCAGAAACGTGGCGGGGATGGACGAAAGGGAAGCGATGTTTGTGAACCTGAGGAAGAGAAGTTATTAAGCGAATTCAGAGTGCTACTCATCATCGATTTCTGACCAATAAAAGGCATTGTAGAGGAATTGAAGTGTTCTGGTCCCGTCAACCACCGCAGGTAATTCGTCTTTCTGCCGGACGAGTCGGGGAGGCTTCTGTTTGTATTGGTCGCCTAAGGCAGTCGTCAGTTGACTCCTCTTGCGTTGTTTCTCGAATACGAATCGATGAGATTATCTCACCAATGAAAGGGGAGATGGTTGCTTTAGTAGCACCAACACCCAGTCCTATGAGTACCATTGCGATAATCAGGCCAGGCAGGCCTGCACCGTTGTCAAGGGAAGACGGTAAAGCTGACGCGAACATGACGAGTGAGCCGCAAAGAGACAAACTGAACTCCAGTCAGCTTCCTTGTAATTACGACTCGGTCTAGAAACACAAGGCGTGACTCACACAAGCCCAAGTAAGAGTGTTTTGTAGCGTCCAAGCCAAATGTCAGAGATGATTGCAAAGCAACTCGGCATTAGAAAGAGGAAAATGAAGAAGCCGTTGGATATCGCCGTAGCTGTTGACTGGCCGAGCCCGAGAGCTCCTGGCACTTGCTTCGAGTTTCTATCATTTTGCATATAGTTTTCTAGATATTTAGTACTGATTACTTTGTAGTTATATTGAAAAGTCAAGGATAAGTAGTTCTTGAGAAGTTTCGACTTACGCCATATGGAGACAAAGCAGTAATAGCTAAACCTCTCCGACGCACCAATCAGAGCGGCCACCCATGCTTCTGGTGGGAGTCTGTCGACAACGTGAGGGAGGTTCTCTATCTCGTCGTTCGTTGCGTCACGCGGGACTAGGTCGACAACTTGCGCTTCAGCTGACGGACTCGGCCGCGTCGTAATCCCCATGTTGGCAGTCTTGGTCCGTGACTGGCCATCGGATCATGAGCGAGCGATTTCTCTCTTGTCCTATGAAGCCTTTTCCAGCTGATGAATCACTTTGCGACCAAGCCTGGCGTTTCTGAATTCGGCTTCAGATTGGTTCATGTTGCATCAGGGGCGGTCTGTCTCCGTGTTAATCGTACTGTGCATAGGCTGATGCCAAGGGAATGCCAACATTTGCCAAGCAGATGCCAAGCGACCAAAAGGAATAAACAACCTCAAACATGCTCACGGAAGGCCGAATGTAGAAGGAGGCGCCAACGGGCGACGAGACTCCGGAAAATACTACGTCCAACTCCAAAGACAAATTGCTCACCAGCCATCTAGGCCGACGAGAGAAGGCTCAGTGATGTACTTATTAAGATGGAACCAAAATGAATGACAGCAAACGCCGGAACAGACAAGACAAGCAGCCATGGCGTCGAGTGACCAATCATCTACGTACCACATTGGGTTCAAGCAGGGTACCATCAAGCTGTTTGAGCTACGGAACGTCTCGACATGTCTGCAGTACCTCCTCCCGACGCTGAAGTCGCTGCCGCCCACCTTCTCCCTCCTGGACGTCGGCTGCGGCCCAGGTAGCATCACCCTCGACCTGGCGCGGCACTTCCCCCAGGCCGTAATCATTGGCGTCGACCAGAGCGCCGAGGTGACGGAGCGCAACCAGGCCAGCGTCGAGGCCCTCGCCCCAGGCACACGCGTGAAGTTCCGCCAGGGCGACATACTCCGCCCCGAGACGTTTCTCACGCCCGCCGAGATGGAGGCCAAGTTCGACGTCGTCCATGAACACACCACGCTCATCTGCATCCCCGAGAACGCCCCCGTGCTGAGGCAGATGCGGCTGCTCGCGAAGCCCAAGGGCGGCATCGTGGCGTGTCGCGACGGGGATACGCAGTCGCAGGTGCTGTGGCCGCCGTGTCCCGAGAACGCGGAGCTGCAGGAGCGCATTTACAGGATGAACGGGCTGGAGACGCAGACGGGGCGTCGGCTGATCCACAAGGCGCTGGAAGCCGGATTCCGAAGGGATCAGATCACGGCGTCGGCGAGCGTGCTGTCGAATATCACGCCCGAGGAGAGGTTTGCGTACGCAGGATCCATGCTGGATATTCTTGCTGACGAGAATTCTGAGTATCGTCGGGCGGCGACCAAGTTTGGGTACACAGCGGAGCAAATTGATGTGCTCCGAGCGAATATGCAGCGGTTCATTGACGCCGAGGATGCTTGGAGACTGTTGATATGCACAGAAATCATCTGTCGGCTGGATGGGGATGATAAGAACAGTTCAAGAAACACTTTAGCCTAGAGACTAAATGTCAATACATGCGCAAGAATTGCAATAAGCGATAGAACCAACACAAATATCAAATCAAAACCCCGTGTTTGGCTGCACAGTACCAGGGCCAACATGTGATGCCCGGGAAAACTTGCTCTTGTGGCGTTGGCCAAGCCATTCCAGGCCTGCAGACCCCCATGTCGGTATCATTCGATGGCAAGCTCCACGCTGGTATATAACACTTCTCGCATCTGCCTTGTTCGCATTCCACGTCTCGTCTTGCAGCACCCTCCTCTTCAACACCAACAAACTTGCGTGCAACGAGATGGCGCCCGTATCACGTCTGTTTGCATCAGGTCTCGCCGTCGCCCTGTATGCCATCGGCGTCCACGCCGATGGGACCGGCCTCATCGGTTGGGGCAAAACCCTCTACGACCCGACCTGTTCCTTCGCTTGCCGCAATGTCATCAGAAAGCAAACTCTCGCCTGCACGCCCGTTGACTCGAGCGCGAACCACGGTACAGCCCACAATCCAGTCTCGACGCCGCCGAAATGCTTCGTCTCGGATCACGTCTTTCTGCTCACTATGGCTCTCTGCATCGATACCTACTGCCCACTGAGCGAAAACCCGCCGGTTGCCAAGCTGGAAGACTATTGGGCATCCCATCTCGGGACCGGCACACTGGGGAACTACAAATACACCCCAGCCATGTCATACCAGGAGGCTCTGGTTGCTGCGCGCGAGGAAGAATCAAAGGCTGCTCAAAACACCAACTCCTCGTCTTCTGATTCCGACAGTGGAGGACACACCAACCACCGCAGAGCTCCTCCAGTACGACTTGCGGTCCGCCATGGAGATATGGCAATGGACTCAGCCGACGGCCTGACAGTTTTCAATGTCTCCAGCCCCCTCCCCAAGGCAGCAGGCGGTTCCAAGCCTCTCAATACCACCAGCTTTGTCGGTCCCACTGAGTGGCAGCTTCAGTGGAACTACATGCACGACTTTGAGACAAACGAGGCAGGCCACTCGACCGTCACTATCGTCATCACTCTGGTCGCCGTCCTCCTCCCCGTCGCCCTCTCGGCGCTCCGCTTCATCCCAGGTTTCACAAAGAACTTTGCTTGGACGTACTGGCAGACTTTGCTGATTCATCCCGCCACCTTCGGTCGCCGTCATCGCGAGCCTGTCACCGGGATCGGCAACATTCCCACTCGCGGTCAAGCCCTGTACATCTTCGTACTCAGCTTTCTCAACATCATCCTCTGGCTCGGCCCATACACCATTCACCAGCCACAGGCCAGCTTCACATCTCTGAAGATGCAGAGCATCAGCATCATCGGCAATCGTGCCGGCGTAATGGCCATGGGCAACTTTGTAGCACTGTTTCTATTCGCCGCCCGCAACAATGTCCTGCTTTATCTGACAGACTGGAGCTACAGTACTTACCTACTGCTCCACCGCTGGCTAGCCTACTGGGCCATCTTCCACACCATCGTCCACTCCTTTATGCTCCTCGCCAACTACATCCTTCAAGGCACCTACGAGGCCGAGCTTGCCCGTCAGTACTGGATTTGGGGAATCGTCGGTACCGTCGCCGTGAGCGCCATCCTGCCCTTCTCGCTGTTGTGGGTGCGCCAGCGCTTCTACGAGTTCTTCCTCGCTTCTCACGTCATTTTGTCGATCCTCTTCATTGTCGGGTATTACTACCACATCTGGTACGTCTACGAATACAACTGGGGCTACGAGATCTGGATTTTCGTCGCTGGCGGGATCTGGGGCGCCGACCGGCTCTTCCGTCTTGTCCGCACTTTCTGGCAGGGCCTCAAATGGGCCACCATCACCACGGTTGATGATGTCGATGGTGAGTACATCCGCATCGAGGTGGAGGGGAAACGCCTCGATGGCGGGGTAGTCTATCTCGGCTTTCCTACCCTCAGCTGGCGTTTCTGGGAGACACATCCATTTTCTGTGGCATATTCCGGACTGAACGAGGCCATTACTGAGTCGAGGACTCCGGAATCTCCAGTCTCGACTCCGATCAGGGATGACAAGACCGAGGCCGAATCCCCGACGGTCGAAACTGACCCCGAAAAGGGCATCAACGCCCAACAGAACACAGTCACAACACCCGCACTAGGGCGCGCAGACGCTACGGTCTTTTACTCTCGCACCCGCAGTGGCATGACGCGTGCGCTAGCTGCCAAGGCATCCCCTTCTACCCGCATTCGTGTCCTTCTCGAAGGCCCCTACGAACATTCAGGCCATGTCTCGGCACAAATCGCTCACTGCACCGATATGATCTGCATCGCCGGCGGCGTCGGGATTACTGCGTGCCTCCCCTTTGTCCGCAACCGAACTACTTCGGGCATTACGTCGCTGTTTTGGTCCAGCCGACACCAAGGCCTCATCACAGCTCTTGCCCCAGCCATCCAGAATCTCCCTAGCAGTGTCAAGGTCGAGACCGTCGTCGGAGAAAGACTGAAGTTGGATGCTATCCTCACGAGGGAGATGACTGCTGTCTCTGGTGGTGCGCTGGCTGTTATCGTCTGCGGCCCGCCTAGCATGGCGGATGATGTGCGCAGTAAGATTGTTGAAATCACAAGGAACGATTCGAGGAGCAGGCCTTACGTTTTGGTGGACGAAGCGTTTGCGTGGTAGACACAGTCTATATTTACAGAAGATATTTCCATTTTTGGGGACTTCATTTATCCATGAGTTTGTACGTAAACCGCTCTCTAATCTCACGATCCAGTCTCAAACACTCTTTTCTTCCCTTCCTGCTCGCAACGATCACGTACCCGACGCACCACAACTCACTCGACTCCGGTCCCTGTACCACTTCACCCTTCTCTTTCACAGTCTGATAATGCACAACATGGCGCTCAATGTCAGATTTCGCCTCGAGGAACTCCTTCACCGCATCATCAGACCCCATAACTCCTGCCTTAGTAGGAGCGAGTACTGAGATGCCCAATGTGTACTGAGGGACGCCATGCAGAAAAGGCTTTGAAAGCGCCCGCACTCGTGCATCTTCCTCCGAGCCGAGACTGAGCAGCAGCCGTATGGCGTAGTAATCGACGCCGTGTGCGAGCAGGGCCGCCACGCAGTTGATGTACCCCGGCGGGCGCGCGTTAACCTCATGCAAATAGCAAGACGGAACTTCAGCAGATACATCTCCCCGTATGCGCAGATCTAGGACCCCGTCATCAGGGTCGACGGCATAGTACGCCCGCGACCCGCGGACCCTGGCCTCGCAGTGGAACACGCCGGACTCGAACCCAAGACGCGCGATGCTTTTGGCCAGTGAGTCCCGCATAATGGCTCTCTCCTCGACAGGCAGCGCAGAGGGCACGTCCATGAGTGTCTCCATGAAGTTTGCAGCTCTGGTTCCGTCCATCCCTGGGATGTCGGCGGAGCAGGGGAAATCATCCGTCACATCACAGAAGAGCACTTCTCCGTTCAACACAATGAAGTTTGCGTCAATCTCTGGTCCGTCGATGTACGGCTCGATTACCACGCTTGTGCTCCGTGCCGCAGATGTAGCGTGTCGATCCGATGCGCGAATCACAGCAGTCCGCAGCTCGCCCTCGTTGCGCACTTTGACTACGCAGTCGCTGTTCCAACCGGTGCAAGGCTTGACAATGAGGGGATATTTCAGTCCTTTCCCCTTCTCTGCCAGCATTGCGTCGAGCTCTTCCGCTATTTGCAGCACAAATCCATCTTCCTCTCCACATGCAGCGGCCTCAATCTCCCGCGAGACACCCTTATTTCCCGCCCTGAAATATGCCGCAGAACTGGACGTGGGCAGTCCCAAAATCTCACAAGCCCGCGCGACGAGCGGCAACCGCACGTCACTAATACACACGATGCCGTGGACTGGATGCGGATACGCGCGCACGGCATCGACAACGCGCTGGGTGAGGCCGTCGTCTGCAGCGATGCTGACGGGGAGGAAAGCCTCGCGATAGTGCGCGTGCGGGCCGGCGTCGTCTTCAAGCCAATGGCCCGGCTCGTCGAGGACGACGAGGGTGATGCCGAGGGCGCGGGCGGCTTGGTAGAACTGCCGGCTTGCTTCGATGTTGGCGCGGCCTTGGATCCAGAAAACGCGCTTTTGTGTGAGTTTCTGTGGGACTGTCCAGGGTATGGAGAGTCGCTTAGTGACCTCATCGTCTATACGGGCGCGGAGGGCTTGGACTGTGTCCTTGGGGTCGGTGGCGCGCGCGATGACGCCGCCGACTGAGCTTCGGAGCAGGGAGAGGAAGTCGTCTTTTGTGGTGACATTGATTGCTTGATCTGGGCTTGTTGATGCTACGGAGTACAATGGGGCGAGGAAGCTCGTAATCTTGTGAGCATCCTCAAGGCCATGGAGTCTGCAGGAGAGGAAGTCCGGCCTGATGATCGTTCCAGCCTCCATTGAGAAGAGTAGCCTCAGGAAGGTGGCACGGGAGAAATCTTGTTTGACGAGGCTTTGTAGTAGATCAGTGGCGAGATTCGTCTCATCGTGGTCGACTACGAAGTTCTTTTGGCCAGGCTCTTGCTGAGCCGTGAGCACAAGATCGAAGTGCCAATAGCTCTGTCCGTCGTGCGTAGCGGCAGTTCCTGAGCTTGGCTGAACGGCTTGCACCGTCACGTCTGACCTCGATGTTAGTTCGGGGTGACAACGAAGCCCAGAATATGTTGCTTACTTTGCCCATCATCTCCTCTGAGCATTAAACTCCACCCAAGGCTGGTCATTCTGCTTGTATGGTGTACTTGAGACGCCACCGACTTGCAGCAACAGCAACAATCTCGCGACGGCGTGAAGGACTGGCCGAGATTGCTACCTAATAGACTTCTTTTCCCGCATTTCATCAACAGGAGCCGGTACACCCTCATAAGACACCAGCAAAAATGACTCACACCGGTCTTAACCATCCCATCGGGACCAGGGGACAAGTAAGGTTCGGCACGTGTACGCCAAAGGAGCTGTTAGATCCATGAATGAGCAAGTTGTTTTGCCTTGTGAGCCCCTGATTGTGCAGCTTCGCTTTGCGGGGCTGAATATTCTCAGCTCATTGAGCAAGTTTAGTAATCGGATCTGGGTGAGATTGGAACCGCCGAGACTTCTAGACGGGCTCTTGGCTCTTGGCACTGTGCTGCACTGTTACATCAGGGAGAGCCGAGGCTGCATGCCGAACGTCGTACCTCCAGCCTGTTCGAGTTAGTGAAGATTGCACCATGTAAGCCGCTGAAGGATTTGGACTTGCGATGATAGCCGCGTCTGCGATACATGAAGTAGATTACTTGACAGAGATGTGTTGAGAAATGTAGCTTCTGGCCCTGCTGGCACATGGCTACCACTGAAGCTTTCTTCAATTCTCCAATCCCAGAAAGACTGGTATAAAAGTCCATTTTGTTGTTTTGAAAATGTCTGTCCAGGATAACGTCTTCAGCGGGCCGAATTCAGTCGTCGACTACTTCGACCCCGACAAAAATCCCCCACTTCCTTTGGTCGAGATCCCAGACCGTTTGAATCCGTTCAGAGAAGATGGGGTCAGGATATATGCGAAGATGCTCACCTGTCTGCCCGCGCAGAATGTCAAATCTCTGCCAGGTGCGTCACGTTTTCCTGATCTTTTTACGGCCTGAAGGTGACATGCGGAACTCACAGCCCTGAAAATGCTACGAGACAAATCGCACGCCCACGATAGGAAGATTGTCGAGGCAAGCTCTGGATCGACTGTACTGTCTCTCGGCATCATTGCAAAGGTTCTCTGGGGAAATGAAGATGTGGACGCCTATGTGACGAACAAAAAGCCGCCAGAGTCGCTGAATCTGCTTCGTTTCTTTGGTATCCGACCGTGAGTTCCCATTTCAAGAGACAGGAGGCGAGAAGCTTTTCTCTGACGTGGAATTTTCTCAGGTGTCTCTATGGTGGCCTCGCGCAGCAAGAACCTACTGATCCCACAGGCATCATGTGCAGGCTCCGGAGGCGGGCGGCGCAGGACGAGGATATTGTGTACCCCGGGCAGTATGACAATTCCAACGTACGATCCCCTGGCTTTCTAGTAGAATCCAAGAGCTGACGAGTGCGAAGAATTGGAAAGCTCATGAGGAGTGGACAGGCCCTCAAATTTTTAAACAGCTGCCTCAAATCAATGTCTTTTGTTCCACTGTTGGTACTGGAGGTGAGGTCAGCCGATGCTATATTCTCTTCAAGTTGACTAATAGATTATCAGGCGTGATTACGGGCACGGGAGTATACCTAAAGTCCCGCAAGCCATCAGTCAAGGTCCTTGGGTTAGTCTACGCATGCATGTGATGACTTAGCTCCGGAAACTAACGATCAGCAAGCGTCTTCAACAAATTTGGAGATCCGACGCCGGGACCAAGACACTTCCACGGCTTCCATACCTCCGGCTTTCCATGGCAAGGCACAGTCGACAGTCGCATCGAAGTTTCATCAGTTGACTCGTACCGCATGTCCATGCGTCTCTCCCGAGAAGGACTCATCTGTGGCCCGTCGTCAGGGGAGGCACTTCATGGACTCCTCGAGTACATCTCCATGCTGAAGCAAACCAACAGCCTGGGACAGCTGAGAGACGGGCAAACAGGAGAGATCTCATGCGTCTTCACTTGCAGCGATCTCCCGTACCAGTACCTGCCAATCTACTATCAGAAGCTTGGGGCTGACGAGTTTCCACCGATTGAGAACGAGGTTCGTCCCAATCGCAGAGTACCTGTGTTGTCTGGCTAACATGACCATGACAGATACTCTTGCAATGCGATCAAAATCGACATGATGAAAGATGGATCTTGGATGCGCGGAAAGCGGCCGGCGTCATCTTTGGCACAGCGGAACCGCACTCATGCCAGAAAGATGCTCTCGAAGTCAGCATCGAAACAGTTGAGGATGTCCCGGTTCAAGTGCCACCGAAGGCTCGCTCCTGGATTTCCTTCATCGTCAATCTCATCTTCCCAGAAAAGCACCATGTCGACGTCGACTGCTGCTCGCGCCATTCCCGCAGCGTGATCTCACCATCAGTTTTGGTCCTGGACCTTCGTAGCCAGTCCGCGTTCAAGGCTCGACATATACCGGGCTCGTTCTCCGTGCCCTTGACCGGTCTGACGCCAGATCTGGCTGATGGTGACATTTTTGGAGATGCGAAATCTGTTCACATGATATGCATGCAGATTCAAAAAGCAGTTGCCACACCTCATTTGGCTAGGTGGCTGCGTACTGCGAGAGAAAGTCAGAAGGCTGTTGTGTGTGTTTGTTACAATGGCGACGCAAGCAAACTTGCATCGTCAGCACTTCGTGCCCTTAACACTGAGACCTTCAGCATTGATGGTGGTATGGAAGCACTCTGGCCTGAACTGGAACGTACGAAGCTAGCTTGAACATGTAACCCCAACCCTAACCCTAGTCGTGGGGAATGCGGTCTTTGGAGCGGCTGTCACCTAGTGAAAGTTTTGTGTTGAATTCCACTGGGGTGTATTTATGCTTCTATTTTACCTTGGATGTTTCAAATTCGTGCTTCTGGTCCTGATGTAGAGGTCATTGAGCTTATCTCGTTTCTCGAGAGGTGAAAAGGTTTCGACTTGAAATCAGACTTTCGGCTTCACAATCCGTCGTGCTACCGCTTGATCAAGAGTGCTAGTCTTTATAGCGGCTGGTAGAGCTCAAGCACAGCATTCAATTGAGTTATTCCCTTCCCAAATCGTTACGGCTTCAGGCTCCACGTAGAAATGTGTGTAAAGAATATGCTTGACATACCCTTTGCGCACAATCATCAAGTGACGGTTTCAGCATCTGCCTGCTGATGTTCTTCTTGCAGGTCAACGTCAGGAGGATTACCCAAGCTTTCATAGATACGGGTTCTATTATAAACACAGGAATATTTCGATTGAGGACGGCAGATTTAGCTAGAGTAGATATTTAAGATCGTTGGAGCATTTGTAGTTTCCCTTTCGGCGGTTAATTTCAATTAGCAATTGAATAAATCTCCGTGGTTCGATTCAGGATTTGAGATTGTAGCCCTGGTATTTTAGGAGTGAAAATGTTGTAAACTTTCGTATTGTGCGTTACCACCTATGAGATGCAGCAGCGTGAAGGCATTAGGCGCTAGGTAGGCAATACCTTCTCTAAGTTCCCGTCTCTCATGCGCGTTCACGAAAACATGTGCAAGGCCCGAAATGGCATCGGTCGTTGCGTTGAAGCATGAGGGCGCCATACGTGCCGCAAGAGGTTCATACGCGCAGAGGCACCCAGGTGTGTCTAAGCGATTAATAGCTCAGACATGCTATACTCCGGCATAGAGAATCTGCATGTGTCTTTTGCTATGCTACAGGACAGGGAGAAGAGGGGTGACGCGGGATAGGAGTGATTTTACCCTAACCCTTACCCTAACCCCACAGTAGAATGTGCTATCAGGGCCGGCCCAGTCGGAAAGAAGAAATTGCCCTTTTTCGCGCGCTCGACTGTACAGTTTAAACAAAAAAAGTCTTAAAACACATTCACAGTGCGTCGGTCTGTTGAAGAGCTGTTTTAGATTCCCTAATTACTGATTATAACCTTACTACTGGTATACCTGATCTCCATCAACTATTTCTCAGACAGCATCATGCTTTACAACTCGCTGATTAATGGACTTCGTGTCATCCGGTTGTCACCTACCGGATGATTATTTCATTCTCGGCGTCAAATAGTCAGTCAGCATCAGCGGACGCGGTCGGGGCCTCTTTCATGGAGTCGGTATGAGGTTGAGTAACCTACATCTCACTTGGGGCTTGAGAGCTACACATTGCGCAGAATTCCGTATGTATTTCATCAACCAGAATGAATTTCAATTCGCAGCTCTCTCCTCAAATTTTCTTCCTGCACCTAAGGCGACTTACACGGGGACCGCATGTCGTCAAACCAAGCTCGCGCCGATCCCCACCTCTGTAGCGCCACATCCGAGACCGGCGCCAGGGGTTCAATCAAGCTCAGAAATAAGCTTATTACCCATGCTCGTCCCGCGCCCCCACCGACGCCACCAGATCTCACAAGCTCCACTGTGTACCGCCCCCTGCAACATCCCCTGTCTGCGCTAAACCAGGGCTGTCCCCACCAACTCACACGCCCCGGTCAAGGGTGTTGCCCCTGATCGCCGCCCACGCCCCCCCTGAGGGTCCCCGTTCAAGTACCTTACGTACAGTGAAGTCACTGAAGTCGGAGTTCCTCTTTGAGGATGGCGGCCCACCACAGGTTGATCACCCCTGTCTTGGTGCGCCTCAGTGCCTCGCCACACATCGAGGGAGTCAGTCTGGAGCCGACGCGTCGGTTGCACTGGCAACGGGAGGGGCAGCTGAAGGGTTGGAGTGGTCTGATTGGATGTAGAGCGGATGGGTTCCCAACTACACATGCGATGGAGACCAAATGGTTGTCAATCAGGCCGGCGGCCTATGGACATGCATCCAGCGAAACGTGATTGAGCAAGACTCATTCTTCATGATGTGCGAATGGAAACCCCCATGTTCCCGTTGGTGGGAACACGGATTGAATGAGAACTATGAGCGCAAGCCGCGCACACACAGCATTCAGTTCTCTACGAGACAATCACGCACCCAAAATAGAAACATGGATCAAGAATGTCCGTTTCTTATTTACAAGTATGAGATAAAATGTAAGGTACAAGTCGAAAGACAATAAATATAACGAATAGAAAACGCACGCGGCCCGCAGCCTGCACTGAATTGGCAACCATTTCACCTCCGAGACACCTCGAAAAAGATTTCCCTCCCCTCTCAGTCTCCCCGCAGCTTCGAGATCAAAGTCTCATCGCGCATCTACAAGCACTGGGAATACCACTCGCTCGACTTGGTGCAGGTCGACCCGGCCGCGCACGCAGTGGGGCCGGTGTACCCCGCCCCGCCGCACTGGGCCCACTTCGCCGCCGAGGCACCGGAGGCAGACTCTGTGGCGGCGGAGGTGGCAGCGGGGGCAGCGACGGAAGTAGACGACACAACGGGCTCGGAGACCTCTTCCGCGGCATCCTCCTTGACAGCGGGCGCAGCAGACGCAGAAGCGGAAGCAGTGGCGGCAGGCGTCGTCGCGGAGGAGGCCTTCGTCCAGCCGCGGCTGCGCGAGAGCTCGTACCACCAGTTGCGGTACATCCAGCCGTCAAAGTCGGTGATCTCCATGGACGAGCCCGCGAGCATGATGAAATTGGACACGCCGGTGGGGGTCCAGTCGTAGACTATTTTTCGCGTCAGTAATCAACCCATCATCTTCGAAGCCCAAAAAAACTCACAATCATCGAGACCAAAAGTATGTCCCATCTCATGCAGCAGAATGTGAATGCTCTCAGAGTCGAGGTTGTTAATCATGTACTCCCGCCCAATCTGCTGTCCCCAATCATACCCGAACCCGCCCTCAAGCCCGTCCGTCAGCCACAAGCTGTGCTCGAACCGCCGGTCCGCACCAGCCTTGCACCCGCTGAAGTCCCCGTCAATATGCGCCGCGCGATCGCACTCCGTCGCGCACGCCGGAACACCATCGCCATCCTTGTACGTCGTATACACATCCAGCCCGTCGGTGCTGCCCTCCAGCAGACTCGCGTCCTTGACCGCCCACGCAACCACATTCACATCCACCTTCGCAAACGGGAACCCGTCGTAGCCGTACAGCCACTTGAACCACTTCTGGTACTGCGCCGCGTACGCGCTCGCGATCTTGCTGCGCTGTGCGGCCGTCACCGTCGCGGAGGAGTCCCAGCGCACGCAGATGTTGAGGCTGCCGTTGGTCGCGACCAGCTGGTCCCAGCCCCAGTACTTGTTGCCCGTGACGGCGCCGTCGTAGGTGGACTCGTAGTGCGCCCAGACTTCTTTGAGGGGCGCGGCGAGGGTGGAGGGCGGGGAGAAGCCGGACTGCCGCTTGGTCGGGCGGTTGCGGCTCTGCGGGGAGAGGATGCTGCGCGCGGCGGCGTGCGGGGCCGGGTGGTGGTTGGCGAGGGAGGACCAGACGGCCGGGTCGAGGTCGGCTTTGGAGCGGGAGGGGGAGGGGTGGGCGAGGGTGGTGGCCGCGAGGGCGAGGAGGAGGGAGGAGGTGAGGGAGGGCATGGTTAATGAGTGTGGTGTAATGAGTGACTGGGTGAAAGGTTGCACGGGCAGAACGTGAGCCAGTCAGTTCTCCCGGTAGAGTGAAGAAAAAGGAGGCGGATGGAGGGATGCGAGAGAACGAGGGACTCGGGTGCGCTTGACGGCGGGATATATATGAAGGCCGCCGCGGGTAGGCGAGTGAAGCCATTTTCGAGAGTTGCAGCGGGTCATCGCCAAGACTGTTTCTCGTGGGAGAGCGTGAGTCCGACCTATGCTCGAACTGAAGACCGACTAGAACCGTTCATAGGTGGGTTTTCGCGTGTAAGTGAGGTGGGAGCCGGTAGCGCCGGCCTGTGATTGGCCCGGACCAGGGTCGGCGGATTAAGAAAATTGCAGGACCGCCGCCGCCCTCGGATGCGGCCGATTCTGGGAGTTTGCGGATCCACACACGGCCGGGCCCCGGGGCTCGGCGTCGAGTATTGATTTGCGCCAAGGCGCTACGGGAGGCGTACCGAGCCCTGGGTTCGTGGGATGGGAAGGTCTCGCCTTTTTTACTGCGGGCTTATGTCATGATTGGGGACTGGTGTTTGTCCCTTTTGCGAATACTCGTGTTGGGGGGGACTTTTGAAATTGAACAGCGAGATGACAGCCCCTTTTTCTTCAATAGTTCCCGTGGCTCGGGTTGTGGGCTGAGGATCTGGACTGAATTTTGTCTGTAGAGATGGCTTCCACGGTGGAACACATCGTGAAGTGGCCCTATTGATTTCGCCTGAAAAGAATCCGCACTAAGCCCCTTTTCGAATGAATTTCGATGACAGTAGCACTTAAATGAAATGATATATGCTCGGCGGACACCATCCTCATGCACATCACAGCGCAACCATCAATCCGCGCCCATCGCACGATCCCCAAGCCCCTCATGACCGGTTGATCGTCCCGCCAAGCCTCTGATCTCTGGTACGCTTAAACCTTGGCCACGATGTTTGACAGCCAACAAGATCAAAACTCTCCGCATACAATCACCTAGCCACGTTTTTCTAACGTCGCATGGCATCTACTCATTATCCGCAGATTTCTCAGCCAGTAAACTGCAAACGCGAACGTGTGGCTTTCCTCCGCGACCGAGGGGGTGGAAACAAACATCAGCGTCATCTCGCTTACCGCAGAAATCGTCGCATATTGCCCCCCTCGTCAACGTACCTCATTTCACTCCGTGAACTGCCAGCTCGAAAATTTAACATACGACGAAAGTTCACAAAGTGCGAATAGACTTTTATGAATTAAACACAGGCCCATGCATGAAAATAAGCTTGAATCTCGGAACTGAAACTAAAAACCACATCCCGACCCACCCTAAACGCCGCTCCCAAATCGCAGCAGCAAAACCAACCCCCAAAAAAGCAGAGAAAATATCACCACCACCAACCACCACCATCTAATCCTTCACAACCCAAAGACAAACGACCGGCTTCCCCCCAGGCTGCCCCGTCCGCGTCCCATCCCACCCGACATCCTTCAAACACTTCTTCATCATATCCTTATCGTCCCCGGCAAAGCACAAACCCTTGTACCACTTCCCGTTCCCGGCCTGCACGATCTCGTAGCACTTGTTCTTCTTCGGCACGGGGTTCGTCGCGCCAAACCCCTTGAGCAGCTCCGCCAGCGACGTGTTGACGGGCACGTGGAATGCCGCGAACTGGATGCGCGCGTTGGCCGGCAGCTGCCACGGCGGCGTGGTGCTGCGGAACACGTGGATCTTGGTGTGCGCGGCGGGAAAGAAGTAGTTGTACCCGGGCTCGCAGCCGGTGCCGCCCGTCGAGTTGGACAGGTGCGCGGCCGGGTTGCGCGCGTCGAGCGCGGGGAGGCCGGAGGTGGTGGTGCGTGCGTAGGGGTGGGCTTGGCCGGAGGGCTGGAGGGGGTAGGTTGTGTAGCCGCCGGCGGGGGCCGCGGAGGGGGTGGACCAGCAGTAGGATGTCGCACCGGGGTAGGGCGAGGCCGGGGGTTGGTAGTAGTATTGGGAAGGTTGGTAGGGGTAGCCGTAGGAGGCGGAGGTCCAGCTCGGGTGGGGGATGTAGGGCTCGCCGTAGCGGGGGAGCTGGTAGCCGGTGTTGGGGCCCCAGGGGGGCCGGCGGGCGTCGGCGTCGGGGCCGTTGACGGGGTTCGACATTGTGTTAGAAGGGGTGGTGGTGCGGTTGCCAGGTGTTTACCCAGTTGTTGATGCGGGGGTCGTACTGTGTGATCCAGTGGCCGGGGACGGGTCCTGCGAGGGTTGGATCCCAGAGGCGGTGGTTGTGAATTGAAGCGGAAGTATTGAAACGGAGGCTGTTGGAGAACCGGGCGGTCAACTCTTGGTCTGCGGATGAGCCTGGAGGGTGTAAGCTGGCAATTTATAAGACAGAAATGTGTTTGCAAGCAAGCAGTGAATAAGTCTGCGTGGACGGCAGTGACTCACCCGAGTCAGATGAGGAGACTGATTGCGAATCTGTCTGGTCGCCGCGTGTGTCGCGCTGAAAGGCAAAGATTTCGGTGCTCCAGACTGGGTTGTTGTCCGGGTCGTAAAAGGTCCCGACGATGAGCCAGCCCCAGTGCGGAGGATCGCGCGAGCAGACGTAGTACTGGCCGATGATCAACTTGGTTGCGGGGTACGGGAGGTACTCTGGCTCCTCTTCGGAGGAGTGTTGGGAAGCCACGACGACAGATGATGAGGTGATGAGGTTGACTGAAAGTTGAAACTGGGCAACTGGAGAAGAGGCTTTTGTGCGATGATGATATTGGCATGGGTGCGACAGAAGCAGCCGATGACGACAAATTTATAATAGTCTCGGGGTAAAGCTGGGTGAGTGAATCATTGACTTCCAGAAAGGTATGTGTGATTGAGAGTGACCAGGAAGTTGGATCTCTATGAGACTAAAGGTCATTCGCGGGCGTGACATGCTGGATGCTGCTTGGTTCTGGAATAATGTAGAGATGAATACGCAGCTGACGTGCATGTCGATGAATCACTCCGACTGGACGTGTCATTCAAGGTGCACAGCTGAGCCGTCCGCAACAGTTCAGTCGCAAACTCGACTTGCATGAGATTCGTTCTGAGTCCATGTTTGGGTGATTGTGATGTATTGCTATGCTTGGGTGGTGTGGCGCAAAGTGGCGCTCCATCTGTGGCTGACGCCGACGCCAAATTCCTTCTGGTATACCTGTCCGTCCGCCAATAAGAAGCTGTCCCCAGCTGAGCTCCCAAGTCTCCACCGCGCCATCTTTGATTGGCAATCTCGCTCTGAAGTCGCGATCTTCATCAAGCGTGTTGATGCAGTTGCGTTTTCTTAAACGCCCTGCGAATTCGGCGAATGATTGCCCGTCGCTGTTCCATCTCCCAGTGGTTCCATGTCTGTGGTGTGGCGTGTGGTGGTGACCAGTAGCAGAAAACTGCCTCCTCCAAATCGTGAACCCGCAAGGCAACTCGACTGCTTCGACGGTGGGGCGCAGTCGACATGGGGTGCCTCCGGCATTCCCGCGTTGCTCTCAGCAGTCCTCCAAACCGCCGCTGCGCTCTGTCGTCAGCCCATTCAGCTCACCGTGCTCGTGTGAACTTCCTCTCCGTGACCACCGCTCAATCCTCCACCTCGACATCCTCCTCAACAACCCTCACGCCGCCCGCCTTCTTCAGCTCCTCCACCTCCCGCCGCACCATCTTCCGCCTCTCCACCTCCGTGACCAAGCCCTTGAGGTAGACCTCCGCCTGCACCGTCGCGCTGTAGCTCATCGCCGTCCAGCTCCACATGTTCCTTCTCTCCGCATCCGCGCCCGCAGCCAGCAGCGTCCTCAGCACCAACAAGTTCCCGTTCCCGCTCGCAAAGTGCAGCGCCGTGTTGCCGTCCAGATCCGCCCTCATCACCGCGTCGCGCGCGCCGCCGGGGACGTAGGTCAGCAGGATCTGCAGGACGGTGTCGTGGCCGCCGCGGGAGGCCTCCATGATGGCGTCGCGCCAGCGGATGTCGCGGCGCAGGATGACGTGCGGGGTGCGCTCGCAGAGGAAGTGGACGACGTCGGTGTGGCCGGCGGCGGCGGCGAGCATGAGGGCGGTCTGGTGCGACTCGTTGAGTGCCGGGTCGGGGTCTTCGTGGCCGGCGTCGAGGAGGACGCGGCAGATGGGCAGGTGGCCGAGGGAGGCGGCGAGGTGGAGGTTCGAGTTGGAAAGGCCGAGCGGGGAGGGGTCGGGGTTGTGGAGGAGGCCTGGGTGGGATTTGAGGATGCGCTTGACGAGGAGGGGGTCGTTGGCCGTGATGGCGCGGCGGACGCGGAGGGAGGGCTCGATCCTGGGGGGTGGTGGTTAGCTGGTGTTACGTCACTGACGGATGTGGGGGATTGCGTACATGGTTGTGATGGAGCGTTCTAGCAAGAGTGTGGAAGTGTGGTGTTGGAAGTTGTGACCGTAGGCATCGCTGTCGGGAAGAGAAAAACGAAGGTCGTCGCGATGGTGGTGGTGGTAGTGGTGGGCGGGAAGGAGAAAGGATGGCAGGTCAGAGTTGGGATGAAAGCGAGAAATTGGGTTGGTGACAGACAGGAGCTGAACTTAGCTGCGGCGGGCGTGGGAAGCCCCCTGAAAACGGCAGGGATGGCCAAGGGGCGGCGGCAACCAGGTCGTATTAGCGGGGGAAGGCGGGGGCTTTTTTGGGAGGTCAGCGTCACTGCCCCTCGGTCGCCAGGCTCACCTGGATCGATTCGGTGAGGACCGTGCACACCGAGCTGGTGAATGATGAGATGCTGAATTGAGTTTTCATCTGATTCATTTGGCAAGAGTAGGTCTTGAAGTTTTTGCATTTGGCCTTTCTTTTCTCTCCTCGCTTTGGTCGTGAGCTTTTTGCCTACTTCATTTCAAACTTATTCAATACTTCACGCAGCATCATGGTGTGGCTGTTGTGGCAGCGCATTGTGGCTGGAGCAAGCCTAATCAACCAGAAACCGAGTTGATTGAATCTCAATGCCGTTATCAATACGCTTCGTCTATCTAACTCTAGACTTTTTATTCATCCAAATCAAAACCATCCTCACGCAGCAGCCGCATACGGCGTGCCAAACGGCTGCAGCGTCGTCCCCTCAATGTCAATGTACCCATACTTGGAGCCATCACTGTTCTTCGCCATGCCCTGCGCCCACTTCTGCAGCGACTTCTCAAACACCTCCTTGTACTTTTCCTGACTGACATCCAGCGGCTCCTTATCTCTGCCCACCAGACGAATCCTGCATCCTCATTAGCAATACCATTCTCACAAATCAGACGGAAGGTACTTACTGCGTGCCAGCCAACATGTTCGTCAGCCCGAAATCATCCTCCCCAAGCAGCGTCTTCACCGAGCTCCCCGCCTTGCCCTCGATGATCTTCTTCGGCAGATCGAACTCGTTGCACACCGGCCGCGCCAGACCCACCCCGTGCACCGTCTCCAGCGCCTTCACCATCGCGGCCACCGTCCGCAGCCCGCCCGTAACATACACCCGCGTCTTGTTCAGCTTGCCGACGATCTGCTCCGCAAACTCCAAGAAGAAGGCCTCGCGCTTCTTCGTCGACTCGCGCTTGTGCTCGAAGGCCAGCGACTGGTACGTCCCGCCCGACAGCTCCACAAAGTCGAACTTGTGCTCCTCCAGCAGCGCGCACAGCTCGCTGCAGTCCTCCGTCGAGAACCCGCCCTCCTGGAACTCGACCGAGTTGACCTTGATCCCGATGCTGAAGCTGGGATCCGTCACGCGCTCACGAATAGCGGCGGCGATCTCCAAGATGATCTGCGCGCGGTTGGCGAGCGACCCGCCGTACTTGTCCGTGCGCTTGTTCGTCGTCGGCGAGAGGAACTGCGCGAGCAGATACCCGTGCGCGCCGTGCAGCTGCACACCATCAAAACCCGCCTTGTAGCAGTACTCCGCCGCGTGCGCGAACCCGCCAATCACCTTCTCAAAGTCCTCCGGGCCCATCGCGCGCGGCTTGCCGAAGGTCATACCCATCACCTCGCCCTCGAGCTGCACGTCGCTCGCGGAGATGGGGTGCGGGTTGATGTTGCTCGCGACCTGGCGGCCGGGGTGGCTCAGCTGCGCGTGGACCAGGCTGCCGTGCTTCTTCGCGGCCTCGGCGACGCTGCGGAAGCCCTCGAAGCGCTCGCCGGAGAAGGGCGCCGCGGGCGGGATGATGGGGTTGCCGGCGGCCTCGAGCTGGTCGTAGTCGATCATGACGTTGCCGGTGAGGATGAGGCCGGAGCCGCCCTCGCCCCAGCGGCGGTAGACGTTGACGAGCTCCGGGGTGGGGACGCCGCGGGCGGAGGGGTTGGCGGGGTCCCAGGTCGAGAGGCGCTCGGTCATGGCGCCCTTGAGGAAGCGGTTGGGGGCCGTTTTGCCCGAGAAGGGCAGCGGGAGGGGCGCCGCGAGGGGGGAGGGGTCGACGGCCTCGGAGGGGTATCGTGTCGGCGACATTGTGCTGGAAGTCTATTGTGTCTATGGTGATGTTTGAGGGATTGAAAGTTTGGCGGGGAGAATTAGCGGTCTGAGAGGTTTTATGTCCAGCTGCGATGGAAGCCCAGTTAATTCCACATCCCCTGAGCGAAGCGGAGCAACTGACGTGCCATGCTTTGAAACCGCCCACGATGCTTTGTAATGGATCTTCGCCCTCCCCTCCGACGCCACCATGAGAGCATTACATTCTTTAGCGTTGGAGACCAGACGGGGGTGGCCCTTCTAGACGGCGGTCGGGTGCGAAGTGCGGCCCGGAAGCATCTGCCCTAGCGCCGTGCCCGCTCGGCATTCGGAGGGTGCTTCTCGGGGCTGCTCATTGGCTCAGGCGAAGCAAACACCGAACTGAAAGGAACCCACATCTGCCGTGGACGTCCGTGGAATCGAGAGTAGAGATGCTGGACTCTTGCAGAATCGCATCGGGCCTCGGCAGCTGGTGCGAAACGGACGAATTGGAATGCTGATTGGCGAACTGGAGGGGAGTCGTGTGCGTCATGGTGTGGGGGGGGAACCCCTGTTGCTGCCTGCGGTGAGTGACTGCAGTGGGATGCACCAAGCTTTCCCGCCCGTGAGATTTCTAATCTGACGACCGCGGGCTCGGGGATCTATCCGGCTGATGCACTCGGGATTTTAGTTGGTGCGCCTTAGGAGGTTTCGCCTTAGGGCGTGTTTTATCTCTTCATGGTCTTGACTGTTTTCTGTGATGGGTGAGTTGGCGATTCAGGTGCTCGTTTTCTTTGAGAAATGGATGCAGTGATGTCATTGCAACGAAACAATTTGTCACTGCAAAACAAAGACTCTTCTTTATTCAGCAATGGACTCTGGAAAAAGCGGGATAGAATGAAATGAGACACGAAACGCATCTGCTCGAATTTCAATCATTCGTTATAAACTGTGTAGTCAGCAGGCAGGGGATTGACTCTAACCATCCATTTCAGCAATTGTGCAGAAAACAGACAGGCGCTCGTTCACACGATTGAAGGAACGAGCAAAAGAATGCGCCGAGGGGGAATCGAACCCCCGGCTCCCCGACGCTGCTTGATGGCAACGGAGAATTTTACCACTAAACCATCGGCGCGGTGTGTCATTGGGACCTCATTGCGGGTCCTCGATGGACGTCGCAGGCGGCGAAGCGGATCAAGTTGCTGTCTTGCACTGAACATCGTGAAAATCCCAGAAGACATCCATTGGCGGGATCAAAATAGCACGCACTATTGCTCAAAGATACATCAGACGGATTTGATCCAAAAACTTCAAATTTTGACATTTCAACCTCGGCATATCTAAGCCCACTTGACCGCCACATTCCACACCCGCCTCCCCCTCGCATCCAGCGCCTTCTCCGTCGCACCACTTACACCCCTCTCCTCGCCCACGGGCAACACCACATCGACGCCCTTCTCAGCCCACAACGGCTTCCACTTCGCCCCGTCGCCCGCGACAACCTCGCCCCGCACCGCAACCTTAATCTCGTCGCCGACAATCTCGTACGTGACGGTGAACTTGTACTCGGCAGGCTGCTCGCGGCTGATGCCGTCGTCCTCGAACCACGCATCCTCAAACACGACGCCCTTGACATTCTCGTCGGACACGCTCTCCGCCGTGCCGTCGCCGCGCTGCACGGGCGGCGGGAAGATCTCCACGCCGCGCCAGTCGTCCTTCGCCGTGCCGGGGAACTCCGGGTCCTCCGCCGCCGCCGCCGTTGTCGGGAGCGGCTTGCCCACCGGCACAGCGCCGCCGATACGCGCGAGGACGGGAATGGAGGCGTACCACGGCGCGAGCACGGTGTGCCACTCGCCCGCGGCAAAGTGCTCGTACGGCGCGTTCGTGTTGAGGAACCCGAAATCCTGCGCGGCGACGCCCTTCTTGGGGAGGTACACCCTCGCGGAGTCCGCGCCGGGCTCGTACACGCCGCCGATGAGGAGCGTGTCGCCGAACCAGTACTGCGTGTCGCCGGCCTTGACGGCGGGCGTCCACACCTCCGGGTCGGCCTCGTAGCCCCAGCCGGTCCAGCGCTGCGGCGGCACCGCGGTGGCGTGCGCGCGCAGGTTGAGGGAGTAGGTGTACGGCACGAGCTCGTAGCGGCGCTTGACGGCGGCGCGGATGGTCGGGGTGGCCGCGGGGTACATCCACGGCTCGATGACGCCGCCGACGAGGTTGTCCTCGTCCGAGGTCTTGAAGCAGTTGATGGCGAAGCGGGGCGAGTGCACGCCGAGCTGGATCCAGCGGACGAGGTGCTCGGGGGTCGGCTGCGGGCCCTCGAAGCCGCCGATGTCGTGGCCGTAGCAGTGCATGAGCGAGAAGGAGGCGTTGAGGGCGAGGGAGTTGCCGCCCTTCATGGACGCCCAGGCGGTGACGTTGTCGCCGGACCAGGAGCTGCCGCAGTACTTCATGGTGCCGGCGGTGGCGCTGCGGGTGAGGACGAGGGGCCGCTCCTCGGGCTTGCCCTCGATGGTGGCGTCGTGGGAGGCCTTGCCCATGAGCTCGGTGTGGATGGCGCGGCCCCAGATGCCGACGTCCTTGCGGTCGAGGCCGGCGGGGATGGGGACGAGGTCGGTCTTCTCGAGGGCGCACTGCCACTGGTCGTCGGGGACGGTGTACTCGTTGTTGTCGTTCCACATGACGTCGATGCCGACCTTCTTGAGGCCGACGACGCCGTCGTACCACCACTGGTAGCCGGCGTTGCTGGTGAAGTCGATGTGGCTGCCCTCGCCGCTCTCGCCGCCGCCGGCGCTCCAGAGGCGGGTGACGGCGGTCCTGCCGGTCTTGGGGTCCTTGAAGAAGGCGCCGCTTTCGGAGAGCTTCTTGTACTCGGGGTGGGTGGCGAGGACGTAGGGCTTGATGTTGGCGAGCAGGCGGACGCCGTGGGCGTGGGCCTCCTTGGTGAAGGCGCGCGGGTCGGGGAAGCGGTGGTAGTTCCAGGTGAAGACGTTGCGGGTCTTGGGCTCGACCTCGGCGACGGTGTAGCCGGAGCTCATCTGGAAGGCGGTGCAGGGGATGTCGTGCTTCTCGCAGTTTGCGATGAAGCCCATGATGCAGTCGTGGGCGCGGGGCGTGTCCTCCATGCTGTACTTCATGCCGCCGCCGATGTAGCCCATCATGTAGCGAGGCACGCGCAGGGGGAAGCCGACGAGCTCGGCGTAGGAGCGGACGACGTCGGCGACGGTCTGGCCGACGATGATGTACTCCTCGAGGCCGCCGTGGGCCTGGCGGTGGACCTTGTAGGCGCCCCACATGCCGTCGAGCTCGGAGCCGATGGACCATGTGGAGCGGGAGTGGGCGGTGGAGAAGATGCCGACGGCGCCGGCGTCCTGGGTGACATTGATGAGGAGGGGGATGTGCTTGTAGAGCGGGTCGGTGCGGTAGGCGTCGTAGCCGAAGGTGTCGGAGGCGGAGATGGTGAAGCCGCGGCCGGAGAGGTCCATGGGGGCGGCCTTCTCGCCGAGGCCGACGTGGAGGGTGCCCTTCTTGTAGACGGAGTAGTGGGCGACGCCGGCGCCATCGGCGGAGTAGGAGCGGAAGGGGAGGTCCTGGTGGAGGGGTTTCTTGGTGGTGGCGTCCTTGAGGTCGATGGACAGAATGGGCGCGTTGGACCACTCGATGGAGGCCTTTGCGGCGGAGGTTGTGAAGGAGCGGGAGGTCTTGTCCGATGTTGAGGCGACGTCCTTGGGGCACGAGTCTGGGCTCGGGCGCTGGGCGCTGGCGAAAGGGGGAATCGGGCGCGAGGCGGAGGAGTAGGTGGTGCGGAAGACGTTCGGGCGGACGACCTCGAATGTGAAGGTGAAGGGCTCGATCTCGGCGTCGGAGGACTGCAGCTGCAGCGAGGCCGGGGCGAGGGCGGCGCCCTGTGCGGCCTCTTGCGGCGCGTACTTTACTGGTGTTCTCTCGTTTTGGAGGAGCATTTTGGAGTGTGTGATTTGGGTCAAGAGGCTGCAAGCTCAAAGACAGACGTCAATGTCTTGGTGCGTGATGCTTTTATTGTCGAGGAGGGGGAGGGGTAGTGGGGTGCTGCACGCGCATTGGCGAATCGAGGGGAGTTACGTGACGATTGAGGGGTCGTTGGGGGGACGGCAATGGCGACGCGTCTGGGCCGGTCTCGGGGACTGTCGGCCGACATTCTGTGACGCTGGGTCGGATGGAGACCGAGACGACACGAGGCAGTATGGCGAGGGAGGGTTAGAGTTGCCGGATCGTGAGCACGATTCCGTCGTGGTGTTTGGATTCGTGAGAATGACAGGCCGAAGAGTGTCGTGTCGGGATTGCGGGGTGTAATTGGAGAAGGCTCCCCCGACTTTTCGCGCGGAACCCCACATCCCCAAGGGGAACGGCCGGGATGCGTGCGGGGGAGAGTCATGCTGTGGCCGTATCAGGAGCGAGAATCTGACTCGTCGGTGGGGGCGCGTCGCAATTATTGTGGATTTGGAGTGTCATGTCGGCGGCTGCTTTCCTGAATGGGGGCGGCACGTCGGCTGGATACTCGATCGAGGGCGGCATTCTCGACGGATGGCGGGAAGGCGGCGGGCTAACGAGAACAGGAGCGGGAACAAACCGGAGACACTTTGCTCGTGAAGGCTTTGCTTTGGTCGGGGGCGCTTGGAATTGTTTATTACCTAGGCTAGTCTCGGGGTTCGCAGCGCACGTCGGAAACCGTTTCCCAGCTCTGGCTCTCTTGCATCACTGGCTATCACTTGGTTATTTGCTGAAGCAGCCAGTGAAGCTATTCAATGTGTTTTATTATCTAATACTTCTTCCCCCGCACTGCTCCTCACCACCAAAAAGCTGGGCAGTTTGTTGGGGAAGGGGGCATCTCGTAGCGCTGCTGCCTCACAAAATGCCAAAAGGGCCCCCACCCACGACACTGGACGAATGAAAAGGCCAGCTGGCGTCCCCGACATCCCCAAAGTCGCCCTCATTTCCCCGCGCGGAGAAGGGCCCCCGTGTTGCAGTGGGGGAGCAGCGACCCAAAACATGGAACGAACCACTCACAGCCCTCAGTCGTCGGCCTTCGTCCCGTGACCACCACGATCCCCGGTCCTCGTCCAGCGCCATCATTCGACAACCACCTCATCTCTCGCCTGTCTCTCGTCTCTCCTCCATCCCGCCAGCACGGCAGCCGGCACTCGGATCCTGCTCTCATTCGCAAACTCACCGCCCACACCACAACCCGCCTCCAAACGGGACTCGCTTCCCCGAGGGGACCCCACGAAGACGCGGCACTCTGCACCAACACGGCAAGGCCTCGACACTCAAGCTCATCACATCCCGAGCCCTTCCGTCACAGAGCCTCACCTCAGCCCAATCAGAGACCGTCCACCCCTGCCAATTCTCTCGCGGACGTTGGCCGACGTGCGTTCTCTTCTTCCAGCCTGGGAAAATTCCCCCCTTGGGCGTCTTCCTCGTCCCGATGCCCAGAGACAAGACGCCGCCCTGAGCCCATCCCTGCTCCTCGGCGACCGAGTCGTTGACGGGCAGGGGGGGCACCACCCGACGTCTTCCCGCCCCCAGAATGTCGACGTCCATATCACGGCCGTCCGTCCCACGTTTTTTCTGGCACCTCGCTCGGCCTGCTCCTGAACTCGAGCCTCTCCTGCAGACAGACGACGACGGCACCATGGCCACCACCGACGACTCCAACAAGCCGCCCGTCGACCAGGTCGAGCACGCGCAGCCCCCCAACGCCAACCACCGCCGCGATGCCGCCGCCGAGCTGCTGGGCAAGTCCGGCACCTCGCCGGAGCACCGCGTCGTCGTCACCGCCGACGACGACAAGCGCGTGCTGCGCAAGATCGACATGGTCATCCTGCCGCTGATGCTCTTCGTCTACTTCCTCCAGGGCATCGACAAGTCCACCCTCGCCTACGCCTCCGTCTTTGGCCTCATCGAGGACACCGGGCTGGTCGGCGACCAGTACTCCTGGCTTGGTTCCGTTGTGTATCTCGCCCAGCTCGTCATGCAGTTCCCCCTTGCCTGGGCTCTCGTCAAGCTGCCCATCGGCAAGTTCACCAGCTGCATGGTCGCCTTCTGGGGCGTGACTCTGTCCTGCATGGCTGCTGCGCACAACTTTGGCGGCCTGCTTGCCGCGAGATTCTTCCTCGGCACGTTCGAGGCCTCCGTCGCGCCATCCTTTGTCGCCATCACCCAGATGTGGTGGCGTCGTCGCGAGCAGACCCTGCGCATCAGCTACTGGTACGCCATGAACGGCTTCACCAATATGGTATATCTGATCCTCCCCTTCACTACAACGGCAACCGTCTAACACAACCCCAGTTTGGCAGTCTCATCACCTACGGCCTCGGTCACATCTCCTCCAAGCTCAAGGAGTACCAAATCATCTTCCTCTTCTTCGGCGTCATCACCGTCGCCTTCTCCGTCCTCATGTTCTTCTACATGCCCGACTCTCCCGTCGAGGCAAAGTTCCTCAACGACCACGACAAGGTTATCGCTGTCGAGCGCCTGCGCATGAACCAGCAGGGCGTCATGTCCCGCGAGTGGCGATGGGACCACCTCTGGGAGAGTCTGCGCGACCCAAAGACGTGGATCTGGTTCGCCCTCGTCTTTTCCATCTCGTTAGTTCCCACTGTCTCCTTCGCCCCCTCATTAACTAACATACCACAGCATCCCCTCCGGCGGCATCTCCACTTTCGGCCCCCTCATCGTCAAATCCTTCGGCTTCGATTCCTTCCAGACTATCCTCTTCAACATCCCCTTTGGCGCCGTTCAGCTAGTCTCCACCGTCGGCGGCTCCTGGATCGCCACAAAGATCCACAAAAAGGGCCCCGTCATCGCTGGCCTCTGCGTGCCCCCCATCGTCGGCTGCGTCATGCTCATGGTCCTCCCAAACTCCGCCAGCAAGCGCGCCGCCCGCCTCGTGGGTTACTACCTCATCTCCGTCTACCCGGGCATCACGCCCCTCATCTACTCGTGGTCCGCCGCCAACACCGCCGGCGACACCAAGCGCAAGTGCACCTCGGCCGCCCTCTTTGTCGGCCAGTCCGTCGGCAATGTCGTCGGGCCTTTGCTGTACAAGCCGTCCGAGGCGCCGCAGTACGCGCGCGGCCTGAGGTCGAACCTGGCGCTGTACTGTTTGATTATCGTCATGGTCGGTGCCACGAGCGCGTACCTTGCGTTCTTGAACAAGTCGCACAGCAAGCGCCGCGTGGCGATGGGCAAGAGTGCCGTCATCATCGACACGAGTCTGTTCTCGGCGGCCGAGGCGGAGCGGATGCAAGCCGCGGGGCAGTTGACGGGCACTGGGGACGGGCAGGAGATGGCTGCGGCCGGGGACGAGGGCACCACGGCCGGTGATGTTGGTGCGAGGGCGTTCGAGAATCTGACTGATTTGCAAAATGAGGAGTTTGTCTTTGTTTTCTAGGTAGGCTGTGGAAGGATAAGATAGATTCTTGTGAGGATACAACATTTGCGTTGGATCGCAACATTGGAATGATGCTTTTTGAGAAGTTCATCTTTAACGAGTTGTGACTGCGACATTTCGGGTGCTCTTACATTGCTTAGGTAAGACAACCAAAAGAAGGGATGCTTTGGCACACAGGACAAGTGGGACTAAGAGGTATTGTCGCCCCCAACGATTCTTCAAGCTATTCATGTTTTAATCTTGAATTTTGAAATCGAGAGTTGCTTAGGGTTTCATAGCATTGGATATAAAAAAGGATACGTGCGCAATTGCTCCTTGAAGTCTTGTGAGAGATCAGGATGGTTGTTGGGCTGTTTTGGAGTTTAGGTCAACTTGGTCTTACACCAATTCCTGATCGTTTTATGCCTAGATACAGACGTTGGATTGTCCTGCAAGATTGATCGAGTATGAACTCTGCTTCTGAAAGGGTCGCATCTATAATGAGTATGTCTAGCTGGTAGATCGAGGGGATTGGGTGCACGGGGGTGGTGGTGGACGTTGGGTTGTATGTGGTCACGGTTCCATTCAAGGTGTCGTCCGGGCAGATTTGTATTCTTCTCCTTTGGTGGTAACGAAGTCTCTGAACGTCGTGGGATTTAGTGTGGTAGATGTAAGCTTACCAGAAAGCCGTGTGGTGTGTGGTTAAGGGCGAGCAGGTGGTCGCTCATGGTTTGGGTGCACGGCTGGTATGTTGATGTGCTGCTGTGACACGTTTCTGTCCCTGGCTTGTGGGGCAGGGGGGAGCCGTTGGAGTGATGTGACGATGGGCTTGGTCTTCTTCCGGGTGTGCAAACTCCGAGGAGGTTTCGGAAAGATTGTGTGTTTGGGTCGAGATTGAATTTTCCTGCCCGAGTTCGCAGATCGAAGACGACGTGGCCTGGAAAAATGGCATCACTGGCGGGGACATGCGGAATATCATGCTCTTTTGTGTTCTTCTTCAGCTCGATTCGGTCATCCTTGGGAATTGTGACACGTCTCGGGCTGCGTCAATTTGCTGGGCGATGGCCGAGCATATCCGAGAGCGAGGGAGAGATTCACTGGCGGCGATGAGCTGTAGTCTCGGCGGACTGGACTGCTGAAGTTGGCATTTTTTTGTGTTGCTCGCCGGTATCTATTTCGTGATTCAAAAGCTTGGAGAAAGATTGTGCGTCTGTTGTGCGGGACCTTGTGATACCTATTGAGGGAAATTCGAAGAACGGATGCTGGCGTCGTAGGGCCCGATTGGCCTCAATATGAAGATTGGACGTTTTTTTTATTGCAAGAAAGGTCTTTTGATGAGAGCATTCTGCCCTTCGTCATGTTGTGGGTCCTGATGTTATGATGCATCGTGAAAAGCTGGACGGGGCAAATTGGAGCTGTTGCAGCCAATGTTGGAAAACGTTGGAAACCTTTCTTTCGAAGGATTATATGCGATGGAATTGAGATGCCCGCTCTTTTGGTCTTCTTTCAGCAACAGGGATGACACAAGAGATGGGGGAAATGGTGACTACGAGCCGTGTACGTTTTCACGTATCTGTCCAGAAAAACCAATAGGTAGCTGTTGTACAATGTTGCCTTTACACTGCTACGTCTATGGTTATAATCAGCAGTTGGAAGGTATCTGCCCCTTGCCCACCGGGTGACTTTGCTGGCTTGATACCAATGCGACTCCAATACAGCAGAAAAGCAATATTTAGATGAACCGCACAGCGGACGCGCTTGTAGGTACACCAGGTGGACTGATTAGTTACTCACTATCGATAAGGCTTATTGTTACCTTGACGAAGACCATCAAATCATTTTGTCGCAGATTGGGCTTTTGAAAAAGTCCTTAAAAATCCCCCATAATACTTAACTTGCTGAATACTAAATATCAAATTGGGCAGCAAACTTCATTCTTTCAGACTGTGTTGGTCACGAGATGAGTTATGCGGTTGATTGCCCAAGGAAAATCGAGGTTCTGTTGAAAGAGTCTTATGACATTCTTGTCCCCCGCCATTGATATCAATCTCTGTCTCATGCTCATCCATCCGCAGAGTACAAAGTAATTCAAATGGAGCCACACCGCCATGTATTTTAGCCCAGCAGTGCGTTTGCATCGCTTCCACCGTGTAAATCAAACAGACAACATTCTCAGAGCTGTAAAAATTGGTTTTCACCTCCACGAGACTGATTTGAGCGATTACCAGAACTTTCAGGTCCACGTAAACGCCAATGTCCAGAAAGGTAAGCCGAACAGGTTGCATCGACGTAGACAGGAAAACTTTAATCAGCCCGCAGTTTGGTAACGTGGTCTTCAGCCGAGAACGTCAGAAGCGTCTTGAGCGATTGCTTTTACATGCAAAGTGTGGGCAGCCAGTCTCATAAATGAAATCTAGAGCTATAGCGTGTCAAACTTGCGATAACACTAGGGAGGCACAGGCATGGTTTGATTCAACATAGCTGAGCGGGTTGTTGAACACGCGAGAATGGCAGTTTGAAGACCCGTCAGGGAATACATTTCGCTACAATGTTCTCTATTCTACGTCATGTACAGAAAAAAAACAGATAAGCAAACCCCAACATGCCGTGGCTGCAGCGTCTGCAGCGGCGAAAAAGCCATGGTTTTGCAAATACGGCCAGTTTTCGGGACGCCACCACATCGAGCGCGAGAACACTGCGCAATCTGGCTCCACAAAGGGTGGCCAGACGAGCCCGCCTCGTCAAGCCTGCAGACCTTTCTGGGCCCCATCACTGCAAATGATTCCGCAAGGGCGGGCCACCATCATCAGCTTCTCCCACATTTCACCGCGCATCCACCTGCGGGTTGCGACCTAGTTAACGTTTGCAAAGGGTGACATGACTCACTCCTCGGGACCAAAAAACAAGACACTTGTAGCTAAGATGGAGACGCGCCCGGAGTTGCCTTCCCTGCGTCTGGGGCTTCAGGAGGCGCTCCAGGCTCGGAGTTCTGGACGGAATTAGCGCGCAAAATGAATGGAAAGACACAAGATGAGATTCTTACATTATCGGCGTTGCCGAGTATTCCACTGCGAGAAGCAAGAATCTCTTCGAGGTCGAAAGCAAATGGGTTGAAGGCCGCGATGACGTTGTATTGCTACCTTGCGCGTTAACGAACACTGTGGCACTTACGACGTTGACATTTTAACTGGAGCAGAACAAATGAAAGAAGAAGGAAAGGGAGAAAAATCAAAAGACAGAGGAAAATGCACTTGAGAATATTGCAAGCGAAATTCTCCCGCAATGATGTCGTCCAGATTTGCGTTTCCAGAAATCCACCCGTCTTGCTGAATCGCGAAGAGTTGACAGGCGGACCATCCGATCGACTGGCTGACGAAGTTGCAACCAATTCTTGTTTCACTCCCTATTCCCAAAGATTGGCCGTATGCTCTTTCTTTGTCGGCACGAACACAGCCGAATTCGCGGTGCTTCACAACCCGACAGTTTCTCCCATCCATTGCCCAGAAAGCTTACTCCGCCAAAATCGGGACACCTGCACTTGCAGGAAGATCAGCATCGGCTGGCAAGACGTCCTCCCGTAGACAGTCAGCCCAGCTTGGGAGAGGCGGCACGGTCTCCCAGGTACGCGGGCTGTGAGTGAACCAGTCCTCGTTCCACTCCACCTCGCTGCGGCCGCGGCGCTCCTTGATGATGCTCTCCACGTCCCAGGGCGTGCCCACGCTGAAGTTGCAGCGGACAATGGACTTCCCTTCCGCAATGTCCCTCATCGCCTGCGGGAACCCTTCATAAATGTAACCGAGATCGGCCTCGGCGATGTTCTGCATATTCTTGTTTCGCCAGGGGTTCTCCCCGTTGCGCTCAATCCATGTCTTGGGCGGCAGGTGGCCTCGCCGATGAGCCTCGTCCCGCGCCAGCTGCCAGGCCACGTCCCGCTGGACGATTTTCTGAAACATCTCCTCGCACAGCCCCGGGGCCGGGTCGCCATCCAGCAGCAGCGAGAAGGAGCCGGCTGGCATACCGTGGTGCTCGAGGGCCAGCGCCTCCATGATCCACCTGGCCACGTTGATCGTGATCTGGTCAGACTTCAGCCGAGGGTTTGGCGTGAGGTAGGGATTGAGGTCGGGATTGACCCTCATCTCGGGCTCGCTACATTCCTCATCCGAGCGCAACACGTTTCCCCACAAGTTGCATCTGCGTTCGATCCGCAACAGAGGGTTCTGTTGGCAGAACGCGATGAGTCCACGGCCGTGGCCCTCCGGATCCGACACGGCTTCTCGGTCCTCGTCCAGGATGACGTTGCGTAAGTGCGCGCGATTGCGGGGCGGCAGAGCCTCCAAGAAGTGTATGGCCGACACGGCGGCTGACCACCTGTATTTGGAACGATCCCCTTCCCGCAAATAACACGCATTGAGGCAGGATTCAAGTTCGACCAATGACTCAAGTGGCCACCCATGGTACCCTGTCATTTCTACAAAGTCGTCATCCGTAGGGATCATCCAGGGTTCAATGGTGGAGAGAGCAAGGCTGTGATAAGCGGGCATATGCGGGTGTCCTTCCCTGAACGTATCGAGGAATTCCTGTTTCATAGCCTCGTCGAACTTCTCGCGGTAATGACGAATTGCAAGTTGAAGGGCGAACTTGGCGAATTCGCAGTACAGCGAAGGTGCCTGGCCGTAACTTGCATAGGGCGGAAGCTTTTCGTCCGGGTCTGGATTCCCGTCCTTGAGATGGTCGACGACAGGCATAAAAACCGGGTACGCGTCTTTGAGTGCATCGTACACTGGACCTTGAAGGCATCTGCCGATATGTCTCATCATGTCGATCCTATCCCCATCCAGGTCGTTCTCCCTGGCCATGACGAACTTTCTGGCGCGGAGGCGGAGCTCGTGGGAAAAAAAGGTCGAGAAAGTCACCGTATTGACCCGCAAAGCTAGCCCTCCGCGAAGCATCTCTGTTGCAACGGTCTTACAGGTGAAAACGAGAGCCATGTCAATGGGTTCGTGGTTGGCTTGCGTGAGCCTGCCTTTGGCGTTGCCGCGGAGCTTGCTCTTGAATAACGTCTCAGCGTCGCAGATATAGCCGCCATCGACAAGCACGTAGGCGCGATAGATCATCTGTCGCAGCTCCAGAGGGAGGCTCAGGAAGTCGACGCGAGAGTCCATTGGAAGTTGACAGCCGAAATGCGGTGATTTGATCAATTGTGAGAGATTGGCGTGGGGTGAGGGGTGGTTGGGGATGGCAGGGTATTTATGCCCAAAGAGAGTTCAGCTCAGCCAATCGGACACGGCAAAACCAGCCGGGTTCGCAGTGGCGCCGAGGCCCTAACTATTCACACGGACGCCACAGCAATCAGATTCCCATACACAACTTGTCAATGTCCCCCCCCAAACGTACTCCCGATTCAACATCACACAAGCAACGAGTCGGCGCAAAAGATTGATGTGGAGTATCACATTTATAGCCGAGGTACAATATACAGCAAGGTACAGATATGGTAAAGGACCAAGCAACCCTAAGACATATAACCTAACAGGTGAACATAGGAGTACTATACTCAGTACTGGAAGACACGGAGGTCTCTGGAGAGACGAAGACGAGGTTAACAAGGTACGAATAACTTTTCCTCTAACTGAATGTCAGCGAATATCGCACTCAACAGCAAGAACAAATTCTAGGACTTACCATGACAGCCACGGCCACCAAGGAACCTTGCCTTATATAAGGAACGCAGCAGTGTGGTAAGTAGCCAGTACTCTCCATCCATCAAACACACAGATCATCACTCCGCAACATGGATCCTATACCCAAGAAACTCCTCATCCACTTCAAACACTAGCACACCATCATGTCAGAACGTAACCCACTCGATCTCAGGTGAAAAGCACTTACCAACGTCAACCCCTTGGCTCACTTAGAAGCCCACCCCGAGGAGTACATCTCCATCATCAAAGACCACGGCCTGCACCACTTGCAGGGATTCCTCGCAGGCTCAACGCCGCTGAGCTACGACCAAGAGATCGCTGTACATGATTAGTTTCATTTTTCCGTATACGTCAAGCACTTGATGATCGGGAAACTTACGCCTACAGCACCTGGGCATCAAGATATACGAGAATACCATGGGCGACCCCCTACTACAATACCAACAACGCCTACTTCGCGCCAGCCTCAGGGGCAGAGATCACAACCTCACCCGGCAGCTTCAACAACTGTACAATGTTAGCAAATGCCCATAGGCGTTTGGTGATGATCAACAACTTGTACTCACCCAGCACTCGCCGAGTACAAGGCCAGCTTGCTGCGGGCCTTGTCGACAGTTCAGATCGCGTAGGAAGGGCAGGATGACTATGCTCACAAGAAGTTAGCGACGAGGCATTTATACGAGATTGAAAGATGAAGAGGAAACATGAGTGCGTGTGCAGATGAAAAAAAGAATGCCAAAGGTAGTGTACGACAGCGGTCGGAGGTGACGGTAGAAGATGGGCGACGAAGACGACGTGCCCGAACGGTCGACAAAGGTGTCGAATGAGGCCGGTTGATGGAGATGGCAGACGAAGGTGGTGGTGGTGGTGACGGTGGCGGTTGGCACAGGTCGTAGAAGGTGGCGGAAGAATGTGTTGAATGGAGACGGCGGATGAGGTTCGACAAAGATGGTTGCTGAAGATGGCAGACGAGGGTGAAGGTGGTGGTCGACAAGGATGGCGGAAGGTATCGGATGAGGATGGTGATTGAGCGGTCGAAAGAGATGGCGGAAGGTGGTAGTCGAAGATGGTCGACAAACATGGCGGGCGAAGGCGGAAGACAGCGGGCGAAACGGCGGGCGAAACCCGGAAAGGAAGCGGCGCAAGGAAGGAAAATAATATGCAACAAACAGAAAAGAGAGACGCGTACTCACAGAGTTGAGGGATAAAGCAGTGTACCAAGACCTAAATCATCAGCAAGCGCATCGTCAACTGGCGTAGAAACTTACCAATACAAGAAATTCAAACAAATAACAGGCCACTCACACCCCAGGGGGGGGGGGGGGGGGGGGGGGGGGTTACAGGGAAACATGGTATCCATTGTCCTATCCGAAAAGAAATATCATACACGACGATGCCTCGTACCAGACGAGAACGGAAACGCCCTGGTCCTGACCGGAAGATGTTCCTTCGTCCACGAGAACTGCTCAAGCTCAAAGTTCTTCAACGCCCATGCCGAAACCGGGCCCGCGCACTGTGTCAGCAAATACCTCAGCTTCAACCGCCGCAGGTCATCGTCGCATTTGCCGTAATCCGCGGGCAGCAACTCCCTCCTCTGCCGTGCCAGACTCACACAGTCGAACAAGAGATGCTCCACCGTGTGCTCGCCCTCGCCACAGGGACACATGTTGGTATCAGCTCTCTGCAAGAAGACGATTAGCAATGTGGCCGGGGGGGCGGGAATTTGGGGGCTCACTTACGTTAATGGAGAACAGATTCGCGTTGAGGCCATTGTGGCCAGTCCTCATGTGGAGGAGGATGGTTGACTGAGCTCTGGTCTTGCCCAGGTGAATGCTCATAATGTTGGTGTACCATTCTCCCATGTAAGTCACCGCCTCGTAACCGCATGTTCGAGGCGCTTTGAGAGCATGCTTTTCAGCGAACTCTGCCCAGAGATAGGCGCTCCTGAGAACACCCTGTTCGCGAAGGTACTGATTGAACCATCCTGAGACGTTTCGCCCCAGACGGACGGAACGTTCCAACCCGTAGTGTTGCACGATCTCATCGCGAACGAGCCCAGCCTGTTGATATGCCACCCAATATGGATGTACATCAAAGCACGCAAAGGACCGCATACGGTGAAAGGGACGGCGCGCAACCTTCAGCATCCTCTTCCCCTCCAGAGTGTTGGTGTTGCGAACTCGGTGGGCCGTGGCGATTCGGTGGAGCGCGACTTCTATCGGCTCGATGTTGAGTTCCTTCTGCAGAACCATGACTGGCGTTTGGCTGTAGGCACCAGAGATTTCCACGAGACATTCGCGCTGAAGCCGATCCAAGCGAGCGATGAGCTTCTTTGTGATTCGGAATTGCTGGCCCTTGCCGTCGGCGAGAACGAACCAGCAAGCACAGGCGTAGGTGATGATGGGTCGCACGCTCGTGATGTACAGCCTCCGCATATCGATGAGGTTAGGACCCATGACGGAGCTAGAGATCCGCTTCAGAAAACCCAACTTCTTCTTCACTTTGGACTCGAGCTGCAAAGCCAAGCAGTTAGTCTCTGACAATTGAAACGATTGAGTAGCGATGGGTCACTTACATTGGCAATGTGGGCATCCCACTTCAACGCCGGATCCACCATGACGCCAAGAATTCGAAGGTACTTGGGGGCCTCGGGGTCGACCGAGTTGTTGATGACGTGTTTGACGGTCAAACCAGGAATGCGAGGGTACAAGCCGCATTTCTCGTTACGAGTGAAGTGCATCACCTTGTACTTCCCAGGATCGAACCGAATGCCATTGGGAGTTGCCCACTCCATAACCTGCTCGTGATACATCTGGAGAACTTCTCAGTTCTCCTCAAATGTCCTGGATGTGACAAGGATATAAGAGTCGTCGACGTAGGAAAAGGCGAAGACGTTGAGATCGGGATGGAGGCGCTCGAACTTCTCTAGCATCGGGGCGGAGAAGAAGACGAAGAGGATGGGAGAGAGGGGGCTGCCTTGAGGAATGCCAGTGTTAACGAAGAACTCCTCTGAGACATAGCCGGGAAACCGGAGCATTGTCCTCCTGTCAGAAAGGAAGGACCAAATGAAATTGACGATCCAATCGGGCATGCCCTTACGTACCAGGATCCGAAGGAGTTCGGGACGATTGACGTGGTCGTATGCGCCTAATATGTCGAGACTGAGTAGTGTCGACCTCCACTTCTTCTTGTTCCTGGTCTTGACGCAAAAGCCTCTGTAGACTGGGGATCAAAGAGACTCAATTTACTCGGTGGTGCAGCGTCCCGGAAACCCAAATTGCATCCGAGGGATCAGTCTGTGCTTCACAGCAAGCTCCTGAATCCGCTTCGCTATAACCCTCTCCAGAAGCTTCCCAAGGCACGAAAGCAACGCCACAGAACGCCAACTCTTAGGAAGAGAAAAGTCCGTCCTGTCGGGCTTCCGTAGCACGACGGTTATCGACCGCTTGAACTCATCTGGGGGGTATTCCAGCCGGAGACACGCATTCATGGTACGCCTCAAGTGAGTGTGAAAGACACCTGGACACTTCTTGAAGGTGTCGACAGCAACCTGATCAGAGCCGCGTGCCTTGCCAGTGGGTGCGGCCTCCAGAGCCCACTTAAGGTCAACCTGGCGAAGATGTTAGGGAGACGAATGCTGTGGCTTGGAAGGGTCTTCAACCGGTCGTTCCAAGCGAGGAAGAGGGTTCATGCTTATCGCCGGGTCCTTGTGTTGTCTGGCCTTTCTACTGATGGGATTTGGGCATCTTCTTCCATTGCGAAAGATTCGCTGTGTTGGGGCCGAATATAACGCCTGTGACCCCCACGCACCCCGCACGCCGTAATCGGAGATCTTACCACCCTGGACCCTGTATCCCTGCAGCCCTACAGCACATCTCCCCACTGTGACCGTAAATTGTGCAGCACGGTGTTCGTCTAAAGTTGACTTCCCATTGGTTCCAGTCTGTGCCTGCGCCACAGCCGGCCACTCGACCGTTGCTGGGCTCCATTAAGTTCAACTCCAAACCGTTCAGCGCTGCACCCGGGAAACGCGAACCAATTTTCATCCCTAGGACTTACTGACGCCACCTTGGAATGGACAACAACCTCGGAGGATACCATCTGATGAGTAAGGTAAGTCTGAAGTCGGCCGCCAACACAGACCCACCTGTCCCATTTGGTAGGTCTGCAAGTGCACCACCGAGATCTTACGGAACAGCAGTCACATTGCCTACTACAGTCTGTAGATGCAATTCATGAGTATCTTTAGACTCCTCGGTTGAGATCGCGTCATAGCGGCACGTAAACCGAACCCTCTTTCCCAAAATCTTCACCCAATTGCGTCGATGGGCTCTCCACCCCTGTATTCCTTGTCGTTCGCGTTGACACTCTCACGGCTTCCATAATGAAGGTAGTTGTTCCTGTAATTGTCCTTCTGATTTCATTTGATGAAATCGTCGTTGGATCGTGATGGTGCCTATCATCTAGCCCATCTGCGCTGAGACCGGAAGGAGATGCCGGCTGTCCATGAAATGTGTCAGCAAGATCCGAATTTCATCGAAAGTCCAAATACTATTGCGACTGCGACAGGTTGTGATTGAAGAACGATAATGGATGATGGTGCTCCTTCAATCCTGGGATAGGAGCAAAGAAAGGACTTTGAGGAAACCCAGATGGTTATTCAGCATGCCTTCGTCGGAATGCCGAAGCTTCGCAAGAATTTGGAGCAGGAGGTCATCTGGCAGATGCTGGATGCCTCAGTGTCGTACGTGACTTTTTCGTAATTTGCTGCTTTCCCGTGCGCCGTGAACAGTTCTCTGTTCAACTTGACAACAGACCTTGGCAGTTGGACGCCTACAAGATGAGTCTGGGTTTCTATTTCGAGAGCCATGAAGTCTGAATCAGTATACTTCGTATAAGATAATGCGAATTAGGCTGAGAGGACCTTAGCCTGCTCGAATGGTCATCTCTTTTTCCATGTTTGCCAACCAGGTTTTATGTCACAGCTATCTTGTCCAGTGGAATGTAGTGTGATGCAGATGGCGATTGTGGCCCGCGAAGCACCGGCAATCTAACCTTCAATTACCCAGGACATTTTTTGGAGCTTCTTCTGAACACTCTTGCGAAGTCACGCGTTCTGATATCCCTTGACATATCACTGCCCTATTAAAAGGTTTCAAAGGCATGGAATTGTTCGCCCTCTTGTGCCCAAGCCCAGCCTAGGATGTGCTTAGTCTCCTGAATCTTAAGCACCCAAACTATGCTAGCCATCGAATTTGGATTTCCTATGAGCCGAATCCTTAACGCTGTATATCTCTAAATCCTCTGGATATCCGCCAACAATCCACTGCTTGAAGCAAATCCCTCCTGCGGCTTGAGGCATTCAATCTCTCAAATCCCACATTCTGGTACAAGGAGAATCCCGTCTGTGAAGCTCCTGTACATATAGAAAGGTGCAGCGGGTAAGCAACCTCAACTCCCCACGACATGAGTCTTCGACGAATTCCTCGCATTTGGGAAGCTGGGTTAACAGCGATAACAAAACGCGTCAGATTAATCCGTCAGTCACAATCCAAAAATAAAGACACTCAGATATATATCTTTGCCTATCAAATAATCTCGTGTTCATTTCCTATGTATAGTAGGCTTCAGGATTATCTCACAGCGCTTCTTATATTCACCCATTAGCCAAGGAATTCCGTCAGGTTCCTGAAATGCGTCCTCCTCGCCAGGCCGCCAAAAGATACCCCAGGTAGATATGCCGACCATTTTGCCTATTTCAGTCTCGACGCATTTTATAGTGTGGCCCAAAGGGTCTTTATTTCACCATTTGGTTATGTTTTGCTTGTGAGTCTGACGAAGTACACATCCCAGATACAGGTATTTGATAATCGACACATCCTTAAATGCCGCAAAATGGACGGACGTCAAAGACAGCATCAATATCCGCAATAACAGCTGGTGGGACGGCGAAAGGTATTTAGGAGATACTGAATATGGAATCTCGAGGCGTAGGCGGTCAACCTTACTGCACGTTACACGTCATCAGGTTTTACCATGTCAGATTTCGAAATGGTCAGAGCCAATTGCGACAGTGGTCGGGAATGAAAGGTCGATAGTTCACGGAGCTGCCGGTCGCTATTCGAGCAGAACTGCATGAGAGGGAGAGGTGGATTGCACCGCATCCTGGGATCGCTATCCATGGGTCCACAGGGCAAGAGAGCCGTGGGCCAATGGGATGGGAAGAGTCTGTCTGGCCGGAAGGTTACGAGTTCGTCGAGCGCTTGTTGAGGAGACCAATTACCGTCACCCCGAGAAAGCTCTCATTTGCGTCGGACAAGTTTTGTCTTCAGCCGCCCCCGAACCTCTGTAAGCAAGAAAACTGGCTTAGAGCGGTCATGACCTCGTTGACCTCATTTGCTTGTGTCTTGACCAGCTTATTTGGATTTTTTGGTGACAATTCGCAAGCAGGGAAGACTCTTCTTGAGAAAAGAATGGTCGCAAGTTCTGGAATATTCGCACACATGTATCGCGTTACGGCATGCATCTCGAGCAGTCGAGATGTCTACTTTGGGCGAAAGATGGCGTCATTGTAAGCTTCATTGCCGACGGGATGTCGGAGCTAACGCCTCACTCTCATGCAGAGACTTGCTTTCGCTCATGTTCGGAGGCTAACTCGGCGCAAGCTATGGATCATTCTCGCGCAGCTGCAGCCAATATGCGCCCGACAGCCAAATCTGCTGATTTTGCTGTCGATCTCGGAGACCTACACCTACCGGAACGGCTCCTGATCCACTGACAATCATGGCGCTGATGCCCACAAATCATTCCCTAGCAATGATCGTCAAATACGTAATCCACCAAGCGAGCACTCGTCCATCATGCATATGGACAATCGGCTCCGATTCGCCTTGCCGATCCTCCGACATATCAACGCATTCTCAAATAGCTGTGGCGATCGAAGTCTCCCACGAGCACCATGACCTGGGGAAACCCTCGGCGATCACACCGCGCGTATGAAGGGCCTCGGTCACGACAACGAACATGGACCCTATGCGGCCGCCTTTGCCGCGTCAATCCTGTTGAGTCAAGGTGTCTCTGCAACCATGTTATTGTCCTTAGCAGGCGCTCGATGCATCATGCAAAAAGGCCTGCAAGTGGCCGCGCTAGGAGGCGAAGACATCGGCGCTGGAGCTTTTCGAACTCCGTCCGTCGGATTTCGGATGAACGCTCACAACCGCAAAAGTCATGTTGGCTTGAAATCCGCGCTGAATTCAGCGAAGTATTCATTGACGCCGCTCTCACGCGCGTTATTTTTCTTAGTCCTTTCTGGTCATTATTCTTCGCTACCACACGAAAATCTTGGTTGAGATTGTTCGTGACACTATGCCAGCCATGACAGTCAGAACAGTTCTGGTAACCGGTGTCTCCGGATACATGTGAGTTTCGCTCCATTTTGCTTGTTTGTCCAGCTTCAAAGTTGACGAAACAGCGGCGGCACTGTACTGGCTGCTGTTTTATCGCAACAGAAAGACGATGCAAAGCTGCAGATCTCAGCGCTCGTTCGCAACAAGAGCCAGGCCGAAGCCATGGCCCGAATGGGAGTTGATCCCGTAGAGTTTACGACCTTTGACGACACGGCGACCTTGGAGGCTATCGCAAAGGATTTTGATGGTAATCAACTGGGCCCAGGGCGGACGTAAGGCGTATTGAGGATGCTAATTAATGAATTTAAACAGTCGTCATTCATACGGCTGCTGGATGGCACACTGCTTCAGCTGAGGCCTTCATCGCTGGCTTAGGCCACCATCGGGAAAGCACGGGGGAAGCCGCGCACTACTTGCACATATCTGGCACTTCCAATATCAGCGACCGGCCGCATTCCCAGGGATATACCGAATCACGGACGCTTTCGGACGAGGAAGACGTTTATTCTTATGAGAAGTATCGCGAATCTTTCGAGCGATATCCTCAGCGAACGACAGATATTGCTGTGGTAGAGAAAGGTGAAATCTGCGGAGTCTCCACATACATCGTTATGGCTCCGACGATTTTCGGTCTCGGTCTTGGTTCATTCAACCGCTACTCCATCCAACTTCCTGCAATGATTGGAGCTGCTCTAGAGCGAAGTCAGGTCATCGTCGCTGGAGAAGGTCAGACGGTATGGAATCACGTTCATATTCAAGATCTTGCGAATCTTTTTGTGCTGTTATTGCACAAGATATCGATCAGTAAACCTGCACCATCAGGTAGGAAGGGCATCTACTTTTGTGAGTCTGGACAACACACTCATCTCGAGTTTGCTGAGCGGCTTGCGGAAGTTTGTTTCGATTTGGGAATCATCAAATCACGCGACGTGAGCCATGTCTCTCTCCAAGAGGCCGCGGATCAACTGGCCATGGGTGTGCTGGAGCGAGCCGAACTTTCGTTTGCAGCAAAGTAAGTCGCAACAAGCTCACGACATTACATTTCAATCAAGTAACAAATATTAGTGCACGCTGCAAGGCTGTACTGGCAAGAAAGCTGGGTTGGAATCCCACAATGGAGGACTCTTGGTCGACAACGTTCGAGACTGAGATTCACGCCATGCGTCAGAGCCCACCCCAACCGCGAGAAGTGCCAAAGTACCTCAAAGATCAGGCGAACAAGAACAGAGCCAAGTAATGGCATAATGACCGAAAAGTTTAACAATGTTGATAGACACGTCGGCACTGTAAGCTAGAAAGCAGATAATCGCCACTCAAGTTCCGTTGCTGTAAGCGCAAAAGTCTGACGCATGTATTTCCACATTTGTGTTGCCACATCTGTAGTCCTTTTCCATTTCTCATACGTCTAACGACAACATTTGAATCACGCATTTGCGCTTGAATTTGTAAACGTTCTTCGCACTGATGCGCACATTATATTGAGCCTAGAAATCCTTACAAGGGACCATGGAAGCAATCTACATCAACCTGAGAGCGTTTGCCCGCAACTTCCGTGGACCTTTTGTCAGATAGCTGAACGAATAAGAACGTCCCGTAATCACCAAGTAAACCCTCGCGAGATGGCTAATTTTTTCATATCCGTGCGCCAAGTTTCGAAGAATCCTGCGCCATACCGTTTCAATGTTTCCTCATCGTGCGCAAGAAGTGATTTTAAAAACCAGTCCTCAGGCGGGAGGCTAGGATCGGCGGCGCAGCGAAGCTTGTTTTGCGTCGTGATTGGATTGGTAAACATTTGAAAAACTCGCTGTCGCTCATTCGCGTAGAGATCTAAAAGTGAGACTGGTTGTCCCTCGTTGATAATGAGTTCGAATGCGTCTGCTAAAGCTTCCGCATCGAGAAGGCCGCTGGTCAAACCCATGGCTCCAAAAGGCTGAAATCGCTAGATCAGTAGAGTTCGCCTTCAAAGAGACTGGCGAAACCCACGTTGTTCAAGTGAGCAGAATCTCCAGCAAGCACACACCTCCCGCGCTTAAAGGTCGCCGCGCAAAGCTGATGTGTCCTATATGGAGCAACTCTGAGGACGCGGACATCTAGAGGTCGCTTTCCAGGCAGCATTTTGTCCAAGAGAGTTTTTGCGACCATGTCCGTAGCCAGCTCGGTGTCGGGGCGTGAATCTGCTGGGTCAAGTGCTATAACGACCCTGTATGTTGTTTCCTTACCTGTTACCACCGGCTCAATTGGCGTGATCAGGCCGAAGTGAATGGGATGTACAATGAAAGATGTCGTACTGTTGTCTGCTCCGAGCGGCATCTGAAAGAGGCAGTCGATTGCTACCAGTCGCTCTGGCCAGCTGTGACCTTTGAAAGGAATATCGAGAATGCGGCGGGTAGTCGATCTGCCCCCGTCAGAGCCCACGAGAAACGCGGCCTGCAGGGTCTCTTTGCTGTCGGTGTCGCTGCTGGAAAAAATTGCCGTCACTGATTCTTCATCCTGCAGGATATTTGTCAAGACCGAGTTGAAGTGGATTTCAACTAGTCCAGTCGAGATGGCTTCGTCGAGCAGGAGCTGAGTCAATCGGGACTGCGGCAGGTACAGGGAGCTAACGTGGCCCGTGGCGGCAGATGTTCCCTCCTTCGGGAAATCGAATCGAGCGAGAATGCGGCCCATGGCCATTGAGCCTTCTTCGTCCACAATGATCGGCCGTCTCCAGCACATACCGTCGGCCGAGAACCCAATATCTTTGGCCTTCTCCAAGATGTTAGTCCTCTGGAGCGCTATCAATGCCCCTCCAAAGTAGCCAGCTGCTCGGGGCGAGCTGTCTACGACGTCATTCTTTTCAATGACATGGACTTTTATACGGGCGTGAGCGAGACGGACGGCGATGGACAACCCCACTGGGCCTGCCCCAACGACAATCACACTCATCGTAGAGAGGTTACTCGAGTCTAGCTTGTTCATGTCGTCCGCGGGTTTTGTCGATGAATCGTGTAGGAAAGAACAGCTGAGGTAAACATAAACAGCTTGAGATTGGTGCATAACTAGTCTAGCATTCTCTCACATCACGTAGTAGAACTTATATAGACCGGAAGGCTCCGTGCGAAAGCTTGACTGGTTCATCAGGCAAGGATTGTGTCTTGTTCCATACGTTGCCTGTAATAACACTGTCTCGGTGGTATAAGATAGTCCCGTTCGGCGTTTTGTCGGCTTCATGGGAAAAGTCCGAGTCTAGTACTGTGCGGGTGTTCCTGCGTAGTGAGAATCGTCGACTCGGCCGAAGTTTGTGATAAGAACCAGTAGTCACACCGAAACCAGCTGCGTCACTTGATGCAATCGGATGATAGCCAGCGACAAGTCCGCGATGGTCCGTTTCGGTCGGAACTAAAAGTCTTCCGTTGTCGGCCGCATGTGGGATGCTCGGCGGTCTTATCACCGGGAATCTACCGACCATCCTGTCTGACGGAGTAGCCTCCGGGTAAATCTTCAAGCGGCAATAGCAATACTCACACACGTTTCCTTCGATCTGCAACATTTCGAGCGACCGGGTTTAGTACCCCTTTTGAGTTCACGTGAACTGATTTATCGGTGCGGCCTTTGACCTGGGGTAAAGCTAAAGCGTTACCAGCTTGTCTATTTTTAATTTCTTAAGGCCCGCAGTATGCTTCTAATCAACAGATGATCGCGCTCAAAGATTCGAACATCCGCAAATAGATGAGGCCTGCATTTGATAGCTCAGCCTCTTGCGCTGATTTTTGCCAGCTATCCGCAGACTTAATGCCTCTTCACTCTCAAGAACTACCCTTTCAAGTCGACTATCTAGCGGTGCCCATAAGAAAATGCTACTTCTGCCAAATCTATCAATTGCTGGACGGGTGGCCAAGCTGTTGTTAGAGTTATTTACTTCTCGCGTTAATCTCATGACACATCAAAAAATTTACCTCACTGTCATGCTATCCTTGTGACATGACCGCTGAAAATTGCGTCGGCGACTCATTTCTGGGTTTGATTTTCCGCTATCCTTTGGGTATGCTTGCGGCTGTCATGTTATGCAGCTGCAATCTTTACAACTCATGTGGGGTGTTGGAGAAGCAAGTTTCAGCGCGTCGCATAGCGCATCACATACCGCGCCAAACTTCGTTCTTTGCTGAGGTCCACATTGCACGTCATCTGCCAGACTTTGATGAATCCCACCGGCAGCCTCATCTCGCCCGCCATACCGAACCCAGTCACATGGTGGTTCCGTCGGCCGAAAGACGGCACTTAAGCATTGGCCGATATCCGTCCGTGGACGCCCTCAGGAGGTTTCCCCCTTAAAGAGGCGACAACTCCGTACTTCTACGCTTGGAGATCTCACGTCCTCAATGCGGATGCCGATGGTCTCTGTGAGCTGGCAACTTTGGAGAGATTGATTCCCAGTGAATTTTATCAGTCTCTAGACTTATATACCAGCGCTAAGACCAAGTTGAAATAGACGCTGGGAAACTAAGGGAGGTTGAGAAATCTCTTACCATTAGCGGAAGAGAGTCTCTTCAATCTGTCACTCAGCCCCTAGCTGTCGAACGCATACTATTCGCACATAGCTAACCTAGGTCAGAGCCGCAAGCTTCATGTCATTGCTGCTGATCATTCTTCACCGTCTGCATTAGAACGCATATGTTCAGTTGACAAGTGGCCTAATTCAAAGCTTTCCGTTCAGCTGGCGCCCTAAAGGGTATCCTCAGTTTACAGAGCTCGTTGTCTGCAAGTCTCCTGGCAGGACCTCAATTCACCATGGGGCCGGAGATTCAGAGAAAAGCCCCTAATGCCAAACTATTTTGACGGCGTCTTCAGGCGGTTGCTCTTATGGCCCACCCCCGCAGCCTGATAGATGTTGCCCAACCCTCTTGCATGCATTCTCTTCGAATTTCTACGAAGGGAATTCGTCCGGAAAAGTTGAACGTTTCGTTCGACGTCCACCCGCTCCATGAACCACCAGCAAAGGCCCTGTTCACCGTGCCAATCCACCGGGAATATGTCGCCTTTCCCATGGTCATGATATTCGAGTTAATGTCTACCTCTAGAAAGCCCCAATTTCCGACATCAAACCGCAAATTTGGCTAGGGGGGGAGGTCGAGTTTTCCCCGAATGGCCGGAGTCTCATGGATCCACAATCCGCCAAGCAGGACCTCCAAAGTCTGGCCTGGTTGAGCATGGCCACATGGATAATGAGGCGAGGCAACCTGAACAGCAACTTGATGAGTAACCTGGTCTTTGGTGCACGTCCAAGAAATGCCCACCGAGTGTATGGTCATGGAACCCTGGAAGCATCCGTCAGGCGCGTCCAGAGTGATCTTGTAGTCCGACAGGTCGGGAGTGCCAGTAAATGAAAATCCAGATTCCCACCATTGACCACCGGCTCCGTCGCCAGCAGTGGAAACGGTCGCGTCGTGCGTGTTGATGATTCTCCCGAACGTCGTACCGTTGCTGGACAAACGTGACGGAACTCAGATTTGCCACCGCTGCGAACCCGGATTGTTGAGCCTCAAGGTAGAAGACTACCGTAAAAGATCAAAGCCCGCCTAAAGCGACAGATTCGAAGTACTACCAGTCGTAAGGCGTTTGGTGGATACTCTTTACCTTTGGCCGGTCAAAGTGATTTCCGCATGAAGTGAATTGCGCCGCTACTGGTACAGACTTCGCATCACCGGGAAATCTCTCAATGGTCGAAAAGGGTTCAGGCGACTGCAGCAACACGAACTGTCGTGAGTAGCGTGGAGAGGAGAGTTGTAAGAAGCAGGTTAGATGAGTGAACTACAAGCTTAGGTATTATTAGGCTTCATTGTGGGAGCAATATCCGATAAGGGAGAGACCTATTTCGAAGCAGTATTTAAGATTTTGTAGATTACTCACCGCCGGCAGGAGCTATATGCCAAATGACGTTCTTGCTTGATAATCTTGGACGCGGCCAAAATTCGCCATCTGCAAAGCTACCTAGGGACCGGAAAGGGTGTTGTTCACGAAATCCGTCCCATTACAAAACCGATCGGTGCGTATTGCTTGTTCTCCCGATCTGCAGTTCCACAGGTCCTTCGCAAGTGGAGCCATCCCACCGGGAAAGTCGAAAAGTCATGGCAGATCCTCTCGGCCGAAGCAAACAGGTGATGCCGGGCCTCAGAGTTCATCCGACTGCCGTTATAGCCAAAGCAACGTGATGGTCGGACGTGCGACTCTTCTAGAGGCAGAGGTATTTTGGGGCGACTACTAAGTTCAGGTTGGCTTTGGTAGAGTGTCTAGCATGGCGTCAGGCATCACATTTCCAGGCAGCCAACCTGGTGACTAATTCTAAATCTCGCAAGCTGAATTTGCTCGGCCAGTCCAGAGTCGCGCGGTAGGTAGCGAAGCCAATTGCCGCAGGCCTTGAGAAAGTCGGATATCCTTGCTTTGGCCGTGCCCGCTCAGCATCATTGTCCGCCTGAATTCCATTTCAAATCTGCTTGTACTGATAAATCAAACCCAAGCTGGTTCTGAGAGCTGCCTATCAAAAGCTCCACATTTGAGAGGTGTAAGAAACCGCCGCAACCCAACTAATGTCCTACAGCAGATTCCTCCCTTTCTGAAGCCGCCTCACCAGCGCCGCGCACTGTGGTATTTGCCGGGGCCCCACACTTTTTCTACTATAGTTCTTTTCGCCTTCCATCTTCACGATGGCCCCACGAGACAGACCAGCAGTCCTTCTTGTTGGTGCGGGGGCCGTCGGTGTCTTGCTTAGGTCCCATTTGAGTCTTTCTGGGGCCAATTTGATAACATCTCGTGCGTTCATATCACGAAAAATGTCTCAGTCGTCCTCAAATATTGTACACCTATCACGATGCACGATTATTCGAGCTTAAGGGATACGATTGTGTCACCAATCTAGCGGAGATTGGTGACAAAGAGTACGATTACCCTCGTCACCCCGGACGCAGCTACGATGATGGCTCCAGAAGGTGCAGAACTTATGAGAAAAATAGGGAAGTCGTCCCGACAAGATCGTGCCAGACTTCTGTTCGCAGGCACCTCCATCAGTTCAAGGTCTGGTTTTCGGAGACTTCTGGGCTCTCGGGCGCCTGGATCGTCTGCATCATCGTGCCCATTGCAATTCACGAAACAGCGACGAAGATCAAGACCGAGGGATGCACAAACGACACGCTGTTCTGAAGAGCCGACTACGCTTATGCGAGGGTGAATCCCGACGTCTCATTCCAAGTCGAACAGGAGCCGGCCTTGGTCAATTCCGTCAAGTTGTACAACGCTTGCCCTGCTGATCGACGTATTAAGACTGCCTCGAATACTCGAAAGAAAACGGACAGAGGCGTACAGCAACGTCGGAGTTGATGAGGCTTTAGAGAGAATCGAGTCAGACAGGGCTTTTATGTCGATCTTAACCTGCATTTCTCTGCACTTCTGCTATCGCAATGTTTGACGTGAAGAGAACACAAAGCTCACGGCTAAACTTTACACGACATACACTCTTACGCGTTAGGCAGCCGAAACAGGACATATATATAGTAGGATTAGGGGAGAAATAAGGACTCGCTAGGAAATGAATATATCTGTTTATACAAGTTATCCGAAAATAGTGTAAGAATAATTAGACTTAAAGGATTATACGAAGAGCTGAAAGAGCGCTTGGCTTCTAACTAAAGCTAGCGCATCTCAGTGGGGTCCCCTGCTGCTCCAGACCTCCTGATAAGCTTGATGACGACTTCTCACCCCTACCCATCCTCTCCAAATCAGGGTTGCAGCACACGATAGCAGCTCCCTGCATCTACGCCCGTCATCATTCAACTTCCCCTCACCCCACCAGCTCTCTCTTCTCTCATCCTCACATCACCAACCCAAAAACACATATCCCACCACCACCACCCTCACCCGCCGCCAAACATGCCCGACACCCCAACGCACATCGTCACCCTCGAGAAGAAATGGGGCTATCACGCCGCCAACGGGTACGAGCTGAACAACAACACATGGGGCAGCGCCGCCGCGACCTCGGGCTCGCAGCGCACGCACTACGACGGCCCCACGGCGCCAAGCAGCCCCACGGGATCCGTGGGGATCGCGTGGTCCACGGACTGGGAGTGGCGCGGCGGCGAGAACAGCGTCAAGTCGTACGTCTACGGCGCGCGGCAGTTCCGGCGCCGGCTGGTGAGCGAGGTCGCCGCGCTGCCGACGGAGGTGGAGTGGCGGTATAGCACGTGGGACGTCCGCGCCAACGTCGCGTTTGACATTTTCACGGATCCGGATGTGGAGCATGCGAATAGTAGCGGAGAGTACGAGGTTATGATCTGGTAAGTGGTGAATGTGCGTTGGAGGGAGCCGGCTGACGGGATGGTGGTGTAGGCTGGCGAGGCTGGGCGGTGTGTGGCCCATCAGCGAGTCCAAGGCGCCGATTGCGCAGGTGGAGATTGAGGGTCATCGGTGGGAGGTGCATTTTGGGTATAACCATGGTGGGAAGATGAAGGTGTTTAGCTTTTTGCCAGTGGACGGGCCGATTCAGAGCTTCCGCGCGGATGTGAAGCGGTTCTTTGACTATCTGGTTGCGGAGCATCGGTTTCCGGTTCATAACCAATACATGCTCGGTAAGCAGTGCACTTTGAGAGAGTTTCACGGGAGAGCTGACGGTTTGCAGTGTTCCAGCTGGGTACGGAGGCGTTTACGGGTGGTCCCGCGGAGTTTGTGGTTCCCAAGTTCATTGCCGATGTCCAGTGAGGCTCGTTTCCGCCGCCACAAGCTTTGTAACGCTGGGACGTGGAAATTCTACAGCGATGAATGACATTCTTCTAGGTCTAATCTAATATTTTACACTAATAGTACAATATCCAGCACATAATCTGGAGAGAGGAGATGGTCCAACATCATCCCCGGGTATCATGCAACACAGTGGTCCACGCCCGCCGTCAACAACAGCTTCGCATATTGCTGATGCAAAGCGACGACAACCCCCATCAGGGCTCCCTTGCCATTGCTGACTCGGTCAATCATCATCGACTTTATCTTGAACCTGACGACCCGCTTTTGAGGATCAAGCTCCGTGACGAGCGTGATGAACGTGTCCATCTCACGTGGACCCTGCTCCCTGGGCGACACACCTCCACGGAACATGATGGTATTGGGCGACTTGTCGATGACGATAAAGTCGTCCGCCAGTATCGTACCTATCATCGTCAGCAGGTCTGGTATATGAGGCTGAAGCATTTGACGTACCGACGGGGTAAGTGCTCTTCAGCAATCCCTCCTTCTCCCAAATGTCACCCGCGTTGGACTCATTCTTCCTCGCCCTCTCCATGAGTTTCCGCTGTACAGTGAAAGCTACACCAACTTAGCACTGAATATCCAGGTTCTTCCCTAGTTCCTCTCTCACTCACCGTACCGCCCCCAGACACCCGCCGCGTACGTCTCCACCAGCTTCGACCCCCCGCCCAACGCGTCCTCCAGCAACCCAGGACGAACATTCTCAAAAGCCACCTCGCGGACGAAGCAGTCATGAAACCCGCCATTGTTGTCCGGATTCACCTTCTTCAGGAAGGGGTGCTGGAAGAGGCTGTCCGTCGCCGGCGAGAACGATTCGTCAAGACAGCACTGGCGGGTCCACAGGTGGAAACCTGTCGGGACCGCGACGGCTGTGGCGGCGGCGAACTTGGAGAATGCTAACAATCTCGCCCGGTTGAAGATCGAAGCCATGGTGAGAGATTGTATGTGTGCCGCAACTGATTGGTGATTTCTTGGTAGGCAAAACGATGTTATCAACGAAGAAAAACAACTAGCATGAAATTTTGGCTCTGTGAACATGGGTCCTTAGCCTGGGGACGGAGTTCACAAGTTGGCATATTCTCCGTTTCCCTCCGTGCCTTGGCGGAGCCGCACGTGACCCCAAAAATTGAAGTAGCGCTCGACAGTGATAAAGGCGTCTTCCATCGTCAAGTCCGAAAGCCGAGACGCGAGATTCCCTGCCAAGCGGGCCGGTTTTTCCATCCTCACTAACGACGGGTGAAAAGTGGAGATAGCATCCGGCAGGAGGACTTGCTCGGTAGTCCGTGGGCTCCGAACAGGCTTGGCTGGGCATTGGCTAAGCAATGAAGTGTTGTCAGATTAAAGTTGTTGTGGGCAAACGGCGTGAGATGCAGGTGTGTTGGATGTCTGAGCCGCAATGGATCAATCTTTGAAGACACTTTTCTAACAGGCGGAAAACAAGCACTCGTATCTTGCAACTCCTGTAGGAAAATTGCGTCGAAGTGAATTCGGGCGTTTTTAAAGCTTCATCTTCATTTAAGCAATGCGAATCAATTTGAACATTGCGGTGGTGGAAAGTCACAGAGACGACCCAGAAGACCGCTTCAATCTCATCACATTGTAAACGCAATTCACCGTAACCTTAGACACGGACAAGATGAGAATTTGAGATGGAAGGAACCACAACCTTACAGGTAATCATCGTATTCGACATAGCTCTAGCCAGCTTCAATTACCTTCATGGACAGCAGATTGCAGCGCGTTTCCGCAATCTGATTGTGAGTCAGAGTAAGCAGGCTTGACTGCTCGTTCACAAAAGCTTGTATTTGTGATAGCGTGCGAATTCCAGGTAAGTATTATTCGAGTCTGGGAGCCGAATCTAAGATTTCAAACCCGACTCAACAGTACGAAGTTGAAGTCTCACAATCATGTAGACAATCTCACAGCTTGTGTGACTCAGACTACGATTTGTATGAGAAGCTTTCTGACCTGGGTGGCGTGATTGCTTCTATACCATTTTCATAGTATTGACTTTGTAAAGAAACTTAGTCAATTCTGGTTTTGTCAAGTCCGACGTCCCTTTGCGAAAGATTTGGTAAATAACAAAACTTCATGAAAATCATCATCGAAGTAGTCAATTAAACTTTCACATTAAACATGGTCAAATTTACATCAACTAGTACTATTTTCATCACAGTCAGAGAGCTAGAACATATCTAACATGAAACCCACCATTCTACCCCCCACCACAAACACTCACTCAAGAGTTTTAAGCCACACCTCCACCGGATCACCCCCACCCTCCACAACATCAGTCTTATGCTTCACCCCATAGAGATACGGCTTCTCATCCGCGTAGCACGCAGTCTCAGCCTCCTCCGGCACCTCCCCCGTCATAATATACCGCCTTGCAATCGCCTCCGTGCACTTCGACGTGTCCCTCGACGAATGCCCGTAGCCATGGTGCGCCACCAGCCTCGCATTGCGCCCCATCTCCTTCAGCAACCTCCGCCCATTACGCAGCGGCGTCGCCGGGTCGTACGTCTCCGCGATCAGCAGCACCGGGTGGCGCAGCGTGTGGTTCAAATCGCCGCGGTACACGCCCGCGGGCTCGGGCCAGTACGTGCCAAAGTGCCGGCACGGAAACACGTTGAAGAAGCGCGAGTTGCCCGAGACCCACGACTTGGCCGTCATGTTGGCCCACAGCGACGCCCACCAGTCGAGCCCGTCGGCGGGCTGCGGCGCGTCCCACGAGTCGGCGCAGATTACCAGCGTGCCGAGCTCGTCGGACGACGCGGGCTGCGGGTGCGTCGCGGGCAGCGTCGGGTCGTACTCCCACGCGGAGCGCTCGAGGGCGCGCGCCGCGAGGGTGGCGTTGCCCTGCTCCAGCTCCGCGAGCATCTGCGCGAGCGCGGGCCAGCCCTGCGCGTTGTAGAGGGAGCGGTAGATGGCGCCGACGAGGCCGGAGTAGGTGACGAGCGAGGGCCCGCTGGTGTTGGTGTAGCCCATGACGGGCCTGTCGATGAGCGAGTTGATGAGCGCGAGCATGCGCGACTCGAGGTCGTCGAGGGCGACGGGGTAGCCGTCGATCTCGCGGGCCAGCGCGCAGTGGTTGGGCCCGGCGTTGAGGCACTCGCCGAGGAAGCCGTCGTGCCAGGCGTTGGTGGCGTTGTCGAGGGCGGTCCAGCCGAAGCCGCCGAGGAGGCGGTGGTCGCGGACGTACTCGGTGCCGTCGAGGATCATGCGGCCGACGCTGTGGGGGAAGATGTTGGCGTAGGTCTGGCCGATGCCGGTGCCGTAGCTGACGAGGTAGCCGGTGAGCTCGCGCTCGCCGAGGGCCTTGCGGATCTGCTCCATGTCGCGGGCGACGAAGGTGGTGCTGAGGAAGCGGGGGACGTCGCCGTGCTTCTGGAAGCAGGCGTTCATGGTGGCGTTGTTCATGGCGTCGGCGAGGTTGAGCTGGCGCTTGGGGTCGGAGACCTCGAGGTACTGGCCGGTGAGGAGGGACCAGTGGTCGCGGTCGACGTCGTAGGGGAAGCAGGAGATGGAGGGGTGCGTGGCGTTGACGCCGCGGGGGTCCCAGCCGAGCACGTCGAAGGTGCCGTTGCTGAAGCGCTTGGAGACGCGTTCGGCGGCCGACCAGGCGTAGGATGTGCCGCTGCCGCCGGGGCCGCCGGGCTCGATTACGATGGTGCGCTTGCTCTTGGTGCCCGGGACGGGGTTTTTGTCTGCGTCGAGGGGTTCTCTGATGCGGGCGAGGCCGGAGACTTGGTACTTTGTCACGGCCAGCCGGACGATGCGCGTGTCGGAGTCATTGGTGTAGTCGAGGGGCACGTCGAGGTATCCGCAGAGGTAGATGCCGCGGCCTGCGTAGGGGTTGCGGAACTCCTCGGTGGACGTGGTCTTGTTGCCCCAGCTCCAGTGAGACGGACGAGGGTCAAAGAGCGCCTCCCACGTATCCTCGGGGTGCGGGTCGTTGAGGGGAGGCGGGAGAGATGTGTTGGTGCAAGGGATGAACCTGAACGGGTCATCGGGCAAGGGGAACCGGCCGTACGGAGACCCTCTAAGATGGACGACTGAGGCGAAGTCATGATGGTGCTCGGGGTGCCTCCAAGACTTGAGATCCTGCTTGTGGAGGTACCAGCTCGCAGCGCCCAGCAATGCGATGGCGCCGCCGGCTATCAGCCACTTTCCGATGGCTGATCGGTTGTGTCGCCGGGCCGGCTGCACGCTCACGTATGCTTGCTTCTTCTCCATGTTGAGTGCCGTTCCACGCTGTTTCTGGTTCGTGAACTCAACTGTCGCCCCTCAATGGCAGATTTACTGATTATAAGTACAATTGAAATAAGACGTAAGCCCGACGCGATGGCTGCAGCGGTGACGAGGAAAACGCGTTTGAGACGACGTCGCTCGCTGAGGGGTTTCGCAAGCCTCGCCGTCTTCGCGAGCTCTGGTTGGCTCGGCTCGTTGCAAGCTGTAACGGCCGGCTTATGTCAGCTTCGGCCGGCCGAGTCCGGCTTAGCTCCCGGGCGGTGTGGGGACCTTTAGTTCCGATTTGCCGTTACGGACCCCACCAAGGTCTCCGGGCACGAAGCTGGGAGGAATTTGACGCATGTTTGTCTGTCGATGGTGTAAGCTTCGGCCAAAGTTCATCCGCGATAATTCTTGGTCTGTCGATGCATTCCAGAGCTCGAATGCGTCAGGGTATGCGGGCAGCGCGCTGCGAATCGCGGCATTCAGGTGCTTCATCCGCCACGTCAGAATGCCTCCCTGACCGGCTTGAACTTCCACCGGGTGGGGGCCGCAGAGGGCCTCCGATCTATCGGCCGAGAGATGGACATGAGCCGGACGGCTTTCGATGTGGACCGGCGATTAATTTATCGCGGACCCGCTTGCTAGAGGTCCACCGCTACACGTGAGCTCAAAGCGATCAGCGCCGGTCCTTGTTCAGGTCTGGACCGGAGCAGACAAACCCTGAGAAGTTCTGTGGTTCTCGGAAAACGTCCCTGTAAAAGTGTATCAAATAGCATCTCTAAGTTGCAGGTTGCACATTCATGAAGGTCCTCGTATGGCCCTCACTACGAATCAATCAATCAATCTAAAACTCTGCACCTGTGGCCGCGTAAACACCCACAACTTGGTTGTGATTAGGTTCACGAGGTAGAAGATGAAATTCAACATATGCAAGCAATATGAGCGTCGAGAACCATATTCAAAGAACTTACTCATCTCGAGACGTTGAAGAAAGCTGCCGGAATATTTGGCCCTCATCTCAACCAGGCAACACAAACAGCGAAAAGTCTTCGGAACCGCCGTGCCCAATTCCCCCAGCGCAAATTCATTCGCCACAATATCCCCAAAGAGATCTCTCCCATCAAGGCAACTACCATCCTCGAACGCAAGCCCGTTCAAAGTCTTCCAAGAAATGATCAACCCCATCACGTGTAGTCCCATCGCGAGTCAACCGAATCCCCCAAGGCTTGGCAAAGCGCGCCCACCCTCCGGCGCTAGCCGCCCCAAAAGTCGCCGTCGAAGCCGGAACAACGGCATTCGCCCGCAAACTCAAAATAACAATACTCCAAGCTTCACAGTCCGTGCAACGCAGAACCATCATCGCGCTCACTGGATGCCAAGAACTGCATCACGGCAACGCGGCCGGCACCTCCATCTGTTTTTTTTTTCTCAAAAGTCGACAAATGACACAGATTGGCGCCCCCGTGGGATCCAGCCGTCAGGTACGGAAATCTCCGAAGCGGCTCGCCACTTTTTTTTTTTTTTTTTTTCGTCTCCTCTTCGCAGTGCCAAGGAAATTCCAACGAGATGCACGCACAAAGGTTTGGCCAAACCCCAACGCCAAGACCGCCACCGTGGCCGAGCCGGGTCATCGCCAGGCCCGACTTTTCGCAGGAGGGAGGAAGAAGAGAACAGTCATGCATCAGCGTGAGACGAAAAGTCTTGGCTCCTTTTTTTATGTGTCTTGTCCGCTGGCGTTGGCGTTTGTTTGCCAATGGTCTTGGCATAGGGCGTAACGCGTGTACCTGCGACCGATGAGACTCGCAGATGGCAGCGAGGCGGAAAGCGCAGTCCAGCCCAGAGGACAAAAAAAAAAAGTGTCACCGCTTAGTGCCCAAGTACTTCTCGTGAGATGTCCTGAGGGAACGTGTTGTCACACATCGCGACGGGGTGCGCTGCACACGCAAACCCCCCCAAGAAAGCCCAAGAGCAAATTAGCGAGATTTTTCCTCGGCGCCAATCTTTGCCCAGAACAACCGCGCTTGGTAATGTCGACGCACCACAAGGGAATTCTCTACAGATGTTAAACCTCAGACAATGACTCTCTATTGCCCTGGCGCCCAGACAGGCATGAAGTCGACGTGAGAAAAAAAATGAAGAAATTGTCACCGAAATCTCGATGAAATTCGTCATGGGGGAATAGGCCGGCCATGGGCGCCTGTCGATCAGTCACGGCCGTCTGTGGTCCTCGCCGGCAGCCGCTTGGCGCGCCAAGATTATTTGCGCTGATCTCGGGGTCTTGGGTCTTGGGTCTTGGGTCTTGGGGAGCGTCAGAGAGCAGAGCACAGCTGAGGAGCATGATTGCGATGGACCCTGAAGGTCTGTACACACGGCATTGTCGTGTCTTGGCGCAGAGTCAGGTCTGATGGTTGATGTTGACGGCCTCGTCTTGCTTCTTCGAGCAACGGGCGCTGCGACTATCAGGGCTCGTTCAGGGTACATACAGCGGGATCTTGATCTGGAGCGAGATGAGTCTGCCGCGGCACAGCCAGTCTCGACCGCTCTGCGGGAAATGCACCCTTTCGCAACGTTGCCGCAAACAGGGGCGTGTCTCGGCACTTTCCCACCGCCTGCATCGTGGTAGACAGCGGACGGTTGCAGTTGGCGTCTTGCAGCGAAGCAGATGGTCACCCATCATGATCGGGTTGAAGGGAGAATGGCCAGACACCACGGCGCCGTTTGCACTACAAGACACACTACCACCACCACCATGAATGCGCATTTCGGTTCTTGGCCAGGCGATAACCAAGATGGCCAATTTCCTTTTTCCCATCACCCAGGAAGTCTAAACAGCAGACAAGTTCGCGATACGTCACATCATCGGGTTGGAAGCTGAGGTATGCCGAGCAGCGCCAGACACCACACATTACGGATGCCAATGCCAATGCCTCTGCCCAAGACGCCCCCAGAATTCCACCGCTGTCTCGTCCCTGGCGCAGATGCCGCCGAAACGGCACCGCATTTAGGTACATACGCAGGCCCAGATACAGCTGTAACACGCCCCCAAGAAAAAGCCCAGGCTGCCCGCATGTCGCTGCCCTCACCGTTCCCTCTCGGCGGCGGGTGTCGTGATTGCGCAACAGCAGGTAGAGTGAGTGCCAATGGGCGTTGCGCTGGCGTGTGTCTGCCCTCCCCATGTCGCCGGCCTGGCCTGCCCTGGGCTTGGCTGCAACACCTCCCAAGAGTGGCCTATTTCTTGTGCGCTTCATGCTAAGGCTCGGCTGTCTTGTGCCAGGTAGAGGACTACTGAGGTGTCCCGCTGGTTCAGTGTGGTACATTCAGTGCCCAGCCCAGCACAGGATGCCCCAAGGGAAGATAAACCTTTCCTCGGTCTTGGCTTACATGCCTCTCTCACACCAGACGCACCCTTCATCTGTAGCACACGCACTGGACAGAGAGGCCCAGCACAGCGCCAAGCAAAAGCACATCCCCCCAAATGAAAATACGTAAAACCCTCCTCGCCCCATCTCCCCTCCCTCCCCCTAGGTAGCTAGGTACCAGAAAAGCCAAGGCGGCCCTCAGTGGCCCCTTTCGGAGTCAGTGACCTGATAGCGCGACTTGGCGGGAAACCGCAGCGAGACCCGCGTTGCTGCTAAAAATTTCCGCCCAGCGACTTGGCTTCTGCTGCTGTGTTTTTTTTTATTTGTAGTACTGACTGTCCATCGCCTTTTGCTTTTGGACGGCTCCGGTTTCTTGGTTTTCTCTTGGGAGTGAAATGGTTCGGGCGTGATCAGAGCTTTTTTGCTCGGCGTCTCTGGGCTTTTTTTCTTGGGATTTCCAATTTGGATAATTCAAAAGGTCGACGAGTGCCACATTCTCGTCCTTCCTCGACGACTCATCGCAACGCAACGCAAAGGCCCGACGTCATGTGGGATTCATCTTGAAGCCCCCATCCCATTCGCAGCATCACCGAAGCCACACCGGCATCATCACCACCACCGCACATGGATTTAGAGACGACATCCACGAACACCAACACCAACGCCCATTGAATTTGCACGGTGGAAAATAATCACCAGAGAAGACACAGAAAGAATCCTTAGAGATCAAAACCCCCAAAACCACGAAAAATGTCCCTCCACGCCAGCGCCTACAGCCAGCCCGGCTACTCCGCCCCGCCCTACTCCGAGTCCGGCTACCACCACCCGCCCGGCGGCCAAATCTACTACTGCCAACCACCCGACACGGCCTCGTCGACGCACAGCTCGCAGCAGCGCTACTGGTACGGCCAGCACCCCTCCAGCTGCTATGCGCCGCCGTCCCCCGAGTCCGACCGCTTCAACCGCAAGCGCCGGCGGTGCACCTACATGTACTACGTCCTGCGCCAGCTCGCCATCGTCGTGCCGCTGGTCGTCGTCTTCCTCAACATCAACATCTACGTCTCGCGGCGGGGCAAGTACCTCAACGACGACACGAGCCCGAGCGATCCCATCTTTTATGCCATGTGGTTATCTGTGCCGTTGGTGCGTTTTGTCTTTTCCTCATATCTCACGTCTGCTGTGACGAAGAAGCGCAGAAAAGCTGACCGGCGCGCCGCAGTCCGTCCTGATGATGCTCTGGTCCTTCACGACCGTCATCTTCCGCAAGCGCGCCGAGCACCAGCGCGGCGGCATCCCGAAACACGTCCACTTCGGCATGGAGCTGTGCTTCTCGCTCGGCGCGACCATCTGCTGGATCCTGCTGGTCATCCAGATCGAGTCCAAGAAGAGCAACGCCTTCTATGCGTACCCGTACATGCGGTACGAGGCGGCGCTGGCGTTTCTGCTGGGGCTGATCATGTAAGTTGTTGTGGTTGTTTGGGGTGAGATGAGATGAGGAGACTGACGGATGGCAGGTTATCGGAGTACGGCCTGCTCTTCCGCGCATGGTTCGAGTTCAGCAACGACCGCACGCGGCTGGAGGACCAGGCTGCCATGGTGCAAGTCTGAGCCTCTGCATCTTTTCATTCGGGCATTTTGTGTATGCGAGCACGGCATGCGGGGAATATGTGTGTACGAGTATGGGAAAACAGCGATTTCAGCATGGCGTTAAGGATGGAGAGAACCGGACGAGAGACGGAACACCAACTCATTGTTCTGGTCGGTTGCATCATTTCTGTTTATTTTGGAGAGAAAACCGACACGAGATACCCCAATAAGCGTAAAAGATACCATTTAATCAACATTGTTCCATTTCACAACTCAGTCTCTTGAGTAGCGACTTATGCCACAACCACCTCACCTCAAGCAGGCATCCAGAGAAGCTCTAGACGAGGAAAGGGGAAAAAACACCCCTTCAGTTGCACCATTTCGCTATTTTGATGAGAAAAGAGACACCCAGCATAAAACCACCGTTGAACCAACCCATCCATCCATCCATCCTCACCGCCCCCTCCGGCGCCTCCAACCAGCCCACCCCCATGGCCCCAACACGCCCCCCGCAAACACCACCGCCCCAAACAGCGCCGTGACCGCGTACACCCCAAACGGCCCCAACGCCCCCATCCCAGGCGGCGCCTGCAACTTAAACCCGTCCTCCGCCCCGGGCATCCCCCCCAACACCGTCGCCGTCGCGGCACTCTGCCCCTCCTCCGTAGTCACACCCGCCGGCACGTCCGCGCACCGCTCCGCGTCGCACCACACCGTCGTCGGCGCCCCGTGCATCTCCGTGTCCGAGCGCGGATCGTCCGCCGCGTAGACTACCCCCGCCAGGCGTATCTCGGCGCGCGAGGCGGCGATGGCGTGGCCTGTCACTTCGCCCTTCACTGTCGTTGTAACCCGGGGGTAGGTGAGGATTTTGGGGGTGGTGAGGGAGGCGATGCAAGCTGATTCTCTGCATCCGTACACCAGAACGCTGTCCTGATCAGTAATCCGTGAGAAAAGGGAAGGGGGAGGGGGAAGGTACGTCGGACAGCAGAGCACACCCACCACCGCCGTCTCCCACCGCTCCGTGGCCGTCAGGGGCGTGAGGCTGTTATCCCACCCGGTGCTCCAGCTCACGCTCGGCTGGGTATGCGAGGCCACGCCGTCCGTGGTGCTGCAGGCGGGTGAGAAGCCCGCGGGGCAGCCGTCCCAGTGCCACGCGCGCAGGGCGGCGCACGCGTCGGAGGGGGCGGTGGTGGTGGTTTGCGGCGCGATGCTGCATTCCGGCGGCGGGGTGACGCGGGCGGAGGACATGGTGAATGGGAGGGTAGTGGTGGTGGTTTCAAGGTGAAGCTGTATCCATGGCTGGGGAGGCTGCTTTTTGGGGTTGATGCGGGTGAGTGTAGGGAAGGTAGGTCACTGGACTAGTTGGTTTTGGGCGCGGCTGCGACCCTGCGGCACGGCGTTCCGTGTGCGTGGTGAGCTGACATTATCTGCACATTTCAACAACCACCTCACTGGAGGGAATCTCATGAAATGATGAGCGAGTGTGAAATGACATGAGATGAGCCACGAGTCATGAATCTCAGTGACCAAAACCCCCAACACCGATGAGATCACATAACACACCATACCTGAACAAATATCCGGATTACATAATCCGGTGAGACCCGGTGAGCGGCATTCTAGATCACCGAGAACGAGAACAAGCTTCGGTGAGGCCCCACTCCCTCCCGCGGAGACCCAGATCGGGAAAAGCCGCTGACGAGAAGTGGATCCCTTGCGAGTGTTGATTGGTCGCTTGGTCTCCGTCGATGGATCCGATTTGCTCATGGCCGTCTCAGGCGCGTCACAGTCGCCGCTGGGCCAATCGCAGGTGGAGATTTCCCGCGATTCCCGACCCGGCCGAAGCCCGTCGTCGCTGGCTGTGGCTGTCGCTGTCGGATTCCCCATCAAAGAGGCCCCCCCCAAAGGGCACCACCACACTCACCACCCAAGAAAGACCCCGCCGTCGTCACTGGTCCTCGATCCGACCAAACGTTGCATCCAGCCCGATCTCGCCCTGCTATCTTTATTTTTTTTTTGTGTCTGTCCGCTGCATAACCTGGGCCCAACAAGAGGCAGAGGCGACCACCTAACAAAAAAAATCTCCACTCTCCCAGTCAACTTTCTTCCGTCCCGCAATCGAACCAGAAGCAAGCGAGCGAGCAGATTAGCCTCATCAGCCTCACCCAGCAGCCTCCCTCCCGCCGCAAGCCCCCCCCTCACCCCTCTGAAGCGGGCAGAGAGCGAGAGAGAGAACGTCTCAATAATGATCAGCCATGTCGACGAGAGCCATTAAGAAGAGCGCCTTCTCGTGCGAGCCGTGTCGCCGGCGCAAGGTACGTCTTTGCCTTCTCTTTTTATCTCCGATGCCTTTTTTTCCTGCTGCTGTTTCACCACTCCCCCTTGCGCTGTTGCTTTTCCGCTTTCCCGCCTCCGCCACCGGCACCCGGCACCCCTGCACCATCACTGCCGGCCGAGCACGCGGCGGCTGCGATGCAAGGCCGCCCGTCGAATGATCACCATCTCGGTCGTGAAAGACTGCATCCATGGTCGGCCGGGCGGTCCGGTGGTGCGTGGTTCGATGTGGTGGTGCGGCGGCGCTGGCGGGGGTGGGACGGACGTCATCATCGAAAACCCAATCTCCGGACACGGCGTCGGACGCGGGGGGCTGACCGGAACCGGGATGACAGGTAAAATGCGGCGGCGAGCAGCCGACGTGCAACAGATGCGCCGCACGCGCGGATGAGTGCGTCTACAAACTGTGAGACAACCCACACCCCGTCAACGCCCTCCCTTACCCCTCACCCACTGTGCAGCCGGACTGACCAACCAAGCAACCCGACACTGTCGTACACATCGCGCCTCGAGCAGCGCATCAAGGACCTCGAGGCCCAGCTGGCCGCCGCCAGGGTCCACGCCCCGGGCCCCTCGGAGCCGTCGCGGACCTCGTCCCCCAGCCTGGGCCCGTCCGCGGGGCAGTCACCCATGACGGATCCGCACCACGTCGAGTCGCAGGATGAGGAGTCTGTGAGTGAGAGCTTCAAGGGGCTGAAAGTTGACGACAAGGGCGGCATCACGTATCACGGTGCTACGAGTTTCTTTCAGCTGCCGAGCGATCGCCCGCTCGGTTCAAGAGATCACACGTCGTCGTCGGAGCAGGCCATCCAGCGGCGGGAGAGGCTCGTCGCCAATGCTTGGCAGCAGAGGGCTCTCGAGAACATGTCCGAAATACCGGTGAGTTTCTTACCGTGTGACTGGCATGCCTTACCAAGACTGACAGCCTGCACAGGAACCATTTGGATACCTGCTCAACGTGCATTGGTGCTGGATCCAGCCGCTTTTCAACTTCATTTACAGGCCCGCCTTCACTCGTGAGTGCATCTCGTGTGAGTTTGCTGCTGTCATGCTGACCCCCGCCAGGTGATATGCAGACCATGGGGCCCTACTATTCTCATACGTTGATGAATGCAGTATTATCTCACTCCATCCGCTGGGGCAGGAGCGATCCCGCCACCAAGGAGAAGCTCGAAGAGTTCTACGATGGCGGCGCCCTCTTTGGCAAACACGCCCGGAGCATGGTCTTCGAGGAGCTCAGCCAGGGCGTCTGCTCAATCCCTACCGTTCAAACGCTGCTGCTGCTGAGCGCGCAGGAGTGTAGTGTTGGAAACAGCGCCCAGGCATGGACATATAGTGGTCTTGCGTTCCGCATCATCGACCATCTCGGCATCTGCGTCGACGGCCAGAGGTATCCGGGCTCGGTCCAATTAGCCGACGAGGACGTCGAGATCCGGCATCGCCTCTTCTGGAGCTGCTACTTCTGGGACAAGATGATTAGTCTGTACCTCGGTCGATCGCCTTCGCTGCAGCAGACATCGGTGTCTCCGCCACAGATTATGTGTAGGTCAGCCTCCCGTCGTGTTTGTTCCCAAGCTAACACCACCAGTTGATGATTCCGCCGAGAATGAGTCCTGGACCCCCTTTGGCGTCGTCCCGGAAGGCGGCTGGAAGTACCCTCCCTCGGCTGCCCACTCCACCTCTTGCTTTACGCAAATGTGCCGTCTCTCGGTCATCTTCAACGAGATCCTCGTGCACATGTATGACCCGGTTCGTCCCAACAGCCAGGCCGAGATGCAAGAGTGCCTGGCCAAGCAAGAGCCCGCCCTCCGCCAGTGGTGGGATGAGCTGCCTCCTCACCTGAAAATGGAATCAACGGCGCTCCCGGCTCTCGCGCCACCGTCCCATATCATTACCTTGAAGTAAGCGATCATTTGCGGATCATAAAACTTTGGCTGACGCATCCTAGCGCACTTTACCGCACGTTCAAGATCCTCCTCTACCGGCCGATGCTCTCCCAGCGCGGGCGCGTCGGCGAGAATCTCCAACCGGTGCAACGGTACCTCGTCGAGTGCGTGACGACCGCGACCTCCATCATCGCCATCTTCGACCTCTTCTGCCGCTCCTTTGGCATCGGCCACTGCGTCCTTTCCCTCTCATACAGCGTTTACATTGCCGCGTCCATCTTCCTCCTGCAGGTCCAGTCGAGCGTGGAAGATACGCAGGCGCTCCGCCGGCTGGAGTACTGCGTCCGCATCCTGGCGTCCGTGAAGCGCATCAACCCAGGTGAGTCTCCACACTTCGTCTCCACTCCCATCAGTGTCAATGACGTCGCTGACCCCTCTGGAAAAAGTCATCAGCAGCGCCCTCAACCTCATTACCCGCGAACTCGCCAGCCTCGGCATTGATGTTGGCGCCCTCGGCCTCTCAAAAACAGCCGCCACGCCCCCTATGGCGACCTACGGCATTCCGCAGGCCAGAGAGCCTGGCGTGCCGCCGGTCTCCGTCCCGCCGGGTCCAGAGGCGACCAGCTCACCGGAGCAGCTGTACAACTTCCCGTTCGTCGATACGCTCGGTCCGGAGGCGTTCGCCATCGACCCGCAAGTGTTCCAGAATATGTCGGCGATAGAGCCGTTGAGCGTCCGGGTTGGCGCGATAGAAGAGTAAAATCATGTGCTCGAAACGTTTCCGGCGTTGTCGGCACCTCAAAGGTCGCCTCTAAAATCGCCCGTATCGCCAATCTGAATCGGCCCGTTTGCATTGTTTGAATGGGCTAGTTCCTTGGCCATGACTTTTGAGCGGACTGTTCCAACAGTCACCAGGCCACGACCAAGGAAGTCAATATGGTGACAAGACTGTCTGGGACAATTTATCTTGTAGTGCTGGAGACGTGCTCTCTGCCGCCAGGCAGAGAGCAGCATCTAGTTGCGACAGCTTGCATCCTCGTTTTGATGTTAAGAATCTTCGTCGAGGCATACCTGTAAACAGAGTCAGCACATACGTTCAAAATTATAGACCAAACAATTATCAAGAAAAAAATACCGCAGGCTTCACCAGGACAGGCACATTCTGCTCCCGATTAACATCCCGCCATCCCAACGTGTCGAACATCGAGAATTGAATCGCTGGTGCCGTGTGAGTTCCGGACTCAAGGACAAAGCCGGCAACTGATAATTTCCTCGTGGGTGCGTTCCCAGCAGTCTGTTCGAGTCTCGTAGTGGCCGGGGTTATCTATGATCGTATATGAAAGACGAAGAAGCAAATAATTGTTTTGGCTGCATCGGAGGTAGGTTTGGATGCCTGCACATGTCAACTCTACCGCAATTCAAAGACAGAGTGTCGTCTTCGCAAACAATGGGTTGTCTTGCCAGAGAGACGATGCCTGTCAGGATTGCTGTTCTTCGAATTTGGATTGCCGTCGAGTTTCTGCAAGCATCCGTTAGAAAAGTGTCAATAGCATTGCCAAAAAACGAATCATGCTTGTATCAAAGAAAGAAAAGGAAAATAAGGCACCAAGCAGCACGTGTGATGCGTTGTCGTACGTTGCTATTTTCAGCAAGAAAAAGAGACATGGATCCTGAGACTTTGCAGATTTACTTACACTGACCGGCGTTTCTGAAACCCCCGCAACACCAGCCCGCCGGGTTCTTACTCAAGACACCGGAACCCAGGCTTGCGAATGATTCGGCCCTGCTGATCCGAACCTCTTTTGGACGCAGATGATGGGCTGATCTGACACCTGGGAATTCTCAACCTCGGTGTTTGTCGGTTAAGATAGCCGTGGAGTTCAGAGACCCGATTTCTTCGAAATGAGGCGCGTCATCATCTTGTGAGAAACCAGCTGACGTTTCTGCCGCGGGGTTATCATGTATGTGCTACCTGCGAAGAGGGAACACAATTGGGGCCGGAGGCTCTCGTGATGACTTTCCTCCACTACCGCGGAGGTCAAGAGGGCCGCAAGCACCGGAGTATGGCCGTCTGGGCCGTTTAGGCGACGGTGGCTGATCCACTCGGCCATGTTCCGAGAAATTTTGGGGGCTTCGGTGTCTGGCTCTCGCATGCTGCGTGGGGGGTCTGAGGACTTGGTTCTTTTCCTTTTGCCTCTCGCAAATACCATGATTGTGACGAGCTTATTCGGCCATCTTCCGCGCATGCAATTGTCTGGATAAGCTTTTTTTCCTCGCTGGCATCCGTGGGTTTTTTCAGGCGGTGTTTGAGTCGAGACTGATGAGCGGGCTGGGCCGCTCGGCGGACGTGCGTGGCGGCGCTGTGGTCTGGGATATTTCTTGGATCCTCCACTGTGATGACCGTTTATTTTAGCGGCGGTCTCGCCTCCTCGCTTCTTCGGTGATCAGATCAACGGCGCGCGTCGCAAGCGTTTTTCCCTCTCCAGGTTTTTCAGCGCACCCGCCCGTCGGAAGTTGACCGAGACTCAACCGTCGATGATGAAGATGCGTCTGGGCCGCGAAGCGCGAGGTTGAGGGGAAAACGGAGGGAAAGTCTGGATTTCTTGGAAAATCTGGGGGCACTAGCGCGTATATGCGAGATGGGCGTCCGGAGGTTACACGCCACCCCCTTCCTGATTGCCATTTCTTCCCAGTCTCGCAGCGAACGGGACACGTGCCGATATGGGGCGCCTGTTTGGGGCCAGTCTCGGGGTATCTTTGGCGGCGGAGGACCGAAGTTCCGCAAGCGTAGGCCGGGGTTGTGTTTGGTCCATGTTGATATTGGCAGGATGGTGACTGGCTCGGCGGTGATGGTGAGCGGGTTGCGTTCTGCGTTCGTCTGGCTTGTGACGGCGCGAGCGTGGATGATTACGTGCGATGAGCTGGCGTGGGATCCATTGCAAATGTCACGGCCAGGGTCCGAGGAAGGGTGGTTGACGAGGTTCGGGAGGGGGATCCGATCCCGATGGACCTGGGGGAGGTGAATCCATGTTCACGATGGGGGAGGGCCTTGGATGTTGCAGATTTTTGAGTAATTTTGAGTGGTTTCTGCCAAGACTGGAGATGCGATGGCAGGACGAATATGGAATGATTTTCGCGGGAAGTTGTCCGGAGACTTTTGGCGTCCCCGCGTTCAGTTTTTTTTTCCTCGTCTTTTCTGCGCCTCTCGCTGTAAGTTTCGCTGGTTTTACACATGCAAAAAGCGCAGGGAAGAAAACCGTTCGCGAGGATCGTGAAGTGGGGACATGGTTCTGCGCCGACGCCCGTTGGCGGATACTCGTTTCCGGGCTGGGGGCAGGTTGAATGTGGCTCCGGGTCACCGGCATCCTCACGGTGGATGGCCGAGGTTGTTGATCTGATGCGGACTTGGGCCGAGGCGGCGAGCATGGCGAGATGGTGGTCCAACTTTGCTGTAAACTCTAATATGTTACAGGGTGAGATGTGGAAGATGGCCGAGTTTGTTGAGGATGGAGATGCGGATGAGAGTGGGAGATGGGAGATTGTAGTTGCGGTTGTAGTTAGGAGGTGTCGTTGATGGATGAACGGAAAGAGACGCGGAATGGCTTGGGCCAAACTTTGGCAGGCGCTGGGCTGGATGCGGCTTCCCTCCATAGGTACGTTAGCCACCTACTTATGTAATCGCAATCCCGCCCCTTTGGCTCAGTGGTAGAGCGTCTCACTCGTATGCTTGCGAAACATGAGAAGGTCCACGGTTCAATCCCGTGAGGGGGCAACTCTTTTGCGTAGTCATGCAACTTTTTGTAGCAATGAGTATTCCATCTCATTTTCACTTTGCCGATTTGATTTTTGACGTCTGATATGTTGCTGACGGGTCTACCCAGGTGCCCATCTGTGATTAGTATGCTTCACTACCTACACTACGAACACTAAGCGATGCAAGTTTGCTTTACACACTCGAAAACACCAGTTGCTTTAACATTAGACTTGGATGTTAAATACAAAGGCAACTTAGGGCATATAGATTTGGCCACGCAACTGCCCGCAACTCAACTCCTGCTTGCACTCGCGGGCCTCTCACATCTCATTAAACATTACGACCATGTTCAAACTCAACACACCTTGAACCTCACAAACTGAGCAGCGTCCTCAGCATACTTCAACCCATAATTCTCATGCGCCTCCCAGCTGGTCCCTTGCGCGCACGCAGGATCATTGTCGTTGCAATAGTCCCTCAGCCGCGCAGACCACCGATTAAGCGACTCCAGCTGCGCGCCCTCCCTGGGGAAGCCCTGCATCGCCGTCGTGTCAGTCTTTATCCCTCTACTCCTCGGTTTCCAACCCTAAAAAGCCACTCACCGATTGCATCCGCGCCCCGACCAGCAAGTTATACGTCTGGTTCGCAACGTGCCGCGGCGAGCCCCAGATAAGAGCAGCAGCAACTACATCCCGCAAAAATCGCAGATCAGTCTCCACCAGCATATACATTCATCCGGGCAGGCGCAGCAGCACAGCACTCACCGTGATCTCCAGGAAACGCGTCCGGCGCCATCCCCTCGCTGCCCTCCTGCGTGCAGTTCTGGCTCCTGAACGTCCCGCCCCCGCCGCCGAGCACGTCCCCGACGACCTGCCCGCCCTGCGAGAAGCCGGACAGCACGATCTTGGAGCCCGGGCAGCGCGTGGCGTACTCGGTGACCGCGCTGCGCGTGTTGGCGATCCCGCCCTCGACGGAGTCGCAGTAGTCGTGGAAGACGGCCTGGTACTCGACGCTGGCCCACGTGCAGTCCCAGTCTGCGCAGATGGCCTCGGCGATGGGCTGCTGCAGGCCTGGGTACGGCTCGTTGGTGCCGCGCAGGAGGAGGACGTGGACGGCGGCGCAGGGGGTGAGGGGGCAAAGGGGGGACTGGGGGGCGACGGAGGCGGGGAGGAGCACGAGGGGGAGGAGGGTTGTGGGACGCATGTTTGGAGCGGTGTTTTGGCGGGAGGGGGAGGGATGCCGAGGTTGGAGTGAGATGGAGGGGTTGAGATGTGCTACGAGTCGTTTCTCGATTTCTTCGTTGAAACAAGACTTGGAGTTGTGTTCTTATGGGAATCGGCATCACTGCTGTTCTGTCTATTTGGCAGCCGAACATCCCCAGATTCGACGTCAGGAGCAACAGTCTTTCCCCGCAAACCCCAGGTTTTCCATCCCGGTCTTCACGTGGACCGAATCCCATCCCGTCGTCAAAACAAAAAAGAAACGCCCAAAACAAGCTTGTTTCCCGCCGTGAAGTCGCTGGAGTTGTCATCCAGAGGCTATTGTTTCCTGATTCGTCCAGGCCTCGGAACTCGGAGGGCAACAAACACACTGCGGAACTCGGACAGGTTGCTCTGCCAGAAAAAAAAGCTGGGGGAGGCTGCAACCACACCGCACGCGCACCGGCGTCTTGTCTCGGCAGATGGGCGCCAGCCAGTTGGGACCTGGGGATTTCTGACCGTCCGGGCTGTCAGTCACCGTTCCCCCCGTGGGACTCAGAGTGTGGGGTAAACGGCGTTTTTGCTGCAAAATGGGGAATTTGTCCGTGGAGTTTTTTCTTGGTGAGGGCGACGTCCCAATACCGCAGAGTCGGTGTCGTCTGCGCCTGGGATTCCCCAACATAGCAGGACTGGACACGCCAAAACCACCCTTTGAACACAATAGGCATGTCAACTGATGAGCTACATTAGATCAAACGAGGCGAATATTCCCCCAAAGACAAGACAATCCAATCAACCGCACAACCATTCCCCAAACTGCAAAACCCGCCTTATCCCCCGCTACATCCCCCCAACATCAACCACATACCCCCTCTTCCCCAGCACCTCCACCAACCCATCCCAAACCCGCGCCTGCACCCGGCGCCCGGCCTCGTCCGCAGCCCACGCGGGCACCTCCATCACCTCCATCTCCGCCAGGAACGCTCCGTGGCTGGCCTCCCCGGCCGTCACGCCGTGCAGCAGCTTCCTGCTCCCCTGCTCCGCGCTGATCCCGTACCCGACGCGCATCACGCCAATGTACGCCCGGAAGAACCACGGCATGTTGCGCGCGAGGTCCGTCGCGCAGATGCCCGGGTCGAGCACGTTGATCACCACGCCCGTCTCGGACACGGGGAGGAGGGCGGCGAGGCGGCGGACCATGTAGACCTGCATCAGCTTCGAGAGGGGGTACCTAAAGCGTGTTAGTTACGAGCGCTGCGGCAAAGTAATTGCAAACCATTTCACGTACCGATGCGCCCCCAGGCCCGTCTTCCGCTGGTCCTCCCGACTCAAACTCTCAAACAAATTCCCCTCCACGGCATCCAACCCGCCGCCCTTCGTGAAAAACGCAGTCCCGCTCGAGACAACGCTCAAACACGTCCTCACCCCAAACCTCCCCGCCGTCTCCCGCAGCTTCGGCAGCGCCCGCACCGCAAGCAGCCCGTTGCCCACCACATTCACGCCCACCATCGTCTCCAGCCCGTCCCCCGTCTTCGCGAACTCGTCCAGCGCCACGCTAGCATTCGCAACCAGCCCATCGAGCCGGTCCAGCTCGCCCAAACGTGTGCAAAAGGCTTCAACGGAGGCTAAAGACGCGAGGTCGAGCTCCCACACCTCGCCGGCGTCAGGCTGGTTAGTGTGCGCGCGGATGGCGGCGAGCGCGGCTGCGCCTTTGGAGGGCGAGCGGACTGCGAGGATGACGCGCGCGGCGTGGAGGAGGATGAGGTGCTGCGCGCAGTGGTAGCCGAGGCCGGTGTTGCTGCCCGTGACGATGTAAGTGCCCCCGGTGATGGAGGAGGCGGGGGGCAGGGGGAGCTCGGCGCAGCTGCGGAAGAAGGATGGGAGTGTCATTTTGTTCTATTTCTTTTGGAGTTTAATTAGATATGAGTAGAGTTTTGGGATATGAGATGATAGGTCTTGGCGGGGAGTTGGTAGTGTAAAGTTTATTGCGACGTTTGGTGCTGGCTTTTTGATGCTCTATTACATTGCATCAACACTATCTCTATTTATACAATTTTCCTCACACTCGCAGTGATGCCAATACATGCCAGCTGCGCCCATATCTTGGCGAAGTTCATGGAGTTTACGGAGGCGGACCATCAACGGTATTTCTATCATTTCCATTTCCCGGCCAAACGTCGTTGCTGAAACCCGGCCATCCAACGCGGATTTCACTTGTTGTAGTGGTTGGCCACTTTCCGTAGGGCTTAGCAGGAAGCGTGCTTGGGCCAATGGTTTGTTGGCGTTTCCCGTCTTTTCTGACCGGGTTTTGGTGCCCCGGAATCCCGCGCAACTAAACTCCGCAATGGCCGGCTTTTGACTCACTACAACACCAAAGTTCCAAAGACATGCAGACACAGCAAGAAGAGTAGTGTCCCCAGGGAAAAGTATCTTGCTTCAGGTCGTTGATAGTATTAGAATATTCTATTCTTTAGGTCATGAGTCATTCGTCGTCCTCGACGCAATTGTTGCTTTGGTCTTGGAAAGAAAGTCATCCAAGATGCACGAATGCATCCGCAGCGCTATGCTAGAAAGAAAGCCGCTCCAAATCAAACACCAGTGCCGTCGTTGAAGTTCGTCACCTGGCATGCCGGGTATTCCACAAATCCTCCGCGTTGCCCCTAAACAGCCTGTCCACCAGCACATCATCCTTATCACACCAGTCCAGCACCGTCTCCATCCACGGCCTGATATCCAGCCCCTCAAACCGCGTATGCGGCCAGTCCGTCGCGAAAATCACCCTGTCCCTCCCCCGCAGCCGCAGCACCTCGCGCGCAATCGGCTCGAGGTCGCTGTGGTCCGCCATGCTGCTCAGCCGGTACGGCGCCGAGAGCTTGACGTACGTGCTGCCCGCCTTGAGCAGCCTCGCCAACGCCCGGAACCCCCTCATCGAGTACGGGTCGCGCGCGGGCATGTCCTGGACGCTGGGGTGGCCGAGGTGGTCGATGCACACGCGCACGCCGAGGCGCGGCACCACCGGCTCGAGGAGCTCGATCATCGACATGGGCATGTACACCTGGATCACCCAGTCGAGCGGGCGGCAGTCCTCCGCGTAGCGAAGTAGTAACTCCTCGAGCTGGGCGGCGGTGAGGGATTTGCCTACGGATGACAAGTTGATGCGGACGCCGCGCACGCCGAGGCGGTGCCACTCTTTAAGAGTGCTCTGCGGGACGGATCCGGGCTCGAAGGCGACGACGGCGCGGCCGCGGCGGGGACCGAGGGCGCGCAGGGCGTCGAGGAGGCAGGTGTTGTCTGTGCCGTAGATGGAGGGCTGGACGAGGACGATGTTGTCGATGCCGACGGAGGACTCGAAGGCGAGGGCGTGGTCGAGGCGGTGCGTCGCGGGGCAGTAGACGGCGTCCTGTGCCAAGGGATATGCGGCCGGGTCGACGACGTGCATGTGGGAGTCCCACGCGCCGCGGGGGATCCGCTCCGGGAGGGTCAGGCGGCGGCGGGCGGGTGTGAGGAGTGTTGGTATTACTTTGTCGTTCCTCGACGAGGAGGAGGAAGGGTTGATTAGGGGTTGGAGGAGGGCCATGATGGTTCGTAGGTGGTGGTAGAGGTGGGAGTGTGCCTTGAGGATGCGCCTCTGGATCATGGTGAGGGCGGCTGCTCTTTGTGTAAGAGCGGCGGGGAGGGTCCTATCAGTGGGAGATGAGGAGGAGGAGGAAAGGGCGGGGGGAGAGTGATAGAGTCGAGGCTCGGGCTTGATGCCGATTTGATGGTGAGGAGTGTCTAGGGAAGCAGCGGTGGTGGTGGTGGTGGAATAAGGGCGCTTGCTGGAAAGGCATGGAAGGGATGAATCCTTCTCCTCGCGAGAACAAACTGGCGACTGGACCGAAGACGAGGAGAACGACGACGACGACAGGAGGAGAAGCCCGGGGTTTCGGTGATCCGCAGGCACTGGCTGCTGCGTCTGCGTCTGCTGGTGGTATCCGTACTGCTGCAACGACTGCGGACGATGGCGATGACGGCGGCGGTGCGCCTGCACATATGGACGTCGGCCCATTGCGGTTGCTGAGAATCCGCCGACTGTCCGGGTTGTTGAGTGGATCATCTGAGTTGCAGCCGCATATCACTCGACGAGGGCAGGCGTATCCGTAAGAAGGTTTTCCTGATCATGTAGGGGCGAGCCCGCAGTTTCTCGGACAGTCTCCAGCAGGGCAGATGCGAGGAGCAAGGCAGGCGAGGCAAGGCCAGACACGCCAGTGGGAGCGATAGTGGAGGTGGTTGAGGGCCAAACTGCAAAACTAAAACCTTGAGGTGTCGTCGACAAGCCACCAGACAGGAGAGGTGAGGTGCAAGTTTCTGGTTTTGGAGGAGATCTGATCCTCGGTGGGCGGTGTCGCCTCGGAGGATGACCGACGTGTTTCTCGACCAGAGTCCAAAACCTAGTGAAGGTGGTGAGTTGAGAGCATCAATGCCCATTGGTTTAGGTGTGTATTGGGTTTTGCGCGCAACTACTGTGTGTAGAGACTACGGATACACACACTACACGCATATCCATCCGAACATGGGCTTCAACTATTTTGAGAAGTGGTTCCGTCCCCCAGGAACATGGCCGACGGGCGTGCATCTGCATCGGCCAGTGCGAGGTCCATTGTCCATTGCATGGATTGACGGGGTCGGGGCATTGCAACAGCGGGCGGGCGGCAGCGTTTCCAGGCGTCTCTACAGGCGCGTTTGTGAGGGCAGCACCGCTGAGCAGAGACAAACAGGGCAGAAATTCTCTTTCTCTGCTTTTTTTCTTTCCTGACGTCGCCACGAGTCATTGCGGGCCGCATGCTGTGGGCGGCCGTCCTGCCGGAAGTTGACCGAGCTGGGTGAGCTGTGAGATGAGATTGAGCGAGTGAAAGAGAGAGTGAGTGAACACAGTACTTGCTGCAGATACAAGTGACTTGCATTATGTAAGATGCACATGTACGTACTGGCCATGTGCCTTAGGTAAGTGCCTTAGATAAGCAGAGAGAGAGAACCTTGAGGGAACAGAAAAGCCCAGACCACCTCTGTCTTCCGGAAGCGGGCCGGGAATACCGCGAGATGCTAAAGTATCCCACCACTGAGTTTAGTGTGGGAGATACTTCTCGTCCCTTGCGTTAGTCACCCCCCCGGCGCGGCACTTCCATTGGATCGGTGATGTGACGGCAATGGCACTGGATGAACGCAACTCCCGAGTGGGGGGCAGCACTTCAGCACAGCATCATTACTAAGGTTCTCTCCTCACACACTCACTGTTGAGGTGCAGCCTCTCTGCCTCCAGCCTGCCGGTATCTTTTCCCCCCTTCACAGTTCGTTCGGTCAACGTCCGATGTTTTGCACCCCCCCTTCATCCCCCACCCCGCCCTGCACGAGATCCTCCTCCGCGCGCGATCGTCCACTGAACGAAATCGTGGGGTTGGGCCTCCTCCTCTGGAACCACCAGGGCCCAAAATCCGGAGAAGAGGCAAGCGAGAGGCGCTGCTGCGGCGGCCTGCATCCATCCATCGACCTACCCCGTGGAGGATTTGTGCAACCCCGCGATTGCTGCTGCTGCTACTGCCGCTGCTGCTGTTGAGAAGCAGAGAGAAGACGACGAACGGCAGGAAAAGAGTGAGGCGACGGGGGAGGCGACGTGGTGTGATTGCGTGTCGGAAATAGGGGGCGAACACAGACACTTGGACGAAAAAAAACTTTTTTTCTTCTCTCTTCATTTCATCTCAATCCAGCATTTGAACAACTCAATTGCTGCAAACCCACGCCGCGCTACCCTTTTCTGGCGCCCGCAATCGCGTTCGAACGAAAGCCGTCTCCCCCGGCCTAGATCTTCTGTCTCTGAGAAGTCTTACCCCGGGAAAATGGTCGACTTCAACGCCTACTATCTGCTGACTATTGTTGTTATCGCGTGCGGGTCTATCCCCAAGGGTGAGTCTGCCCCCTCTGCCCCCCCAGCCCATTGTGCGGTCAGGTCGGGTCACCGCATACGCGACCGTGATCTGTCACCTGCTCCACCGCAAACCCTTCTCCCCCTCCGTTCGCGGTGTGTATGTCCATGTGTGAGTGAGTGTGCTGATGGGTCCAACAACACAGGCTACGATGAGGGCGGCTTCAGCGCCTCCACGGGCCTGACCTCCTTCAAGGAGGACTTCGGCCTCGTGTCGAGTCTGTGGAAGGGCAACGAGTCTGGCCTCGCCGACCGCAAGGCCAACATCTCGTCGTTTGGCGTCCTCGGCGCCGCCTTTGGCTCCATCATCGCCCTCGCCCTCAACGACAGGCTCGGCCGCCTGCGCTCATGGCAGGTCTTCATCGCCGTGTGGATGACGGGCGTCCTGATGCAGGTCTTCTCCTCCGGCATCCTCGGCCTCATGCTCTTCGCCCGTATCTGGGGCGGCCTCGGCGCCGGCGGTCTCACCGTCGTCGCGCCGCTCTACCTGTCAGAGATCGCGCCGGCCAAGTCGCGCGGCATGGTCGTTAGCATCTACATGGTCATCCTGCTATCGTTCCTGACTATTGGTGAGCCTAAATCCCCCCTCCATCAACCCTCGGGACTTGCCCGGGCCCTCGGCGAACATCCGACTGACCGGCTCCCGCGCCAGGTTTCTTCATCAACTACGCCGCCAACGCGACGCTAGCGGCCACTAGGATGCAGTACCGCCTCGTCATCGCGATCCCCCTCATCCCCGTCGGCCTGGCCTTCGCCGCCTCCTTCTTCCTCGCCGACACCCCGCGCTGGCTCGCCTCCCGGGACCGCGGCGAAGAGGCCCTCGCCGTGCTCGCCAAGCTCCGCCACTCGGACCGCTCCGACCCGGCCCTGTCCCTCGAGTTCGACGAGATCCACGAGCAGCTCCGCTCCCGCCAGCAGATCCTCGCCGACACCTCCACCCTCGCCCTCGTCAAGGAGATCGCAACGGTCCCCACCTACCGCACCCGCTTCCTCCTCGGCGCCGTCATGCAGACCGTCGCCCAGTGGTCCGGCGGCAACGGCATCACCTACTACATCCCTGAGATCTTCCGCTACGCCGGCGTCGTCGGCGACAACACCTCCCTCATCACCAGCGGCGCCTACGGCGCCGTCAAGCTCGTCTTCACCATGGTCTTCACCTGGGGCCTCGTCGACGTCTTCGGCCGCCGCCGCTGCTTCATCACCGGCCTCGCCCTGCAGTGCGTCACCCACGTCTACATGGCCGTCTACATGGGCATCTGGATCGACGGCACCAACAAGCCCGCCTCCGACGCCGCCATCGCCTCCGTGTTCGTGTACGCCGTCGGCTGGTCCATCGGCCTGTGCACCGTGCAGTACCTCTACGGCACCGAGATCTACCCCACCCGCATCCGCAGCGTGTGCTACGCGACCAACATGGCGCTGCACTGGTTCTTCCAGTTCGCCGTCGTGCGGACCACGCCCAACATGTTCGTCAGCCTCGACGTGTGGGGCGCGTACGTCTTCTGGGCGTGCGTGTGCGCCGTCGGGCTGGTCGTGCTGGGGCTGTGGGCGCCCGAGACGAAGGGCATCCCGATGGAGCGCATGGAGGAGCTGTTCAGCGGGCCGTGGTGGATGGGCTGGCGGGCGAGCGTCGACCTGGAGGGGAGCGAGACGAAGCCGTTTGGGAGGGGGAGTTCCTCCGGGAAGGACTCGTCTGGGAGGGGCTCGGAAAAGGGGCCGTTTGTCCACGATCGAAAGACGGATGTCTGAGTACCTCGGTGTTTTGAGTATTCTTTCCTTGTAGAAACGTTTATACCATTTCTAATTGATATCCCTTTGACGACTTCACCACATTTTTGGTACTTGTCTCATCTCCGGTGCTCAACCCGTTCAGTCGGAGTCGGGCCGGCTTAAAGTGGATCTCTCCGGGCGGACAATGTGCGCGTCTCTCAGACATGCGCCCAATGTGTGATTGAAACCGCTTGACGACACAACACATTGCAAGCATCTTAGTCCCCATCCAAGCTGAACAATCGTAACTGTATTTGGTTTCTCGTTTTGGGTTTTGGTCAGCTTCATTGAGACTCCTAAAAAGACATGCATAGCAGCGTCATCGCAAGGCCCTCTCCAAGCTGGTCGAGGACAAAACAACGAAACTGAAAATTTTCCTTCTCGTACACGTTAAGAATGTAATTTAGCCCGGTTGCAGACACGAGGTTGACGCATAACTCGTGTCTCTTGGCGCGTTTCTCGCCCATGTCAAGGATACAAGAGAATTACTGCCCATAGAAACGTGTTGATTTCTGTGAGCCAGGGTGTGACGCACTCTTATTTCAACGTCTTGTTACATTCTGCGTTTAACTGACGTTATTTTGGGCGCGTTGGTGCTTATGTAGCTTACAGTCTTTATTCGGTGTCAGGGTTATTCAATTCTGGTCAGTTTTCTTTGCGCCCACATTTCTTGTTTTGAGAAGCGCATATAACTGCCAGCAATAAATGATTGGGCGCACTTATAGTCGCTCGCATCTCATTTCTTGAACTGTTCTTTGTTTGTATCATCGCTAGTCTCTGACTATAATGCTGGACTGAGCGTAAGTTTCAATAATAACCTGCGCGTACACTTGAGGAGCATATTCGGTGCCGCTCATGGACACCGCTTCAACACATGGAAGGTGCTCCATATAAAAACAGCTTAGAGAACGATGTAAGTATCCTCTAATCATCGACGCGGCCGCCGATTGAGTATAATTCTAGTTTGGGGCAGTCTGCTTTTATCCTCATTCTGGATCTTTCCATGCTTGCAAAACGACACACCCTAACTCCTAAGCAGCCGGAACCATCTCAAAACGGCCTCGAGTACGTAAAATCAAACTTCTTCTGCAACCCAGCCCGGTCCGCCATGCTCTGCGTCACAGCCTCGTCACGCTGCGCGCAGAACTCAGGCGCAGCCACCCGCGCCAGCCCAACCGCCCGCGCGCCCTTGACCAGCAGCGACGTATGCGGCTGCTGCCTCGTCGCGTACGCCCTGAACGCCTGCGTAAGCACAGCCGTGCGCAGCTCTCTTGCTGCATCGAAATCTGGAATCTCCTTCGTGAGGTAGTAACAGTCCTCGCTATCTCCTGTCAGCCCCAAACCAACACAACGCCTGTTCGATTCAACTCACCAAGCCTGGTTCGCCCCCTGCCCGAGATGCACACTCGTCGGATGCACCGCGTCCCCGACCATGACGCACCGGCCCGAGTACCACTGCTCCGGCTCGAGCTCGGGGCGGTCGTAGATGCCGTACTTGATGAGCCGCTCCGCCGAGGCGACCATCCCCAGCACGACGGGGTCCCAGTTCTTGGCCTGCAGCATCTCGGCCATCTTCTCCTTCTCGGCGGCGCGCTTCTCGTCGCTGAATAGGCCCCAGGCGGCTTCCTCCTCGGTGTTGCCCGGGAGTGTCAGCCCCCAGGACGTCTTGTCGTGGGTGATGGGGTAGCTGATGATGTGGCTGAGCTCGCCGTACCAGTTCCGCGCGCCGGGGGTGTTGCGGAATGCTTCGGGTGTGGGGGAGATGCCCGCAGTCTGTCTTGTGGTTAGTGTTCATGATGCCAGGGGATAGTAGAGTCAGCTCACCTGCGTCAGTCCCGTAAACGACGGCGTGCCCTCCTCAATTCCCCCTCGTGCCAGCAACAACCTCCTCGTCGCAGCCTTCAACCCATCACACCCCACCAGGAAACACCCGGTCACCTCCCTGCCCCCCTCAAAGAACGCAGTCACGCTATCCTCCCCCTCCTGAATCTGCTCCAGCTTCCAGCCCTCCCGTACCTCCACCCCGCTCTCGACCGCCAACTCCCGCAACCATTCCGTGACTAGCGTCCGCTTGACGCCGACCGCCGGCTGCCCGTACCGCTTCGCAAACTCCGTCGGCACGTCAGAGCGGCCGAGGACCTCCCCCGACGCCTTGTAGTCGCACAGCTCGAGCACAGGCGGGCCGTTCTGGAGAAGCCAGTCGGGTACGGGCCCGATCAGGTTGAGCACCTTGAGCCCATTGGGGCAGATCATCAGGGACGCGCCGACGTCCGCCGGCGCCGGGGAGCGCTCGAAGATGATCGGGGCGTAGCCTTTCTGTTTGAGCAGGCAGGCGACTACCGGCCCGGCCATGCCGCAGCCTATGATGAGGACCTTGGATGAAGACATGATGAATCGTGTCACCGAGCAAGTACGCAATATTGGGGCCTGGATGTGGACTTTTGGACAAGGTCTCCTCGTGATACGCCCCCGTTGTTGAGACAGAAGCTGCCAGGTCGTAGAGACTACGTCAGACAAGGTTGTGGTCTGTTCTCCTCCCCGCCAGACGCTCGCTCCCGCGGTTTCTCGGAATCGGAAGAGAAGACTACGTCTCTACGTCTACGTCACCTGACTCGCGAACACGGCGACTCCCCAACGCCCGTGAAACCCGCGGAAACCTACTTAGATAACAGCACTACAGGCGGCCGGGTATAACTATAAGGTTTTCAGGGTCCCCGCTTAGGTTGTCAGAGACGTGGCGGCGGGAGAGTTCTTCGCTGCATCAATCCGAACCGGCGGGTCAGACATTCTGTATCGCCCTATACTAGTCGAGACAGTGCTCTGCCCGTGGTGCGCCTGGGCTGTAGCCTGCATGCGCTTGCGAGGCTAGACCAACGTCTAATCCGACTGCGTAGATTACTGATCCGAGTGCGCGGCTTCTAGTCGAAGCGCTAGGACTTTGACATCGGGGCTTGTCCCGACATACAGGCACACAGACTGTCAGTTTCTAATACGAAAAAAAAAGGCTTGTACCCGAGCTAGCGCACGTGTGAATCGGAGATTGGATGCGAGATTGCTACGCTTCCCCCATGCTGCGGTTTAAACTTTCTAGCTCTGCATATCGTACAAGTGGGCGGCCGGCAACCTGAACAACCCCGACGAACACACAACTCCTGCGGACAAGTTCCCACCGCAGCGCAACTCGCCGTCTGTCCCTTCAAACCATGGACTTGTCCACAATACACACAAGCTTCGTGCCTGAAACCCGCCCGCTCCGCAGCTCCTCCAGCCCTTGCCCAACATCGTCGAGCGTCTCCCCCACGACACGGTGCCGCAGCGGCCTCACATCCCCCGCCCCCACAAGCGCGGCCACCTCCCTGGTCCACGCGGCCGCGAAGTCCCGGTCCGCGGCGGAGGCCCCGCACTTGTACGGCGCGACCCAATCAACGGCGGATCCGAAGGCGCTCATCGCGAAGACCCAGGACGGCCGGACCGCGCGGCGCGAGTGGCTTGCGATCGGGAAGCTGTCGAGCGCGACGTAGCGGCCGCCGGCGGCGCCGAGGGCCTCGTAGCAGATGCGCATGGAGTCTGGCGTGGTGATGCAGTCGGCGGCGTGGGCGAGGCGGTCGGCGGTGAGGGCGCGGATGTCGGCGGCGCAGGTTGGGGAGGTGTAGTCGAAGGCGGCGGCGGCGCCGGTGGATTTGACGAGGGGGAAGTTGTGCGGGGAGCAGGTGACGATGGGGATGAAGCCGCACCTGGGGAGGTTAGGTTGTTGGTTGTGAGAGGAGCGGGGGAAGGATGGCTTACTGTCTTAGTAGTTGGATCATGAAGAGGCCGGACGCGGTGCTGCCGCCGTATATCAACACATGTCGATCGCCATCTGCAGGCGCGGTCTTGAGCTTCATGGTGTTGTGAAGGACCATGCCGCCTGTGAGGAGACCGCAGGGGAATGTCGCGGCCTCTTGGAAGGAGATGGTGTTAGGTATGCGGAAGAGCAGATGCTCCTCCGCCACGACGTACTCCGCGAACGCGCCCGTGGCTTCGTTATTGTTGTTGTATCCAAATGCCACGCCGCACACTCGGTCTCCTGGTCGTATGTCTGAAGACACATTCGCGCCTTTTGAGATGACGATGCCGGCGAAGTCGAGGCCGGCCATTGAGCCTTGCGGCATGCCGGCCTGCACCATCTTGGCGTCTGACGGGTTCAAGCCGACGCATGCTGTTTTGACGAGGACATTTGTTGGTGATAGTTTTGGTGTTGTGACCGTGACTACATTTGCTGTTCCCGGTCCCTGGACGACTATTGCCCTCCTCGATTTCGACGGCTGTGTCATGGTTTGGGGTGATGACTTTTCGCAACTCGCTGCAACTGCTCAAGTGCCGAACAAATTCCAATAGTGATGCAGGTAAAGACAGACTTACACGAACTGCTCGTCCGTTCTTCCCTCATCGCGGATAAGAATTCCGTCGGGAGGCCTGTCTGAGCCGAATCGCCGTCGTGCTCCACAGTCCCTCCGAACAACACTACGAGTCAGCAATCCTCCCTAAAGACTGACATGAAGTCGCCATCTGAATACGACAAGATAACAGCTCCGACGGCGAGTTTGCAAGAGACCCCCTCGCATAATGAGACGGGCCTAGCTGCCCCCCGCTGACTCGTGGATTAATCCCCACCCGCGCTTCACTCTGTAGCCAACGAACGCACCTGGCCAGGTCCCCATTCGCTAAGGTTTGTCCCACCCCCTATTGATCTAGAAACTTTCAAAGTTGCATCTCAGCTGTACAGACTAACTATTAGAGTTAGAATCGGTTGTACCGGCGGGTTTCTTTCTCAATGCGCTTCTGAGGGAAACGACACGTACGTTGCAACATGGGACACTAAGTCGCGAGAACGATCTTCAATGATACTTTCAGGCGAAACCTTCCCATACTATTGGGACGAATAATATCGGATGGCAGGGTAAGGTGTGCAAAGAGAGAGAGAAAACGTGCTCTAGACTTGCGCGTATTTGTTTCCTCTTTGGGGGCCAGGTGGTATTGCACAGGCGAAGAGAGTTTGGTCTGGACCCCCTAGTCAGTAGTAGGTTGCTGTACATAGTAGCGGGCGATGAGTAAGGAGGTTAATTAACCCGTTCGAGTAGATTAACAGACCGTCGGAGCTGTCAGTCACCCTATGCCCAAGCTATTGTTCATCCACGGGCCTCGCATGACGCTCTCGAACCTGTTCCTAAACTCACTGACTTTCAAGCAGCCTGCGTATACACGCAATAGAATATTGTAACGAAATATGTGAGTGCAATGGACAAGTACACGCTCTGTTGACAGTCTAACGGATCTAGTAGAACATGGAGCCCATCGCAATCATTGGGCTGGCGCATCGCTTCCCAGGAGGCGCCAACACACCCGCCAAGCTCTGGGAGGTGCTCAACAGCAGACGAGACCTATCTAGAGAGCCAGACTCAGATCGTCTGAACCTCCAAAAGTTCCACAACACCAACGGCGAGCACCATGGCAGCTCGAACGTCACCAAGTCCTATTTCCTCGACGAGGACCCGCGTCTCTTCGACACGACGTTTTTCAACGTCAGTCCTCTGGAAGCGGAAGCCATGGACCCGCAGCAGAGGCTTCTCCTCGAAACAGTCTACGAAGCTACAGAATCGGCCGGCACGCCCATTGAGAGGTTCCAGGGCTCGCGGTGTTCCGTGTTCGTCGGCGTGATGACGGGCGACTACGAGACGATCCAGTATCGCGACACGGAAGACCTGTCGCATTACACCGCCTCAGGCACGTCGCGCGCCATCCTAGCCAACCGTATTTCCTACTTTTTCGACCTTTCCGGAGCGTCAATCTGCCTGGACACTGCATGCTCGTCATCGCTTGTCGCGATGCACCTCGCCGTCCAGGACCTCCGCAGCGGGGCGGCGGAGACGGCCGTCGTCGCCGGCACCAACCTCATCTTCGGGCCGGACATGTACATCAGCGAGTCGAAGCTGCGGATGCTCTCGCCAACAGGGAAGTGTCAGATGTGGGATGCCATGGCGGATGGGTATGCTAGGGGCGAGGGCGTGGCGGCACTGCTGCTGAAGCCCCTTAGCAAGGCGTTGAGGGACAATGATCCAATCCAAGCTGTGATTCGCAACTCGGGCGTCAACTCTGACGGGCGAACGCCGGGGATCACGATGCCGAGTGCCATGGCGCAGGCGAGATTGACGACGGAGACGTACCGAGCCGCGGGGCTGGATCCGTCAAAGGAGGAAGACAGGTGTCAATACTTTGAGGCGTAGGTGCTGACTCGCTTCATGGGACGGTCTGATATCGCTAACATGGTGACTAGACATGGCACGGGGACACAGGCTGGGGATCCTACAGAAGCCAGAGGCATTTTTGAGAGCTTCTTTGCAGCCAAGGGTGCTGCAGACAAAGAAGTGAGTCCCCTTTACGTGGGGTCAGTTAAAACAGTGGTTGGCCATCTCGAGGGCTGCGCCGGTTTGGCGGGTGTCATTAAGGTTCTTCTCGCAATGAAGCATGACACGATCCCTCCGAACTTACATCTCAGGTCCCTAAACCCAAAGATTCAGCCCTACAGGCGCGTTCTCAAAGTCCCCACAGAGCCTACTCCATGGCCCACGAGGGCCGATGGACAGCCGAAGCGCGCAAGTGTAAACAGCTTCGGATTTGGAGGAACAAACGCACACGTGATTCTGGAATCATATGAGCCTGAGTCAGAAACCAGGTCTTTGACATTTGGGAGTCACCCTTTCACCACACCCATTGTTGTCAGCGCTCATTCACAAACATCTCTACTCGAAAACATCCGACGACTGACCACGTACATCCACAACAACCCGACCGTGAGCCACAACGATATAGCATGGACGTTGTGGCAACGAAGAAGCGGTCTCGGGTTCCGGAAATCATTCCATGCGACATCAAGAAAGGGCCTTTTAGCGAGCCTCGAGAAAGCTATTGCGGAGTCTGCTAGCGGGCAGCCTTCTTTGGGAACACCAGCCGCATCCCTAGTCTCCCCTTCCGAGGGGTTTGGGGTATTGGGGATTTTCACCGGACAAGGTGCACAATGGCCGGGCATGGGCAAGGATTTGCTGACACACAGTCCTGTATTCAGAGCAGCCATTGAGGAGTGCGATGAATCTCTGGCAAAACTCCCCGACGCTCCGTCATGGTCGCTGAAACAAGAGCTGCTCGCCGACCCGTCGCAAAGCCGAATCTCTGAGGCCGAGATCGCGCAGCCTGCAACCACGGCAGTGGAAATCGGCCTGGCTCGGATGCTGCAAACTAGCGGAATCAAGTTCAGCGCTGTGGTCGGTCACTCGTCGGGCGAAATTGCTGCACTGTACGCGGCCGGCATTCTCTCCTTGTCTGATGCCATCCGCGTCGCCTTCTACCGAGGTGTCTACGCTAAGTTGGCAGGCAAAGGCTCCATGATGGCGGTAGGAATTAGCGGCGAAGCAGCGCAAGACTTCTGCTGTGAAGCACCATTCAAAGGCAGGATATGTCTTGCGGCGAAGAACTCCCCTTCTAGCGTCACACTCTCCGGCGACGTTGACGCCATCCAAGAGGCCAAGGAAGTTTTCGACGACAGGAAGATCTTTGCCCGCGTGCTGAAGACGGATAAGGCGTATCACTCACCGCACATGGAGACCTGCTCCGAGGCCTACCTCAAAGCGATGCGAAAATGTGGAATCTCGCCCCTGAAAACGGAGAGTAAATGCGTCTGGGTTTCGAGTGTGGATGGAACGGCGAGCCGATATTGGGATCGGAACTTTGACGATCTGAGTGGGCCTTACTGGATCGAAAACATGGTGAAGCCTGTTCTGTTTGCAGACGCAGTCACGACGGCGCTGACCAACGGCGGTCCATTCGACGTCGCGATCGAGGTTGGACCGCATCCTGCACTGAAAGGACCCGTGAACCAGACTGTACGACCACATCTGGGGAAGCAACTCCCGTACTGCGGCAGCATGAACCGAGGCGAGGATTGTGTTATCAGTATGATGCAGCTGCAAGGTTTCTTGTGGTCTCACTTTGGGGCGCAAGTGCTTGACTTGGACCAATATCAACGCTGCTGGCATGATGAAGTTCCCACGCACAAGGTTGTCGACAACCTCCCCACCTACTCTTGGGATCATGGCGCACCCATATGGCGCGAGTCGAGACTCTCGCGCAATCACCGACTACGCTTCTGCGGAAATGAGAGCATCTTGCTGGGCCACCGGTGCCCCGATGACTCGGATTGGGAACCGCGTTGGCGCAACTTCCTGAGTCTGAAGGAGCTCCCGTGGCTGCGGGGCCATTCGTTCCAGGGAGAGGTGCTATTCCCGTCAGCCGGCTACGTCGCGATGATGCTCGAGGTGGCGCAATTCCTCAGCGTTGACAAGGGCATGTCGCTGATTGAGATCAAGAATCTCACCCTCGAGCGGCCACTCAAGGTCGAGGAAGGGCCCAGACCAGTCGAGATGCTGACATCGGTCAAAGTGACACGCAAAGACGAGAGAAAGATTACAGCCGAGTTTTCGTCCTACGTATGCTCTGATGCGAACACAGACAAGGTAGATAGAACCTGTTTTGGAAGCATCTCTGTGTCATTGGGCAGCCTCAGCGAGGATGTTCTCCCTTCCCGAGTGGACCCTCTGGCTACGACCGTACCACCTGTGGATGTTGAGCGTTTCTATAGCTCTGTGAAGGAGACCAGACTGGAGTACGAAGATCTGTTTAAGCGGCTCAATTCGATGCGCCGTGTTGATGGTATTGCTACTGCAACAGCGTCCTGGTTCGCTGACGAGATCGAGTACGGAAATCTCTACCACCCTGCACTAATTGATGTTGCACTGCAACCGGTAAGCTTTGGCCCTCTGAAACTCGAGTGAAAGCTATATTTCTCATACTGACCTGACTTAGGTGTTTGCTGCTTTCAACGCCCCAACGGCCGAAAGACTTTGGACGGCATACCTCCCTCAAAGCTTCGAAAAGATCACAGTCAACCCGAGACATCGCCTCGTCCCATCATCTGGTGGTCAAATCGAAGTGCTCATCGACGCCTTCTCCACGGAACTGTCGGCAACCAAGATCAGTGGCGATGTCAGCATCTACTCGCCCCGCGACGACTTCAAGACGCCGTTCCTCCAACTCGAAGGAATGGCGCTGGCAGCTCTCGGACGGCCAGACGCCTCCAATGACCGCATCATCTTCGCAGAGACCAAATGGGAAGCTGACCTCCTGGGCGGCGCCGAGTTCGAAATCGACTTCAGTCCACCTCAGGATGTCGCGGTTGAGGAATCTGAGCGTGTTGCTCTGTTCTTCTGCCGCAAACTGTTATCAGAGGCGAGCAAGGTTGGCGTTGAGAACTTGAAGTCTCATGAGAGGATGATGTTCGAACAGCTCACGGATCTGGCGAACACGGTCGAGAAGGGACCTTATCGCAACTGGGCAAAGGACACGAGAGAAACCATCGATGCCATTCTTGAAAGAAATCAGGGCCAAGTTGACTTTGAGCTCCTCCGCCTCGTGGGAGACGAAGCCGGTAGCGTCTTCCGTAACGAAAAGCAGATGGTTCACGTCCTTTTTGCGGACGACAAACTGAGCCATTTCTACCGCGAAGGCCTAGGTCTTCGCAATGCTCAGCGCCAAGTCTCAGCTTACCTGAACGCCATATCCCATCGGTACCCAAAGGCAAACATCCTCGAAATCGGAGCCGGAACTGGTGCGACGACTTCAGCTGTCTTTGACACCATCGGTGACCATTTCGGTTCTTACACCTTCACCGACGTGTCGCTTGCGTTCTTCCCCGAGGCGCAGAAGCGATTTGCGGAACACGTGCATAAGATGACTTTCAAGAAGCTGGATATCGGGCATCCATTCGAGGAGCAGGGCTTCGACACCCCATCATATGATGTTATTATTGCTGCGAATGTTTTGCACGTGTCGGATGACATTGAAGCTGTGCTGCGTCGTGTCAGGGGCCTGCTCAAGCCCGGTGGTTTTCTTATCGTCACTGAGCCGACTTCAGACCACCTCCGAATTCAAGTGATCATGGGCGGCCTAGAAGGTTGGTGGCTCGCGCGCGACAATTGTAGACGCTTCGGACCAGTCGCAACCATTGAGACTTGGGACGAAAAGCTTCGCAACGTTGGATTCACCGGTGTCGATATGTTCAGCCATGATCAGAAGGAAGATGAACTTCACACTTTCACCTCTTTCGTCAGCCAAGCTACTGATCATACAATCAACGCCCTTCGAGAGCCGCTCGACAACACACACATGATACCCGACTTTATTCCATTCACTCTCATTGGTGGTTCCACATTTGCCACCTCAAAGATTGTCCGCGCAGTCAAGGACAGATTGTCAGGTTTTGGCAACGACGTCGTTCAATTTCCCGGCCTTCGAGGTGTCAAACCATCCGATGTACCCGCAAATTCTCTGGTTCTCTGTCTCTCTGAGCTGGACCAGCCGACTTTCAAGAGCGGAGTTGATGATGCAGCTCTGTCCGGATTCAAAGGCATTATTGAGAAGGCTCGGGGAGTATTGATATTTACAAAGAATGCGGCCACGTCAAATCCTTACTCAAACATGTTGGTTGGTTTGTGTCGCGGATTGCGCGCTGAGAAGCCTGCCTTGGGAAGCTTTCTCCAGGTCATGGACATCGACGGAGCTACCAAGCTTGATCCCAACACAATCCTGCAGCATTTTCTCCAGCTGACGCTGACTGCCATTCAAAACACGCAGCGCGATGAGAGGTTCTGGTCCTTGGAGACCGAACTCTGTCTGAGGAACAACCAGCTTTTCGTACCCCGCATTCAGGAGTACGAAGACCCCAATGAGCGTACCAACTCGACCAGAAGGCAGATCGTCAAGGAGGTCACATCGGAGACTCACGTTATTGAGGTCAAGCAGACTGAAACCTCAATCCAAGTCAGGGCCAGCTCTAAGCTCATCCAAGACAGGCCCAGACTGGACACGATCGAGAATGCCTTCTCCTGCTTGGCACCCATCAATCTGCTGTCTTACCAAGAGCCTCAATATCTCTGTGTAGGCACACGCCAGGACAGCTCCGAAGCTGTCATTGCATTATCCCCATCAAATACCTCGGTAATCCAAATTTCGAGCGACCGCGTTCTCTCCGCAAGCATTGCCTCCAATGCGGTTGCACTCCTGTCTGTCGTGTTAGCCGCGCAGGCTTGGGTGCGATCAGTGCCTCGAGATCATACTATCTGGCTACACGGGATCAGCAAGATGGCACGAGACGTTATCGAAGTTGAGGCAAAGAAGAACGGTATTGAAGTCTTTGCAAGCTCACCAGACTCGACCCACGACAACTTTATTCCACCGCGGGCTCCCACACGCATGCTCAAGGCGTTCTTACCCCGCAAGACGGCAGCAATCATTTTCGGAGACTCAATTAGCGACGTCGATTCTTCCGATCTTCTCTCGAAAGTCTCGTCTTTCCTCTTGGTGCGCAAGCCTTCCAATGGACGTTTCTGGGAATGCCCTGCAAGCCAATCGGACACACCAGCTTCCCAGCTTCTTGAGGCTGCATATGCGTCGACCATTCAGCTGAATGGTGTCACCGAAGATCATACCGCAAGGGTTGTAACAATTGGCGACTTGAGCGGAATCGAGGCGACTGCGTCCACGACTGTCATCGACTGGCGACAGGCTCAGAGCATCCCGATCCGGGCAGATCTACAACCCGTCAAGCCCGAACAACTCTTCAAGTCGGACAAGACGTACTTCATGGTCGGTCTCACTGGTGACGTTGGCATTTCCATCTGCTCGTGGATGATCAAGCATGGCGTCCAGTATGTTGTGCTGGCAAGCAGAAACCCCAAGGTCAGCCAGACTTGGATCGACTCCATGGCAAAGCTGGGCGCCAAGGTTCTGGTGATAGCCATGGACGTGACAAACCCAGACCGCATCAAGGAAGTTGTCGATGAGATTTCCAAGACAATGCCTCCAATTGCAGGTGTCTGCAACGGATCAATGGTATTGTCAGATAAGCTCTTCATGCAGATGGACGTGGAATCTGTGCAGACTGCTCTCCGGCCCAAGGTTGATGGTAGCATCCATCTCGACCGCGCTTTCTCGGGCCAAGACCTCGACTTCTTCATCATGCTCTCGTCAACTGGCAGTGTTATAGGAACACCTGGCCAGTCCAATTACCACATGGCAAACACTTTCATGGCTGGACTTGCCGCCGATCGGAGACGTCGAGGCCTGGCTGGATCCGTTATTGATGTGGGCATGATTTCAGACACCGGATATGTCACTCGTCAAGACCCTATTGTGGCCAAGAAGCTGCGCAGCATGTGCGTTCTCGCTCTCTGCGAAGCTGAGGTCCACGTGATGTTTGCAGAGGGTATTCTTGCCGGCCGTCCGGGATTTTCTTCGCACAGCGAGCTCATTGCCGGCCTGGCAATCAGCGATAATGAAGCCGAGCGACCGTTCTGGGCCAACGAACCCCGATTCGGTTTCTATGTGAGAGACAAGCGGGACTCCGCGACCGAGAACATTGGCACCTCGGTTCTTGAAGATCTTCGGGCCGCCTTAGACGCGGCCACCGACGAGGAGACTGTTTTCATGAAGGTCCGAGAAGCTTTCGCCCAGAGACTGGAGAGTCTTCTGCAACTACCTCAAGGTAGTGCAAAGATGGACTTGCCTCTCGTCAGTCTTGGTCTAGACTCTCTTCTTGCAATGGAAGTCCAGACATGGTTCCGAAAGGTTGTCGGCGCCGAAGTCAGCGTTCTTCAGATCTTGAGTGGTGCTTCTGGAGATTCAATCTGCAAAGCGGCTTCCGCCCCCATCTTTGCCAACAAAAGCAGCAGTACATCCAAGAAGGAGGCCCCAGAAGCCGAGACCAAGCCTGAAACCAAGACTACTCAGCTAAGTGTACCGGTCCTCGAAGTGGATGGCGCATCGACGCCGATCACGCCAGACAACAGGACAACGCCAGGCACACCGGACGCATCACCGCCGACTCCGATGACATCCGTCGGCAGTGAAAGCAGGGACGAGCAGGCAGATGGCTACTTCAAGGAGCGCAAGATTCAGCGAGTCGTTCACCGAAGAGCACAGATGTCTTTCGCACAAGCCCGGCTGTGGTTTCTTCAAGGGTTCCTGGAAGATCCAACAACGTACAACGAGACGTCCATGTACGAGCTCAGAGGGCCTTTGGACGTCGATCAATTGAAGAATGCATTCCGGCAGGTGACCTGGCATCACGAGATCTTGCGCACATACTTCTACACGGACTCAGCTACTGGTTTGCCGATGCAAGCTGTGACAGCCACGTCAGCATGCCCCTTCAAATTTGTGGACGACGCAACGGATGCAACAACTGCACAAGAGTACCAGGAAATGAAATCACGGCAGTGGGATCTCGAAGAAGGTGTATGCTTGGGATTGACTGTCCTCCGACATGCAAGCGACCGACACACTCTCATCCTCTCCAGTCACCACATAGCTATTGATGGCGTCACATGGATTCTTCTCCTCAAAGATCTGGCACGAGCCTATGAAGGGAAGTCTCTGCCCACCATTCCACAGTACGTTGACTTCGCAGTCAAGCAGAGGTCTGTGGTCGAGCAGGGAAACTGTGCCAAGGAGACCCAATTCTGGAAGGATGAGCTTGCAGGCCTTCCCGATGCTCTGCCTCTCTTCCCCATGTCGCACACAAAGACTCGGAAGGCAACGAACCAATACGCCACCACCATCGTTGATACGGTGTTGCCGAAAGCCCTGGTATCTCAAATCAAGCAAGTCAGCAGCCGACTTCATGTGACGCCGTTCCATTTCCACTTTGCCGTCCTCGCATCAATGGTGTCTCGCCTTTCGCAGACCAATGACTTCTGCATTGGCACCGTTGATACTGGAAGGTCGGGCACCGAGTTCTCTCAAACTGCCGGATGCTTCATCAATATCGTCCCCGTAAGAGTCAACATGGGGGAGACCGAAAGCTTCGAAACTCTTTGTAAGAAGGCGTCTTCGAAAATCCTCGCGTCCCTCACTAACTCCACAATTCCCCTCGACGCCTTGCTGGATGAACTCCAAGTTCCGCGCACGGCGCGACACAGCCCAATCTTCCAGGTCATCATCAACTACCGACTTGGAATCTTGGGATTGAACTCCATCGGTGATGCTGCGCTCAAGTATGTCCAATCTCAGAGTTCAGGCAACCCGTATGATCTGGGAGTCAATATCACGGACACACCAGACGGAACCTGTCTCCTCCATTTCGCCGTTCAAGATGCGCTGTATTCGAAGGAGGCTGCGCAATCAATTCTGGACTGTTATCGCTGCTTGCTGGAGTCTGCTTGTGCGGCTCCGCGGTCTGAGGTTGTTGCGCTTCCCATGCACAGGTCTTCCATGCTGAAAGCTGTGGGCGAGTCAGATAGCCAGGGGTTGACAGGAAGAGGTCGCCGACTCAATATTGAATGGCCAGGCACTACTTCTCATCGAATCGACGAAGTCGCCGAGCGTCATCCGGATCTCGTTGCCATCAAGGACGGGGAAAAGGTTTACACTTATCGAGAGATGATGCAGAAAGTCAACAACATGGCCGCATCTCTGAGAGCTCTCGGGGTTCCTAGAAGCGCCGAGCCTTTCTGTTGTCTGTTGATCGAGCCTTCGGCCGAATATGTGTTTGCATATCTCGCGGTTTTGAAGGTTGGAGCCATCGTTGTCTCCCTCGATACCACCAATCACCAAGAGAGGTTGGCTTCAATTGTGGGAGACTGCAAGCCACAGGCGATCCTCCACGATAAAGCGACTTCCGATCTCGCCCAACTGTTAGCCGATTCTTGCCGTGATGCCTTGATCTTGGATGTCTCTTCGATTCTGCCCCGAGCTGGAGACTACGAAGTCCGTAATTCATCCGATCCTCAAGCGGCAGCCGTACTTTTCTACACAAGCGGAACGACCGGAGTGCCCAAGGGAGCCATCCTAAAGCACAGAAACTACGTGAACCTAATTGAGGCGTCTTCGCGCAGGCTTCAAGTCAGACCAAAAGAAGAGGTGATTCTTCAACAAACCGGTGTCAGCTTCGATCTTTGTCCATTCGAGATTTTCACTGCTTTCTCGAACGCGGCCACCTTGGTCATGGCTTCCAAGGACCAACGCAGAGACCCATCAGCCATCGTCGACCTCATCAAGAGCGAAAAAGTGACGCTCATGGCGGGTACCCCTGTAGAGTTCAAGCACATCTTCCAACATGCTTCGGACGTGCTCAAGACTTGCGAAAAGTTCCGGACCGTAGCTGTGGGAGGTGAAATCTTCACACCTCAGCTGGCAGCTCAGTTCAAGCAGGCAATGCCACCAGGCGCGAACGTTTTCAACGTTTACGGACCGACAGAGACGTGCATCTTCGCCACGGTGGAGCGCGTCAAGTACTTGGAAGACGGCTTGGACTTCGTGCCTGCGGGCCCTGCCCTGGACAATGTCTCGATATACGTTGTTGACGACAGAATGAACCTCGTACCGGAGGGTTGTGCCGGAGAAGTCTGCATCGGAGGTGCAGGCGTCAGTCAGGGATACCTTCGCCGCCAGGAGCTCACCAACAAAGCTTTCGTTTCGGATCCTTTCGCTACTGCAGAGGATCGAGGAAATGGCTGGAAGATGATGTACCGCACCGGCGATTCCGGCTATTTGAAGCCAGATGGCTCGCTCGTCATTCTCGGCCGTATCAGTGGTGACAGCCAAGTCAAGATCAGAGGAATTCGCATCGAACTTGAGGACATTGCGTCCAATATTCTCAAGACTGCGAACGGAAAGCTCGCGGAAGCTGTTGTCACCGTGCGCGGAGAAGACAAGACCTTGGTTGCCTTTGCAGTGATCGCAACTGCCGCTCAAATCAAAGACACCCAGGAGTATCTCCGATCACTTCCGGCAAGCCTCCCTCTTCCGGAGTATATGCGACCTTCTATCATTATTCCGCTTCAACAGCTTCCCATGACCCACAATGGCAAGTTGGACCGAATCGCTTTGAACGAGATACCGATCCCAGCTCAGCCTGAGGAAAGCAGCCAAGAAACGCTCACCCCATTGGAGCGTGACCTGCGTCAGGTTTGGGAACATATTCTTCCAGACACCATCTCCCAATCAACTGGCATTCTTCCCAACTCCGACTTCTTCCGTCTCGGAGGAAACTCCCTGCTGTTGGTCAACTTGAGAAAGAAAGTACAGAAGCAGTGGCACATTTCTGTGCCTCTTCTACAGTTGTTTGAAGCAAGCACTTTGCGATCAATGGCAGCTATGATTCGAGGCGCCAAAGAATCAAAGAATGACGGCATTGACTGGGAATTCTGGGATGATCAGACTCGTTTTGTCAGTCAAGCAGCCATCGAGGGAATGAGCGCTGCTCCATCTCACGTGGTCCCGAAGGAAAACAAAACTGTCATTCTGACGGGCGCAGCTAAGGGACTGGGATCATGGCTCCTGAAACTCCTTCTCGAAGACCCGTCCGTTGGCAGAGTTCACTGCATCGCCATTAGTAAGGAACAAGTACCCAAGCTACCGGCAAGCGACAAACTCGTGATTCACATCGGAAGTCTTGCCGATCCTACACTTGGTCTCTCGGGTGAAGCGCAACATACCTTGCAAAAGGACATGGACATCATAATCCACGCCGGAGCTGAGGGCTCTTGCCTGAACAACTATGACTCCATTCGCGTTCAGAATGTAGAGTCAACGAAGTTCCTGGCAAATCTGGCATTGGACAGGAAGGTGCCATTCCACTACATTTCCAGCCCCCGCGTCATTCTGTTCAGCGGAGGCAACACATACCCCGAGCAACCCATTTCAGTCCATTATCCTCCTGCGGCTCTCGGCAGAGAGGGATTCACCTCAACAAAATGGGCGAGCGAGACATATCTCGAGAAGTGCGCAGCCGCGACTGGGTTACCTGTGTCGATCCATCGCGCGGGCTACCTCATGTCCGAGGACGCTGATGAGATGGACGCGGTCAACATGATTCACAAGTACTCAGCCATCCTCAAAGCAGTCCCATCTTTGGCTACGTTTTCTGGCTTCCTGGACATGTGCAAGTTGCCGACAACGGCGGGAGCGATCCTTCAATCACTGACGAATGACGATTTCGGAGTCTCCTACGGCGCAACCAGAATTATCCACCACACTGAAGGCAACGTGGTGCCGGTTCATGAGTTCCAGAGTTACATGGAAGCTCGTTTTGGTCATTCTTTCAAAAGTCTGAGTATGGTTGATTGGGCTACCGAGGCCGAGGAGAAGGGTATGAGCGCTGTGTTGGCTGCTTTTCTGGAAGCCGTGGTTGAGAGAGGCGATGAAGCGCGTTACCCCAAACTGTTGCACGGAAGTGAGCAAGATTGAGGAGTACAAGGATAGAGAGGGACAGTGTCTAGTCCCCGGAGTTAGTACATCAGCTTTGAGTTTAATAGGGAGTGTAACCTTTTGTTCTATGTTTTTGCGATATTTTGATTTGTCGACCACAGCGTGCTCATGACTAGGATCCATTACGTGCACATGGCTTCCACATGGCGACGGCAAGGGGCAAAGCAAAACGGAAGCTGCATAAAGTTGTGTGCGTACATTCATTTTCACAGCGAAAATATTCCTGCGTCCTGGTTCGACATCAGGACGATTCCGAATGGCCTACCCTTGCCGGGCATGACGGGACGAACCCCAGTCCATGTTCCGTGGTATCGTCAGCTGTTGGCAGCCTCGGTTAGAAGCAGGTGACGAGCGGCTGGGACAATCTGAGACAATTGACCATGAAGGTCCACAGCAACGGAGGTCTCAAACCGCGTTGCGATCCGCTTCAAATTCTATTCAGTGGACCCTGTCTGTATTGATCGAGCTCTACGGGTTTAAAGACTTGCACGACTCATGTCGCATGTTGTATTGGCAGTTTAATCACTCATTATTATCATGATAGTAGCTAAGGAGTCATAGAATGCTCCTGATTACAAGCGTCTGCAGGTCATGGTAGTGGTATGGGCTTCTCTGAAACAAGCCGGTATGTCTACGGAGAGCAGGGGACGTCGTTCTTTCCTAGCACCAAGCCATTGTCTGCACAGCCCTTTGAGAGAGCTACGAACTTGTCAAAGTCGCTTGAGCGAAGGCAACAGAACTAGGGGCTGTTAGACTCGACCGCAATTACATTGATTCAGCCACATCAACAACAAAGAGCAATGACTTACCCCAGGAGATGGCAGAACAGCGCCTCCAACAGCCTGACAGAAATTGTTACTGGCTGCGTGTTTGCCGTCAATGGTTTGACAAAAGACTGTCTGGAATTCGCCTTGTCTGTGCGGTGTCAAAGAAATCAGCCACGTGCGCGCACAAACATGATCTTCATTGATGACTTGACAAGTCCCTTTGGAGATTGGGAGTGGAAGAGTGCTTACCCGGAGACGCTAATAACGAAGGAGAGAAGCGAGCCAACAACGGCGACCGAAGCACGCATTTTGATTGCAGCGAAGGTGAAGGAGTGAGTTTTAAAAGAGAGAATTAATCGAGCGATCGACGCGTCGGTAAGGCTTTCGATTAACAAGAACAGAACAGCAGAAATGAGCTAGCGAGTGTCACTCAAAAGAGGGCTCGTTATTAGCGGCGATCATCATGACTTTAAATACAAGTCAATCGCGGAGTAGTCCAGGCCCATGATGATATTTTCGCGATATTATTATCTCAAGCTGCCAAAAACCCCAGATGCAAGCATTGTCAGGGTGAAATTCCGCTCAAATCACACATCTGGCGTCGCAACACCGCCTCCTGAAATGCCCCAGAGACCAGCCCCAGGAAGCCAAGCCTTCGGGCAAAGCCGACGGATGTCGGGACCGCTGGCTGGCCATGTCAAGGACCACCAATCTTAAAATTATCGGAAGAAGATCGGCCCTGGACGCGGTGCCTTACCTCAGGGGACCGCGAAGTGTTTGCCCAACTACCCGTAGTAAAGTTGATCTAGAATAACGAGGGATCTGGATCCGAAAGATTCCAAAGATGATCAGACCCTGTGGCGTCGTCACGTGGCTTACGCCGTTCGCCTCCCATCTCCATCCGCCATCCGCTAGAACCGAGAGATCCAATCTTTTCATTTGCTCGAAAGTCAAATAGTCTGGGCGAGGCGTGCCATGATGAAGCAGTCCGGCAGCGTAACTGCCGTGCGCGACGTTAAAGAGGCGGAAAGCTCGCAGACACGCGAGTCAGGGTCGCTCGAAGGCCACCATCATACCGTTGCATGGTGCGTTTGACCAAAAAGTCTATTCGCTGGGAGAGTTGACCGTATTTCCTCATCGCACCGCTTGGACATTCCCGCACAAACACCGATCCCACGTGCGGCACGGCCTACGAGTGCCGTGCGGACGAAAGAAAAAAGTCCCTACATGAGGTACATGAGGGAGTTCCGATCGACTCCATCCCCAAGCTTCCCCAGCAGAGTTTCCCAAGGGAGCCCTTCCTCGTCTTTCTCCGTTTCAAAGTTTCCCATCTATCCCCATTACCCCCCAGCTCCCCCCTCTTTTGTCGTACGCTTTCCTTTTCGCCGCACGCTGGGCAATACGTTCGTCGTCAGTCGACCCTGAGAATCGTCGTTAAGGTCGTCGAAACACCATCGCGGGCCCCCGTCGTCTCCGCCCCCGTATTTACCGATCGACAATACCAACATCGGCGCGTTGGGTCGGCTCTTTCGGGTCGACATATAGAGAGGGATTATCTTGATGGGGTCAACATAACAAGCCGCTGGCAGAACGCAGCAGGGAAAGCTGGAGCCATGATATCGTTGGAGATTAGGGAAGATGTGGCGATCCGTGGTATCAATCATGGGCCGCAGCCACTTGCGGGAAAGGTCATGAGCATCATTGTCGCCTTGATCTCGGCATGCACGCTTGCAAGTTTATTTGGTCAGTAAATCTGATGCGGAACGAGATTGGAACGGCAGGAACTCCGCACAAGCTCGAGCAATAATTCTGACGACAATTACAGCTATGCGAGTATCGACCGTGAAGGATTGGAGGGTGTTACCGTACACAATGTGGCGTAGGGACACTCCACTACTGCATATCGAGACGACTCTGACAAATTTTCCAGTCGTGATCTGCATATATGTTTTTTCTTTTCTTTTCGTCTTCGGGACATCAATTCTACAGTTCGGATTCGGAACCGACATGAACTTCGCAGCATGTTCAGCAGCGACGCTCTTTTGCCTCGGCGCCTATGTGTCGACAAAGGTCAGTCCAAGTCCTAGATATGTCAAGATAATTCTTACTGACCGTCTTTACAGCTGGTAAGCGTTGATGCACGTGTCTGTGTAATCAGTAGATTGAAGACTGACATGGTGACTCCACAGTTCATATATCTGTTCATGGTAGATCGGGCAGTAAGTGGTTGACCTACAGATGGCCCCCCAAGGTATTCAACTAACAATGAAACAGCACATCATCAGACAGACATCAAAACCCCGAATGAAGTCCAAGCTCTACATATTCAATTCGTTCGGCATGCTTGGTATGGTTCATGTGGGAATCGTTTAGCGTCATGGCTAACACGCGACACAGGGGTCTTCGTCCTCATCGTGATATTGAACTTCATTTTCCGAATAACGAATTACGTTGACGGAATATGCATCATTGGACTGGGCCAAAACGTCATTTTGGCCTTGATATCCTTTGATGCTGCTGTCAATGTGAGCTTCTTTCTGGTATGACTCCATGTGTATGGGCTCTGACATCTACCAGGTTTACCTCACTATCATGTTTCTACTCCCGCTACTAAGTAAGTCCTAAGAAGCTGAAGTCCATTATTGGCATCACTAAATCGATGACAGGTCTTCATTCCGTCAAGTATAACTTCTGGAAACCGTGGACCTTGGATTGGAGAAACCGCCGGGTCCCCCGAGCACCACCGAATATTAGGCTTCGACGTCTTGTGATCCGTACTTTCATTGGTTCATGCTGTACCCTACTCAGCAGTGTCACGTACGTCATTGGATCGAGTTGACGTGAGCTATTCACTAACCCAACGGAACAGGAATCTAGCAGTCTTGGGCGCACTCAACGGAGAGGTTGCGTGGTTGTGTTTATTATGTTGCAACACCGACAGTAAGAACGGTTCTGAAATGCTTCCCGTAACAGATTGCTAATATGACACTGAATAGTCTTTTTCTCGGCTCTTGTCATGAACTGGATTACGTCACCTGGTCAAGAGTCTACTCTTCGCACTCTCACACGACCTTCACGCGTGTCACACGCGACATTACGACCAGAGGAAGACCCGAGCATGCCGCTTGATCCCGATGGGAACAGCACGAACAAGACTTGGGAGCAGAGGAGGACACACACACCGACGACGATAGGTCTACACTCAGCGGAAGGCGATAACCTCCAAAATGGCGAAGACTTGGAACTGAACGACCGACACTCGATGGATCACGGAGAACGCGTGTCATTGGAGGATCAACACGACGACGACCTTGAGGAGCCGGAGGAACAGGCGTCCAGGCAGTCCAGAGTCAGGGAGGAGAAAAGGGGCTCAAAGCAATCGTAATTATCGCCATTATAGACTGTTCGGGGTTATGTGGATTTACGGAATGATACCAAACGCACATGGCAATATCAAAATCGGGGTTTGGGACAGGGGCATACACGGAGTCTAGGGCGCTGCTACGTAGTACATGAAACACCTGAATGAGTAAAATAATTGTAACAAGAATTCCTGCGCCCTAGACGACCGCTGGGGATAGAAGGGGGGATGTGATATTGTGATGACGAAGTTACAACGGACACCACCCGCAAACCCCGCGGCCTTTGCCATTATTCGACCACCACTACCGGAATTACGATAACTGACAGAAAGCGTATCTCAAACGGCACCTCTAAACCGTCTAATGCGATGACGATCGACACACGCGAAACCAGATTCCCGTTCGTCCCGTTCAGAAAAACATGGCAAACAAGAACCTTAACCATGTGAGCATGTTGTTTTGCAGGACTTCACTGGAAACGTATTCAACATCCATCGGAGAATTAAGACATAGCGCTATGCATTGTTCCGATACAAGCAGCGGAATGGAACGCGCAAGAGGAGAGACGTTGATAATTATCTGGGCAAATTATCGATGTGCTCTTGGCAGCAGTCCCTGCAGGGATTGTGTGCGTTTCCCCATCAATGCCTAGAAAGGTGGTCTTGGCGGCGAGTGCCATGTTTTCTTCTACTGATACCTGATGTGCCAGAACGAGCTGAGCGGTTTGTCGTGCTCCTCCATTTTCTCGCCAGAAAGTCTTCGTAATTGCGTGATTTATCGATTGATCGCCAACACCATCCTTTCAAGGACATTCGTTCGAAAGAACTGTACATCCCCCAAATTGGTCGCAGCATGCGCCGAACCGGCCTTGGCAGGTGCCGAACTGGCACGCCTTCGCCTCTGTGAGAAACGGAACAAAAGTTAGGAATTCCCGTCACACAACCGCGTAATTGTTACGTAGATATGACGAACCAGCTAGTGCCAAGACGGATACGAGAGCGAGCAGGGTTTTGGTGAGTTGCATTCTGTACGGTGGTTGGTGTAGTCTGTGGTGTGGGTGAATATGCTTAAAGTTTAAACGATGCGCCGTGCCTGACGACTCGCGGGTAGTGATGAACCGGGCAGAATAATTTCTGAAGACCTTGTAGAGTCTGAACAGTAGTTGAAGTTTCTGGATCTGCGTCAAAAGATTTCGGAAAACATGCGATCTTATATACAATTCCAAGTCTTCTGCTATGGGATAATCCGACACCTTTATTCTGGCACAAGCGGGTTGCTCCACGTGCATTTCTATTCGGAGTTGATCACTAACTCCTACTGGCTGTACGCAACTGTGAGAGACTGCTGAAGCACAAGCCGCTGTTAATCAAACCTTAACGAAGACTGGCTTGTATATACGGGCAATGCTTTGACAAGGCATTGATTGGTCGGAGTGTGTTCCGATGTGTGCAATTTCCGGGGGAACCTTACTCGTTCCCTAGCTTCCAAATCATTTCAAACCCGAACCCGTCGGACGACACCACAGACAGCCTGGGGAATGCTTGTGCAGAGATTCAGATCCCGTTGGAGAAAAGAACCAGGACCCTGACACAAGACTCCACAGAAGCCAAGGTCAATCAGTTGGCGCTTGGATGGCCTGATTGGGAAGTCGGAGGGATCGATGCGGCTGCTTTTAATCTGCGGCAAATCTGCCAAAAATGTGTTTTCCACGTGTGATCAAGTAGACATCCGGAAAACTAAGAAATGCAGTTTGGGATGAAATCGTGAAAGCCAATGAGAACGGTCACAAGACAAGATACAGCCGCATATGCAAACCTAGATTGACAGCGTAAGCCCTAACGCCCCGATGTGTTGGAAACTTTTCACCTTCTATAACAAATGAAACGTACTCGACAGACCGTCTTTATCGTACTAATTCTTTTTTTTTGTTTTATTCCCGTATGCTGAACCGACTCATACCCCGTAGCCTTGCGCCAAATACCCAGAGTAAGATCGGTGCCGGGATCCCAATGACGACCGCGATACCAGCCAATAGACTTCCGCCAAGTCCATATCCCAGTTTTCCGAAGAGCGCTGGAACAAACAGTGGAAACACGAAAGCGAACATGGACCGCATGAAACAACATGCAGCCGAAGCAGAGGCGGTGTACTGCGGATAAGAGTCGGCTATATAGGCCGAGATACATTGGTACGATATCATAGTGCTTCCCATCGTTATCGCAATGCCAATCTATTGGTCCTGAGTCAGTATGTAGTCCCCGAAAAGAATTTCTGACTCTGAAGAGACTTACGTTTGGAATGAGAAAATGCATTCTGTTCTGCGCGGACCATGCGAACAACAGCATCCCAGCAGGCGTGATTACTGAACTAGGAATCATCAAGGGAATACGAAATTCGGGGCTCCCTTGCTCCTCCAATCCGATACCGGATTTTGTCTTAAGTCGTCGATAGACTGCGTCCATGGTAGGGGCGCAGATTAAAACCCCAATCAGGGAACCGACGGCGATCGAGATGTAGTTCAAACTTGCTCTGCCCTTTGACATCCCGTAGTGCTCTTCCCAAAGAGTAGGAAACCCGGAGATTACGAGATAGAGCAAGCCAAAGTTGAAAGCCTGGAGGATTGCCAGACTTTGAATGATGGGCTGAGTTGCAAGCATCACCCAGGGCCTTGACAAGCTGACTCGAAGAATCTTGGTCAGAGTGCGTTGCTCTCGTTCCCAAGCAGTCTGGAACTCCGGATTACGTGACTTCTTGCGAAGCTTCCTGGCTTTCAGCACAAGAAGGCGAGGCGCATATGTCTCTTTCAGCAGGAAGAATGCCACAGCCTGGACTGCGACGTTGAAGATGACGACTGTCCAGAATGCCCAGCGCCAGGTGGCGTATTGCGAGATGTAGCCACCAACTGGAACAAGGTTAGCATCAATGATTGAAAATAGACAATGAAATGGGGACGACGCACCAATGGGACCTAGTGCAGGGCCAATGACTGGTGCAAATTGCATCACGGCTATTCCCTTTCCGCGCTCTTCTGGACGCCAGCAGTCTGTCAAGACACCGCTTCCCATCTGGCCCCGACCATTAGCTGAAATCATCTGTTGAAGGGTTGTACAATACTAACCCCTGTTGTTGCACTTCCTCCAATCCCGGCTAGAAACCGAAAGGCGATAATTTGCCCTTTCGATGTTGCAAAGCCGCAGAGAGTGGTGAACAGTATGAAGATCGTGTTCCCTACTCTGACTATCGGTGTACGACCCCAAATTTCTGAGCAAGGTGACAGTATGAATGGGCCGAGTGCGTAGGTGAGAAGAAAGATCGACAGAACGAGTTGGAGCTGGACTTGGTTGTCTATGTGAAGATCGTGTCCAATCGGACCCAAAGCTGGGGCGGCAATGGAAGAGGATAGGGGCGAAAGAAATGCAAATGCCGAGATAATCAGGGACATCTGTTCGAAAGTCAGACATTGGATGGACGCATCAGAAGCTTTGAGGTAACCCACTGTCCATTTCTGCCTTCTGCCCCAGTTCTTGGGGTTCTCTGGGTCATGTGGTCCATCCCAAGAGACCTGATCAAAACGTTAGCCAAGAAATCTGTCAAAATAATTAGGCCAACCCACCAAAAGGGACTCGGGCTCTGAACGATGCTTGTCCTGACTCGGATCTTGTGATATCGGCGATTCCCGGCCGCAGATAGTCGGAGCCTTGCTGCTGACATCGTCACCGCAGAGCGTCGAAAGGGAACTGTTCCGGGAAGGAGACGGCCTTGACCCTTTCTCAATGTCCGTTTGCATCGTGACTTGAGAGATCATGATCTTCGATTTGACATGGAGCAAAACAGGACAAGACCGAATGTCGCTGAAGATGAAGAGACTTCGACTACGGCCAACCTCCCGAGGAGTACTTATCCCCTCCGCTCGGTCTTCGTGGCTTTGAAGGAAGAGTTTTCATTACGAGAGCGCAAGACAACGGCATGCGCAAGCAGCAACTCGGCCAATGGCTTTGCGGGCGTTACCGCGTCGTCGCCAGGCCACAAGCTACTTACAATCCTTGCTGCCAGACAAAGCGTGCCTTGCAAGCGACCTAGGATTACTGAGTTGCAGGCGAAGATGCACCCATAGCATTCTCAATACTGGAAACTCGGGTCTGGCGCACAATCTCATTGTGTCTGGTGCAGTGTGGCGTATGGGGAAAATGACACTAGGACGGGTTCACCATGGACTACCGACGCCCCGTGCCGGGGAGCCGCAGCTGAAATTAGGTTCTCGTTCTGCCCGTTTGCTTTCATGAACGACCTTTCATTATCGCTAACTACAAATGAACACTAAAGACGGAGAGTGGAACATGAAGATGCAGCAAGCAGTAGCTCGTTAATGAAACATTCCCAAGAGAGGACATGAAGAGTCTAGCCATAAAATGATAGCGTATGCCAGAGACGGTTGACACAAATACCAAATAAAGGAAAAAACAAGTTATGTTCAGCCCTCTGTTAGTCTCGAGAGGCAAAAGAAAGGTCCATCCAGGATTCGAACCTGGGCTTACGGAAGGAACTGATTGTTAGATCAGAATCCGACGTCCTAACCAACTAGACTAATAGACCAGTGAAGTTGAATTGCTTCCTTGCTGGTTATCCCAGCCGTAACAGTGTAGATGTGGAACAGGAAGAGCGGGTTGAAGCCCTCGTCTGGTGGGCTCTGAGATTCTTGAATGGGGCCTGTGGATCATCACGATGCTTAGCCCAGAACTGGCCCGAGCGCCTTGCACTTCATTTTAGTTTACTGCTGGGCATAGCAAGAATGATGATATTTCGTCCAGCATAAAAAATTCCCGTCCTTGGAGCTGTCCAAGACAAGACAAGTCTAACTGTAGTCCAAACAACTAAGGTGCTCGAGGCCTTGTTGTCACGGCGGGCATGGACGTTTTCAAGGCGCCAGGTCCCACGACCCCGGTTTATGGCGTTCAGCTGGGCGATTAGTCTCCGCGCCGGGCTGTGGGATTTCCGATTTGAGACATTGTGGAGGGCCGGGTCCTTCATGGAATGCTTTGCGGAAATACCGTGTTGTTCAGCTGAACACTAGTTGCGGCTGCGTCAGTGGGGTTAGACAGCGCCGCAACGCTGAGATGGCATTTTCATTCTGAAAGGGGGAAATAGGCACGCGACAAGTTTTCACCATCCGAACTGCGGAACGCAACATTAGCACATAACGGAAATGTCAGAGTGTGCTAAGAATTGACAAAACATGGTCCATAAAAAAATCAAAACACAAACAACCTGAAGAAGGCAAAAGAATTGGACGAACAGGGAATCGAACCCTGGACCACTCACATGCTAAGCGAGTATTATACCACTAAACCATTCGCCCATCTCATTGGTTGGCAATTGTGGACCAATGGTTAATCATGAATCCATTCTCACTGTCACGGTTCTCAGCGACGGCGGCCGGGTCTCTGGATCCTATTCAAATGTCATGTTGCTCTAAACATTGATGTTGTGACTTCTCCATCTTTCCTGTCTGTTAATTTCTGATGCTCTCTGGGCTTTGATGGCTTCCGCAGTTTACGTCGCAGCCAAAACATAAAAGCGGAAAGACCGCCCGTTTCCAAATTGCCTCAGGAAGAATCCTTGATGACGGGATTGCTCTCGGCACCTCTCAAGTAGATTGAGGTCACATCCGGTCGGCAGAATGCGAAACTGCGGGGGAATCAACCCGGCCGAGTGCCGATCTTACGAGATCGACTGACCAAAATCACCCGAAGAGGTAGCAATTCACGATCCTCCGAGATTCAAGGACTTAGCCGTGCATCCGTACCAGGCTTGATGTTTTGCTTGTTCAGTCTTATTGCACAGCTGGATCCCCGCCTACCAGTTCAGAGAGGAAAAAGCAAGAATTTGGCGGGCTGACTGCTTCATTTAAACGATGCGACATCCCGGTTGAATCCCGATGATGCACTCTATTCTGCTGATTCTTCTCACCGATCTGGTCACAGACGGCCCCACGAAAACTCCTGAATTGGTTCAAATAGGTCACGTTGGCATCAAGTAAGTTGCTATGACGATCTTTGCCAAAATGGTGTCGTGTTTCCCTCCGAGGTTTGATGTATTTGATCGAGGGCACGGCTCGACAACATCTTCTTACTATGCGTCTACATCTCAGACGAATTTCAGGAGATTGGTTGCATCTTCGAGGAATCATGTTACCTAGAGTCGCCTTTACGGCAGCGGCGCTCTTCACATTGGTGGCGGCCCACAGTCGCATCACGAATTTCGTTATCGATGGCGCCTCGTACAATGGTTACAACGCCAAAGTCCCGAACAATCCCAAACTTCTAGCAGCATGGAGCACAACAGTGAATGATGATGGCTGGGTCAGCACCGAGAGCTACGGCGGGCCCAACATCGTGTGCCACCGGAACGCAACCAACCCTGCAGGCCATGCACCGGTAGCAGCGGGCGACACGATTGCCTTCCAGTGGCAAGGCTGGCCAGAATCTCACCACGGCCCCGTGGTAACACATCTCGCATACTGCGGCTCTGAGAGAGGATCTTGTGAAGCAGTGGACAAGACGACATTGAGCTTCTTCGCCATCGACAAGGTCGGGCTGATCGACCCTAATAAGAACGCGACCGAATTCGCAACCGCCAGGGGGATCTGGGCAAGCGACGTCCTCATACAGAATAACGCCAGCTGGGTGGTTCAGATCCCACCCAAGATAGCGCCGGGATATTACGTTCTTCGCCACGAGATTGTGGCGCTGCATTTTGCGAGGTATCCTGGTCAGGGAGCTCAGCATTATCCGCAGTGTATTAATATCCAAGTGACCGGCGGAGGAGGAGATCGGCCGACCGGAACGCTAGGCACAAGACTCTACCAGCCAGCGGAGGAAGGATTGGTGTACGACATCTCACAGAGCCCGCTTCCTCCGTACAAGATCCCCGGGCCGACGGTATACACCGGAGCAAAGACCTTTGCTGCTCAGACGGGAGCGCAGGTGTTATCTTCGGCCACTGCGATACCAGGACTTCCAGGGAACGACACGAAAAGTGTGACTGGAAGATTAGAGATTGTTAAATCGGCTGAGGAAAGGCGGACACTCAGTCCGACGGCGTGGCCCTGATGAATCTGGGTCAATGATTGCGCGCTTGAATACATCAGATGTCATCCAGCGATTACTTTCCTCATCTAAATAGTGAACAAAAAGCGTAAGAAATTGCGTAATGGCATTGATTCCTCAATGAACGAAATTTCAGAGGGACACATGGCGCTGGTAGAACCTTCCGTAAGGCGTTGACGATGGGTGGTTTGACAGAAACTGCTGGGCGCGATTGACAGTTTATGAACACCTTTTACGGGGCGGCGCCCTTTGCCGATCCACCGGGGCATTTGGCCGATCTCACCCCGCCCCTTTCCCCGCGCCTACATCAACTCGGCCGCGTCTGCCAATCGGGGACAGCTCAATTGTAACCATCATCTTCACCAACATCTTCTTGAATCGAGCTTCGGTGGTTGATACACATATGCAACAATCGAAAAATGATGCAACGGACAAAACTGTTTTCATCCATCTCCAGCCAAGTGAGGTCATACTCCTCGGCCAGGGCTTCGTTATCAGGATTGAAGATCAATGCCGACCGACTGCAAGAGACTCTTCACTACACGTGTCAATGGGGAGCTGCGCATAGATATGGCAAGTAAGTATGGTCATGTTTCTATAAACCCATCCTTCCTTTTTCTGGCAACTGCTCACAAGCTTTTTGAATGGTAGAGGTGCGACAGAAACTGGCATGGCTCGCCTTGCCCTGTCTGACGATGACGCCAGGGTTAGACGCTGGTTTGCCGACGAGGCAACTGGAAACCTCGGCTGCGATCTCGCTGTCGATGAGATGGGCAACATGTTCGCAAAGAAGAAGGGTTCTCTCAATTTAACGAGCCCGATGACCGCCATGGGAAGCCACCTTGATACCCAGCCAAGAGGTGGTCGATACGATGGCATCTTGGGCATCATGTCAGCAATCGAAGTGATGAGAACCCTGAAGGAAAATGGATACAAGACACAATACGATGTCGGCATTGTCAACTGGACAAAGTAAGCCTGCCGAACGGCATGTCCATCAGGCGATGAAGGCTGACTTTAAACAGTGAGGAAGGAGCCCGGTTCCCCATGTCAATGATGGCATCAGGTGTCTGGGCCGGTAAGGTTCCCCTCGAAAAGGCCTGGGACATGGGCGATATCTTCGATCCATCCGTGACAGTCAAGTCCGAGCTTGCCCGCCATGGCTACATTGGTCCCGTCGCCTGCTCCAGCAATGGCTACCCGCTTGGCGCCCATTTCGAGCTTCACATTGAGCAGGGTCCCATTCTCGAAGAGAACAGCAAGAAGATTGGTGTTGTGCAGGGTGCGCAGGCATATCGCTGGTTCACGTTCACGATCAAGGGCCGCGACGCGCATACCGGCACAACGCCCCTCAAGTCTCGATCGGACCCTCTTCTCGCCGCGTCCAAGATGATTGCAAGCTCGAACGAAATCGCAAAAGAGCTCGGTGCTTTGGCCTCTACTGGCGTCATTAAGATCCCGCCCAGCTCATCCACCAACACGATCCCGTCTCAGGTCACCTTCACCCTTGACATTCGACACCCGGAAGACAGCGTCGTCGACGATGTGCAAAACCGCGTACTTGAGTCATTCAGTACTATTGCCAAGGCGGATGGTAGGGGAGTTCAGGTAGAATGGACTCTCGACACGGACTCGCCTGCAGCAAAGTTCCATCCCGATTGCATCAGTGCCGTCGAGAATGCTGCAACGGGACTATTTGGTGCTGACGGGTGGCTCCCGATTACGAGCGGCGCCGGCCATGACAGCGTCTACACAAGCAAGGTATGCCCGACGACAATGATTTTCGTTCCTTGCAAGGACGGAGTGAGCCATCATCCCGAGGAATACTGCAGCCCCGAGGATTGGTAAGTGAACTGGCCACAATTCATCAGAGAATACAAGACAGAAAGACTAATGAAATACAGCGCGAACGGTACTCAGGCGCTTCTTGAAGCGGTAGTGAGCTATGATAAGCTGAGGGCTAGCAAGTAGTCGCCGGCATGATGAAATGTAGAGATGAATGTTGAGTTTCTGAGTAACGTCTCATCTTACCCTCACAAAAGTTCTTTCCCCTCGCCCAAATTTCTGAGCGACTTCGTGAATGTTGGTGAATTTATGTCATCTCATACAACCAGTCAAAGGACGATGCACAGTAATCTCATTGGGAGTCAAGAAATATAAGATTAGATTTGTCAGACTCTCTCGATTTCTCATCATGAGTCGCGTACTCATGTCAAGACACGCCCTTATGAATGAGTTGATGCTACCGCGATCTCGAGCTAAATCCATGATGTCAGACTCTGGTTGGCTTGATTACTTGGAGCACCGCCTGCGGGGAAACAAGCCCTCACGAATCACTTGTTATTCCCGCCCGCCAAGAACACTATTTGCTTGGAAGGGATCTGCTCAGTGCTCTGGCGCATGCATTAGTAAGATGGTTTCGTCTGTACTGTGACGCCATCTGCGCGTCTTCACAAGGGCGCGTTTACCTAGGTGAAAGTATACCGAGTGCATTAAAAGCAATCGAATCTTCCCCGCAGTCCAGAGACGTAGATCACACTCAAATCATCACATTCAAGCGCAAGAAATTCGCTATTTGTGGCTATCTGATACCCGCATCGACCGAAAGACCGTTTCTAGCATAACGGTATTCTGCAGTCAGAATGGATCCCTCAATTAAGCCCTACAAAATCAATGTCTCGGACTCCGCGATCGAGAATCTGCACGCCAAGCTCGACGATGCCAAATTCCCACCAGAAATTCCGCTCACTGATAGCTGGGACTACGGCGTGCCAGTCTCTCACATAAAACGCCTCGTGAATCACTGGCGGAACGGCTTTGACTGGCGGGCAGCTGAAGCTAAGCTGAATGAGATCCCGCAGTACACGACCACGATCTCTGTCGATGGATTCGGCGATCTAGACATACATTTTGTGTGGCAGAAGAGCACTAAACCCGGCGCCGTTCCTTTGCTGTTCTGCCACGGCTGTGGGTACCGCCTATTCGACCTTCGATGGGTAATTGACCTAACTAATGCACAGGGCCGGGAAGCTTCTATGAGGCCCTTAAGCTCATCCCCCTCCTCACAACTGAGACGAACGGTCTCTCATTCGACGTCGTCGCGCCTTCACTTCCCAACTTCGGCTTCTCTCAGGGGTCAGATAAGCCCGGGTTCCGCATGCCTCAATACGCCGAGGTGATGCACAAAGTGATGCTCAAGCTAGGATACGAGCAATATGGTCAGTCGTCATCCGCTTCCGCATCACTTCACCCGTTGCTACTAACACACTGATAGTGACACAGGGAGGAGATTGGGGCTTCTTAATTACCCGCTTCATGGGTCTCAAATATCCGAATCACGTCCTTGCGTCGCATCTCAATATGGTCCAAGCCAAGCCACCTTCGCCGTTCAAGAACCCATTGCAATACATCAAGAGCCTCTGGCCACATACTGAACAGGAGAAGAATGGTCTTGAGCGGACCAAATGGTTTGCCAAGGAAGGTTACGGCTACAACCTTGAGCAACAAACCCGCCCTGCTACCCTCGGTATTGGGCTGGCGGATTCACCTGTTGCCGTTCTCGCATGGATATACGAGAAGCTCCATGATTGGACCGATGGTTATCCATGGACTGATGACGAGATTCTCACTTGGATCTCCATCTATCAGTTCTCGACTATGGGCTCCGAGGCGAGTGTGAGGATCTACTATGAGGTGCGACATCCTACCGCACACACGGAACAGTTTGGCTGGATCCCAAGGGTAAAGCTTGGGGTGTCAATCTTCCCGATGGATTTGTTCGTTCCGCCGATTAGTCACGCGAAGACCTTAGGACCCGTGGTATTTGCGGTCACGCATGGCGATGGTGGGCATTTCGCTGCGCATGAGAGACCAGAAATCTTAGCCAAGGATTTGAGGCAGATGTTTGGCAAGGGTGGTGGTGCTCATGATGTCGCACAAAGATTATCGCAAGGTCGGGTCCAGGCTAAGTTGTAAAAGAAATGGCGATTGTTTCTGAGATGTGTAGATCTGCGGAGCGATGGTCGCAGCTCATGATATGAGTGGCTGCCGTTGCATGCGCCTTCTACTAGAGCGCTTCCGGTTCATTTTTACAGGGGGACTGTGAGTTTCGACCAGTCTGAAGCGGGAAATAAGAATTGCGAATTAGATTATGGGTGTTTAGCATGGGTTATCAGACAGCAGTGAACTCAGCAAATCATATGGTGCGATGGTGATGATCATCATCTCAAGGGTTAATTTTTGCTTGTCATGGCTGGGTGCTGGCAGGATCTCAAGCATGGAGATGGGTGACTTGTGGGATTTATTCGAGAATGACAGGTCTGTATGAACCAATTCGGTTGCTATTTGTATGATGTAGACTCGAGCTCCTCATGAAATCCATTCCTTTGGGGCCAAAGCCATGTGTCTTCCTTTGCCGTTGTAGTCAGCAGCCTGGGATTGCATGATTCTGTGTTGTGATGCTTGAAGAACCTTCAATTTCCACGCCGGCGTGAGCTTCTCGTCGTAAGTCTTCCAAAGGCGGGGGAGGTATTGCACATCCTGAATGCAGTATGACAATATGTCTCGAGACAAGGGTCGCTGGCTGAATACTGCATAGCTCCCTCCCGAATCCGGGGAGAAGAGCTTAAGCCCTTGCTCTTTGACTCGACTCCATTCCAGCAGCTCGCCAGTAGTCATCTGAGCATCTGATTCGATGCTCTTCTTCAGTCCAAAAAGAAGCCTCTTGTTGGATTTCCGACGTGCGAGCTCCATGAGCTGCAAATCTTCAACTCCCCTGAGGTCAATGTTGAAGTGGAAGAAGAGGGCATCGGAATCGTTTCTGACGTCAAAAAAGACCTTTGTGATGCTTGGCGACTCGAGGATAGTTTTCAGCGTGGTGCCGTTTGCCCCCGGTTCCGAGAAAGAAGCGGCACCGAGCGTTTGCACATCGATGAGAAATGTATGCTGTCGGCTCGATAGGTAGATCTGAATGATTGATATCGTGCCCAAACGGCCAAGGTACTCTCCTTCTAGGTCCACATAGAGTGATGGTGGGCTGGCAGGGGCCCCGCTGAGCGCGTCAACAACTCGCGCGAGAGCTGCAGTTGTGTCAACAAATTCATAGGATGTCGGAGGACACGGCATTGCAAGTAGTTTCAATACGTTATGTCAGAAAGAAGAGCCGTTGGATTTGACATTGAAAATAGTCAAGTCCCAGGAGCAGTGAAAAACGATACCGGAACGTCAACATTTATGCTTTGATGTCCGGCGTGGAAACGCCGTCAATGACAATGCGAATCAATTTTCCTGAGGCCCCCAACAAAGCAACATCTGTTGTAAATTTCAAAACCAGTTATTATGTTGAATCCACTCTACCGGCACTTTCACTATGCATCATGGGCCTCACAATCCGTGTGGCATCTTCTATGTGAAATCTTGTATGCGTTGAGCCAATCGCCTGTCCCCCACGTCATTATGAAATCAGCGGATAAAATTAAATAATACCATTTCTATGATGTTGGACTTTTTTTGTGGTCAGTACGGTGATTGTGCAGATCTGTTGAGAGGTTAAGTCGAATGAGGCTGCGCTTACTGCTGGAGGCCGGCCAGCTGAATCATCGTCTGATTTATGTGATTTGTCAAACAGCTACCGCCGACGATGAGACCCGTTGAACCCACCAGAAAGACGGATAATGAAAAGCCTCAGATGAAAGTCACATGCTCAAATGATATCTCGGATGCGATGCCGCCTTTGAAATTCTAGTCAATGCAAAGTGACCAACGGCCGGGTTGAGGTGGGACTTCAGAGCGGTGACCAAGTGTCTCGGGCAAAACGTGTTACTTGAACCTGTATTATTACGACATTTCGGCATGATTTCATGCCTAGTGTGCGAAACACGCAAGCCTTCCTGAATGACAAGACTCTGAGGTGCAGGAAGGATTGTGATGGTGATCTCGGGAAACCTCAACAGGTTATGTAATATCGATTACGAGCTTCCTCTATGGTATTGGATCCGTATTCACTCATGGGATCTACCATGCTCTGCAACATTGTGACCCCGCCACGGAAGCACTCTGGTTAGCATATAGAATTAGAACAAGCTTGTGGCTTGCAGCCTGAGTCCGGTGACTTCGCTGCAACTCATCGCGAGAAGGGGGGAACGGATGGGCGATCTTAGAGCGCGTAAGGAAGTTGGTCATCCCAAGGATTAGGCAAGTGTAGCAGATACGAGCTACTGGAAACGACAATACGGTAGCTTACCATCAAACTCCAAGGACGTTGTTGATATTCATTGATACATGTATCTTTGCTTTTAATGAGCAAGAGACTCATATGCTTCTTGCATTTGGACGCACGAAGGAAACGCCCAATCCAGTTCCAAACGATGAATACCAAGAACTTTTGTTGTAGCTGCGGTAACGCTACACGGCTCGAAACAGATCAAGCAGAAGTCAAGCTCAGTATTTCGAGCAATCCTCAGCTTAGTCGCTAGAGGACACACTCGTCTCAATGCATACCGAGAAGATGACAGGACCGGTTAGAGCGGCACATGGTGGCCACCAGGTGAATTGTGTTGAACACCATTAGCCTCACTCGCTCTGAGACCTGTGTGAGTTGATTATGCCCGAGTTGGAAGGAAGCCGATCTAAGCCACAATTCAACTCTTCATACCTTAGTTGGGGGAAACGACTCCTCAATTTAACTCGAATGGGGATAACTGTGCTCGAAAGTTCTTTTGAATGAAGCGCACTAATCATAACCACGGCGGCTGTCTCCCCACAGCGGGTGCCTGTCAGCCTGTGCCGTATGCGGGGAAGTTCAAAAAGTATGCTAACGTAGTATCCGAATCCTTCGTCAGTTCGCCTAAAGTCTGGCATCGCCTGAGCTTTCGCGCTATTGGTAGACTCGCATTTGAAGGATTCGAAGGACATGGCCACAATGGGCATCATGACAACATCAATCATGGAAAGACATGATTCCATTCGTGGAACGAAGAGGGAACGACAGTTACGACACTCCCTAAGCAAGACAGTTGGAGCGCGTGAAGCATCCTGATGTTGAATGCTCTCGGATACGAGACTTCGGTTACCACCGAGTGTATTGTTGAGATATTTCGAAGATTGAGATTCAGAATGGAGGCAAGTATAAAAGATCCGTCTCTTTCCACACTTGTCGTCTGTATTATCCATCCTCAAAGCAACATTAGACCAAGTAGTCGACGTATCTTACACACCTTCAATTTGTAAGTTGCAATATCTCGCCTGAATTGCAACATATTTGGGGCTAGTGCTAACATCACCATAAAACAGACTCATCCGAGTTCAATACACAACAAAATGCAGTTCACCAAGTTTGTTCTCGCCGCTCTCGCAGCTGCATTCGTTTCAGCCACCCCAATTGCCGAGGCTGAAGCTCCCACCATGATGTTCGGCGGCGAAAAGTTGACCGCACGCGCGTACTGGTGCACCGCATGCAACAATGGCAAGCAGACTTGCTGCACCGCCACTCAGTGCAGCTCTGGATATCCTTGCTAAGAGGCCAATTCGGGGCGAGATCAGCTTAAGATACCAGACTGGTTTCAGGGGTCGTGGTTATCACATACCCTTGGGTATAAATATGACGTCTAGAAATCTGTATAAGATGGCCCTTTTTGTACGTCGGTAGTCATGACCTATTAAACATCGATGTCATTGCGATCCAAAAGTCTTCAAGTATATGAAGGTGAATGTGGTGAATCTTTTGCATTTGAAGACTGATTTATGATCTGATGAGATGCCTTGCCAATCGACTGTGAGGTCGGATCACAGACGTGAATCCGGCAAGGTCAATGCGGCGGCGTATTACCATCAAGGATTTTCATTATATGGCGTCACTAAGACTCGTAGACTCTACTACCGTGCCCTATCAAATATGTCGGGCAGATTCGCTCTTTCATACCTTGCCGTTTTCATTCACGCCGCGTCTCTCCTGACGGCCTTTCCCCGTCGAGCTTTCAGTTCTCTCTTCCTTCGTCTACTCCTTCTGTACTTGCTAACTCCACACCATATACAAAGACCAATAATGATTGCTGCAATGATTGGTAAGCCTATCAACAAAACCAAACGTATGGTTTTGCTCATGGCATGCCCGTCCTTTGCCTCGTCGTGTTCATATATCCCATCTGGGATGCTGTCACCGGGTGTCCAAACAGGCACGAACATTGAATTTGTCAAAGTGGGCAAATGAGGCGTCAATGTCGGCGTGTCGGATGCATCCCAAGTCACAGCCCAGGCTTCGTGCACCATCAGAGTCTTGTCCCCCGAGACAGTGGATCCGAATGCTATGGCAGAGGCGTATCGGCCGCAACGTTCCGAGAAGATCGACGTCGCGTAGATGTATCCGTCGAAAAATCGAAAATCGAAACCCCTGCAGTATCACGTCAGAACATTCGTTGTTGCAAGGTGAAAACTTCCATTCTCAATCCTGAATCACAATCAACAAGTGCCTAACGAACCTGTTGCAGCAATAAGCAGTTGAAGCCCCTGAACTGGCTACTGCCATGTTGTGATATATCCAGCCATCTGGACAAACCCCAGGCCTGAAGTTGAGTCGGTTTTCTGGTGCTCGGTCAAATGAGCCAGACGGGTAACAAGATGCAGATGGATCGTAAACTAAGATAGGCGTCATCAGTGTGGTGCCGCTTGACATAGGCACAGGCACATTCGTAGTTTTCCATTGTGTTGAGCAGTCTGATGGCGCTACAAACGGTGTAATGACCGTGAGCGGCGCCGTGGCGGTTGCAGGAAAAGCTGCCATGATGTCGGAAGACACAAGCAACCTAGCAGGGCCTAGTTGATTTAAGGTTGCGTACTAGTTATTGATAGCCGGACAAGAAAGATGCACTTGGAGTGCCTTTTAATGATTTGAAGGCACTTCGAGGTTGATGCGCCAAGGTGGCACAGCTGACAGAGGAGGGACACTAAAGCGGGAGAGACACAATGCTCTCCAAAAGTGGTAGGCCGACAGTGAACCGGTGACCTCGGGTTGTATGTGTCAATACCACATTAAGCTTACTAGGCAGGCATGCAATTTCAGGGATCTTCAGCTTGCGCTTTTTCATTAGGAAAAAGAGTCATCCGGTTCAACGAGAATAAATCGATGCAAATGTTCTGGGCAGGAATGCGAATAGGCGCATCGCCAATCTGGTAGCGGCCCTGCCTCATGACTACGATTCCAGCGTAATAGCCCATGACTTTATTTGAGACAGCCGTGGGCGAAACCCAAAGGAAGGTTGTATCTTTATTTTAGTCATTGGGAGAACATCAATGACTGCCGACCGCAGATGTTGGCAACAACATATGATACATATCAACTCCCACGAATTCTTACTGTACGTAACACGTCGTCCAACGACTAGGCTTTTTATTTCGGATAGTCATGTTACACTTTGCCGATCATTACCGTCAATTTAATTTGTTCAGAGCGCGGTGCGGAGTGGAAATCCGTACCATGGACGTGCTGCTCTTCCTTAATTGTCGGAGCGGGCAGATGTGCGGGCGGCTTGCGAAAACCAATTGTACTACGAATGGCTTCCATATGATTTGAGCTTTTGTAGCTGAACTCGGTGTTGATTTTGAGTCGAAGCTTCAATGATCACAATTGTGGACGTGCGGCACGTCGGCCGCCGCCGCATGCTTCAGGGCGAGTGGGTTATCTAGTTGCGCGCATCTTAATCTGGCAGCTCCAATTTTCCCTATGATCCAGGACCGAGATTCGTCATTTTTGCTTGACTTGGCTAGATCTAACGTCCTTGCAGCCGCCCGTGCTACCCGTTTCTCAACTTTCAGTGTTACCCACCGGGGGTTGTTGAGGAAAGATCGTCGGTTACCCCATCGCAGCCTTACTACCCCTGTTTACAAAAGATCAAATTGAGAAAGGAGAAGAATGGTTCGGCATTGAGTTTCCGCCCTTCTTACTGAAAAGATACAAAAACAGAGACGAGGGCTCCTTATCGTGGACTGTTCCCAGAAACATCGCTGAAACAAGTCACGCAGTCGTTCTTTGCCCGAGGGGATCCCCGGTACCTCACGATGCGCCTCACACTCTGCATCCTCCTCGCCCAGGCGGTCATGGGACTGCCCCGACACAACCCTTTCATCAACACTAAGCGGCAGTACGACCACGACCTTCCCCAAAACACAACCGATGAGTACGACTTTGTTTGCATCGGCTCCGGCCCGGGAGGCGGCCATATGTGCTCGAACTTGGCCATCGCCGGGTTCAAGGTGCTGCTTATCGAGGCCGGCGGCGACGGTGGTCTCCAGTTGATCCAATCCGTACCAGCCATGAACCTGGCTTCCACGGAAGACTGGAGCCTGGCTTGGGAATTCTACGTCAACAAATACGCCGACACGGACCTCGACAAGCGCGACTCCAAGATGACTTACAACACCACCGACGGCAAATACTGGACTGCGTACAATGCCACAGGCAACCTTGGCACCGCCGCAACGCCCGATCAGATCCCTGACGATGCAGAACCGCTTGGCATTCTTTACCCGCGTACCGGGGCTCTGGGTGGGTGCTCCCGCCATAATGCCCTGTTCAGTTTGCAGCCCTACGACATGGACTGGGATGACATGGCTGAACTGACTGGCGATGATTCATACGCATCTGGCAACATGAGACAGTACCTCAACCGGGTTACCAACGTCGCCTACCAGCCACACTCGTCCAACTCGGGCTCCTCAGGCTGGTACCCGATGCGATACACCTCGCTCATCACCGCCGCGACGGACATCAAGATCGTCTCTGTACTCTTGGCCGCCTGCACGGCTTTTGGCAAGACAATCATCGGAGAAGTCGTGGCCACCGCGACTTATCTCGCCAGTGTGTTGACATCAGATATCAATGCGCCCGGTCAACTCATGGTTCCTGAAGTATATCAGGTCCCGCTGGTGATGCGCTCAGATTCGAGACGCGGTGGAGTCTACGATTTGATTGTTGACACCGCTCTTGCGACCAACTCCGACGGCAGCCGGAAGTATCATCTTGACATCATGCTTGATACGCTCGCCACGAAGGTCACCTTCGATAAATCTGGCGAGAACCCTCGCGCAAATGGTGTTGACTATATGTCTGGCGCAGCGCTCTACCGCGCCGACCCGCGCTCCAGGACCGCACAGCCATCAGGTACCGGCCACGTCACAGCAACTAAGGAAGTCATCGTCGCAGGCGGCGCCTACAACACGCCCCAGATTCTCAAGTTGTCAGGCGTCGGACCTCGCGAAGAACTCGAGTCTCTTGGCATCGATGTCGTTCTGGACCTCCCAGGAGTTGGCACCAACCTCCAAGATCGCTACGAGCAGACCATGGTCTCCAAGACCCCGACCTCATTCGCACTCACCGAGAAGTGTACGTGGCATCCAGACCCGGAACTTGATCCTTGTATGAAGACCTTTGTCGACGGCACTACGCAAACTACTCGCGGGGCGTATGCCTCCAACGGTATCGCAATCGCTATGATCCGCAACTCAACAACCACGGAGCGCGGTGAGCCCGACGTCATTATCCTCGGCGGACCAGCCAACTTCACCGGCTACTACCCAGGCTGGTCGCAAGGCGCCATCGCTGACTCCAACCATTGGGCTTGGATCATCCTCAAAGCGCACCAGCGCAACAACGCCGGCAGTGTTACTCTCCGCTCAACGGACCCACGCGACACGCCTTTGATCAACTTCAAGAGGTTCAACAATGACGAAGACGCGGCGAAGGATCTGACGGCCATCCGCGAGGGATATGAGTACGCTCGCCGCGTCATGGAGAACGTGCTGCCGATTGGCGGTGTGCTCTCTGGCAGCAACGGCTCACTCACCTCTGGGCTTGGAGAAGTTTTCGATGGTGTCTTTGAGGAGGTGTGGCCCGGCGCTGATGTTACGGGCGATGCGCTTGACCAGTTCATTCGCGACGAGAACTGGGGCCATCACGCCGCGTGCTCGGCTCCCATGGGCCGCGAAGACGATCCGATGGCTGTCTTGGACGGCGACTTGCGAGTGAGGGGCATCGATGGTTTGCGTGTCTCTGACCTGAGCGCTTGCAACAGACTGCCTGGGTTCTTCCCCATCATGTGGATTCACCAGCTAGTTGAGAAGGTCGCCGATACCATCGTTGCCGAGTACGCGTCGTAGGGTTGGGGCTTGGATGTTCTTGTGGAGGGCTTGAGATATTTAAAGTAGGGGTGTTAATAATAATTGTAATCGGAAATTTCATCCGTTGAATCATCGCCATTGCTGGGTGTGATCAATGCCAATGTTTCTCCTGCGGCCTTAGATAACTCCGATGCCCCTGATCTTTGGCTGAGTGACACCACAAAAACCGGTTATGTTAAGTAATCATGCAGCGGTATCGGTCTTCACGCATCTAACAATAACCGCTGCCGGATAGGAAAGCTTGATTCCCCACGCTTCTGGCAACTTACCGGTATATTGGTCCTGATCGATGAAGCCAGGCCCAATGAGACCTCGTCCCGGGAGATCGACCTCGGACTTGCCCCACAGCGGAATGGACCTCGGAGACAACGGACCTGATCCGTGCAACTCAGGCGACACAGAACTACGAGGATCTTTAATCTAATAATGAGCTGTCTACGATCACCAGAGATGTAAGGGTCCTCTCATAGAGGCCGACTATCCGCCATGACGCGGCTTCAGCTACCACTGTGATGATATAAAGAGACCATCAATGATTTGATCACTCCAAATCATTCCAAGAAGATCGTGAGCCTTCCGACTACTGAAGCCTTCATCCTATTATGTCTTTCCTCAGCAAAGTGGCAGCCATCGGACTGGCTCTGCCAATCTTAGTTGAATCGACTGCTCTCCTCCCTCGTCAGGATGTCAACACCACTTGCGCCGATATTCACTACTTTGAGGCTCGCGGCACGACTCTGTCTTACCCTGGGAGCCTCATTACAATCATCGATCCATTGATGGAAGCCTTCCCGAACAGCAACTACGCAGATATTGTATACCCCGCCACCGACGAGACCGGGAGCGACAGCTACTTCCAAGGGGTTTCGCATGGCGCGAAACAGATCACTGAATATGCGCAATCTTGCCCCAAGGCAAAGATCGTCCTGCTGGGTTACTCGCAAGGCGCGATGGTTCTGGGAGATATCTTAGCCGGGGGTGGCGACAATGGGATCCTGGGCAACTTGACCCAGCCCTCTATTGACTCATCCACAGTCGGCCAGCAGAGTAAGGATGGGAAAGAATAATCAAAAGCCGGTGAATACTGACATATGATCTTCAAGTTGCGGCGATTCTTCTCTATGGAAATCCCCGGCACATGCCGAACCAGACTTACAACGTGGGCAACGCGTCCGCCTTCGACGCCACAGGGGTGTGTGTCGTCTGATTCCCTGCATTTGAGGATACACCGATAGACTAACTTCAACCTCGTAGAAATACCCTCGGACAGCCAAGCAGCTTGCTGCATTCAATTTTTACGCCGACAGAGTCCATGACTACTGCAACTATCACGACGGAGTCTGCGATGCTCGCGGAACAGGCAACCTCACTGCCCACATGGCTTATCAGTCAGACTATGATACTGAGGCAGTCGCGTGGCTGGAGTCCATGTTACATTAGAATCGTACATGTATCATCAATTGACTTCGCAGTTTGGTCTTGATTAAGTTGTGGACTCAGGTACCGGTATGACGAAGAACAGTTGACAGGGGCGGCTAGATACATAGGTATGTAGGGTGTGGATGGAGTAGAAGGGCTCCGCATGTCTCCTTTAGTCATACAAAAGTCCAGACAGGAATCCTCCGCAGAACGAATTCCAGTAGAACCCCAGTGTGAAATTTTGTATGACTAAAGGAAACATCAGGAGACCTCCTACTCCATTCACACCCTACGCATCTAGCGTCAAAACCAGTAAATATCGTTTTTCGAACGGAAGCCAACTTTTCTCTACTCCCGCGGACATTCCACAATGAGCTTAGTCTCAATCAGCATCATCAGAGGTGATCGTGTGCCTTGTGCTGCATATCGACAATGTCCCCAAGTGCTGATTTACCGGCTCACTTGGAAAATCCGTCACGGATTTCGATGAATCTCAAGTACCTGTCCTTGGCCCAGCGTCTGCATCTCTTGCCATAGATGATCATGGGCAAACTGGTACCCATGATAACAAAACTCAGGACGCCAAGAACGATGAAGCAGTTCTCCATGCCGGTATCGAGCCAGTAGCTGGCAACAAAAGTGAAGACCATGGCGATCGTATTGTTGATCACAGCAACGCCCACCATGCCCTCGAGAACCATCTCCCTGCACAGATGTTAGTTGAAGCGCGCGGATGGTAGTATTTCTGCAACTTACGGGAAGGCATCGGCAAGATATGCCAAACTCAAGTCTCCTGCGCATCCATAGCCAAAGCCAATGAAGCCGAGTCCAACGTATGGAACAGGCCAGTCCCATCCACGTGCTGATCCAATCCCAAAGAGCCACATGCCTGTTGGGAAGATAATGGTGCATAGCGCCATGAGATAGAGGCGGAACTCAGCCTCCATGACGCCCTTGTTTCGCTTGATCATCCACTGCATGAACTTGTCACTGCCGTAGCCACCGTACGCGCAACCAATCAGACTGCCAATGAGGGTCGGTAGGTTCATGTTCCCAACTTGCGCAGGCGTGTAGTTCCAAGGCTCTCCGTACCACCAGTCCTCCTGCACGGTGAGATAGAACGTCAGGCAGATGTTCTGAAGACCCCATTGCCAGCCGGCGTACCAAACGGCGGGGAATGTGAAGACGCGGAGGGTGTGCCAGAGGCGGTGGAAGTACTGTTTCGCGCCGGTACCCTGGAGGTTGGGTGCAGGAGTGATGATGCGAATCCTATCCCAGTAGGTCTTGGGCCGGGCATAGGAAACAGAGGCACGGTGGCGGGCGGTCTCGGTCCGCCCGAGATCAACATCGTGACTAGTGTGCTCCTCCACAAGCTGGCTGCGCTTCTGAGTCGCATCATTTGCGCTTGCATCCTTTCCATGAGAGCCATTCTCTGAAGTTTTCTCTGCGATCGGGGCGCTGTGCGGTGCGTGATCAATGTCACTAGTCAAGTAGCTGTCGCGGTTGAACTCCGTTTCCTCAAGCCCGAAGAAGAGTACGATCAGACTGACGCCGCAGATGATGGTGCCCAACCAACCGATCCAACGCCAGCCGAGATGGCTAGAAACGTTGGCACCAATCAGAGGCCCCAAGTAGGTTCCAATGGCCGTTGCAAAGGTGTAAATACCGAGCACACTACCGGTCTGGTGCTCAAACCAGATGTCGAGAAGAGAAAGTTGGACCGTCGCCTCTCCGACTGACTCCGCTGCGCCGACGAATAACTGTGACCACACAACGCCATTGACGTCGGTGATGCGCGCGTACCAGATAAGACCGCCGATGTTGAGCAGCATCGAGATAAGATACCCAAGGCGCCGGCCGTACAAGTGAACGAGCGGCGAGCTCAGCAACGTCCAGTACCCGATCGCAACGAACAAGACACCGGCACCGGTGTTGAACACGTCGTAACTGATGCCGTATTCCTCATTGACGCCGTCCGCGCCCGAGCCGGCGTTGTTCGAAGTGGCAGCCGTCAGACCCACAATGTACAACACCAGACAGGAGTGCCAAATTTTGCGCGCAAGCGACCATCGCAGGGGGTCATTGGGGGAGTCCGTCGGCTGCGGGACGAGGACGATGTCGCCGTGCTTCAGGAGCGACGCATCGCTGGAGAAGGTGCTGCCATTCTCGTCGTAGAGGCGGCGCGTGCCGGGGATGACTTCGTGTTCTTCAAAGTCGCTGGTGTGTTGTGGTGGAGCGGCCATGAGGGCGGAGAACTTTCGCTTGGTCGCGTGCGCACGCGAGCGATCAAAGATGGCGTGTTTTTTTTCTTCTTTGCGCCGGGGCGCAATTTGGGTCTGCAGTAATGAATTTTGATGATAACTTCGTCTATGAAGCCGACGCCTCCAGCGTCGCTATTGTCAACTTGGAAGCATGCCGTGTCTTGGTGATCGAAAGGGAGGAAAGAAGGAGAGAGGCGAATTTTCGCAAAGAAAACCGAATTTTCTTATCTTGAATTGGACCCAATTAATCACAAGTTTTAACGGGTGGCCGGCCCGGTCCTACGCAGGACGTCATCTCACTTTGGAGTGGTATCGGGGGCCTCAGAACTGCTTAGTGCAACTTGGAGAGTGGGTTCCCGTGCTTATTGCCGTCGGTCGGGCTTGAAGATTCTGCGGCCCAAAGAGCGAGGGATGGGATAACAACGGGGATATGTAGGATTCGGGGTTGATTCATCAATATCGGTGTTACGAGAGCTATGAGACACTGTCATGTGAAACTTGAGATAGCAATCGATCACAGGGCCTCGATCTTTTAAAAACAAGTCAACACGAAAACTCAGACCTTGAACTGATCATGAACGATGAATGTGAGATGGTCGTCGAGGACCAGACGCTGTCACCTTATCAGGACCCATCCAAGCCCGTCCGAGTCAGCCCAGCCCCACGAAGCCGGCAACCCCTGCCATGACGCAGGAACGCAAATGCGCGGTCCGTACCGCAAGAACTCACCTGCAAACATTCTGGCATTTGTTTGTTGGTCTATCCATGATTGGCCTAAAGGTTAAACTGAAGGCGTAGAGCCAAAATTACTCCACGTAATGATACGTCTGCATCCCGTCCCAACGACAGTCTCTAACTTTCCACAAATTGAATGGGGCTGAAGGTAGAAGATGGAATTCGCTAGTGTACTGCATAGCATCTGTGTGTCTAAGAAGTCAGCATCTTCCCCAGCGGACTTCAACTTACCCGCGACGATGATAATCCATTCATAATGTCAAGATGAACATCAGTCGTCGAGATGGAAGAGATTGGCTCAGCGCTATTGCAATGACAGGCAGCTACTACATCTCTTGGTCTCAACGGCTGTGCATCAAGACTTACGCCATCACGTGCTCGTGGCCAATGACAACCTCAGATGCATCAGCAAGCGCATTCTCGAATTTTAGCTAAAACTTGGGAGGATTTGGAAAGGTTGGGTCTGGCCCATCTCCAGACTCCCACCTCCAGCCCAGGAGGACCCCCTGTTGATGGTCTTCAGCTAGGCGCCGGAAAGCGGGGTTTGAAGGTGATGCTACCGTGCTGCCTAAAGACTCAAAACACCGCCATAAAAGGTGAACCACTTCTTAGGCAACCATTTAGAGACCCGACCCTGTGGCCCAAATCGACCTTTACAAGGTCCGATATACGTCGAGTCCCTGTCTACACTCCATCAATCTGGTCATTGCAGACTCATGATTGACTGAGAAGGCGATGATTTGTGGCGTCATGCAGGGGTGGTACTGAAGTCCCTCCTTCAGCGTGCCGGCTGCCAGTTTTGAGTCTGACATGCATTGCCAAGCGCGAGCTGAAGCGGCATCCGGATCTAATGCAAGGCTTCTGGGGTCTAAAACCAGGCGCGGCTCAGAAGAAAATTGCCCTCACTGGCCAGCGAATTCGCGATCGGGAGAGTTGACCATGTGGTTGGCGGATAGGAAACTCTTCCCCTGGCCGTGGGAAGATGGGCCCGTAACGTTGAATCCTACGACCTCTCCATACATAAGTGAACACCGCTGCGCCCCCGAATGATTCCTACCAAAGTTCTCAGCGTGTATGTCTTGGCATTGCCGTTCAGCCATGTGGTCATGATAGGATAGATGCATTGAGGCTGCCTCTTTTCGCGATCCGATCCAAGCCCTACGCCCACTGAGCGGGTACAATCGAATCCTCCGAAAGTTAATCAGGCGTAGCCCCGGCCTGACTACCGGAATGGCGCCGCACGACACGGACTCCCGGACCTCGGCGCTCGGCGCCAACGATTACTTCACCGGTAGCTACGGTCGGCCATCCACGAAGCCTTTCACAACGAAGGAAAATGACGCATATCCAATGGAAACTCCTGTGGATATTCGCCCGACACCGGACAGCCACCATGGACTACTGAGCGATCCCACCTTTAGTTCGGAAAAGGGCAGCGCGAAGGGAGGTGGGAATTCTATCCACCGCGTGGAGAATGTGAGATGGCGCCCGGTCTGGCTTCGACCAGTTACTCTATCGACCTTCCTGGCGCTGTTCATCGCCTTGACAATCGTCCTTCCCGTGATGCTTTGGTACTCACAAGAAAATGATGGCCTTGTCAGAACGAGAGAGAATCTTGTCTACCTGTGGCGATTCGGCCCGACCGCAAGTGAGTGCAAATCAATTGAGGACGGGAAATAGACTGCTGACTTTCATTCATCCTAGTCCTAACCATCATCTCCTTGTTTTGGGCCCGAGTCGAGATTCAAGCCATTCGATACATGCCTTGGATGGCTTACCGTCGAGCACAAGAGCAGGGCACAAATGAAGACATCTACAACCTCGATTACACAGCCATGCTGTCCCCCGCAATTCTCTTTCAATCCTTGAAAAGAAAGCATTACTTCGTCTTCCTCATCTGTTTTGTCTCTCTCATCCTCAAAATCCAGATCGTTCTCGCGCCCTCCCTCTACAGCCTAGCCGCCATCAGAGTCTCCGAACCAGCCGAAGTCCAAGTCCTTAACTCTTTCAACACAACCGCTCCGGCCACGACTTACACAGAAGGAAGCGCTTACTACATGGCGAAGGCCCTCGTCAACTTCGACATGCGCTTCCCCTTCGGCGTCAACGAGAACCTCGCATATCAGACCTTCAAATTCAGTAATGGCACCGCGCGCGGGACGACCAGCTCGCCCCTGAGCGTCGACGTCGACGGCTACTTTTCGAAGATCGAGTGCCTGAAGATGGAGGACTACACCGCATCCGCACCAACCGTCTCCAGCTTCAACTACCACACGTTCAATGTCAGTCTTACGTTTCCGGGCTGCGACGCACAAGTACCTGTGATTAGCGACCGGATCCTGTGGGACAAGAACAAGACTGCGAAAGGACAGACCACCGGCAATTGGGTGGTCACCAATTCGGTTGGAAAGCCTTGTCCGAACTTGCCGCAGCAGTTCAACCAGTCGCTTTACTACGCGGCGAGATTCGGGGCCTCAACCAAGAATGCATCGCAGCCGGACTTTCGCAACGTTGCAGCGGTGCTCTGCACATCTACCGGCTGGGTGTCAAAGGTCAGAGTAGTCGATGATGGCGTCAGCCCCAACGTTACAGAGTTGCCCAACGAAGTCAAGACACCGGTCACTGCTGACCTATGGACTATGCTCAACTCAGCTATGCCTGAAGCTGGTGGTCGTTGGGGCACGACGGGTGTTGGCATGGTTGCTGGGCCGGTTGATTCTCTCTCCCAGTTCAGAGGGGAATCGCTCGCGGTGGCAGTGAACGTCTCGAATCCTTTATTATACACCAACGAGATCCTCCAGTTCGCGGTATTAAATATGTCCCAAGCCCTTGGACCTTTGCTTGGGCACTATCGGCTTCGGGTGGACGACGAGTCTCAACCAGCTGTGACCGGGTCTACCGTCGACAGCGTCAGCAAGCTGGTTGTCAATCAATGGGTCTGCTGGACCATGGCAGCACTGTTTGCTCTGCTCAGTCTTGTGGTTGCATCAGTATTGCTTCGGCATACGAGTCGCACTGCGGTCTGGTACAGAGACCCCGCGACGATTCTTGGCAACATGATCTTCTTCAAAGAACATCCTGACCTCGCGGACCGTGTCGCGCACAGCAACTCTCCTACGACTGTCTGGAGCCAGTGCGACTTTACGCCACTGGTCTTGAGAACATGGGCCCGAGGTCTATCTGCTTTGCTCACATTCGCCATTGTTGTCGGGCTCTTGTACTCTTTGAGAGTCTCAGAGACATCGGACGGGTTGGCAACGGTGAGCGAAGAAGGGTACCTCCATTTGCTTTGGACTTCGATACCGGCTTTGGTCATGCTCGGCGTGTCTCTGTACACGAGCTGCTGCGACTTCGCGTACAGGGGCCTAGCTATCCTCTCGTGCCTGTCTACTCGCTCATGCAGTGCGAGGGACCTCGATGTTTCCTTGATGGACATGCTGGGTCTTCGGGCCCTCTATTTGTCTCTGAGGAAGCGTGTCTGGGCCGTGACGTTGTCACAATCGCTGGCAATAACTTGCGCCTTCCTTACGACATTAGTATCTGTCATTTTCACTGTTGAGTCTATTCCTGACTCTCACAACATCCAGCTCCAACAGGAAAGTTGGTTTGGCTCGACAGAGATTGGGAGAGGACTTGACGGACTGTCTCTTTCGAGGAGCAACCGGCAGCTGCTGAGCAGTCTTGTAACCAGACAGGGTGAAGCGTCACTGGCCTACCCAAAGAACACCTACGATGACCTTGTGTTCCCGGTCCTCGGTGGTGTTGACACGGTTCCTCTGTCACCAAACACAACCATCACAGCAGTGGTGCCAGCGGCAAAGCTGCACCCGATGGAGTGCTTCAAGGTGTCCGACACAGAGTACAATATTAACATCACCAGTTGGGTCGAAGAGACCAAGTACTACGAGGCCGTCATTACTCAACAGTTCACCTGCCCGAACGGTACGGAAGCCGAGCTATTGAACCGCTTGGACATGGGCGTCGCTACGAATCGACTTGGTGTCTCTTATATGGCTGATGTCTTCTATTCTCCCCAGAACACGGCCGATATCAACATGGCTTGTAGTCTAGGTGTCAACGCCACTGACTATGAGTACGCATCATGGAGATATCAAACGTACGCTTGGGGCAAGTTCTCGACGGAAAAGAATGGCTTCGATTACTTCTCAATGTGGAGATGCAACTACACCTGGGTCGAAGCAACCACGCAGGTTCATCTCGCCGCAAATGATGGCGAGTATGTCTTGGACCCCGAAAGGTCCCCGCAAGCAGATCTCTCCACGATCAAGCCGTGGACGCCCACTCTGGATATACCCCATGTCGATCAACAATTCATCAACATCCAAGTTGGCGATGCCTATCCCCAACTAGCTGTCGCCAACTTGCTTGCTGGTTGGATCGGCGAACAGTTCAAAGCTTTGATAGAGCCGTTTGGGAAGCTTCCTCTCGAAGCACTCGGAGACGCGGGCCAGGATGAAGAGATCCTGCAAGGCCTGCAACACAACTACGGCCTTGTTGCCGCGCAGCTCGTCAACATCGAAAACCGCTACAACCTGACAGCACGCTCCAGGAATGCGGCGCCACCTGACCAGCTTCCAACTTTAGAAGCAGTCGTCAGCGACAATGGGAGACGTCGCCTGGTGCAGAACGCAACGGTCACGTACATCCTTGTCGCGATCCTTGTGGCCGTGGCGTTGACTCACATTTCTGCAGTGCTTTCCGTGGTAACGAAGCGTATGGTGGGCAGGAATTGGCCATTTCACTTGGATGTCAAGGGCCTGGCTCCGGATGGGTTTCACAGTATGGCCACCATGGGTGCGCTGTTGCGAGGGTCCAATGCGTCAGATCATCTGCCGGAGAGCACCCAGTTGTTGTCGACGGACGAGCTTCATGGCAGGCTATCCGATCTAAATTTCCGGCTGGGATGGTTCCAGCGTGCGTTGGGGCAAGCAAGAGTGTTCACGATTGGGGTCAGAGGGGATGGTGACTTTCAGTACTTGGGCGGCAAGACCGCCAAGGTCGATGATAGAGGAACGCTTTAATGAAGTAACGGTCTGTATGATAGCGTAAAAGTCGAAAGTTTATTCACACATTCATGAGGTATGCTGAACGAAGTTCGTCCGACAAAAAAGCGCCTGGACCACATGAAGTGAGGGCATCAAGAGAGCAAAAGAAGGTCCATCCAGGATTCGAACCTGGGCTTACGGAAGGGACTGATTGTTAGATCAGAATCCGACGTCCTAACCAACTAGACTAATAGACCGACTGTTGGATGGCTACCCCAATCGCAATTGCCGATTGTGTGGGACGGAACGTGGGGTTGAAGCCCTCGCAGTGGGTACTTCACGATGCATGGGTGAACTGGCCGAGAGTGGGGTGACAACCTTCCGGCCGAACCTCTGAGAGAGCCACCGCCTTCTATTTCTCAGTATCTCGAGTTCTAATTGATATTCAAACTCCAAAAGCGTAGTTCATCTAGTCCTATGGAGCAAGGGGAATGAAACTAACAAATGAAGCCCGCAACCTAGCCACAGGAAGCAAACACATCTCGAGTCAGCCATTGGACTGGAGTTCTTTGAAGCCAATGCTCAGTACTAGATACGAGGAGGACATTTTTGATCCCGGTGGTTACCCCAATAATAGCTGAGGCAGCAATATTAACCAAATTTGCGCAAGCATCTCGGTTGCCATTATGACCGAGCCCAGCAGCTGTAGACACCGAATGGAGGCGTCGGCAAGCGTCATGATCATATGTTATCACGAATACGGGAGCACGAGTTGTCTCATTGAGGTCAGAAATTTGCCTCAATTCCATGGTGGTATCCTTGACCACGATCCTAGACTAGGTATTCCCCTCTCCTTCGGGGATAAACACGCGATGTTGGCCGCAGCCAGAGACAAGCAATGCAGACGGAAGAAAGAGCCAGAAGGGCATTTTCCAAGTAATAGCCAGTCCAAACAACTCTGGTCCAGCCGACCTAGATACTATTCCGGCACCGTAACCTTCCCGTCTTCTACTTGGTCAAGCCAGCCACAAGGCCGGCGAACGAGCAGAGGACGGCGACGAGACCACCGACTTTGATCAGGTAGTTGAAAGCTTCAAGACCCAGGCCACCGTCAAAGGCGCTCTCGCAGAGGCGGATGATACCGACGGCGAACACTTCGTCGAACATGTGCATGATCAGGGCAGTAAGCCACTCTGCAAGTAATAATTAGCAATTTTGTACATCGCGGTCTTGTTCAGGGCCTCGGTAAACTAACCACTGACGAACTCAGGCATGCCCCAAGCGATGGCACACAAGACTGGTCCAGACACGAGGCCAGGAGCCGCCATGACAGTCAAGCCAGCGCTCATGAAGGAGACACAGAGGAAGTTGGTCGAGCGAGTGATAATCCAGTAGTGGACAGTGGCGAAGCAGTTGTGGATTCCAGTCTTGAGCTCGATGACATATTCAACGATGAAGTCTCCCAGAGCTTCGATAATGGGGACGAAGTCGGGATCGTCATCATAGTGAATTTCGCAAGGATCAGCAGTGACGATGACCTCAAGGTCCTCGACAGAGTAAAAACCGAAGGTGACAATGCGAACGAGGTAGGCGAGCACACTCTTGCGGAAGCTGTACGCGTGGTCGATGATGTTGCTGGCGGCGGACTCAATGGCCTCGATATCATGCTCAACGCTCTCTTTGATGCCGGAAAGCTTGTTCTCGATGGTGTGCTTGAATTCGTCGAAGGAGTCGATAGGACAGAAGTCGAGGGAGCCGGGGACCGCGTAGATGTTGTCACCGGCCGTCTTGAAGTAGTCGTCACTCTCGGTGTGATTGACAGAAGTCTGGTTGATGGAAGACGTATCGGGGACAGCGAAGCAACGGTCGTAGGGGGTGGTGCTGTCTTGAGCCGCGACACCGCGGAAGAAAACGCCGCCGAACCAGCCAAGAGGAAGCTGGTCGCGACGCTCGCCCTCGCGCTCGTCGTACTGGACGCCAAGCATCATCAGAAAGATGCCGGCAAGGAGGAGAAGCATATTGATGGCCTTCATGATGACGGCTGGAGCGATTTCGATGTGTTTGATGAGAGGAGCAATGAAAATTTGGTAGAGTAGGAGGTGGTGATAATTCGGATTGCTTTGGCTGGATTTGGAATCAAAACAACAAGATCAAAATTAATTATTTTTCTGAGTGCCTGCCCACCAGGTCATGTGACTGACCCTTCTCTACTGTTTAGACGCGTAGAAATATGGTTACATGATGCTCGAGGTGGTTGTGCTTAGACGCGTAACATGGCTTTGGTGCGTGGTTGTGAATTGACGACTAAGACAAACCTTGCACCCGCTCACCACCATAAACCTTGGATAACGAGTCGCAATGGATGACCAAAGCAATGACCACCTCAGGAAAGACAAACCAATGTTGAGCCTCAAAGAATTTCAAAGTGCCGAATGAACTACTCAGTGGTGGCCCTGTGTAGTTGATTGAAACTTTCCCTCAATCAACAATGGCTGTGTTGAAAGAACAACCTCAAAGTGACTTTCTAACCAAACAACTCCTCGCAGACTTTGCGGCTCTCATCTCAAACTTCCATCGAAACCATGTTTGTTTCATTCGTTCTGAAAGTGATGCGAAGCTAAGTATTGGACTTCCCCTTTAGCACTGCAAAAGATTTCATCCTTCAACCTGGGATGCTGGCCGGGTGCACCAGCCTAGATTGCATCACTTATCTGCTGCCAAGCTCTGAGACAGGCTGTTCTTACGGAGTTCGCCTTCCACTTGGCGGTCGGATTTTCATACGGTATCTGCAAGAACACTTGACTGTAGAGCAATCTTCAAATGGATAATCTCAATCATGATGGTTGGTGGTCGTGGCCCCGGCTTCGTTATCGTCAATTGCACGTTTGAAAGTGCAAAAAGCCACATTTCGTGTTGGCAACCAGTCTCACCATAAGTACGCCTGATGGCCTCTATTGCGACCCAGAAAATAAGCTGAAAATGCAACTCCAGATGCCTAAGACAGATTATTGCTGCTCCGCCTGCAGGATTCGGGCGGCCATTCCTACCTTGTCATACGCTAACCGCATAAGCCCAGCCGCATGCGTTGGGACATGGTGGTGCCCCCATTGGGCTGCCTCAACTCCCTTAGGCGTTTTTCCACTTCGGCTGCACAGCCCCGTAACTAATAAGGCTACAGGGCTCTTCGGTGTCATCTCTCCCATCGCGATGGAATTTGCGGCTGATCTGTTGTAAGGCTCTGGAGGGATTCTGGGTATACATAGGTGGCGATCGATCCGTTCTAGGTCTGTGCAATTCGTCGCAGTTTACGAGTTGGGCACTGCTCCTAGCTTATATCGGCGTTGGCGACGACGTGTTGCTTCCCAATTACGACCTAGCCCCGGTAGCACTCACATCAAATATGCCAAGCCAGAGCCAAGTTCGTCGTGTATGGAACAGACTAAGAAGCTCGCGGCCGAGAATCAGCCGACAAAACACACATGAATACGACGACAGGTATTTGAAATACTCCATAAGATTTACAAATTATTTGAAGCCTAAGCAAACACCCAAACTAACACGTTTCGGCCCAGGGAGAAAACCGGCTACCACCATGACAAGGTCGAGTCTGGGAGGGACAAAGACACAAATAGTCCACAGCAGCGAGCATTCAGGAACGATGGATGCCAAAATTATCGACAGAGACATAAGTCTGAATCGGAAACTCAGCAGATCCGGCCTGCGCCCGGCCGCGCGGTCACCTTCTCAGCTGAGCAGGGTGAGAACGAGGCGCAGCCCTCGGATCCGCGTTCGGACAAGACTTGGCCTCGCCCACGAAGGACGCCGACCATAATCAGTACCCTGAGCAGCAGCGGAAAGTCAATCAAGTCAGGATTGAAGAAGCTTAATTGCTTACCTCCCATTTTCGCTGTCTACCAGGGACCTCGCCATTCTGAACGAGACTACAACGGCCCTCCGAGAGCCAGAACGGTGCCAATTCGCGCTGAAAGATCATACGGCTCCGGCAACGGCGTTGTCTTGTCTATGAAGAACACGGAAGACGATAATCGCCCTAAACTCGTACAGACTTCCAGCACCTTTCCTAGAACCAAGATGTCGAATTCTTCAAGAAACCTACAGGATTCCCGCACCAGACTTCGCGCCAGAGCAGAAACGAGCAAGGTTTTCAACAAGATATGGGAAGAGAAGGCGCTTCCTTGTCTTCAAGAAACTATGGAATCCAATTACGAAGGCGACTATAGCGTCACAGTTCAATTCGATTATGTCCACAGCCAACGAATTATCGAGGTCATGACTGAAATTGAGCTTCGGGACGACATCAGTGAAAAGGTCGAAGCGGACGTCTTGCACATCTTCAAAGTTGAACCAATGGTTTCGCTTAGCGTTGGTTTTCAATTTGTCGAAGGAACTGTTGAACCAAGCGCTGATACTTCTTCATCAGCTCCCGCCATGCGTGAAGACGGCTGGGATGGCCCTATCAACATAAATGCCCGCAACGAGCTCATGATAGGCGACTCAATTGGCTGTGAAGGCATAGAAGCCGCAGCGACTCTCGGCCCCAAAATCAGTCTCAATGGGAACCCCGGATACATTGTTAGTCGTCACCTATTCGATACACCCTCTCCAACCGAAACAAAGAATTCACCCATACTCCGTCTTCTTCATCCAGCGGGCATTGACTGTCGTGATGACAGGCAACCTGAACCCATCGCTAAGCTCCACACGGACTCCGGACCTGCGTACATGACATATCGACCTTCCAGGACACTTCGGGCCTTCACTCCGCCTACCATTCAAGACCCGCCACATGTCATTACTGATTGGGCAGTATTTCTCACGCTGAAGACAAACCTGAAGATGAGAAATTGCCTTCGTTATGTCCCTCAAGAACGAGAGGTTGAAACAAATTCAGACGATATTCCTGGACTTTTCCTCGAAGGTCCTCAGTTGCACACTATCCAGTGCAGCGGAAGAAGCAGCGGTCTCAGATACGGCGTTATTTGTGAAACACCGGCCATAGTGAAGCATTCATCAACAGGAACCAGAACCAGAGAGTGGTTCGTAGAGAACGACGAAGGCTATCCAGGAATGATTCCACAAGGCCAATGGAATACCGGCGGTATAGGCATGCCAGGCGACTCGGGTGCCGCTATCATCGAGATGGACACTCAGAGACTGGTGGGTCAAATCTGGGGCCGAAATGTTTACGGCGGTGACCCTCGCATCAAAAGAGTTGCGTACTTCACTCATTTCGTGGACATTTTCGACGACATCCATGAAAAGTCCCCGGGCATGTCTTATCCGACTATCTTTGATCAGACTGATAATCAGTCGCAAGGGCCGCCGGTTTTGCTTGCCATGGATGATAGATCAGGGTCATCTGCTAGGCAATCGCTCCAAAGACACAGTTACGATTCAACTCCTCGACGTAGTCGAGCTCATTCTACAGATGAGAGGACTATCGCCACCACTGTTTCTGAAACATCTGCGTTCAATCTGGACTGGCCTTTGAAGGGCGGAATCATAGCATCGAAGTAAGCGTTGGCTAGGATGGTATCCAGGCGATCTGCAACGAATTTTCCTATTCTGTATTTTTTTTTAGCTAGACGAAAGCCTGGAACGTCGAATTTGATTTCCGTCTCGCTGCTTATGTTCACAACGTTATGATGGGTTTTTTCTAGCGCAAAGCCTTAGCTGTATTCATGAGCGAATACGACCGCAGACCTTCAAGAGGGTCGTCTGGAAGCGTCGGTGGTTCACCCAGTTAATGGCTGTGTTTCAATGATTCAGAGACCCTCATTCTTTAGGCTATGCCTTCATCTATAATTCAAACATTTCGAGTACGGGTCATTGGCAAGCCAAAGAGCAAGCACGATTGCAGATGTGAAAGCTACGCATCTGCCTCATCGACTTTGCGTCTGGCCCCAAAAGCGCATTTTATCAGTATTTGCATTGAATTTTCTTATCATTATATACATCTTCATTACTAAAATGATCCAAACACGTTTCCGTCATGATGTTGTATCTTCCGCATCAAAGCATGAGGCGATAGCTCACTGCCTGATGGGAGTAGTCTAGAGCTTGGCCGGAACGGCAGTGAAACCGCAGGCTGCGGCAGCAGCAGAGACGGAGGTGCCATAGTACTGCCAAACGTTCTGGGCGTTCGCACACTGGAGGCAAGCGTCGTATCTGGCGATCCACTGGTAGTTCTCGCAGTAGCCCGCCTCGCGGGACAGGGTGATCGAGGTACCTGCAAGCAGAGATGGATCAGCTTGTGCTAGATGTTGTGTGAACAAACAATTCACTTACCGCAGTTCTCATGGCAGAGGTAGGCAGGGGTACCAGGTGCAGGAACGTCCTGGCGCTTGGCGAGCATTTCCTCAGGGAAGTCCCAAGAGACCTGGTTGCGGGTGACAAGAGGGGTGGCAGAGGCCAGGGAAGCGGCGAAAGCCACGGCGCAAGTGATGGAGAAACGCATCTTGAAGTTGCAGGAAGAAGTTTAGTTGTAGATGTAGATAGTGAGGCGCGAAAGATGCTGGATGAAGATGTCTAAAGAACTCTCCCTCAACTGCCCCGTACCAAGCAACCCTTTTTATCTTCAATGACCTGCAATCCTACCTGAACTCCTCCCTCCGGCATGCCCAGAAACTTAGTCCAGAACAGGAAGTTCGTCCCTTAAACTGCGCCGACCGATATCGCGCACGCTATTGGCATGAATCTTGGCAAAGCGACTCCACGGTGCCATCAGCCGATCCATCCCAGAAAGGAGCGGGCTGCTGAGCGTATTCAGCGGGGCCGATTCGACCGAGGACCTAAAGGGCCCCTGCGGCGGGCTCGTCCCATCTAATCTTATCAGATCATCTGATAATCACTATCCCTGTCTGGGTCCGGGACAAGACTTCTGAACTGGATCGTCATATCCGAGTGGCCCCCCACGTATGCGACCCTAAAACTCTGATTTACGAGCTTGTTATGTAAATGATATTTTAAGGTGGCGGACTCGGACCAGCCCCAGAGCACATGTCAAAACTGCCAAAAGGCTTTTTGACAGGATCTTGGCGATGCAAGTGGAACTTCTTCAATCTAATGGTTGAACCTTGACAATGGGCTCAGCTGGCTAGGCACAATCCATTCATAGATTCAAGGCGAAATCAAGGAATTTATCGTACATGTCACATCGGTGCTGCGGGTAAGTATTTGCTTGATGATTTCTCGGATCAAACTTGGGTAGGAAACAAGTTAATGTCAGATCTCGACATTTTGTATTTATATACACGCTGTTTTGCGTCTTGAAGATGATGAATATGTACGACGAAGTAGAGTAATTATATGGCGGAATCAAAGAAGTGGTTAGGTGGCGCGCTCGCCACTGAATGCATTGAAGGACTGGCTCCTCAAGCGGGGGTTCTTCTCAAACGCCCAGTTCCTGGCATCGTACAACACCAGGGTTCCGTTTGACAACTGGATGTCTAAAAGGTAGACGAGGTTAAGCGTCCATGCTTGGCGGTCACCCTGAATGCTTCCCATCGTGAAACGGAGAACATCATCGCCACTCAGAGTCTGATTGTACACGGCTCGGAAGTTCTTCACGTTGCAAACCTCCACGGCTTCGGCAGAAACATCGGTGAAACTCGTGATACGATTTTCGGCGTCAAACTCGTGCCCGACAATGACGCTAGAGTTGTCACAGACGAAACCGTCCAAGTCGCTGGAGTGGGACGTCTCCACGCGAACATAGTCCCATGGGCCCAGGGAGGCGGGAATCTCGGCCTCAACTGTGAACAAGCTGGCACCGTCATAGGGTGATGTCACTAGTCGGTCGTAGATAGTTGATCTGTCCACAGCTGTGTAGTACACTGCGGCTTGGTGGACCTTGTCAACAGTGGGGAACTCAACCACATATGTGCCTTGCTCCATCGAGGCGGCAAAGGCCGGCGTGAAGCGGCACATCAGGAAGAAGTCGCCGACCATGTTCTTGTTCCAAGTAGTCCAGTCAGCGAGGGCAATAGTGTACAGGCGGGTTTCCGCGTCGAAGGAAGTGGACCCTGCCTGGGCACCAGACGCAGACAGTTGGTCGCCCTCGGCGATGTCAGTGATCTCAGCGGGAACGGCGAAGGTCAGGACCGAGTCTGCCGCAACTGGACTGGGAAGGGAAATCTGAATGTGGAGTTCCATCCAAGCCTCAGGATCGGTTATGAACGGAGTGTCTTCGCGGAGGCGCTGAAGCTTGAGAGAAGTGAAAGCGCCTGATAGACCAGTTGGCGTGGCAATGGCGGTGAGAGTTGTGGTAGGGCCCGGAACGGAGATGGGTACGGTCGTAGCGACGGCGGATGTTGTAACGGGAGCAGCCGTGGAGCTCGCCGTGGCAGATACAGTTGCCGAAGGTTGTCTCGTGGTGAAAGTAGCATTCTGACCCGGGATGGGATCATCGCCAAGCTGGATCGAGAACGGGTCCGAGAGGAAGAGCTGCCAGTCCTTCGGGTTGGATGCGTCTCCAAAGATGCGCAGAGCACGCGTGAAAATGCGGTAGCGGCCCGAAGGGATGTCGGTTCCGTTCGCGAATGCACGGAAGGTGATGAAGCTACCCTGGTTGAAGCGGACAACTTCCCTCATGGGGAAGTCCATGTACCCACCGGGGACAACTGGCTGGGATCTGACAGAGCCAAGCCAAGCCTTGGATCCGGAGCCATGCTGAGGTGGGTACGAGAACTGTTCAGTGGACCAATCCACGCCGACCAAGTCCACCGAAAACTCGTATGTACCGTATCTGAAGGCGAAGTAGGTCTCCGGTGACTCGCCCTCGGCTGGGCGATAGGCCCGCCCTTGATAGTCGATCGGAAGCAGGTCACCGTTAGAATCATCGTATCGGTATGACTCTGGGCCGTGGTGTAGCGGAGTCCAGTTGTACGTCGAAGCTTCGACACCGATGTAGGGAATGGTGATCAGGTCGTCATTAGAGCCTGCCAAGAGGATTTTGCCACTCCAAAGTGCGCCGCTGTCGGCATCGAGAGATGGGGCAGACAGAGTGACCTCGATCTCCTGAGTAGCTCCAGCAGGAACAGTGACAGTCTTTGCATCTGTAAGTGAGCCGGTAGCGGACAGGAGAGGCGGATAGTAGACGTTGGGGTACCAGATCGAATTTCTGGAGGCAACCGTAGATGCCGGGATGTGCGTGACGTTATAAGTCACTTCCTCAGTCCCGGTGTTCTGGATGCGAATGGTATGCGTCGTGACACGGTTGTCAGTATCATTCAATGAGAGGGTCGGCTCAGAAAGCAAGACCGTAGTGCTGTCAAACAGCTTGGAAGCATCAATGAGACCAGCACCTTGCTGTGCGAGAGAGGCAATCTCCGCCACGACACGGGCGTCGCCGTTGTCAAATGCAGGAAGAGCCACGGCAGTTGAAGTCAAGCGGCGAACAAACTCGTCGCGATCTTTCTTCGCATGCGCAAACCACAAGGCTGCAACACCAGAGATGTAGGGCGTCGCAAATGAGGTCCCCGAAGAGATGGAATACCGGTTGTCGGGGAACGCGCCATAGACGACGCCTCCGGGGGCTGAGATGATGGGCGAAAAGCCATTCTCATATGTTGGGCCCCAGGATGTGTAGCTCGAGATCTGGCCGGAGCTGGGAACCTCTGCGGCGAATGCCGCAGGCTGGGCGTCTGCTTGAATCTGAAGACGAAGAGTGTAGTTCTTTCCAATCTGCGTCGAAGCCCAGTCACCGACGGATGAAGTCGTCACTGCCATCAACTTGAGTGTGTCCGACCAGGGGGTCACGTCCGACATGTAGTAAGCGCCCTGCTTGTAGGAGTCGAAGAGGATGCCGTAGCCGAATCCGCCGCTTGCGATGGAAGAGTATGAGCTTGCGGGAGGGCATACACCGCGCTTAGCCAGCACGGCCGTGTCTTCAGACCCAGAGCCAGCGATATTGCAAGAATCACCGCTGTCCAGAACGATAGGGACATCGACCGTCTGATTGAACTTGGTGCCATCGGGTGTGACATAAGAGATGTCCAATGCTTTGCCGCTGGAAGAAATGAGTGTCGCTGGCCATCCGAGGGTCTGCGAAGCTTCAACAGATCCAACGGAGACAACGCCTCGACCAGCGGCGGGAGAACTGGCAAAGTACGGACCCATCTCTCCCGAGTTCCCGGCAGCGATGATGATGAGTCTGTCCTGAGCAATCTCGCTGGCGACGCGAGAGAGAACGGAGTTCGCGTATCCAGTGTTGCTTCCAATGGATACCGAAATGATGTCGCAGTCGTCCGAGTCGGCAGCAAGCATACCCTTGAGAACCATGTCGTTGGAGGTTGAGTCCTCGCAACCAAAGACCTTGTACATGTAGATCTCAGAGCCAGGGGCAACGCCAGAGAAGTCCTTATGCGATGCCGCAATGACCGAAGAGACGAAAGTTCCGTGGCCAGCGCAATCGGTGAGCTCAGTTGAGTTGGTCTCGATCAGATTCCTGCCGCCAGCAACCTTGCCAGCCAAAGCTGGGTGCGACACATCTACACCACTGTCGACGACGCAGACGCGCTGGCCTGCGCCAGTGATGTTGCGCTCGTGAAGCTCATCAACGCGTGTGGCGATATGCGGGTTCCATTTCTGGGAGTCTGTGGTAACTTCAAAGGACGCGTCAAGGGTGATAGGATACACAGGCCAAGCGCCAGCCACTCCGGGGATACTCTTGATGTCATCTACAGCGCCGGTGGACTTGTCATTCGTGATCTCGACCGAAACACCCTTGAAGCGACCGGAGATGGCAGAAAAATCATCCTTGACCTTAGCGTCGTATCCCAGGGATGTGATGTGGTCGACAACAGAGTCTGCGACTGTGGCGTCCTGTCTGGCGTTCGGGCCGGTCGAGGCTTGCAACTCGACGATATATCGGCCAGAAGCGGCTTCGGACGCCGGAGTGGTCAGGCGATTGCGGCGACCGGCAAAGCTGCTCTCCTCGGCCGCCGCTGGATTGAGTGCGGCAGCGAGAAGAAGCGCTTGCGCGATGCTGTACCATCGAGCCATTGCCGGCAGTCTTGATGAGATCGGTGGAATTGGCGATTGATCTCGGAACCTCGAATGTTGGTTTAACGATTTAGGCGAAGCGAAAGCCAAGACGGTAAGGCCTTGAGTTGCTATTTATTGCGCTTCGTAGCATCGTTGTTCGCTTTCGCAGTGCCCTGCATCGTGAAAGCGCACCCACTCTCACGAGGTCGCGATGCTTAATCTCCTCTTCATTAATTACACTTTTATGGGCCACGGCGCCGGTAACCGGCATGTAGTAGCACTGGTGCTCATGAGAAGCCAAGCTGGATACAACTCCCGAGTCTTGGCAATGACCAACGGTCTGCTTATTTTGCCCCAATGGGGCAGGTCGTTGAAAAAGACTCATCTAACTTCACCAGGCAAGGGTTCAATCTCCAAAGGTTATCAGATCATCTAATCAACGGCTATGGAGCATCGTATGCAGGCACCATCCCTACGAGAGTGGGTGAGCTCGTGTTCCGCGCGATGCGAACCAGTAAGAAATGCCTCGCTCGAACCTCTCAAGGAAAGGCTTGGTGGAGCAGTCCTCCACCAAATAAGCTCAGCTCGGGCGACTCCCCAGGGCCATCCGATCACCGCTGGCCGAGCTCCGAGGTGATTGTTCGGGCTGGAGTTCGGAGGAATCGGCAGCGCCGATATCGTGATTGAACCTGAGCAGAAAGTTGTTGGTAGTGATACGGCCTTTGGGTGACGTCGGAGTTGCTTTTACAAAAGTTCATACCATGCCAGACATCCATCGATTGAGCAGGTGGCTTTGTTGAGGACATCCTGCCGACATCTTAGAATCGGGCCCAATTGCTCAATCAGGCATTGTGCAATCCAAGGAGGATGGTGTTTCTTGAATGTGACAACACTATTTGCGACTAGGTTGAAGACAGTTGATCCAGCCTTTTGACTCAGGATGCCGTCGGTCATACTCGAGATGAATCGATGTACGTACATTGCCGTATGGATTTGGCGCATAAAGATGTTTACACAAATTCTGAGGCAATGAACGTGGGTTGTGGGGATGTTATGGTGTTGATTCTCCAGTTGAGCACATAAATAACACCCACCATGAATGTTCATTCATCGTCATTCAGACCAAAGACCGAACATGTAGTTTTGAAAAGTAATGGATAACATCTTTTACGTTTAGCATCTGTTCACGAAGATCCAAGAATCCTTCAAAAATAGAATGTCTGCTTTTGAACAATAACCTGGGAAACCTCATTTAGATTTAGTTTCAAAGGATTCGGTATGCCGCACAAGCGCGACAATATTGATATGCAACACCGCTGACGGATGATGATGATCTAAGATGACGACAATATAATGCTGTGTATCGCTCAGAGGACCATTGCTGCCAGAACAGCCGTCAACGATACCGAGCGCACTTCACCAAAATTTCAGGAGGATTATGGACAGCACATATCATATTTCTCTAGCCAGACTCAGAAAAGATGACCGCCGGGGACAGAAAGGCGAAGCAACAAGTCGCCATTGACCGTACCTTGATGCAAGCTCAGATGATGTGCAGTGCGCCTTGGGAAGTGAGTTACACCTATGGCCATTAGCTGAGGAATCCGAGGTTGGAAGGCTAAGTGAGCATGTGACGACGAGTACCGTGATGGAGAATTTGGTGAGACCGTGAGTCCACGGAGGCTTTCTGGCTTCCTCATTATGGCATGCATCCCGACAGTATCACATCTTTTCTGTCAATGTGCTTAGCCTTCCGAACACGTCAAAGGCGTTCCGCAAACTCCGTCGCATCATGAGATTGTCATTGGACTGAGACCAAAGTGCTTCTTCCGGGTTTTCCATAGAGCCCTTTCTTGTCTCTTGGTTGCAATCGCACATCGTACTGCTCTCTTGGCAAATTCTACTGGACTGATGCTGCGATGGATCCACGCTGTGCAGGATTAATACTCATCCATAGGCACCTCTACAACCACAACGTCAATGAAGCTCACGTCAACAAAAGCACTGAGCATAGAATTCCCGACAGGGCCGAATGGTTTTAACAATATGCCCGTCATGTCCTAAATATAGTTCAGTGGTAGAGAGGCAACCAGTGGGGTCTTCTTCGGTCCCCGTATCCCCATCCCTAGATCCGTGAACGAACATCCCGAGGGCCCGGTATACTGCGTCTTCTTTGACGGCGCCCATTGCAAGGACCAAGAATGGTCTCCTGGAGAAAACCCTTGCGAGACTTGTTGTCTTCGAAAGCAACTTGGTTAAGGTTAAAATGCTTCCAATGTGCTGTAACTAGTTTCTCCCACGTAAGGTAGAGCATTCAGCGACGAAGTATGCTTTTGCATGGGATGATGGGGTCATATTGTGCTGCAAAAACTTCGATAAAGACGCTTATTTTCAGAGGCTTCTCTTCCGGACAATCGTATCAAAGCAGTGAAAGAATAAAATCATTTATTGTCTAGACTTTTGACGCCGTCGCCTGGAAGTCTCGATTATGTCTCCCGGCTCCTCAGCTATTCTTTGCATTTTCGTGATTAAACCAGAACTTCGGTTTTTAGCTCATTGCCCTCATGTGTCTGCCTAAAACATTGATGCCCATCTCACGTAAGCTTGACGGACCTCTCATATTCGACGCCATATTTGTGAGCATCCCACAAGAATCAAGAGTCGGTTGGTAAAACAATGATGGGGGCCAATCCTGCGGAAGAAATAGCAACTTGTCTCCTGATATCCCCTCAAAGGCAGCCTGTCTATGGACTTGCCCCATCGCCAACACCAAAACAGGCTTAGTGAGCTGATTGTCACCCGCTTGAAAAGCGGTGTTGGTTGTCCCCAACGGTGCATCGGCGGCTAGCTCACGCCAAATCCTTACAAACAATCAGGGGTCCTGCCCACATCACGAGTCCAGATTGGCCGGCTCGCATCAATCCTTGTAAGCCCCGTCCAAACCAATCAAAGTTGGCACGCGTGGATCTTTCTGCGATCGTGTGTTGTCTTTTGTGTCCCGCCCGAGTCCGAGCAAGTTCTCCTCTTCCCGCAACCTTTTCGCGCAACAGTCGCCAATCAAGCCCCTAGCGAGTCTCGCGCCAGGCAAAAAACCACACCCAGAAAGCTCGGACTCTGGATACGCTTGCAGAAAAGTCCGAGCCTGACCTTTGTTTCAAATGTGGAAGAGCCTGGGTTGATGAAAAGAAACAAAAAAAAACAATGGCCCGCAAGGGGAACCGGAAAGTCAGGACTGGGTGCATCACCTGCAAGTAAGTACGACAGGACCCCGCCGGTGGGAGAAAGAAAAAGAACCGTGCCATGCTCGTCTCTCTTTTGCCAAGTGCAACCGTCTGACAAGATACATAGGGCCCGGAAAGTCAAGTGTGACGAAGGCAAGCCGTCGTGCGTTCGCTGCATCAAGACAGGCCGAGTTTGCGATGGATACCTACTGAAGATCGATGTGCGCGACCCAGTTGGATCGCGTGATGCGACTACACTCACCCTGCACCGGCCACACCATGTCTTCCCTGGAGCGAACTCATCAAGTGAAGGCCATGCGCTGCAGTTCTTTTGCGAGACAGCGGGTCCGTTGATGTCCGGCACCGCGGATCCCTACTTCTGGACCAATATTGTGTTACAGTTCAGTGCGTTCGAGCCGGCTGTACGACACGCAGTTATCTCAATTAGCGATCTATTTCAACAATCTTATTATACGCCCGAGTCTAATGCGAAGATACGTTTCGACGACCAGGCAATAGCTCTCAAGCACTACAATAACGCTATTCACGGGCTCAAAGACATCAAATCAGAGCATAAAGAATCAGTCGTACTTCTTGTATGCGTGTTATTCGTCTGTATAGAGTTCATACGCGGGGACAGAGAGGCGGCTTTGAGGCACTGTACGCATGGCGTTGAAATCTTGAAGACCTCGCCCCAGCATGCTTGGACTCAACAACATCTTTTACCCATTTTCCGACGACTTAACGAATTTGCTTTCTTCTTCAGCGATGAGAATTCCGAATTTTCCGATATTTCGGACTTGGCGGGGCCGATACCAACCACCTTTTCAACCTTCTCCGAAGCACAAGAGATGCTCGACGGAATCTTCAACCACACAACAAGAATTATGCGTTCAAGCCGGAAGTCCCATTCACTACCGAAAACTGCGTCTGGCATGTTTGAGCCTCAAAAGAAAATATCGGTCTTTTCTCAATATTTTACCGACAAATCCTCGATCAGCCGATTGTTAAATACGTGGCTGAAGCTGTTCAGCGAATTCGACCCAAAAATGACAGAGCTGGATGCCTTGGCTGCCAAGCACTGCAAATATGGCGCGGACTACGGACTCAAGATGTACCGGTGCTTCTTATTGACCCGCTACGAGTGCTGCCGAATATGGCTCAACATTGCGTTTGACGATCCCAAGTCAGGCTATGAAAGATCGGTGGACAACTTTGACCGAGTGCTCAAGCAACTATCATGGTTGGAGTCACAGATCCCACACGAAGGGCCTTTCTCAGATCCAGTATCGCCTCCATTCGTATTCGAGACCGGGTTCGGGGCGAACCTGTTCTTTCTAGTGACAACTTGTTGCGATCTCGAGATGAGGCTGCAGCTCATCAGATTAATGTCGATTTTCGCGCTGCCCAGAGAGAATCTTTGGGAAAAGGATGTGCTCATTGCGGCGGCGAAGAAGATTATCGAGGTGGAGCACGGAACCAAGTTTGAAGACCTCGCACAGTCTCCAACCGCGCCCTCGTATTCAGAGGAGACCCCGACTGAAGATGAAGACGAAGACGCAGAAGCAGAAGAGGAGGAACCTGATTTTGGGACGCCAGAGATATGGGCGGAACAGGGAGAATCGCAGGACGGTTCAGGCACGGGTGAAGAAGATGGAGCTCATAAGTCTGGTAAGGTTCTCAGGCGTGATAACCTGGCACTTTTCGGCTCATACCTCCTGATTCTAAATCCGTTCATGAGTGGGAAGATTGGTTCATGATACCCCGCTACAGAGCAAAGCAATAAAGTCAAATCTTAAACTTCTTGCATGAAACGACACTTGCCTTAGTAGCACGATAGACGAGCCCTGTTATTTGGCAAGTCAACAATTGGACTCAACACCTTCCATGCCTGCTCGTTCCTTGAAAACATATCCCGACATAAACATGGAACTCAATTGTGCACTCATTGCCTTTCCGAACTCCTGGTATGTCATACTGGTCGTCTAGACAATTCTATATGGTCGTTAGGTTATAATCATAATGCCCGGAAATTCCCTCGTCATATGCGTGCCCACATGCCTCCCTCTATGTTCTGTCATTATTTCTTCAACATCCCGCTGGCAAATTGATTCATCAGCAACCCTCCAATTGTTGCCCCGACTGCATCCTTCTTACCATAGTCTTTTGGGTTGTTGTCCTTGAACGCCGCGATGGCACCTGCGCCAGCCGCGGCCGTCGCCATCCTCATACCCTTCTTCTGCCATGATGACTTGTCCTTCCTCATCCGCCATGCCTCCGCAGCTCCAGCAACGACAGCAGCGCTCGCCGCAGCCTGTATGATATGCGCCTTGTCCGACTCTCGTCTCTGCAATCTAGACCGCGAAGTCGATGCAGCGGAGACCTTGCTGTCTTTCCGGCGACTACTACCGTTACCCCGACCACGGCTCCTGTTGCGTCGTCGACGCCGATCATCTTCGCTGTCAGAGTAGTCATCGTACGAGTCGTAGCTGTCGTTCCGGCGACGAGGCGGCCTCTGGTCAAGCGAGCGGGCGCGGGTCTTCGGTCGGACAGGGCTGATTTCATCGTCGTAGGTGCGGCCGCGGCGGCGGTGCGAGCGCCCCGCTTCGGCGGAGTCTAGCTCATGTGCGCTCCGCGACACACGGCGTGATGCACGCGGGCGCTCGTAGGAGTAGTCGTCGTAGTAAGGGTCGTCGTCCTCATAGGTCGCGCGGTCGCGGTGGTGACGATCCGAGTTCCGTGACGGCATGGCTGATTCGCGAGAGCGGACCGCGGCGTCGAGCGGTCCACGTGGGTGTGAAAGGAGAGGGGATGTGCCAAGTCTCGTGAGGAGACCGGAAGCGGAAAGGCTGCACGATCGATAGGGAGAGCTAGCGATAAGCCCGTTTTGCTTGGTCCTCGTAGTTCAGGGGAGTGACGTCTCGAATTTTAGCATCAAAGAATCAGTGTCCGATCGGATCGCAGGGGAGCGGGGAAGGACACGATTGTGCGACAATGAAGTGCTTGGTCATGAGCGATGGAAATGGATGATGAGGAGATCGTTCAATTTCTGTGTGAAAAGGAAGAACTAGGCTGTCTACATGAGAGAGTGAGCGTTACTTCGCTTTGATAAGGCATTTTGCATGGAAAGCACCAAGAGCTCAGGCAACTTTGAGCTGGCAATGGGTACCCGTCTCGGCAAGATTAAACTTGCTTATTCTCAGAGAAGGGTGATGTAAACGGGTGCAGATCGTTTCCATTTCGAGACAAAGCTGAGGCGTGCTGGGGCGATGGCAAACGTCAATATGATGCGGCCCGCTCACCCGCCCTACGCAAGAATCAGTCGAAACACGGAATGATGTCACACCGAACTCAGTGCCGGAGACTATCTCGGTGAGAGCTACTCTGGTCGGTGTGCTGACTCAAGCTCAGGAGCTCACCGAGATAAGTCAGGGGTTGGAGCTCGATCTGCCGATCCAGACAGGTCCGGACATCATGACTCCGAGCCATTGTCCAATCGGGTCTTAGCCTCTTGATCAGGGACGATCGCTGATTGAGATTCAAAGGGCTGAAATTGGGAACAAGGGGTATGCATTTTTGGTCTGGTCGCTGGGTCAATCTGGCGATGCTTGTCTGAATGTGGCGCCGCTAGCGGCAGCGGCTTTGGGCATCGCGGGGACGGGACCCATTCACTGACAGCTGCAACGGGGCTGGAGGGACTGAGCGCGGGCGCGTTGATGCGCGTTTCTTCGCGTAAATGACAGCGTCATAGACTGGTTGCGCCGACGATGATATCAATGACTTGGTTGATGGTGTTTTCAACTCAATGTAGTAAGGCTAGTATGCTGGTATCACAGCTGGATTCTGTATATGAAGGGAAGTGAAGTCCTCCTAGATTGTATCTACTACCTATACTATCAAACAAATAACATCATCCACACCTCAACACAACATCAAACTCAAATATTCAACTCTTTTTAATCATCAATCATGTCTTCCAACGAGGCCCCTACCGGTGACGTCCAGGACAACGAGTACGTCTCCCGCCAGCCCCAGCGCGGTGAGCCCATCAGAGTGCAGGCCGATGATGCCAAGGTTGAGGACCCCATTGACCCTCAAACCGCCGACTCGGATCAGCAACTGGGTAAGTTTGCCGGTTTCAATTCTATTAGATTTGACTGACCGATATCAGAGCGTGATGATAAGGAGGCCATTGATAAGGACAACATTATTGACGAGCGCACTCGCTCTGCGAAGCCGTCTGGAACCTACCGTGAGCCCGGCGACACTGAGGGTTTGGAGCGTGAGAGGCTTGAGTAGGGATGATACCAATATGCACTATTAGCAGAGCGTTGGATTGCATGCGTTCGCTTGGATATGATATTAACAATCAAAATTATTATCTAAAATAATCTCCGATTATTGTGATACTTTGTTCAGCAAAGGTTATTTGCCATTGTCTTCGGTTATTCCACAGGGCCGGACAACCCTTTCGTGCTGATCTTCTTGTAGCGGATTACTTCGTTGCCCGCTTCATCGTATGTTCTTTCGGCTACGATTTTATATCCGCCGAAGGCTGGCCAGATCTTGGTCCAGCACAACCAGTAAAGACCTCCCAGAAGCAGCACTCCAACGCCGACGATCGGGAATACATAGTACGGGTATCCATCTGCGGTCCAGGATCCATTGGGCGGGATGAAGGGGACAATGCAAAGAAAGAAATTGACCAACACGTAGAGAATAGTAATGGGGAAATACGTGTGCCATGGCGAGGTCCAATTCTCTTTCTTGTTCCACTGGAGGTACAGCAGACCGCTGGACACATGTTAGTAGTCATTTAAAATAGCTTGAGCCGATGTAACTTACATTCCGACGAAGCCGTTGATCCATGCTCCCGGATACACGTACAGGTCAGTGATGAAATTGTAAGCTGGCCCAGCAGGAGGCGCTACTAGCACAATAACAGTCACAATCCAGTGAAGAAAAAGCTGAGTTGGGCCGGGTGGTTAACATATGGTCATAGTGACATGGCTGCGGAGACTGGCGATACGTACAGATGCAGCAGGAGCATTGAAAGGCTTGTTGGACGCCCAGAATCGACTGAAAGGCAGGAGACCTTCCTTGGCAAGCTCCTGGTTGAGACGAGCGTGGGCAAAGCTCACCGCAAGCACATTGCCCAAATTGCTGATGGCGACGAAGGCCGGGAGAGCCCGAGCACCGGCACTGTTGCCAAACACGTTACGGAAGAAGACACCGGCGACAATGACTTCGGCATTAGCCAACTCAGTCTTTGGAATAGCAGCAAAATAGGCAACTATGATTTCCCACCACATTAGCAACTGAATACCAACGGATAGCTTACTTGGCCAACTCACCATTGGCAAGGACGTAGAGGATTGTGACACCACCGATTGCGATGGGGGCAGCGATAGCCAGGGTCTTGCGTGGGTTCTTCAGCTCGCCGACAACATAGTTGGCATTCTCCCAACCCTTGTAGCTGTAGATGATGCGCAGCAACGCAGTCGCATATCCGTAGACACCACCATTGCCGTACCCATCTCCGTCCTCGATGCGGAAGGCATTGTCGAAGTTGTGAGGGTCAGGAACTCGACGGCGACCAGCAAGAGCAGCGAACCCGGAAAAGACGATAAAGATCAAGACTGCAACTTTGAAGACACCCAGGACGTTGAACAGACGGACGCCCCACTTGGGGGTGATGGCGTGGATGCCGACAGCGAACGTCGCGCCGGCAATACCGATTGCACGGGCGATCCAACCATCGGGAGCTGTTGACCCGGAAGCGAAGAGAATGTATCTTCCGAAAGCGAGAGCATTTCCAGATGAGAAGCCGAGAAGGATCATCTGAGCTGCGAGAACACAGGTCGCAAGGTATTTGGGATGCTTGTATGCCCTCTCGAGATAGTTCTTTTCTCCGCCAGATCGTGGAATCGCAAGGCCAAATTCAAGGAACACTGATAGACCACAGAATGTGAGGATACCACCGATGAGCCAGAGCATGAGGCAAACGCCGACGGAGCCAGTAGACTGGAATATGCCCGATGGCGTCGAGAAAACTATTCGAATATGTCAACATGCCTTGCTAGATGAGTTTAGTTCCTAGTGGTACTAACTTCCGGTTCCAATCATCTTATTCAGAATGAGAAAGACAGCGCCCGTGACACCGATCTTCCGCTCTTCGGAGTAGGCGAACGTCTGCTGGTCCTTGACGACCCCAACCTCCGTCGAGTTGTCGTCGCGTTGTACATCGTGCCGACTCTCACCAACATAGTGGTCGTGCTTGAGCGGTCCGCTCATCTCGTCGTCCCGTCGAAAGATGTCAATCGTCTGAAGTTGCCAAGATCGACTCGTGGGGATGCGAAGCTAAGAAGCTTCCTCGAGGGGGGGTCGGACAGATAAAGTTTTGAGCTGAGGCAGGGAGATCGGCAAAGGTCACCGACGGGGGAGCTAGGAGCTATATATGTGCCCAGCCCTGCATCTACTTGCTGCTGCATCGCAACCCAAGACAGGCGGTGGAAGGGTTGATCTTATCCCGTGCAGACCTCCAATGCCCCGCACGTCATTGCATTGCAACGTCACGCAAGGGTACAAACGACTCGCTGCCTGCTACTATGAGGACCATGAGGATGGGAGTAACCTTGATGATAGGCAACATAATCAGCGAGAGCTGTCCCGAGTGAGGTTCAGGAGGCTTGCGAGCCCGTTCAAACTCTGATTTGACGAACCAGGTGGCAGGACGCCACAAAATAGCCTCATCGCCAACATCCATACTCCACACAAGCACCAAATTTTAAAATCATGGGTTCGGCTTTTTTCCAGAAGGATGCAGCGGCAGGGATCAGAGCTCCAGATGTGCGTCCAGGGTGTTGACGCGAGGTGGCACATGGGCTTGGGTGTGTGAGAAGAGCTGATGATTTCTCTTCAGCTGCCTCTTTGAAGCTAAATCGCCATAGATGCCGGCAAGCTCGTGAGGATGATGGCGTCCAGTGAGTTTTCATCCTCGAGAAGACAGGAATGCCAGATAGCCGTTGAATGGCCCGGTTGCAGTGAGATGAGCCAGACGGGCGACTGCGCCAAGAGGGCGTCAGCAGGCTGGGCGCCTGGGCAGCGGCGAGGACACGATAAAATTCATGAATCTGCCTGAGAAAGTCCTTCCTGTTGGGGAAGGTCACTAGGTGTAGCTTCGAGGGATGGACCGGAGGGATAGGCTTCACAGATTGTTTACGACCCAAGCCTCTTGGCGGCTTCCAGGGCCCTGTAGACTTTGGAGAACCCCCGAAACATCGCAGGCAATGTGGAGTGGCCTCCAGACTTGGGGTAAGACCCAGTGAGTCTTCGAGGCAGCTCATTGCATCGCCAAGAGCCCAGCCAGTGAGGAAGAGGAAAGCACGAAAGATTTTCGTCGATGTCGTGCTCGCGGGGGTGTGATGGCGACACATGCCGGCTTGACTGGTGTCCCAGGCCCATTTGAGGTTAACACGGGCTGATCCCAGGCGTCTGCCGTATGTTTTGCGCGCTAAAATGCCTTCGATACCCGCAATTGCCAGCCGGGGACAACTCTAAATGAAGCCCTCCATTTTAGTACGCTCAGGCTCTGATGCGTCTCGATCAAACAGAAAATCTAATAATTCGACTACTTCTCATTACACTTTATCATTGATACCAGTCAGTCGGTCAATCCAGTCATCGCTTGGAAATGACTCCTCACCACTGCGATAAAACAATGCAGGGACTGACCCCAATCTTTCCCTTCTTCTAGGCCTGTGGAATTTGTTGGTCATTCTCTAAGCATCCACTTTAGGTGACGGAGAGGGATCCAATGATGCATTGGTTTCCATGCCTGGAGGTCCAGTCTCTCTTGCGCCATCCTTCAAGCAGTGCCTCATGTGCGGGAGTCTTCTCTTTGGTTGTCTTTATGAAGCAAAAAACCCCAGGTACCACGTAATTTTCTTTCGGTGGTTTTGAGCCAATATTATCGGTGTCCTCTGAAGATAACATTCATAGCCCAGGCACAAGAAGATATTGTCAAGCGAAATTGTGGCATGTTTGTGTGACATGACGTCGAATCGTGGGAAATTGACTGCACGGTAAGAGACAAGTCATCAAAGGCCAGGTTAATTAGAGAGCACGAGGGTTTCGAGTACCAATGGTGTCCTATTCCTAGGGTAACTGAGAAGCAATGTCTGTGTCTCTGAGACTTGAAACTCAATACATACATCCATGACAAATCTCTCCAGTGATATAAGAAACTATGATATCTGTGGAAATTGAAACGGGATGACTATGAGACAGGAAAGATGAGTTTTCCAGCGCTGATAGCAAGAGTCCCCTTCTGCGGATAGACAAGACTTAGCTTTTGATTTTGTAACATATTTGTGTGTTGCTGGAAAGGGTAAAACAGACGGAACTAAGAATGACCGCGACTCATTAGATGATTCGTATCAGATGTTTACCATTCCTGTATTCTTCAGAAGGAAAACTTTGTTCATCGTCGCAGGGCCCCAGAATCTGCTCTCGACTTTCCTCGTCAAGATGTGTAATCATGCCAATTCGACGAAATATGCCCCGACTTCGATCTTGTATCTCAAGAAGCATGATCTTGAACCCCTGGGTCTCCTCCAAGGCGCACGGAATGCAGTAGAGCGACGACTCAGCGTTCTGAAACTCGAAGTCCTGGTGAAAGGTGTCCAAGGATACGGACATAATCGTCCCATCTGTTTGATATTTCGTTATGTTGATCGTGGCTTCCCAGTTCAGTTCATTGAGCTCGTCCGTTCTCTGGGTTCGGTTAAGACGCAAGGGTTTCAGAGCGCCCCATAAGCGAATCCAGCCGCCTTTCAGAAGCCCAGTCACTTCTTCAGTAACGTAATCTAGGTGGTAATCCTCGATGTCGATGAAGAAATCCGTCGGATACACCACCCGCCCAGACGAAAACACTGAACCATCTGCGGCCGCCCATGACCAACTTGGGGCCCGGTAGGAAGACTCAGAACAAGTTGAAACCTGTACTGAATCTCGGACTGACCAAAGGATTTCCTGCTTCAGAGTGCGATGCCACATGCCCGCTACATATTCGTCGTTCAAGACTTGGGCCATTTTCTTCGCAACGGCCGAAAGCGCAATCATTTTGTCGGCAGAAAATGAAAGTCTACTACGGCTGTAAGTGGAGACTATGTCTTCCCAAGCGCATAGCCTATAAGTGTATGCAGCATCGGACTCTGATAATGTTACACGCTTCTCATCGAATTGGCTCAGTTGACGTGGAGATGGGTTGACTTGACAAAGAATAGTCCGTGGGATATCCTCTGGGTAGAACTCAGCCGCATTTTTCTCCCGGCACTCCCACGAAATCTGCCTTTCTCCAAAATGAAGTATTCTTCGAGAAAGTAAGCGCTCCTGAAGTACCCAGGCTCTTGTGTTGACCAGTGCGTCATGCACGTCTGTTCGCCATGTGTCTTCATCCACGATGCGGTAGACTGAAGTTTGCCCCTGTCGCTTGAGTTGGACAGTTTGCCACATGTAAGCTTCAATTTTGCGATCATGGAAAAGAGAATGATGCGCATCAGGAGCCATCGACGCTGAGATGTTGCAAAAGGCTGCTGAGTAAACTTTATCCATGAGAGTGGATTCATGATGCCAGTCCGACATTTTGTCTCCATCTTGGATGATGCAGAGAGAGTCTATCCACAGATATCTCACTCCCAATAGTCTTGCTACGTCTCCTGCCTCTAGGTATAGCTGTGGAAGGATTGTAACCGGCCGCCAGCTAGACAGCTCAGTTAAGTTGTCTGTAGTCAACTTCAGACAATCCGCCTCTCCCCAACAATGACTTAGCGTCATGTAGGGCCCGGTTAGGTGCTCCTTGCTGGGCTGTACTAAACGGAAATGAGACCATGAAGTTTCTGGTGATCCAAAGTCCACTAGACGGGTGGGATACCAAGTTGCATTCGTCGCCGAAGCACGACACCGGGTGTGGCCTTGGACGCATTCGTCGCACCAGTTCTTAGCCTGTAGCAAGGCGTCTTTGGATGAAGTAATTTCAGCAAGGGGTCGAGGTGTGCGTAATTCGCCATCTGCAAGAATTCTTCAGTGAGTATATGCGCTCATGTGCAAATCATTCGTACGGATAGGTGGGTTTGAAATTACCGTTGTAAGGGTGGATGAGAAAGTTACCAATATTGCTCCATTTATATTTGGTCGCGAGCGTGCTTGACGGATAGGTCCGTTGCAAGTTAATAGAAGCAGTCATGGTCTCGAAATTCTCATAGCGATTATCCAAATGCCACCACAGCTGCATTTGGGTGACAGCATATGAATTATGAGAGCTTTCTTCATTCTCAAGGCTTAGCTTGTCCACGCCAAGAGCTTGGGTTTGGTTTGTTAAGCCAACGATAAATGTCTGGTGTTCCGGGGCGAGACAAATCCAGATTCGGTTGCAAATATAGCACCCTGCCTCGACCGATGCTTTCAAAGTGCTGCAAGTCAAGTGATGATCCCAGATGACTAGGGTACCGCGCTCCTCCCTCCAAACACCCTTCGGCACATTCTCCTCTATCCCATCTCGGCAAATGTCGCATATCATATTGCACGTAGTAGCGATGGAGAGCCTGGATGGCGTTGAGCGCCTAAGATTCAGGACTGGCACGAAACAAGGAGGTCAGATATCGAATCGCGAGGAATTCCATTCGACAATATGAATGATTTCGTCTCGGCAGCTGCTCGACCTTGGCACGAAGCGGGGTAAAATCCATCAGCAGCACATGACACCCAACGGCGTGCTGAGATATACCGCACGCTATAATCGAACGCATGCCCCATACAGACGCGTGATTGAATTCAGCTTATAAGTGTACAAGTGTACAAGTCATAGGACATCATGAAATGAATAATGCTGAATTATGGTGAACTGGTTCGTCGATTTCTATCGCTGGAATAATGCCCAAGGCGCACGGTTCTGCTTATAGGTCTAGTACTCGTACGGCAACAAGTCGGTCTTTGTTGACATAACCCGCTGAATGGCGATATCTGGCGCAAGGCCCAGCATAGGCATGCTGTCGTTCAGAGTTGCCGGCCTCTCATCCACTTGGCCAGTCTCCAATATCCTGATGCCGGAGAAATCTTCCGTGCGGCTTTCGGGCGCCTCCTGCTGCCACAACCACCAAAGTCTGTCAATCTGCACATGGTGAAGGAAGAACAGCGGGTCTTTCATAGAGTTAGCGAACGAAATCGACCGGGGTTCTTTCAGTAAGTGGATGCTTACCATTAGGAGATGTTGAGGGGATCAAGTCCCCGCCCACCGAGTTGTGAATCGCGCCGTGAGGTCCGTTCTCCAACGCCGTCGCGAATTGCGAAAAGTTGCCGGACATTTCGGTGATTTCTGAAATCCTCGCAGGGGAGTAGGCCTTGCCCTGGAACTTGCCGTTGTCGACGCCAAGGCCGTCGTTGAATCCGCGGTTCAAGCAATGCGCTCTTGGTGTCGTATCGAAGTACGAAACAGTGAAGTTGGCGAATGCGCCGTCAATCACGCACATCGTCAACGGGTTCGGGCGAGATGGCGATGTGAGGCCGCCGTTGAGTCCGTTGCCGCCGAAGCCTGTGGTTGCGTCGGTTGAAAAGACGGGGCTCTTCGACATGTCGTCGGAGTCCAAAGTCCAGTCCCAGTAAGTCATGGGACCAGTGTAACTGCATTCATCTCTCAAGGCAGCCTCGTAGATGTGAACAAAGTATCGGTGCCATGGGAGGAATTGGGCAACGAAGTGAACTGTCTTCGAGTCAGTCGCAGCGCACGGACGACGCGGTTGATGGATGACAACTGAAGTCTCTACTCACTCTGAATGTTGAGATGCGCGTGAACGTAGGGGAAGTCGTTGTAGCGCGAAGTTTCGAGACCAAGTTTTGATGGCAGGCTATCGAGACATTTTACGGCCTTGATGTAATCCGCCTTTGCTGAATCCGACAGACTCCTCCATTCGACTCTTTGCGCAACTTCTGTGTTGTTGGCGACTGGCAGGCCGAATACAGGGTTGGCGATGGCTGAAACCAGCAACGCAACGTCGCGAGCAAAGCTGAGAGATCGCATTCTGAGAATGTTGTCGTGGTTTTTGCCGAATGAAGTTGACAGTCCTTGAAGATGAGTTTAGAAGGGGCATCGCTTCGCCTAAGTACCATCTCGAGATCTCGTATTGCCCCATTCGCGCTGGGTGAAGAGGCTGTTAGCGTGGTCTGCAATTTCGGCAACGCCTAGCGAGCTAAAATTGGCTCGGAAGTTGGCGAGCACTGGTACTCCCCGCATCATCCTTGCATCACGAGGTGTAGATCTCCACTACACAAGCTTTCACAAAGAGTGCTCAAGGAGGAGTTTCGAGTATCCGGTGTCTATCGCAAGCCTTATTTAGTGGCAAAAAGTCAAGGTAAATGTGAAGTCAACTGATCAGAGTACAAATTCTCAATTCATTCTCTTTGAGTGCCACAAGATGCATCGCATTGCAGAATTCAGGGGTCTTCATAAAAGTCCACAGCCATGATTGTTCCACTTGCTGCAGGGCTTTGGCAGTTGTCTCGAGCCTCCATGAGGCGAGACCTTCCTAGTTTGACGTCCCCACTCCTCGGCCCTAGCACCTAGCTTTGCCGGATCAGTATCAAATTGTCATTTGAAGGGGTCTATGCATGTCAGAATTCCTACGTCAACAGACTATCAGGATACTTCGATGGTTGGCAGGTTAAATAGGCCTTAACGTTGGGGTTTTGTAGCTTTGGTTGATATGCTGCCGTTTCCATAGGTTTTCTTACTCGAATGCCTTTTCACTTGAGTTTACACAACATACTATGAAGCTTTGGAGGAGCTTCCCTGATTTTCAGAGAGTTGCGAAACGTTGACGGAGTAATTCTCAGGATGAATTAGGGAAACAAATGTTTGTGTAAAGCAATCATGAAGGTATGATGAAATTGATCCTATGACATCACTGCTGGCCCCTGGATAATTAGCATTGGATGGTTGGAAGTCGATGCATAGCGAAGGGAGTTTTTAGTTCAAGCCGCTCTTTCTAAAGAGACGAGTCTACCAGAGCCCGAGCGACTTGAACTATTTAATTAAGACGCTATATTATTACTAGAAGCAGCCCCCCGAGAATTCCGCAATGGAGCTATCTGGAGGCATGCATAATCTCAGCTAGAGGCCTTCAGATCAAATACGTGGCATGGCAGTGTCAATAAGTTCAAGATATATAGGTCACTTGATTCGAGATTCAGATAGAAGTTTATCTTTTATGAGGTAAATTGCAGAAACAGATCCATTGTGTTGGGACGTCTCGATGAATCTAATCGTTCACATTCAAGGCCCTGCTTCGTGCTAGAAAATTGTTGACCAAGACAATCTAAGCACAATTCGATAGGCCGAATGCAGATTATCACCCGCTCTGGAACCTGCCCCAATGTGCTCGTGTCGATGTTTGCGGGACCGTGGCGCCCGCTAACTCCACGCCTGAGACACCATCTTCACGTCGTGGCGGGCTGAGCCGAGCGGCTGTAGACGAGCGGCCGGATTGCATAAGTGGCAGATTGCCTCATTCCTCCCAAACAAATTTACCCCAAAGCGGCCCAGTCGCATCTACTGCCGGTGGCGCTACCGTAACCTCATTTCAGTTGAATACCGACTCTCCAGACGTCTCTCGGCTTCCAGCTCGCAACTTTCGAACTTAGATGTGGTCACATCGCCTGTGATGGACCCCGACGGATGCGCCATCGACGGCAATGGAGATTTGTACGGCCTTGGCGTGCGCATCGGCGTCTACTGCCAATGGGTATCCTCTTGGATTCGCATGTTGGTGGATGAAGAGAGTATCGAGGACGTCCACGGAGTCAACGCCATATTCGTCTTTGCGGTCATCATCGCCACGATCTTGGCACAAGTCCATCGTGACGTGAAGCCGATAGAACTGTACATCATGCTGCAAATCTCTCTTGGTTTCTTCATCACGGTGCTCAGCACGATAGGAGTCCGGAATCATTTCTTGCGACCAAAACGAGTCAAGCTCATCTGGCATCACTACCAAAAGGTCGTCGAGAAGCGTAGACAGAATGCGGAGCTTGGAGAAAAGATTTGGAGTCGCCATCGGTTCAAGCAAATATTCAAAGAGGAGCGAGAGGGGAACAATGTTGTCAAGGCATTTTACCAGTCCTTATTTAGGATGGGCCGCGAATACCTCGAAGATGCCGCCGCGAGACAGTATCTTTCCAACCCGACTTTCGAAGTCCCCATTGGGTATCTGACTCCTTTCAAACCTCGCAACATTTCATGGGTTGGGGTTGTATGGAGGACGGCCATTCTCGGCGTCGTGGCGGGCTTCAATGTCTATTTCTGGTTCTACATCGCAAACCAACCCAGCGCTGATGGTTGTGGAGCCCAGTTTCTCTTCCTATTCTCGATGCAACGTATCAACAAGCCTGTATTGGTTTTTTCGCAAGTCGTCGCTATCATAGTTGTAGTAGTGGTTCTGCCTTTATGTCTGTTCCTAGTATTGGCGGCGGCTTTCCTGGTTACTCTCCTGAGCTTCTGTGCCCTACGCGACGTGGTTTACTTGGTCATTCCGAGCTCGACGAGACTTGCGAAAAGTTTGCAAACAAAACTCCTCCCGGTTCTGGAGCGGGTGGAATATTACTTGAGGGTCGGGGAGTTCATTCTCAAGCGGACACCTAGCTTCAGAGTGTTCGTCTCTGTTATCTGGTTGTTTATTTTGTCTGTCCAGCTTCTTTCCTTCTTCACGAAGTTGTCAGATCCTCAGAGTGTGAGCATTCATGATTCAGTTAGGGCGGCTATATCGCTTTTCACGCCGAAGCAGTATGATGAACGTGGAGAGGCCGACTCTCCAATCTTGGCCGAATGCGAGACCTATGGGGAACACCAACTGGGGTAAGTCGTACGGACCCCTGCAAGAAGTGATGATTACTGATGTTGAAAATTAAGCAACTCCATCTGCTTCTATCTCAGTGTCACGTGGAATGTCATGGTCTTTCTCAGCATTTTATGGTTCATCCTATCGATTGAGCTTACGTTGGGATGGAACCATGTCCAAGACATCAACGAGATCAAGACAACGGGGCAACTCATCCCCTTCATCATTGGGTGCGTCAGTACCTGCCAAGTATTGAAGCAGGTCGCGCTGATCGGGCTGCGAAAGGTGGGTGACATTGGGAGCTTCTCCCCACACTCTCTGCTGATGAAATGCAATAGATGTTCCCGGATTGGGCAAGTTACGAGCTGGAGGCTGCATACACTGCAAGGGGCGGCATCAAGTTCCACATCAACCATAGTCCACGTGACGACGAGGGGATTTCAACGAGCTCAGAGACGCGCATGGCCACGGGCATCGCCTTCAGGGAGGTTGGGTCTGTTGAGTCGGGCCAGAAGCCGTGATGATGGATGGAGCTGTGTGGGAACGATACGTCCATAGTCCGAGATAGTTGCAAGGAAGTTCATCCTTCAGAAGTGCGGAACGTCGCCTCTGATGACTGTGACGGGTAGACGAACAGCTAAGCATTCCAACTCGGTGATGGAGATGACCCCGTTCTAGGCCGTTGGAGATCCGCACGTTACGACGCAGAAAGCAAACATTGAACACGGTGTGACACGAACACACGCAGGCCAGGCCAGGCCCAGAGTGCCCACTTTGCCGCGTGGGGAGGGAGGTGAAGTTCCATGATGATCAAGGCGTTGAGGCGGCCGACCCGACGCAGTGGTTCAAGTGCGGTGTCACGTTGAAACTGTGCGGGCTTTGAGATTTGGCGGGCGTTCGGTCCAGAGATTCGATGATCCTCCCCACGTGCAAAGGCCGAGCGTAACAAAAGTACTGGACGCAAGCGTCAATATTTATTGCAGAGCAAACATTGGCATCCACTGCAAGAAGCAAACATTGGGTTCCAACATGCAGTGGGAACCAAGCTGTTGGTACCGGGGATGTGAACCATGACGTCCCGATGTCTTACCAACACCGACAGTTTCACAGCGCGCAACACCGAGGACGTGGTTTGGCTTTTGGTGCTGGAAAAGCCTCGAGTTCTTTTTGCGGCTCTTTTTGTCGATATCGATGTTTTTGTCATGGCAGTGTTTTGGGGGGATTCTAGAAGAATGCGTTGGTTCAGATCGCTATTTCCGGGCTACGGTGACGCTGTTGGACGGTGGAAGAGGGGAACGGACGGGGGTTAGGACTCAGGGACCAGGGTTCAACAAAGAACAATGTGGTCAGTGGCTGCGGCACAGCCACCCCTGAACTCCCCGGAGGCCAGCGTCGAGACCATTTCGAGTCTACGGCCAACAAGTGGGAGGTGGGAGGAAGCGGGAGGGGAGGCAAGGAGACATGGAAGAGGGAGGGGAGATACCGGAGTACGTACCCGCTCACCGCAAGGAACCAGCAGGCGATGTGACAGTGTCTGCGAGTTAATTCCCCTTCAGCTTAGCTCAAGAACAGCGAGAGAAAAGACTTTCAGCAGCAGCTAGCACCAACACACCAACACGCACACACACACACACCAACAGCGGCTGGTCTCACACTCACTCTCTCTTCCCTCTCTTTCTCTCTCATCTCAAGACAGGAAGAGTCAGGGGCTTAGTCAGTGCTTGGAGTGAACAATGTTTGCTTGTGTTCGCCCCACCCGCACGCCGTCTCAATTTCAACATCCAGCCGCCCGCTGCTGATGCTGCTGCATCTCCTCACCCCCCATTTTATTCTTGTTGGAGAACCGGAAAAGCAAGGTGCAGGACCAAGTGGAAAAAAATCCCAAGAGACACGTCGAAACTGTAACTGTGTGTCCCAGTGTTGCACAAATACCGTCTCACCCCGAACTTTCCACACGGAGAAGAAGAAATCACACACACGGCTCGGACGCTTGCATCTTTCAAGACACACTGTACATAGCCGCGCCGCACTGCACCGCACCGCACCGCAGGACGTTGGAACTGGGACCCTCCATCGCCTGTGGATCTGCACATCATCGACAAGGGAGGGAAGAAGCACTGGCAGAGACAGAGGGAGAAAACAGCAGCCAGCCAGCCAGCACCGCACACCGAAGAGAGGGAGGACTCGGCCCGCTGCTGACCCCCCTTCTTTTGGTTCCCCCCTCCTCACTCACCGAAGACGCACCGCCAATTTGAAGCCGAATGGGAGTCCCGTGACCCGGTTGGGACGCGCCCCCCTCCGCCCTCAAATCTCGGCCGGGAAGAGAGTTGAGAGAGAGTGAGAGACAGAGAGTGAGGGATCATGAGCGAAGACAATCACCCTCACGTCAACGGAGACGGCAGACGGCACAGCGAGCCCAATTTCAAGCGTCGGCGGGTCACCAAGGCCTGCGACTTCTGTCACCGCAGAGGGCGCAAGTGCAAGCCGGTCACCGAGGGGAGCGGGGTCACGCCCGTCACCGGGCCCGACGGCCAACCCTCGTGTCTGACCTGCATCGAGCACAGCGCGCAGTGCACATGGAACCGTGTCGCGGCAAAGAGAGGCGTCAAGTCCAAGACGTCGCCCGCGTCTATCAAGCAGTCTCATCAGCAAGGCGAGGGCGGCGGCTCGGACAGGTGCTTTTACGACGAGAGCCGCCATGGCAGCAGAAACCTTGTTCACCGTCTCATATGCATCTTCTTCGACACGGTGTACCCAGTGTTTGTGTTCCCCCGCCTTAAAGTCAGCTTCCAATCATTCCCGATTGGGGGTTCACGAGAAAGAACAGCCGAGTGAATTTGCTGACATTGTTGCACAAGGTTTCCCTTTTACGATGAGGCGAGTATCATGAGAGAATGGGACAACACGAGCATGTCGTCCAACCGCGCCGCCTTCGCCCGTCTGATGGCCATCTGCGCGCTGAGCGCCTCGCATGTGCGCGACGGCGCGCTGTTCAACCCGGACATTCCCGAGATGATTCGCGATGAGCACCAGCAGGCCTACCTCGACGACGGGCGGAAAGCCATTCCCGACGACAACCGGGACATTCCCAAGCACGATATCTTTCAGTACCTACAGGTCGTCGGCACGCTGTCGCTGGCGGCGATCCAGATCAAGGACGACGTGCTCTTTGAGCAGTACCTCGGGCGCTACCACAGCATCGTCGCGCAGGCGCAGTTCCAGTTCGAGAGCAATTGGGGTGAGTTACCGAGGAATGAGGTGTACGTGCGGCGACAGTTCTTCTGGTCCATGTACCGCCTCGAGGTTCACTCTGCGCTCATCCAAGGACATGTCATCCGGTGTCCGGAGCTGCAATGCGGCGTGGCGTATCCGGTGCATGTCGGTCTCTCCGGCGTCCTGGATCCCACGGGCGCGACGGTCGGCCAGACAAGAGGTCACTCGAAGCCCGAGATCTTCTTCCCGGGGAGTTGGCTCACCGGCTGGAACTACATCACTGACCTGTATCGCATGCTGGAGCACGTCATTGTGCGCATGCGTAAGCAGCGAGTGCAGGCGGTGCATACGGACCGTCATGATAACGACATGGATATACTGCTCCCGTCGATCCAGGAAATGCTGGACAACGTGTTGAATAGGAAGCTGCAGCTGCCGCTGTATGCTTCTCAGGCGTTTCCGTCATCGAACAACCGGGAGGAGAACCTGTGCGGGTTCCAAGTGGCTAATATCGCATGCACATACCAAGTGAGTTGATAATCATCCGGCGGGATGCATGCTGGTCTGACAACTTGTAGCTTACTCGCATGGCTCATTTCGCCTGCTTGAACCAATTCGACGACGCTTGCAATGCGGCGATTGACTTGATCGATGAGATTACCAAAGTACCGCCCGAGTATCTTCGAGCGATAGGACATCCAATGGTACGGCTAGATCTCCCCAAAGCCTCATGTATGAGAGATGCTAACAACCCGCAAGCTCCAAGAGCTGGTCGGTGTCGGCCACTTGCTCAGCAGCTTCATCGGGCGCCACCTCACCACACATCAATACTTTAGACTACGAGACGTCATGTAAGTAATAGTAAACCCTCCCACCGGCTTATTTGTCATGAAACTGACCATCACAAGGCGGCACATGGCGCAATTCCTACAGAACTTGGGCTCCTGCCTCCCCAACGCGCCCCAAATATCGGGCAAACTGTTGGCGTACATTACCAAGATTGACGACGAGATCAAACGGCGGGCCGAACAGCAGCCGCCGCAGCCGCAGATGCCGGTTGCCACGGCGATTCCCATCACAGAGATGCCGAGTAGTACCGGGCAGCCACAGCAGATTGTGGAGGTGATGCCAGCCAGCACCATGGACCAATATCAGATGCAGAGCGTTCCCTTGTACAACTTTCCCATGAACTTTATGAACAATGTGTTTACGACGGCGTTTAACGATCAACCGGACATTGACTGGAATTATGCTGTCGAGAACTGGACATCATGATAAGTAGGAAGGGGGTCATTTGGGACGGACACAGTGATACGGGGAATTGACACGACGTATGGGTTTATATACTGTTTCCATCTTCTTAATAGACGAAATCTGGATTACCAGTGCTAGTAAACATGCTCCAAGTTGCCAACCAACTCCTTGCTTTGCACCGCGCAGTTTCTCTTTGCGTCGTTCGTCCATGTCGTGTCTTCTGGTCGCGCCCTTTTCTGGGCTAGCCTAGCCAGAATATTGATACCGGATCGTACACCGTCGATCGTCGCCACGCTGGGTGGCAGCGCCTTTTGAATGTCGTCCTCCAGCGCAGCCATGCCCGCACACCCGAGGATGATGCTTGTCGCGCCATTGTCGATCAGCCGCCTCGCGAAGCTCGCTATGCGCTCGACGACAACGCCACGCTCCAAGCGCTCCAACTCCAGCACTCCCAACCCCGTGGCAAGCACACCTGCCGACTTGCTTTCAAACCCCAGATCGTCGACAGACTTTGTCAGGATCGGTTCCCAGGCTTGCGCCGTCGTGACGACTCCGAACTTCTCACCATCTTGGGTCCCTTCCTGCAGCGCGGCCTGGAATATCCCGGTGACGGGGATAGTGAAGATCTCCTGGAGTGCGTAGACGAGCGGGTGGTCCGAGAAGCAACACACGAGAACCGCGTCAACTGGTTTTGAGTTGATGTAGTCTATCGCCCTAGGCAGGACGGCCTTCGTCGACTGCAGCGCCTGTTCATGGTTCTCGATGCACGGCGGACACTCGGCGAGGTCTCGGCCATCGATGAAGGTGATTTCAACGTCGGGTCTTGATGGATACAGCCGTGTCAAGTCATCTGTCATACCCGTCGTCGATATCGGGATGATGCAGAGAAGCCTCGTAGCGGAGTGCAGTCGCTCCATCGTCTTCGAGAGGGCGGTCGGTCGCTGTCTTTTGACTTTGATCGAGAGGGCAATTCAGCAGCTCTTTATCCAACAAACAGCACCACAGACCTCCTTTTTGAATTTTGAATCGGTTTCTGAAAGGTCGTGAGGGGGTGTTGAATAGACACGACATCATTCAACCCGGCCGGCCCCGTTTTCAGCGTAGAGAGGTTTTTGGAATTGTTCCCGCCCGCCATGTGCAATTTAACCGCTTATCCGCCCTCCGCGTGTCGAGGCCGGCCCAAAGGCGGCGCCAGAATATGCGCGGAAACATCAACTCACGCACACATACACACGGCAGTTGGTCACTGGCGGCGCAATTGTTCAGCTCACCCACCCGGCGGCATGGTTCCTCTTACGTAGTTTGGCGGTGAAAGCGTGGCCCTCCGGGTGGACTCACATGGGAGACACATCACATCACATTACACACAACTCGAGGTGATCAGGGTATCTATTGATTCAAATACGGAGTCAGGCCCTTCTTTCGGGCATCTTTTTCCAAACTCACACTGTTTCCAACAATCCCGTTCTACCGCCGGACTCCATAAACGTCAAAAACCCACGCTCGCTCGTGACCCAAGGAACAATACCCAAACAACCAAAAACATTAAATCAGACCGTCTTATCCTCCGTGGACCCTTGACTCTTGGAGCTTTCATCCATCTCGGCTTCCTTAGACGGCGACTGCTCCCGGCCATCAAACACCGTGCCCTCTCTCGGACCGAACGTACCAAAGTAATCCGCATCATCCACCGCCGTCGGACTCTCGATCGGAGCAATGTAGTGAAGCAGGCAGTATGTCACAACCGCCAACGTACACCCCAACGGCCACGCAAGGTAATATAGATGCGACCACCCGTCCTTCTCAATAGTGGGATCCTGCACCCGCTGGATGAAGCCCGGCAACAGCGCCCAGGTCCCCATGACCCAGGCCACGCCCGCCCGCCAGTTGACGCCCTCCCAGTACCAGTACACGCTCGCACTCGTTGCCTCGTACAGGTGCGTGAGCTTCAGGTTGCGGCCGCGGACCAGGTAGTAGTCAGCAAACATAACGCCCGTCATCGAGCCCAGGAACACGCCGTACCCGCCCATCACGGTGAGGAACTTGCTCGCGCCGTTCATCAGCTGCCAGGGCTGCATCACGAACGCGAAGGCCGCGGTGAGGTACCCGCCTCTTCTCAAATTGAAGTACCGCGGTAGCAGCGCCGAGAGGTCGATCCCGTTGGACAGCGCGTTCTCCGCCACAGCAATCCCAAACTGCGCGAAGATGAAGGCTAGACTCGCGAAGAAGACAGCCGCGCGCGCTCCTGCAGAGTTATCATAGTGCGCCTGTAATGCGTCGAGAAAACGGTAAGGCTCCCAGACCAAAGTCCCCTGCGTCTTGGGGAACAGCTGCGCCGCGCAGGAGGTGCAGACGATGCCGATGAAGGCAACCACAATAGTGTTGAGCGGGACGAACAGCAGCTGCGACATGAGCTGGTCGCGCGGCCGGCGCGCGAAGCGGGTGAAGTCCGACTGGCTGAAGATGTGCGTGCTGATGCCGCCAATGTTAGTGCACACCCCCAGCGCCAGCATCCATCCAAGATGAGAGCCGGTTGCTTGCCGGACGCCGGCGGTGGCCGTGATGTCGCGCAGCATCGGGCCCGCGCCGTGCGCCGTGGCGACGCACCAGATGAGCAGCGCGAAGACGGTGGGGATGACGGTGCACGCGGCCACGGCGAAGGGGATGTGGTACCGCTCGGGACGGATGTAGATGAGCGGCAGGCAGAGCAGCGAGAAGATGATGAAGCCCGTGAAGTCGGCGACGGTCATGGTCCCGTTGGCCAGGGGGCGGTCGAGAGCGTTAAATGACGGCGCCATTGAAGATATAAAAGTGCGCACGCACTGTCCGCCCCAGTAGACCTGAGTAGAGTACCAGATGAAGGAGAGCATGATGCGCTGCACGAGCGGGAAGAAGGCGCCGTACATGCCCCACGAGGCCTTCTGCAGGATCGAGAAGCCAATGTGCCACTTTGCTCCCGGGCCGCCGGCGAGCACGCAGATGAGGCCGACGAGGATGTGTCCGATGATGACGGTTAGCATGGCCTGCCAGACGTTGAGGCCGAGGGCGATGAGCGAGGAGCCGGTCGTCCAGCCGCCGATGTTGAACGAGCCCGTGACGACCCAGAGGCCGACAAACTGCCAGGGCCCGTAGGTGCGTCGCTCCGGTGGCAGCGGTCTGGTGTCGCGGTTCATGTAGGCTGTTGTGACGACATCGGTCTCCCGGGAGACTTCGATGCGGCGAAGCAGGCCCGCCATGGGCTTTCGTGAAGTCATCATCACGCAGCACACCTTGATGTCACGCGCGTCGTTGAATGCGGACGGTTTGTGGATGCAGAGGGCTTTCCGGCGTGCCTGGTATACCGGCGCCCGTGGTGGTGGCCGCTGTTGAGCGGTTGATGTTGCTGGTGGTTGCTGCTATCTCGCTTGGTGGTGTGTGTTTGCTGGCATCGGTGGACGCGCCGACATGGAGGCGGGACACAGGCTTCACGGGTGAGGACCACGACCAGGGGGCGGTGGGCGAGCGGTGAAAACCAGACAGAGACTACCACTACCTAATACCTAATACCTAATACCTAGCGGGAAGACTGGGATATGAGACGAGGTTCTTTTGCGGGGATTTCTTGAGAGGGCACAGGCACCCAAAGTCAAGAGGGACAAAGGGGGGACGAAGAAGAGGGGGGCGATGCTGGACCGTAAGCAACTAGACCAGACGAATCTGAGGTGGCTTTCAGACTTGTCAGACTTAGCTCGAAAGCTTAGTCCCGTCGCACGGCAGCGGCTGGGTGAGAGTTCTCCCTTTGTGATGGTGGAACGAGTCAAGAGACGGGAGAAAGAAACAAGTCACAGTGTGTGTCGAGGTCAATTCGGACGGGACTCGCGGGGCCTTCTTTAATGATCCGGAAGTGGTTCATGGGAAAGACTGTCGATGGCTTCGAGAAGTAGGTTTTGATGATCATGGACGGGACGTTGCGGATTGAGTGGGGAAAACTCGCCGACGCGGCGAGGGACAGGCGATAGATCACATCGGCATTTGACAGTGGTGTTCAAAAGCTGGGCTGGAGTTGAAGCTGACCGTGCGTTCATAGTCACTATGGACAGGGTTCTCGTCATGGAAGGGTGTCCTTGGCTCAGCTGTGACGGGCGACATGCAGACCAGCTCGCGTCTCTGAGTGATGAAGCGCGGGATGGTGGCGTTCGTTTGAAACAGGACGATAGGGCAGACGAGCAGCGAGAAACAAGAGATCGTCATAAGACGAAGTTGAAGTTGCGCCATTGCCATGCTGACTCCGAAAGTTGTGCGCCCTACAGAGTACAGTTACCGTGTTGACGGATAACCCATGCGGTGTTTTTGTGGTTCCACGCCGTCCAAATCCCATGCCCGTGTTCCAGATTTCCAGTTTGCTGGTGAAGATCCCCTGCCACAAGGAGAAATAGGGGTGAGATGGGTCTCTTTCTTCTTCCCGGGCAGCTGGGAAGCCTGGAGGCTGGATGACGGAGAAGAGAGGGGCAATCTCGCGAGGGAAGAGACAGGGGTCTTTTCTCGAACCGTCCTAGCCTCTGTCGGAACATGCACATCTTGGCTCCTGGGAAATCAGTTTTCTTCATCTCCCTTATTTCTCCTTTCTCCCTGGCACCAACCGCATTTTCACTTATTCCATTCTGCCGTTCGCCTTGGCATGCGGGAACAGCATCGAACACGGACCCCAGTTGTTTGCTTGTTTGCTCCCTCGGAGTGTGGAATGTTTGCTCTTCCCCATTCAGCCGCTCACCCGCTCATGGCTGCGTCGGGAACAGCCTGCGCAGTACCCACGGCATGTTGCGATTGGCCCCCATCCTCCGGATGTGACCGTCCATCACAACCTTTATTCGATGGGCACCTTATCTCCGTTGTCGTACGCAAGTGAGGGGGCGCCATCCGCCTTTACCAGCCCATCGATGGGGCGCGCGAATCGGAGGACCGAGCCAGGCCGAGAGTCTTGATGCTGTCATACCGTGGACCCTGTGGCTGCTTTATGACACTTTCCAGCCACGTTTCTCTGCCCGGTGTCCTTCTCCCGCATTTCCACGCTCTTGTGTGACCCGGCTTCGTGACCACGCGTCTTTCGCGACCGGCGGTCCGGGGGGCTGCGAGCGGGCTTCCCGAGTGATGAATTGCTGCTCCCAATTTAGCCGCTCAGCAGCCAAGACCTCATTACCCCGCGAGGCCATCGCGACCCGAACGGTCTTTCGGTCGATTCTTAACACTGTTCGTTCCCGTCCGCTTGGCCTGGCATACATAAAGATGGGAGCTTGGACATTTTTCTTGTTGGTTGGCAGGTTTTTGGAATGATTGCCTGCACCGCTTTCGCACCCCTTCATTTTATCCGACTATCTCGCATAGCCAGTTGGTTGTATCGTGCCAATCGCATCGGACGAAAACTCCTTGTTAATCGCTCAACAACTGTTGGTGGCTCAGTGTTTGCTTGCTCTTTTGCCCTGTCTAGTGCCTCACACACCGAGTTTTCTTGTATTCGAACCCTGCAACTCGCTGATTCCAGGAACCGGAACGCCGTAACGTCGAAGGGGGTTGGTCCAAGGTTGTGTTGTTTGCTCTTTTCACCCTAGCTCGCCACCAACACCCCGCGATGGCTGCGGTCGCAGCAGCTGCGCTACCCGTGGTTGATCTGCGTTCATTCGACTCGGTTGAGGGACTCGCGCAGGAGCTGATGCGCGTGGGCAAGGACCCTGGCTTCTTCTATGTTGTTGGTCACGGATTGGGCGACGGCGTTGCAGCGGACATGTTTGCTCTCGCGGAAACATTTTTCGGCTCACCCCTGGAGGAGAAGTTGTGCTTCGCTAATGGGAGCGGTGACCTGGTGAGTTCTTGACGTGTTGGTGGGCTTGAGTACCTGTGAGGCGGAATGCGCGAGCTGGGATGGATGCAAGCGGGCCATGGTTAAAAGTCGCTGACCGTTGTCGTCTCGCTAGGGTTACACGGGAATGAGGGAAGAGACGTAGGTTGCATGATCAATCCCCCTGGTAGACCACCATGTGCTGAGACGTTGCGTTGGGAACAGGCTGTCTGGAGCAGGACCTGGAGATGTCAAGGAGTCGTTCTATCTATCAGATCCCGGGCGGACGAACCAAATACTACCCGCGCCATTGGAAGCTAAGCGAGAGAATATGGCCGCCTTCTTCGCCGGCTGCGAAGAGTTGGCTAAGACCCTGTTGGAAGCGCTGGCTGTTGGGCTGGGTGTGAGTTGCAACCAATTGATGCGGATACAAATGCGCGCGATGCTGAACAGTCTGCGCAGATGCCCAGAGATTTCCTATCCAAGGCCCACACCGGTGAAAGTTGTCGCATGCGACTCATCAACTATCCGCCGGTGTCCCAGCTCTCGTTCCCTGAATCCGCGCCGCCGCCAGAGTCACCGAAACCTGATGACATCCGCGCGGGGGCACACTCAGACTACGGCTCGCTTACGCTGCTCTTCCGCCAGGCGTCCGACCAAGGGGGGTTGCAGGTGCAACGGCACGGCGCATGGACAGACGTACCGTGCCTTCCCGACTCCATCGTGGTTAACATCGGGGATGCGCTCGAGTTCTGGACTGCGGGGAGATTGCGGTCGACGGTGCATCGGGTGGCGTTTCCGAGGTCTGCGAGCGAGAATGTGGGCAGGCTGAGCATACCTGTTTTCATACAGCCTGACCGCCATGTGCTGTTGGAACCGATCAAGGGTAAGGGACAGCCAGTCACGGATGAGAGCGTTATCGACCCGGAGTTCCTGGATGTTCTGAAGAGAAAGGGATACGAGAGCGCCAAGCCCGTCACGAGCTGGGAGCATCTCGAGAGGAGGATAAGGGCGACATACGGAAAGACATGAATGCACGAGAATGGTGTGAGAAGGGCATAGCGCGTGATAGCAGTGTGGTTGACTTTCGAAGCGTTGGATTTGCAGAGAGGATACCCAATCCCGTAATATGTTTACCCAGGCATTATGTACATATTTGCATGGTCCTCAGTATATGCAGCAGTCATTGGCTCGTCATACCGCACTGAACAGCGTTCATATGCCAGCTCACGACTTTCTTGGCTCGAATATGAGGTTGAGCGGTCCAACTGTCAGTGTTCCAGTGTCCTTGTTGTCCGCCAGAAACTGCTCCCCGGTCTGGCCTTGCGCATATCGCAGGTTGTACTTGTGCACCACCGCACTGACTACGAAGCGAGTCTCAAGTAGACCCAGCTGCTTACCGATGCAGACATCATGCCCTGTCATTGATTAGCCAATTGATGCATGGACTGAGATATGCAAATGAGAGCAGATACCTGTGGAGAATGGAACGTATACCGCGGGGTTCTTGACGAGTTCTGGTCGGTCAATCCAGCGCTCCGGGATAAACTCATTGGGTCTCTCAAAGAAGCGAGCATCTGCGTCAACTAAGAGTCAGTTTCTCTCCACTTGATACTTGGTACGTAATGGAAACCTACCGCGGTATTGTGTAAACGAAGGCACGAACACAATTGTGTCCCCAGGAAGCCAGACATCGTCAACTTGCAGACCCTCAGGTGGAGTCATCCTCTGGACACCGGAGGGCACCGGTGGATGGAGGCGCAAAGACTCGTCGATGCAAGCTTGGAGATATCGCAGCTTGGCCAAAGGCGCATGCTCCGGTCTGTCATGCTCACGGAAGTATGCGTCGAGTTCCTCTTGTAGCTTCTTGTACTCGCGTGGATGACGTGCCAACTCCATGAAGAGGCACGATAACACAGCAGCAACCGTGTCACTACCATCATATGTCAGTCATAGTAAATCTAGTCCATGTCAACACATGCTGTAAATAACAACATACCTCCCAGCAACGGTGATAAGGATGCAGTCGCCGTAAAGATTCAACATATCCTGGAACGAATGTTCCTTCTTTGACTCATAGTCTTCAAGGACCCACGTGAAGATATCTGGGCTCTCGGGCTTGTTCTGAATACGCTGCTGTACCTGTTGCGAAATCCAACCCTTGAATCTTCTCAGTTCGGCGTTCCACAGGGACATCTTGCGATAAAGCGGCAACGCCCACATGGCGTGCGTGAAACGGCCCACGGCCAGGGTCTCGTTGTGCAGCCCATCCATGTAAAAGTGCGCAACGCCGTCTTCGAGCATGCGGAAACCGTGGCCGAGAGAAAACTCGCCCATGACGTCGAAGCTGTAGAAGTTGAACCAGAGAGATGCGTTGAACCGGGTGCCCGCGCTCGCTTCGATGCCGGCGAGGAGTTGGTTGGTGTACTTGAGTACTCGGGGCTCATAGTCACGCAAAGCTGAAAAGATCAGTTCATGTTAAGCTGTGGTATGTGAGAAGCACAACCTTTCGAAGTAAAGCCATATTCCCATGCCTTTCGTCGTCGGGAGTGCGCCTCCTTGTCTCTGACCATTTGCATCGAGACCATGGGATGAAGGAGGTTGTACCACGGGCCCTTGTAACAGTCTGTCTCGAGAAAGACCGCGTTGATCGCACCAGGCTTATTGATCGAAAGCTCGGTCGGGCCTAGGGAAGTTTGAGCATCATGCCATTATCTGTGAATGAAGCGGTGTCTTACCAACTCTCACAACGTCTCCGTACTTCTCATGAAGCTTCTTGACATCTTCATGAAGATGCATTCGATTCCAAATCCTGGCTGTGACGTATAGGTTCGAAAATCTTGCCAGAAACGGGCCGGGGAACTTGTGTAACCGGTGGAATAACCCTCGATAAGCCATCATACTTGTGTAAATGCCGAAAACAGGAGTCGCCAAAAGCATGCCAACCGCTTTAGACGCATCCGCTAATCCGACCGACTCAATAGGCTGTGCGATCCAAGGAGCGAGCACTGGCACAGCCATAGTCGTTCCTACTGTTACCAAAAATGTCGACAGGAACGCGATAATAATCTTCTGAGCCGCCAGGTCCCATTCACCATGCCGGAAAACAAAGACATGTAAGAGGATGCCAATCGTAAAGGAGAGCCCGAGGGCCTCCGGAGTTTGGAAAACGTCGCTCGCTAGCATTGTGTCACCATTTCCACAGAGAAACTTGTCGGGCCATGGCAGAAAGTGTGTTGAGCAATGGAGACGGAGAATTGATATATCCTCGCTTCATTCGTCTGAAGTTCGCATGACTTCTGTCTTGATCAGGCGACCCCAGCATGCTTCCCCAACTCCGTCGTACTCCCCCATCTCGCATGAAACTCAAAGTTTCGGCACCCACTGCTAAAGAGCGGATGATCGAGCCATGAGTCTTTAGGCTACGCGGTGGAAGAATGCTGTTATGAACTTTGCTTATCACATACTCTGTCGTTCGAGCATCTTGTAGATGTCGATTTGGGCCATCGTACGCAAGATGGTCGCGGGTGGCATGAGGGGTGAAAGAAGAAATTCCTATGTAGCAGAAAACAACTTACAAGTCGGAGGTCCGGCCGCTTTCAAACATTGACCGGAACTCCGAGCTTAAATGAGAGGATATCGGTTTTACTGAGACGTACCGCTCTTTCAATGTCCCGTATCACCATCCGTCATCGGCATCCATAGTTCGGAAACTGCTACTGTTCCTCGCATCATCCTTCTGACCTTCTCTAAGCATTGCAACCACTTAATGCTTGACTGATTCCTCCTTTGGAACTGACCTTCCAACAAGAAAGCGCCCTGGCGCACACCACTCCAAGGTCGGGTTCCGGCTGTGAAATCGCTTGAGGTCTCTGCCAGCATCTGAAGCTTTCCTTGCTCAATAAACCTGCCAACAAGCAGCCACTCGACGATGTTAGGGAAGCATTTGGCTGCATCCAGTGCGCTTACCCAGAGTTCTTCCCGCTGGTAATGTATTCTCGCACCATGAAAGACCAGTATCTTCACCACTTCCGCTCGACCTTCATGTGCAGCAGCCATCAATGCTGTTCCTGCAGCTGACCCTTCACACTCCACATCCAGTCCCATTTTCAGTAGATCTCCGACTTCGTCAACATGACCATGGTGAGCCGCAAAGCAAAGGAGGCTGAAGTTTCGGCTCTCACTCGTTGTGTCTTGAAACTGACCCAGCCGTCGCAAGAATGTAGGACCCATGCGCCGGTAGAATAGTGGGAGGCATCGACGACTGGATCCTTTGGCCAAAAGCTGGACCTGCCACCAAGGCTGCCAGAGTACCATCGTTTGAGGATCAATATCAATGTCTCGGGCAAAGTCAGAATTGAGAAGAAATGTCGCTATCTCGACCTTGACCAGGGCAGACGACCAGACAGGGATGCCCAGGGCCCCTGGCTGATTGACTTTCATGCCAGTCGCCAGCAGCATGTGGAATGGCTTGATTTCATCCAGGAAAAAGAAACTGTTGCCTCCGTCATTGAAATTAACTCGCTTCCCTCTGTCTAGCAGGACTTCTATCGCTTGGATGTTGTCTTTAAGTATAGCTGTTTGGAGTGCTGTGCGACCTCGGTAGTCTCTGATGTTAATCGAAGCACCTTGGTCGAGTAAATACTTAACCATCGCGGCATCGTCATGATCCGCCGCCATGTGCAGAGGGGCCATGCCGGATGAATTAGTGGCGTCTGGGTCCGCTCCATGCGCGAAAAGAAGCTTCGCCGCGACCACATTCTTTTTCATTGCCGCTCGGTGTAAAGGAGTGTTGCCGCTATCGCCTTTCGACTGTGTGGCTACTTCCTTCGCCAAATTGCGACCGAGGGAAGACTCAACTCGCTTCAAATGTGAGAGTAAGACCGCCAATGGATCGCTGGACTTTCTTTTAATGGCTCGGTGTGCTGGGGTCGAATTATTTACGAGCCAAATAAGTTCTGCCGGGGGAATAGCTTCCAAATAGGTAAGGAGGGTCTCTTCGGGCCTCCCGCCTTCCATGAAGAAATCAAGTGTTGTGAAACCACGAATAGGCCACGCTTGATCATCTGAATTACTGCTCTCAGATGAGGAGGAAGAAGAATCAGACGTTGATGAACTGTCACTGCCATCATTCATCTTTCTGCCCCTTTGCCAACCCACCGTGTAGTACCGTGTGATATTGCCGTGACGGCGACATGTCATTCCCTTAAAGCTTGCCCCTCTACTGATGAGAACTGAAACACAGCGTTCAGAGACGTCATTCTTTCCCAAAGCATAGAGAAGAGGGGTGCATGTTCGACAAGACCTCATGATAATGTTAGGCGAGCATCCCCCATCGAGAAGCTTCTCGACGTCTTCTTCATCATCTCTGTCGATTGCATGCTTCATAGAGCCCGCCCATACTGTGGCTTTCATGTGCCTCTCTTGAGAAGTCATACCTTCGCCAGTGGCTGCTGCAACCAGGATGGAGTCCTGAACCATTCGCATGATGTTCTTACTTCGAAACGCGGTCATGTCTAACGGAGTCTTGCCATTCTTGCTCTTCAGGTGCTTTGCACCCAATTTCAGCAATAATGCTGTGACCGACTCGTTATAATGATGTATGGACATATGGAGGGCCGTAAAGCCACGATGGTCCTGGGCATCAATATTTGCACCGCGGGATACGAGAAGGGTGATCGAATCATGTTGTCCAAGAAGCGTGGCTATGTGTAGCGCAGTCGTCCCATCCGATGTAGTGATATCAAGATCAATCGCGTACTCCTGATTGAGAAGATAGGCTACCGTCTCTGCCGAGCCTATTGTCGCAATATGTAAGGCTTTCGCCTGTGTGTAATTGTAGGAGCTGGAGCCGTAGTCCCAACATGTAAGACACACGGTCACTTCGAAATCCCACAGTCGTTGATTGCCGGCCATAGTAACCATTTCTTCTAAGAAAGAGGTCCACCCGTAGGCGCAAGCCCATGCGACTGGAGTCCACCCGTAGGCGTCGCTGGTACTTAGACTTACTGCGCCTCCTCGTCTCAAGAGAATCCTTGCGCTGTCAAGGTTTCCAGCCATTACGTGGATGAGCAATGGCGATCTGTTGCCTGGCTGACTTAAGGTGTTTGGATTACATCCTTTGTCCAGTAACGATCGCAGAATTATGACTCTTCGCGTATTGCTCGGCTTTCGAAAGCGAGAAAAACCCCCCGTTTCAAGCAGGTGAACCACGCTTCCAGGTAGTCTTGGATTAACACGATTCCCTCTAGCAGGCAAACAAAATTCGAATGTTGGTGTTCGTGGAGAGAACAGTCTAGGTTTGGTGCTTCCGTGAAGATGCAATAAGCCAACGAGCTCCTCCCCTGTCTCGTAACGGTGGAGATCGTCAATTCGAGCTTTGTCTGTCCTCTGAAGTATCTTTTCCAATATCCTGTCGGAGGATTGGCTACGTCCATGGGTGCAGATGAGCTCAAGCGCATTGAAAGAGTTTCCCCTTGAGCCGGTTCTGGCATGAACGTCCACACCGAGTGAAAGAAGACGGCCCACTAGGTAGACAGAGTCGTGAACAACAGCCCAGTGAAGAAGCTGTAGGTCTAGCCCCGTTCCCTTCAGATCTGAGTGATCTGTCGTTGCGTCGATCACAGAGCCAAAGATATTATCCAATATCATGACAAGTTCGGATTTGATTCTCGGGCTTTCGGGGACATCGCAACTGAGAAGGGTTTTCACTTCCCTGAGCGCAGAGATCCCAGACACTGTCTCGTGATTCGCCAAGCAACCCATGTCGACTAAGATATCGACTAAAGCCGACGCCCACTGAACTTCTGACGGCGGAGGCTTAGACAAGACTTCTATCAGATGGTCAATAACCATCGACCATATGCTCCGCTGGTGTGGGTCTAATGTAAGAGGTAGCTCTGTGGAAATGAGAAGTCTGAGAACGTCCTCTTTGTAAGTAGAAAATGAGCTTGAGGATAGGTAACAGCCGACGGGGCTCTTCCACTTTAGAGAATCTTGGTAGGAATAGATAGCCAGAAGCTGCTTGACGGCATCTATATGCACGTTCGGCTGTAGATCATGCAGAGGCGTCTCATCGCCTGGAACCGGTAGAACGCCGCGGTTATGAAGTTCTTGCAGGGTTTTGGAGGACTCGATGCCTGCGATGATGGCATTTACCGAGGGGCGAGCGCTCTGTAACATGTCTTTACTTGCCTGACAGTGTTTTAGGATGATGCTGGCTTCATGATAATCCGGATGACCCGTAAAGAGGGCATTGGCCAGTGGCGTCCGCCCATTGATGTTATCAAGCGCATGCAACGCTATTTCGCGATCTTCCTTTCCGACATGCGTCGACATCAGCACCTGAAGAATTCTTCCAGACTTACACCCGACGGTTGATAGGTGCCAGATGTTGCGACCCTCTCTATCGGTGGTTGTTGCCTTGGACCCATGTTTCAAAAGGCTCACCAGGACGTCCTCAAACTCATTCTTCGTACATCTGAGCAGCAGTCTTCCCATTTTGACATTCTCACTTTCTGACCCAGAGAAGCGATCGAGCAGAAAGCTTAGGCAGTTGGCGGCCAGATTTGACATAGCGTGGTCAAGAAGACCATCCAGCGTGTCGTCCTGAAGTAGCAGTTGACCTCGTGGTGTTTGACCGGTTTCCTTCAAGGCGCTCAAGGAGTCGCTCTCAATAGCCTTTTTCATCCTCTCGACAAGCATATCATCCGTCACAGCCTCAAGAGCAGGCAGTGGTACATCGATATCATGCATTTCTGTCACAACATGTCGGAAAGCTGTGAGATATGCTGAAGCCTCTGCCTCTCCCTGCAAAACCATGTCTCCAAGAATCTCCAAGATGGTAGCCACATCTAGTCTTGCTTGCTCCTTTTTGTACTTCGTCCATTCCCGACACCGTAATCGAAATGTGTGGATGGCGTCGTCGTGCATTTGAGCACCACCCTTGACCATCGCGGCAAAGATTCGATAGTTCCCTGCCCACTCAGACGACTTCAGCCCCAGAGCGCCCATGGAGTTCCACGAATACTGGGCTGGAAGAGGTCTTGTGCAATCAGCTCCTGCTTCGATCAACGTCTGCAAGAGCTCTATCGAAGGCTTCTCCACTGCAGAGATCCTGTCCCATGTTCTGTACGTCTTTCTGGTAGATAGATCGTGGCACGCAATCAGGAACGGGCCGCCGAGAGCGCATTGCAATGGTGAGCCTATCCGACTCATTCGGTGCACATCAGACTGATTCGCAAGCAGAGTATCACAAAGACGGTTCAACCCTAAAATGCAGGCCATATGTAACGGTGTGAAGTCGCCGCGTCGAATGAAATGAGCCAAACGTCTCGTCTGGCCTTCTTGCCACTTCCAGTCTGGATGTTCCCTCTGTCTCCAGAGCCAAGATCTTGATTTAAGGGCTTCGATAATTTCCTCTGATCCCGAGGACGCTGATGATCCCGAGGATTCTGATGATGAGGATTCCTCTAATCTAGAGGGTTCCTCTGACCCCGAGGATTCTGATGATGCCGAGGATTTTGATGTGCCCCAATGAGACCCGGACGGTCCTGTACATGCTTCCGTGGATTCAGAGCACAAGGAATCACTGCTTCTATACCAATCGTTGGGCCAATGGTGAGTACCCACACTCCAAGGCTTGTCTTTGAACCGATCGTTGACCCAGCCATTCCAGGAGCCTCCAAGGCGGTAGAAGTGACAGACTTCTAAGGACCATGCTTTGAATTTCGAGGTTTGCGCGGGGTTGCAAAGTTCCATAGCTTGTTGTCTGAACTCCTCGTCGTCCCAAAGCTCGTCTGCTAGTCGGGGCCAAACCAAAGCCGCATATCGATAAAACGGTAGCCGCCTCCGCCTGTTGGACAAGAACCTGTCTTCAGAGTTCAATCTTTTAGGAAGCCGTGAGAAATGATTGAGACACAAGAAACGAAGCGCACATATACCGAGGAGGCGCCGACTTCGAGATTTCGACAAACGGTATCCCGCGAACTCTGGATCAGTGGGGTCTATGTGTTCCAGAAACTCTTTGACCGTATGGTGTGCCAGCCCGAACTCTTCTCCGCGAGTTGACTTGGTCAGAAAGATGCCACATGCATCCATGATCTCATTTTCATCGACTTCAGGGTATTCCAACTCATCGGCATCCAGCCCGGGTATGCTTGCCACCGATAGCGCCTGGCAAAGCTCATGGCTCGTGAGTGGAGGGTCCGAGAACGCGGTCAACTGAAGAGCAGATTGAATCAGAGCTTTGGTTGAAGCCGGTTGTTCGTTGAAGCGCTGGAGGGTCAGCTTGTATATCCCTTCCAGAGTTTGCGGAAGTGTCTTCGACATCTCGTGCAAATTTTCCGTCGTGGCGTATCGTGCGATATACTCGATGGAGCAAGATGCAAACCGGAAGCTTCTGTTTGGTCAGTTTACACTCTACGACAGCTTAAGGTTACATCACCTACTTTGGGTTTTTAACAGGACCGAAGCTCTGAATGACATTGTCTTTCAGTCGCAAGTTGTGGAAGACTGAATTCGCCCCCATGGCCATCTTCTCAGTCTCTGTGGCGGCGAACATTTCCAGCTGGTTTCTGTCGGGCTCAAATTCCTTGCAACAAAGCGATTCGCCAAAGCTGCCTTTGAGAGTGGTCTCTATTCTTTGCCGATAACGCGACACCATGGCTAATCTGACGTTGCCAGATTCTGAAGCTAATGAAGCCATCAATTGCGTGAGGTTATCGCCCTCGTCAGAGCACTCATCCACTCCATCAACGACACATAGGATCTGCCGAAACACTTTCGTCATAGCGAAGAAGACTGCCTTCATTCTTTCTATAGTCGGGATTTCGACTAGTCTTCGAGTTCGCAATTCGGAGTAGTATTTCCCGAGTATAGTCATTGCCGATGGGTGCTGTACGGCAATCTGGGCAAGAAGAGTGCTGAGGAAATAAAAGCATTCGTAGGATCGTGGGTCTGAGAATCGACAGAAGGCAAAGATTACCGCGGTGGCTTGATCAGAATAGTGTGTATGGATCGCGGTTTCGATGAGCGTGGCGGCAAAGGTCGTCTTACCGGCTCCAGGGCCGCCTGTGATCCAAAGTTGGGAGCTTTTGTCGTTGGAAACACCGTGATCTATCCAGCATCGGATGGATTCATGTTCCAGCAACTCATACTCTGTCCAGTGGGTTCGTTTGCTGACAGTCCGCGTGAGGACTTCAAGATGGTCAACCCTTGCGAAGAACGACGTCACGGTGGAGTTCTCCTTTAAGTACATGCAGCGGCCCATCACGTATCTTCTGATGACTTCTCTGCGATTTAGAGAATGTCGATCTTTCCCTTTAGAAAAGCTTTGCAGCAGCTCGTTCATGGAGTTGGAGGGGAGAGCTCTAGTAACAGCCTCTTTGTGTTGACCAATTTCTTGTACCAAGTCAACGGTCCATGCTGTCGTGAAGGGCCATCTCAGCTTTGCTCGTGATTTGAGATCTTGTTTCTGTTTTATGACATCGTAGGTAAGCTTCCTACGACTCAAGCTCGCCTCGAGCTTTATCAGTGTCTGTCGGCAAGTGAATAGCTGTTGCGGTAGTTTCGGTGAGCGGAGGCCATAAACATCATCAAGGACCTGATTGTGATCTTCGTCAAAGGTGGAAGCCACCAAAGTGAGTCGATGCAGCAATCCAGCCAGATCTTGGATCTCGGTTGCAACGCGGCGGATTTCGTCTCGCCTCTTGATGTCCATGAACGGGTCAATCTTGTCCTTCGCAAAATCATATGTGCTTCGGAATGCACTGTCGGCAACGGCCACCAAGCCGCGAAGGCTGTCAACAACTTCAGTGGGCTCCATGATCGACACAGATTCTGGCCAGCTCCAGATGACGAGCTTTCCTAAGAAAAGGCGCTGTGGCGTAGGTGTCTCTGTTTTATGTCGTTGACCGGAGTCTGGTGAGGGAAATACGCAACATCGACTTGTTTTTGTGAGGAGGATTGGAGCTTTGATGCCTATTCGGCAAATTCTTCTCGATCAATCATCGCCCTGCGTGGTGTGCTGACTGCATGCGTGTGTGACGTGGTGTACCTTCCCCCGCTCCTCCTGTGATGCGCGGCCAATTAACGCGACAATGTCTCATTCGCGTACTTAGCTTTGCAGACCGCCAGCGTGTGAATTAGTGCAGCTTAGATAAACGCCTCTCAGTCTCAAAATCTGATATCACGAATGGATGTAAAATTACATAGCATTGAACGATTTGGATGCTATGCTTTCGCCATGGACTTTGTCGCTGAAGGCAATCAGTTACCTGTCGGTTGTCGTCTTGCTAGATGAAATACGTGGTCATCTTTTAACGGGCAGCAACAGAGTCTATTATATCACTATCCGACTCGGATAGATATGTCTTTAGTTGTTTCGAGGAATCGAAAATTGGCGTTGATGAACTTCATATATAGGGAAGGCACTATTCTCATCAGTCTTTCTTCCCTTCTAACTTTTCTTCTTCGCAGAAAAGTTCTGCTACTGTCCATTGCAAGTCTTGATGTTATCTCCGTCTATCGAGCCTGTGGATTCAAATATCCATTCAGTCGTAATGAAATATTTTATTTCACTTTGATGTCCTGGATATCTTCGTCATTTGATGGTTCTGGCCCTTGCGTTGTTCTTATTAGGCTCAATTACGTCCCACGCGGGAATTCTCGCAGTCTCGCTTTAATTACTTTTGCTTACTTCTCAGTACCGCACAATGCCACAATGACTCGTTAAATTGCTGTATGTAGAGGCTTGAAGCTTTAGAAGACATCACACCTGCCAAAGGCACATATGGAGGCGGGTGGTTGCAGCCCCAAGCCCTTGCGAACAGCAGTCCAGTCCAGCCCTGACACCCAACCAAGAACAACCTGATTCAATACAGACGAACTGAGACATCACACGGCCAAATCGCTCGTGTAATTCTCAGAATAGATGATTCCAGATATGCAGATCCGCGATTCATGGGAGACCCTTCCACGGGATCCAGGGTTCCCACGGCCTCCACGGATGTTTGAGCCGACCAAAATTTCCAGAACCCGCGCGGACAAGGCGCTTGGGGGGGACCCCGCCGGTGTCTTATTCCAACATCACCCACTTCTCTGACCGTCGCCTGGTGACACAAAAGTCTATTTCGGTATGGTGTGGGCTTCAGATGAACGCCCTGGTCCCTGGATACGGTAACCGAGACCGAATATCCGACTAAGTCGAAGGGGCTCTTGAATTCTGAGACTAAAAGGTTGAGTGGCTCAGCTATTTGACCGACAGACCATCTCAAACTTGGTCTTTCGGGTCATGGTCTTGTCCGCGAGTTCCGTGGCTTTCTTGCAAACTTTAGCTGAGTGCCTAGACCTCAATTGAAGTCCTTCTTTGGACAACCTGAATCTCGGTCGCCCCGGAAAAGCAGTAGCTGATGTCGCCGTTTAGAGTTTGAAAATGACCTTTAGTCTTATTAGTAGCTATCGAGGACTTGAGGCAGATGTGCAGGCTGCCAAGGGCCAGATACCCTGACAACATTCGCCGGGCTTGGTTGCATGGTTTTCAATGCCAATGCTGCCATCCTTGAACATTAAGAGGATGGAGTATAAAGAGGGCACACCCGCAACAGCTAGTCGATAGGTTATAATCACTCAGACCTATCCTTCCAACATAAGTGCACTCTGTACGACCATCCGTGAGCCAGTACAAGAAACTCTATCAAGATGCAGTTCCTCAAGATCGTCTTCACCTTTGCTGCTGCCTTTGCAGTGCCCGCATCCGTTAGTGTCAAGCCCAAATCCGAATCACGGTCAACAACTAACGCTTTACGTAGGCCGCAACCTGCATTCAGCTCGGAGCTTGTGCTGAGGGCAACGACATCAGACAGTGCACTTCCGGGAGCTGCCATCAAAAGCTCGGCCAAACTTGCACCATTAGCGGCAACTCCGTCAGCTGCCCCAACTAAGCGATGGTCATTCAGCAAAGACTTTTTGGATAGACATAGCCTTGACCAAAGCTCAATTGATGCTCATAAAGATTTCCGTCGATACTTTGCTTCAGAGATCAATGCCACACCGTTCCTCCAATTCCAGGCTATGTACGCGCGACCCGGTCGTCTCCTAAAAGCCCATGCCGTTGACAGCGACTAAAACTCAAAAACTTCCTCCTCGACGTAGAATATGCTCTTCGTAGAACTGACCTTGGACGCTGCTATCCTGACGTCTCGAATAAGCTGGTTAGGACCACAAACATTGACGGCTGCGTCCAGACAAGGATGCATTCTCCTCACGCCTTCTAACCATCCCAACACATCCGGACGGCCTTGCCTCAACTCTCCCGGAATGTCACGTTGATTGGATCGGCCAGCCATTGCGTGTCCGTCCTCCCCATCATCCGCCCGTGCAGCTCCGCTGCCTGTTACGTAAATCGAAATATTCAGAGTCGCAGGTACACCAGGATCGGCTGCCAACACAGCAAGACTTCTCAACTCGTCCCCGAACCACTCGATGCTCTCGACGTCTTTGACGGCCCACAGCATGTGGATATGCCACGACTTCCCTTGCAGAGTACAGGCATCGGCGGATGCTGCTCGTTTGATGAGATGCGTCGCAATGCTGATGCCGGGAGTGATTCCAATGCCGCCGGCAACGAGGACTGTCAACGGTTGCTCGCCCCAGCAGACCCGGCCGATGCCATACGGCCCATCCAGACGCATTCGCAGCTTTACAGTTTTCGTTCCCATACTTTGACGCGTGGTTACGTCCTCGCTGCTCGTCTCTCCATCACCCGGGACGATACTCTGGACTTTCCTCGTGTACCCGCCCAGCCCTCTGATCGCCAGAGTCGCACCATCATCGCCGGGCGCAGACGCGATGGTGAAGGGGTGCCAGTTAAGGAACGACACGCTTGGGATCTGGGCCCACGTGATTTGCCCTGGATGCCGCGGCTTCATGCCCTCGAACTTAAACTTGACGACGTCTCCGTGGTGATGCTGAACGGAAGTCGTGTTGATCGAGCGGAAGTTGTAGTAGAATCGGAGGAAACGGTCGCAACCCCAGAGCAAAAGGCCAGGGAGCAGGAACTCGGGACCTTTGGTGGCGTGGATGAGGGCGCCGACGACGAAGAGGAAGAAGAGGGCGTGGGAGTAGTAAAAGACCTCGAAGAATCGGCGGCGTATAATGGGGACCGAGGTGAGGGAGATGAGGACGAGGGACGCCCATGCCATAGCGCCGACTTGGATTCGCAGGTTAGAGAAGGAGTCGGTGAGTTGGTCGGTGGCGATGTAATGCTGGTTGTTCAGGGCGAAGTGGATGGTTGCGTGGACCATAGTTGCTATGCCGATCCAGCGGTGGTAGACAAGAAGAACCGGAGATGGGATTTGAGCGATGATGGAGAAGAGGTTCGTGCGTGCTGCTAGGAGGAGGGCGAGGCCGCCGTTGGCGATTGTGAGCCACCCGTAAAGTTTGAAGTCGGTGGTGAACTCGTTGTCGTTTACTCCGAATAATATGTTGAGACCGAGAAGAACGGCGAATCTTAGGAAATTGGCGGCATGGTGGTTGGTGAGGATGGGGATGGGCGATGGGAGAGTCAATAGCTTGTGCAGAACTACACCTAAGCGTGTGTGGCCTGATGATGATGCTTTGATGAATGGGCGGCCTGGGCATGGATGTCAGTATATGTGTAACATGTCTTTCATACAGCCAGAAAGGCTTACCGCGATGTGTCAAGCTGCGACACCGCGCAGGAAGCCGGACGATGCTCTCGAGGAAAAGGATCCCAATGACACAGAGAAAGTAGGCCCTCGCTGCCAGGTATTGATCTTGGATGATAGGTTTTTCCATGTTGAGCGACTAGTGATGCTATCGCAAATAATGAGTTTACTCAAAATCAGAATAGTGAGACAATTGATGAGTTCAAGGCAATATGTATAATGGGTCAAGATGATGTTCCTACATCCTGAGGTCGTGGTTATTCTTATGCTTTTGTATTATGTTGGGTCTTCAGCTGCAGGCACTTGTAATCCGCAAGCTGAATGATGGCTTTGACGTGTGGCTGGTGATGAGGGATCAAAACTTCCAAAGAGTGCTGTTGGGCGTGATGATGGATCAAACTTTCCCAATACAGTTAGTGTCAGGGAGGCGCGTTTGGGTTTGGAGCATCGTCTGCAGCGCCCGCGGCGACAGAAGCCTGGACGTAACACAATGTGGCTTGCTTCTAAGTAGTGCACTGCATTCATTTACCAGTCTTAGGTACTTTGATTCGAAGGTTTAGGAAATACAGCCTCAGCGTCTGATATCATAATCAAGATATTTGGCATGGAATCTGCCTTGCCCAGGGGCCCGTACTGGAGAGTTCCATGGACGTACAAGAGTCTCTGTTTTGCAATCATCAGAGACCAAGGCCTACGGTTTTCAGTCCAGTTAGAGAGTTTAAAGGCGCATCTTCTTATCACTCGAGTAAAGTCACAAAAGCTAAGGCCAAAATTCATCCCTACATAAACGACTATTACGGGTCTTCTTCTTCAGTTTCGTCGATACTTCTTCGCGAAAACCTGATCTCTGTCGGTTTTCATCATGTCAGTCACGCGCAAGGCGAAGATGAACGTGCGCCGTTTGGACTTGAATCTTTCTTCCCTTCTAACTTTTCTTCCGCAGTTTGCCGCCTGGAGGCGCACCTTATTGACTGCTATATGACTCTCACGGAGAAATATTCGAGGGCTAGGATAGCCTGGGCTAGAGAAACCTCTATAGCTACCTATGGGGGTATATGAAGAGAGCGCGAATCGCCTCGATTATAGGGGGCAGGTATCTCCCTCTTTATACTGCTATAACCTATTACTCCTTTAATATTAAGATGTCGTTACTATACTACGTCGACACTATCTATCGCTGCCTCGAAAGCAGCGATAGCCTCCTTACAATCGCCCAAAAGAACCAGGATGAAGTGTGCAGATTTTTGCGTTTTGACTTGAAGGACGCAAGCCACCGCGCACTTTAAGCTTAAGCTCGGGTACCTGCTGCTAGCGCATCACCACAAATCATCAGAATTTCCTAATTAGGCAAGAGTCAAAGTTGCAAAGGATTTGGCCCGATTACACATCAACATTCATGGATGCTTGGATTTGAGGGTCCTGTCACAAAGAAGATCGAATTGATTCCAAAGAACTCCAAGTCTTTTCGGTATATAAGCTCCGTACGTGCCCGCCTCGATAGGTAATTGCAACAACTCATCACTCAGAACACACTCAGAACACACTCAGAACACACTCACAACAAACTCACAACAAAACATTCTAGCAACTTTACGCTTTTTTCACATTAGTTTCAACCACATACAACTCAAAACAATGTTCAGCCAAAGCACCTCAGTCTTCCTCGCCGGCCTTGCCGTTTTCATTGCCCTCGTCTCCGGCCAGGGCAACGACACCATGACCCAGAAGATTGGGTGGTCCGGCAAGCTCTCCTCTCTCGACGGCGGCCTCGGCGGCACAGTCACCGTTGTCGACGCTTCAACTCTCATGATCAGCGACTACACCCTCAAGGATGCCTCGGCGCCTGCACTCTACTGGTGGGGTGCCACCGACGATGTCATCAAGAACGGCTTCCGCATCTCTAATGAGCAGGTCACCAAGGCGGCGTCCACCAACACGCTCACCATTAAGCTCGATGCCGGGAAGACGCCGGCTGATTTCTCCACCGTCGGACTATGGTGCGAGCGGCTCTCGGCCGACTTTGGGCAGGCTACTTTGAAGCCTTCGTCTAGGTCTGGGTCTGGGTCTTCGTCCTCTGGTGGCAGCGGCTCGAGCTCGACTTCTGCCACCAGCAACCTGTCTGGATGTGTGGGACGCTTGGCAGTTGTCACTGTCGGAGTTGTCTCGTTTGCCGCCTGGATCATTTAGGTGGCACAAGTGGTGATTGCCACGATAACAGTGTCGCCATGTTTTCAGACTGGCTGGGTAGACAAGTTGCGACAAGATGATCTTTACGATGAATTGATCAGGGTGAGAGGAAGGGCAGCATGTACATATAGTAGTTGAATGAACGTGGTTTTCTGAATCTCCCAATCGCTCAGCGCCTGCGTTGCGAATTGCCTATCGCCAATCGAAATTGGAGAGATTCGTGAAAGCAACCCGCCAAGATGCTCGCCAGTGGAACCAAAAACTCGGCAATGAACAAAGACGGGAATCTAACGTCGATAGATCTGAAGCGGGCCACAGTAGTCATGGTTCGCATGGTTCGTGGGATGCTGACCCTGGATGAGGCCGCCGGGATTGTAAGATATGTATTGAATGGGTGGGAATGATTGTTCCTACTGTGTGTGCCCATGATCTCGCCTCACATTTCACCTACTGTGCAGGGATTAGAGTCAAGGCACTGTATACCCCTCATCAGGCAACCAGACTAGCTGTGCCGCACCACCACCTTCCCACCCTCCCCGCCGCCGCCCAGCTCCTCCCGTCATCCTCCCCCGCCGTTCTCGACTCCTCGCCTTCCCGGCAACACCTCAAATCTCGGGCTTTCTCCTTCAATTAACGATATTCTGCCTGCCAATCGAATCGCTAGCGAGAGCAAGAACCATTCATCACAGCTTCCAGCCTGGCTTACACGCCGGCTGACGTCTCACAGATCTCACCATGTCCCAATCCAGGCGCCAAGCTCCTCACGAGGAGCGGCCGTACAAGATCCGCAAACACATACATGAAGGCCCGCCCTTTGCCGCAGTACCAATACCTGCCTCACTGCCGCCTTATTGGCCGCCTACGAACGAGCCCTTCGTCGATACGCAGCTGTATGGCGGACCGGCCATCTACGGGGACAATGCCTGGTCCCAGAGCCAGGGACTCGGGCACCTCGAGCAAAGCTTTGTCAAAAGTTTGCCTGCAGATAGCCAGTCAGGGCTTGACATGTTCCAGCCTGCTTCTGCCGAGGCACCTCCCCCAGCGTTGAGCACCGTGAGCAGCGTCACCTACTCCTCATCCACATCTCAACCGTCATCGGCGGGCTCCGGGCTGTCTCCATCGCAGACTGAGCTTCCATTTGAATGGCCGGCTCCAACGTCAGCTTCGCATTCCCGCGTTCCTTCGCCTGCTGAGCGGACGGTAGAGCGTGCCGAAAGCCGATTCGTCTGCCTCGGCCCGCACTGCGATGAGGCTTTCGACCGGGAGCAGGAGCTAAAGAGCCACTTCAAAGCGGTCCACACACACATTTGCAACTGGGGAGGCTGCGACCAGCCGGCGTTCTCCTCAAAGGCAGGACTGACCTGGCACGTCAAGCTAGAGCACCTTCTCGTCTGCCCCGCACCAGGATGTACGGAAAGCTCCTTCCAGAGCAAGAGAATCTTAGAGTGCCACATCAGATGTGCACATCCTGACGCCAAGGAAGGCAACGGGAAGGCCGTCGAGTCGGTCCCGAAGCCGATGGTACCTGTCATGACTCTCGAAAAGTCCGCCGAACAACCATCCACCAACACAGCTCCAAATTCAAAGGATGCCATGGAGGACAAGGCGACTAGGCAAAGCCTGTCCGTCATGATCGCCAAGAAGAAATGTCGAGAACAGCTGCGAGCAGCTGTGGAAAAGAAGCATAAAAGGCAGAACGGTACGTAACGCCGACATCCAAGACGCTCGTCTGACCTTCGTAGGCCAAGCACCTCGCGCAGCCGATAGTCCCAGTGACTCGTCACGAGCGGTAATCTGCCGCCTGATCGAGAGCGCCAGCTTTCCAATGGTTTGGGAGCATGGCGTTCTACCCTTTCTAATCGAATTCCTCCCAAAGTGGTGCGGCCCGAACCACGTCGTCAGCGTCACCCGCGGCAAGACTCCCGGCTCCCGTCGCGTCTGTATAATGACTAAGAAGCAACCATCACGAGCACGACGGATTATCATCGCAGCCCACGTGAAAGATCTTCTGCCTGAGATCTACCGCCCAACAGTATCTTTCGAATTCCCCATCGGCGCCGTGGAACGTCTAGTCTGGGCCCGAGGGTTGAGCAAGGACATGCCAGACGACATCTGCATGGCCCGGAACCCATATTACTTCAAGGACCCATGTATGGGCGACAGCATCGGAATCGCAGGGACCGACGACTTCGAGGAGAGTACCTCAACTCTGGGACCATGTCTAGTCATCGGCGGTGGAACTACTGGCTGGCCAACTTCCATCCCTTCGTCGACGCGTACCAACACCTAAGCGAACTCAGCGTGCAACACCCTTCGCCAAATGACCGATCCCGCTGCATCGAGGAGCGCCACGATACCATGGACGAATCCAAAGATTTCACCATCGGCAAACTCACCGCAACATCAGGCATCGACCTCAAGACAACCCGCATCTCCCATGACCCTTTTTGGGAAGACTGCGGGAAAGAACAGCCTTTGATCGTGACGGACTGGATCCTGATCGCTGCAAAGACCAAGCAAGCCAATATTCTTCGCCGGTTCCCCTCAGAGACAATGCCCCTCCTGAAAGAAATACCCATCAAGACCACTTCGGCCATTGTGCCAGGCGGGTCAGTTGTATCCACGGGCCGAACATCCGGGCAACAGCGTGGACAAGTCTGTGAGGTACCCGCCTACGTCAGGGGAGAGGACAACGGTACAGGCAAGGCCACACGCGAATGGTTCATCGAAGACCCGGACGATGACGAGGAAGCATGGATTCGCGGTGGCATCGGCGTTGAAGGCGACAGCGGTGCCGCGGTAGTCGACGCAGACACCAGTGCCCTTGTGGGCCAACTCTGGGGACGGAACAAGTACTTCGGGGCCGGCCCCCGCGTGACCTACTTCACCCCTATCGGCGACCTCTTCGACGATATCCAAGAACGGTGCGACCAGCAAGGACGGCCCCAACTGCCGCAGTACCGAGACGAGTCAGACTGCTACCCTGTCTACCCTAGTTGCCGACAGTGCTACGACCTACGCACCTATCTCGACAGCAGACGCAGCTCGCGCGAATCGCTCCGCTCCATAATCGGCCGACTCGAGAGCGACCACGGCGAACTACCCTCGCTCGGCGGCACGTCAGAGCTTGCGACGCCACAGGACCACGTTCTCTGGTCCCGGCACACTGGGGTCGAGGAAGTCGGGTCATCGTTCTCAAGCACCATATCTCCCGCCGCAGTCCACACCTTCGGCTTCACCCCGCAGCCGGGGACGCCCAGTATCGTAGACGTCAAGAGCCCGTACGCCCTAACGCTCAGCGCGGAGGATCTGTATGACGACGAGGTCTTCACATCAACGGCCACCGGCAAACGGTCAGCTGCAATGATGCCGCGCGGTTCGGTCCCGGGTGCCAAGAGGCAAAGATTACATTAGCCGTAGTTCTGTACATTAGCTGTAGTTCTGTTGCCAATAGCCCTTTATCCGGGCAACCCCCCTCGTCCCATCTTCCTCGCGCGCTGGTCGCGGCGGTTGTGATTCGCTCTGGAACCCTTGCTGGCTTCCTTCCTCCTCCGCGCCGCCTCCGTGTCCTTGTCTCCCGTCGGACCCGCCACATTCCCTCCACGCCCGCCGCCTCTGCCACGACCCCGACCACCACCACGGCCGCGCCCGCCTCTCCCACCTCTTGACGAGCCGCCGGCTCCATCCTGCTCCGACTCCTCGGCGCCGGATCCCGCAGGACTAGCCCTCCACGCCGTCGACCGCAACTCCGTCTGCGCACCCGTAAACGCCGCAGCGCCGCTGTACTTCGCCTCCAACCTCCTCTTCTGCGCCGGGTTCCTCGCCAGCATGACCGCCCACCCCTCAATAGCCTCATCCGTCATGCCCGTCTCCTCTCTTAGCCTCGCCCTCGGCTGTCCCCTCCTCGTCGCAGCCTGGCGGTCAAACACACTCGGATCCGCCTGGAACGCCTTGAACAGCGTCTCCTCGCTGGCATCGTTCTGCCCGTCGGCCTCCTCGTTGGCGCCGGCGTCGACGGTGCCGCCGACGTCGTCTGCGTCGTAGGTGTCGTCGCGCTCGTCGTCGTCCGAGTCGAAGGCCGCGAGGGCCGAGAGGATGGCGGCCTTGTTGGGCGCGGTGGAGCGGTCTTTGAGCACGTCGTCGGCTGTCTTTTCGGGGTTTCGCTTGCCGAAGTGGAGTTTGGAGACGTCGAGGTCTAGTCTGTCTAGTTCGTCGTCGTCGAAGACGTTATGGCGTTGGGGAATTTGTGGTGGTGTGGGTCTGGGTGCGATGTCGTGGCTGAAGCGCCGCTCGATCTTGGGTGATCTGTCTTGTGTTAGTAGGTCCGTAGAGTGAGGAGAATGGCACTTACAGTTGCTCGCCACGGTCCAGGTCTCTGAGATGTGGCGGCAGATCATCCTCCAACAGATGCGACGTGACAACCTCCGTGTCATCACCAAACTCATCAAACAGCTTCGACACAAACGCGGACCCCAGATCGGGAAATAGATCCTGGATGAGCGCGATCTGGCTTTGCCTGTGAATATGTAACTCGGCTTGCACATCCCCCGCGTCAACGACCCCCTTGCCCTTGTCAACCTTCCTCTTCACGAGCCTCTTGGGCCTCATGAAGCCCCCACCAGGCTTCTTGAACCCTTCCAGTGCCGAGATCCTCGTCTTCAGCGCCGTCGACGCTGCCCCCTTTTCCTCTGCCCGCTTGAGCAGCTGCTTCAGCACGGGTGTGACTGTGACCAGTTCCGCCACGAGGGAGTCGTTGACGTTGAGCGGACCCGCCTTGTGCGTCTCCGCCGCGGACTTTAGGGAGAAGAGGACGTCGGCAAGCATGCCGAACCGCGGCTTCTCGCCCTCTGTGAGCCCGATGAGACATAGGTACATCGTTGTGATGAGAACCTTTCGCAATGGCGGATTCGTGATTTTGAATGCAGACACCAGACCGTCTGAGAAATCTGACCCGGCAAGGAAGAACGCCGCCGCGTCCGGGGATGCGTGCAGGAGGTGGTTCAGCCCGGCCAGCCTGCTCTCGAGCGACTTGAGGTCGGCCTTCATCCCTGCTTCCAGGGACTGCGTGAGCGACTTCTTCAAACCCGCAAGCGACGTCTCAAAAGCCGCGGCATGTGCCTTCCATGCTTTCGTGAGGACAGATGGCGCATTTTTCCGGAAGAGCTTGCTGAAGCTGGCGAGGAAGGTGGGTGTCGTGAGCGGGATCGGCGGGGGTGATGAGAGGGTGAGAAGGCGGGCTGTGAGGGTGAACGCCGTTCTGAGAAGCACCTTTGCTGGCGGGGATGAGCCTATTGTCGCAGCCGGGCTGGACTCTGCGACCTCTGTGATGAATGTGGAGAGAAAAGCTGGGAGGGAGTCGTCTTTCGAGACTGCTTTTGAGAGTTGGGCGTCGGCCTGGGCGAGGTATGCCTGTGAGAGCGTCGTCCAGGCGTCGATGAGGGCATTCCAGTCCTGCGGGGTGAGATGAGAGCGCCATGTGGATGAGGGGAACGGGGCGAAGGGTGGGAGAGTCGCCATTTTGGTGTTCGTTCCTCGCTGTTGGCGGAGATTGTTGATTGTAGGGAGGGAGGGAGGATGAGGGAGGTGCTCTGCGCGAGAGCGGTCGTCGTGTATCTTATTGCATGCGGCTTAGCTGAGCTGTCATGTCGTTCGCCGGATGATTCATGGTCGATGCAAGACCCCACGGTGCCAGCTTCCCGGCTGGAGCTTGATGCGGAAGTGGGTCCACGCAGTACGTACACATCCCACCTCGTGCTACTCCCAGAGAGTACTAGCGTCTTTTCGGTAAAGCCCTACAACTTTCCCCCACGAAAAAGTTCGCGATCGCAATTTTCGCAGCCTCTCCTCCAAGCTTCTTTTCGAGCCCAACCAGCCTTCATCACTTTGCCGCAACCAACGTTCGAGTCGTGAAGGACCAATTCTCGCCCAATTCTCTTCCATCAATCAACCCCCCGAACCAACCGTTCAATCCCGCAAAAATGTCTTACAACAAGGACAAGGACTTCGGCGAGGCGCCCAAGACGCACAAGATCCGCATCACCCTCTCCTCCCGCAAGGTCCAGTCCCTCGAGAAGGTCTCTGCCGAGCTCATCGAGCGCGCCAAGTCCAAGGACCTCCGCGTCTCCGGCCCCGTCCGCCTGCCCACCAAGACCCTCAAGATCACCACCCGCAAGACCCCTTGCGGTGAGGGTTCGAAGACCTGGGACTGCTTCGAGATGCGCATCCACAAGCGCCTCATTGAGTACGTGTTTTCCCCTGCGCGCGTGCGCGCGTCCCATTTTGGGAGTGAGTAATTCTTTTGCTGACCAGATTCTAGCCTCAACGCCCCTACCGAGATCGTCAAGCAGATCATCGTCAACATCGAGGCTGGTGTCGAGGTCGAGGTCACCATCGCCGCCTAAGTTTTCCTCCTAAAAAAGGAACACGCCGCGGATCGGGACCGAGAAGGGACTTGTTGTAAGAGGGACGAACAGTATGGGCTTTGGCTTGGGAATGCTGCGCCGCTGTGCGTGAGGATGCCGAAAGGCTCTTGCGCCAGACGGCTGCGGCGGGCCGAGTTTGGAGGTCTAGATACCACCCAAATAAAACAATGACCCCAGTTTTCGTATCGCTGTGATATGTGGTGATGCTGTGCAGAGCCGTGATTGTATCGGCGCGGTCCGGGTCCCAGGACATACCCGTAGACGGGCGCAGTGCTGCCGGTGTTCAAACGCCCGGTCAAATACCTCTCTATCCACTAACTTTTTATGATTATCCTATGGTATTGATATAACGCCCTGCAATGCTGGTTCCTTTGCATGGAAAGTACAAGGCGGCACGCGTTCATTTCCCGCCGATCTTGGCATCCTGTCGGCCAAGTTAAATATCCCAAAGGCAAAACTCCCTCTTTGGAGGCAACTCAGGCATGAGTCCCCCTTCAAACTGGCCCTTCTGAGTGAAAGCCTGCCACTGCAACTTCGACTTTTCATCATAAGCCTCATCAGGAAGCTCCGTGTCCTTGTTGTAATTCGGCGGCCCGTCGGGGAACCAGACTCGCTTCCACCCTCCGTCTAACGCGCGCACCCCGGGAAGATTATTTTGGTACACGACAGGTTTGCCCTTGAACATTGATAGCCTCCCGTCCATTCCCTTCGAGCTGTAGCTTGACACGGGAGGATGCTGCTTAGAGCTACCCGGCGGGTACGGCCCGCTTCCAGCTGCTGCTTGTGGCTGGGCAGCCGGGGCTGCAGGTTGTGTACCGAATGGGTTTGCCTGCGCTGCTCCTCCAAGTCCTGTTGGCTGACCAAAGGCAGGCTTGGCTTGTCCGAAGGGATTGGCGGCTGTTTGTGGTTGAGAAGGCTGACCAAAGGCACTTGTTGGTTGTGTCGGCTGTGCGTCCATGCCGCCACTTGCTGGCGCGTCTTGTTTCGCGCCAAATGGGTTGGAGGCCGCCGGGGTCTGCGATGGTTGTCCAAACGGGTTGCCAGCCGCCGGTTGAGAGGTAGACGGTTGACCAAAGGGACTGGCTGACGCTCCAGGCTGAGATGGCTGACCGAACGCGCTCTGCGTGGGCTGGGGTGGAGCCCCAAAAGGACTGGCATTTTGAGTCGTGTTCTGCGCGGGTTGTCCGAAAGGGCTGCTCGCGTTGGTGTTCGCCGCCGCCTGTCCGAACGGACTGGCACTGGTAGTACTCCCACTGGCACTACCAAAGGCACCGCCGCCCCCGAAAGGATTCGCTTTCTGCCCCAGTGCGCTTGCCTGGCCAAAGGCGCTTCCCCCACCTCCAAGCGCGGAGGGTTGTCCGAACGCGCTACCAGAAGCCCCAGGCTGTGAAGGCTGGCCGAATGCGCTACCAGATGCGGCAGGCTGTGAAGGTTGACCGAAGGCGCTGGTAGTTGTTCCACTAGACTGGGCAGGCTGTCCAAAGGCACCACCGCTTCCAAACGGATTTGGCTTTTGGCCAAGTGCTGATGCTTGACCAAATGCTGACGTCCCTCCTCCAAGAGCACTAGGCTGTCCAAAAGCCGATGAAGGCTGCGACGGTTGGCCGAATGCTGGGGTTGAGCTCTGCGCGCCGCTGCCAAAGGCTGACGTTGGCTGAGAGGGTTGACCGAATGCCGGTGTTGACGATGCTTGGCCGAACGCTGATGTCGGTTGCGAAGGCTGGCCAAAGGCAGGTGCGGCGGCTCCACCACCAAACGGGTTGGGCTTCTGCCCAAGAGCGGATGCTTGACCAAAGGCACTACCTGTCGTCGAAGCTCCGCTGCCGAAGGCTGATGATTGTTGACCACCAGAAGAGAACGGATTCGCGGACGCTCCGGAAGATGCCCCAGACCCGAAGGGGTTCGCCTGGCCGAGCGAACCAGTTGCCCTCTTGCCAACCGCAAACTCTCCCGTCGTTCCGCCTGGTAACGTCCCTTGTTTGCAGATATCGACTCGATTCGGATGCTTCTGCTCGGCGGAGATGAGGAATTGGATCGCACCGTCCAGATTTCCGACCGCCGTCTTCATCTGTTGCTGTGCTTGCTGGTACAGCTCTTGCGCTTGATTGAGCTGCGTATTGTCAGCCGCCCGCCAGCGAAATACGATTCATGGTTCCTACCGCTTGTTGTGGGTTGCCCGACGCCGTCGCCATGACATGGTGAAGCCTCATCTCCTCAAAGCTCTGCTCACGCATCGGTCCGCCGAACAGCTGCTCCGGGGCGTCCCTTCCCGGTCCGTACGCTGACAGGATCCATTGTGGTTGTTCAGAGGTCAGGTCCTTCTCGATCGTTTCCTTCGATAGCATGTACGGTAGGGCTGCGCGACTGTGAGTACGTAGTGTCGCCTTTGGGTAAGAATGATGCACGAACTGTCGTTTCCGCCGCGATTGAACCCTCCTCCGGAGTTCCCGCCAAAAGCGGCGAATCGGTTGTTCGACTGGCCTCGGGGATGTTCGAATCGACAATTATCTGGGTTCGCCAATGTCAGCGTGCTGGCTCTGCACGTGTTTGGCCCATGATTGGATTTGTTTTGGCTGGCCGATCGATGCGACCGGGGATGCGCGACGTACTTCCATACCTGCAGTTCCCCTGCTCGTAGAACTTGCAGACCACCATTTTGGGTATCGCGATCGAATCTGCTGCGCTTTTCGGTGCGTTTTGGCGGCGGCTATGTCATTTCGCTGGGATTGAGGGACGTCTAAATGAAATTGGACCAAAAATGATAGGGGAAAATGCTGTTAAAGGTCACCCGATCGCGTGGATTGGGCGTCGAAAGAATTGTTTTCAGCCTTTCGCAGCCTTGTTCGCGGCTGGCTCTAGCGCGTTCGATCGGACCAATGAGAGAGCTCCGACACGCTTGTGCTATGCATAGGTCCCGGTGATTTGCATATTACGTGCATAACACTCTGATGCACTTATGCGACAATTATGCCAATTCCGCCGATTCCACCGCCGTCCCACTATCCGGCCCGGCCTTCGAAGTCGACTCGTCCGACTTGGCGTATGAACCTGTCGACGTCTGCTCCGAGACGTCTTCATCGCCATGCCTCCTTGCACATTCTCAAGGTCAATAGTGTTTAAAAAAACGCCAGAGTAAATTTTCAGTCACTTTACGAATCGTCTTACCGCTGTTCAAAATACGAGTGTTTACGACTTCAGACTACCTGGTGAAATCCTACAAGACACTCTCTTGTTCTTCAAGTAACCCGGACAGTTTGGTTGTCTACCTTAGGCACATTGGTTACCAATCTGGGGCAGACAGTCCTGCTTTCTGTCTCAGCCGCCCTAAGAATCAGGATCTTGTGGCCACAAAGTCCTCGGTTTGCGCGATTGAGGCTTAGTTGAGCAGCTTTTTGTCATGTGAGCTTTGCGATCCAGCGGGATACTTCAGGTTGTCTAAGCAGATACCCATGTTTCAGGGGAAACATCTGTTTCTTTAGCTAGATTAACTGCACTGCTCGCTCCGCATAATTAAACAGTCATGGGCGTAGTAGCGTTAACCCTCTTTAAAATAATTACTCTAAAATAATTACGTGTAATTGAGCGATACGAGCGTCGCGTTACTTCTGACTGTAGTCTGCCAGTTTACGAATGCACGCTAGACTAACCATTTCAGCAGCTCAACACCACTCTGCATACAGTGAAGCCCTGCGAAGTGCAGAAAAAGTACCTGACAGTGCCTGAATCCTGCCGTTTCGGTTGAACACCAACGAGCGGGAAAAGCGTCAAGCTCATTCCGCTTACGACATTGACACCTGCTCTCTGATGGGTTGCGAAGTCTAGCTTCTCGAACACCAGGTGGCGTCACGAATCCCAATACTCCTGCGTCTTGCTCGCAACCCTTCTATATTCTTACTGCCATTCTCTCGAGAGTTGAGAAATTTGCAATGTCATTTGTTACGATGATTATCCAGGCAAAATGCAAACTGCTTCGGCCGTTGTGGCAGATCAGGCTGCAGAGATGGGGACAGGGTACTGCATCCTTCTCTTACACCGGCAGCGGCGCTGCAACATAATAGGGCTGGGGTATCGGGATTACTGGCTGGCTGCCGCCGTTTCCACATGTAGTATCGAATGTTGTTAGCTTGAAGAGGATTTTCGAACCCCGTTCACACTCGGCTCAAATCTTATTAAAAAGCAAGGCTTACGGCTCGAGAGTAGAGCTTCGTCATCATTGAGAATAGTACGTTCCACGTATTGTTTACACCATTCAAATCATCTCTTAGTATGACTTCTACTTTCGGCGCATCTGAGGAGACATGATAGCTTCCTCAGTCGTAGAGGCCATCGAAGTTTCATGTTGTTTAAAGGTAGTTGTCCACCAGATCAGCTGAGCCTTATTCAAAATCTACAGGTTTCTGCTTCAAAGTCGACCTAATCTCTTGAATCGGAACTCAAGGGTGTAATGGGTTGTGGCAGCGTGAAGAGGGAGATGCCTGCCCCCTGTAATCGAGGCGATTCGCGCTCTCTTCATATACCCCCATAGGTGGCCATAGAGGTTTCTCTATGAAGCCCAGGCCATCCTAGCCCTCGAATATTTCCCCGTGAGTCATACGGCAGTCAACAAGGTGCGCCTCCAGGCGGCAAACTGCGAATAAAAAAGTTAGAAGGGAAGAAAGATAATCTCTTGAATCGGTCGGGTCTGCCCAAAAGATCTACGAGAGGTGAGGAGGTGAGAATCAGGCCGCAGCAGGCGGCACGCGTGGGACTAACCGCATTGGTGGCAGAAAACCACCTTAACTGCGGTCGATTCCTGCATGTTGGAGCACATGATCTCTAATTACAAATCATGTTTGACCAATGGATGGTCCCAAGCTGAACAGCAGAGCCTTATCGCATCATTCACACATTTCAGCTGTCTCTGAAGGATCGCATGGATGCAGGCTCTGCAGCCTGCTTATGCAACACTATTTACAGTCGAATAAATAGTGTTAAGAATCCCGAAGATTAATCGGCTAGATTCTAATTCCCTCAACCTTGGGTCCACTCATGCATGACCATTGGGCGCGATGTCTGTCTATCTGCTCGTCTCCACGTCTGTGGACGTACCTATTGCTGAATCCCGAGATTCCACTTCACTCAACTCTAGATCTCAGTTACTATGCCACGAGGAACCCATGCACGCCTGCTCGCCGTTGCAGCAATACGAGCTTCAACATCTACCGGCAACGAGAAACGGTGCTCATGCTATAAGCAGGAAGCCATTGCCAACCTCTTCAACGCTACAGCGTTCAGCGACGCTTAATAGAGCAGGCCCGAGTCACGTCACCTCAGAGCCGGATGAGAACAACCAACTAACCCAGAGCGAGACAATAAGCATATCGCACGACGAGAATGGTAGACGCCGCCGCGACATTGAAAGCGACCAGGGTCGTCAGACGGACTCAGAATCGTTCATACAGGCGGCACAACAGGACGACAATCTGTCTGAGCATGACATTCGTCCCTCCCCTTCCGCACGAAGCAATGCAGATGTACCCCCGGACGCTCGAAGAGCAAGGCCTGGATCCTCTTTTGTACATCGTCTCTGGCTATGGGAGATTGCTGCCTCCGCTCTCAGCCTTGCCTGCATGGCATCCATCATTGGCGTCCTATCTTACGAACAGGGGCGAAGACTTGACCAATGGGGGCTGGGCAAAGGATCCCTCACTCCCACTATCGTCGTATCATTTCTGGGAACTCTCGCAAAGTCCGCTTGTCTTCTGGTCCTTACCGAGATTATATCGCAATTAAAATGGCTTCACTTCCTGAACAGGTCGCAGAAGCTGAGTGACATACAACTATTTGACAACGCCTCTCGTGGTCCTTGGGGAGCATTCCAATTGGCATCAATTAGAAACCGGAAGACTATGCTTGCTTCGTTCGCGTCCATCTTGGTGGTTTTATCCTTGCTGGTTGACCCATTCATCCAGTCAGTCTTTTCGCAGCCTGTCATTCTCACACCAGTGAAAGGCGTCAGCCCCGGTATCCTGGAGACTCGAGTCTACGATCCTTCGTTCCTCAATGCTAGATCCGGGCAGTGCTATGGCGCTGCGAGTGTTCAGTCCGAAATGCAAGCAGCAATATTGGCACCTATTTGGAATGCCACTCCAGCTCCATCGCTGCCTTGCAGCTTCGAGCGATGCAATTGGCCAACACTAACCACGTTGGGTGTCTGTAGTAGCTGCGAAGATTTTACAGATACAGTGGTCCCAAGTTGCGTCGTCAACCCGGACGAGACATTCAAGTTGATTGACTGTAACTATACGGTACCTTCCCAAGACGCCACCTTCAATGCGGTGTTCGGCATAACAGGCGGGGCCTCTGTCAGAACCCCTTACTCTACAATTTGGAATTCAATTGCCGGAGATCAGTGGCAGACCACTCTGGATGATGCGTGGAATTCTCGCAAAGTACCCAGCTTTACTGAGTCACGACGAGCTGTCCTCAGTAACTTCACATTTGTGAAGTTCCCCCCCAACATAACGGCTTACGACTATGTCAAAGCCGATGACACACTGCGGACAATCCCTCCAGTTTCACAGGCAATGCACTGTACATTAGAGCTCTACGCCAGAACGTTTACAACGCCTTCCTACGCCAACTTTAGTGCAGCACCGCTAGTCGGGCCTCGCACAGCACTGGTGACAACCACAGATGGTATTACCGAGGGCAATACCGCTAGTGCATTCATTGGGTTGGAGCCGGCCAGTCCAGGCCAACTGCCCGAAGAGACAAAGTTCAGAATTAACTACTGCAACTACAAAGACATCGCTAAATACTTGTTGGACCTATTTACAACGTCCATGAGCACTACTGGAGTGGTTGGAACGACCAATGACAGCTCTACATCTGGGACCAACCAACAGATTCGTCAACGTATTACGCCAGGACTGGGTTTGGCGTTTAGTCAGTTCGACAACATCGCAGAGCTCATGGATGAGGTTGCAAACAGCATGACGGAGGCGTTCCGAACGTCGGCCAATAACACAGTCCTCGACGGTGTGGCGATGAGCAGTGTCACGTACATTGAGATCACCTGGCCACCACTGATCCTCCCCATCGGTTTAGTTCTCATGACATTTACGATGCTCGTAGTCATGATCATCCGCAACAATCAGCGCGGGATGCCTATATGGAAAAGCTCGAGTTTGGCGTTGTTGTTCCATGAGCTTTCAGGCTGGGATGGCTTTAAAACTACGGCCACGGGACCTGAAGAAGTGGAAGAGCTGGCGAAGAGCATGCGCACAAGGGTTACAAATGGTGGCGGAAAGCTGTTATTCTCTAAGGCAGAGTGAATGGTGGAGAATGCAAACGCTTGATGAAGCAAAAATTCGGCGTTTTGATCCGTTTGATTCTCTTCGACCTGTAAAGATTGGTATTTGAATGTTGTCTGATTGAAGGGTTGCCTTACCTGACCAAGTTCTGGAGATTGACGTGGTGTGGACTAGTAGTACTACCATCAATGGGGTCAGTTCTTATGTACGTTATTCGCGAGGAAGCAATAAAAGCAATGGAAACTAAACATTAAAAACCCGAACTTGAAAGACTAAAAGGCAAACAGCGCAACCGCCCTATTCCTCTAACGGAACACCCGCGTCCAGTACCCCCTGCCCCACGCAAAAATATCAATCTGCTGACCCCGACGTCCCGCAACGTAATGTTAGACCCCAAATCCAAATTCCTGAGCCACTCATGACCAGAATCAACAAGCACTTTTCATGATTACTTGCGTCTCCTGTTCAATGCAGGCTTTCCGCGAGAGAACTTGATTTTCTTCTTGCCGAGGAGGGGTTTGCCTGCACCAACATGCGTCATAGGAGGGCGGGGTCTACCCATTTGCTCGTTGACTGTTGAATGATTCCGAGTAACGGCGGCAAGTGTCGTGGAGAGAACAAACAGCCCATTCAGAACAAGTGCGGTGACTGAAACCCCCTTCAGGTGGTGGCCCTGAGAATAGACAATGTCCCCATGTGTCAGTTTCAAAGTTGAGGTCAACTCCTCATCGCTATTGAGCAAAGCCCAAGTCCCTTGAGTGGTGAAAAATGTAGCACCGATTGACATGAGACCAAAGCCCATGCAAAGTCCGGCACAAGCCATGGTCCACATGCACACGGTGCGTCTCGACCCCGCAAGATAGAAGAAGAGGGGAAAGATGGCAAATAAACCTGCGGCCAGTACCAAGAAGAACGCTGCCCACGCCAAGCCAGGAGTGAGAATCTTTTCTTTAATATCTCGCGCGGCAAGGAGAAGCTTTTGAAGCATGTTGGTATCGAGGGTTGTGTCGTCTTCCAAGTCCAGTTCGTCACGGAAATGTTTCAAGACTTTCGCCCCGTAATTGGAACTGGAGGCGTTTTCGCTGTCATCGTCGGGGAAGAAGTAGACTCCTTTGCATTTGCTGAGTGCCCCAGAGTCGGAATCTGTCTGGATTTGGGCAGAACTGTATACACATATACCTGATGAAGGTTGTCAGTCACACCAGTTTCTCTGACCGAGCGCCCTACAGGGACTCACCAGAATATCCTAAAGTCACATTCATCTGTGAACCCTCTGTGCTTAAACCAACGACGTAAGAATTCTTAAAGAAGGTTCCGGACGCGGAAGAACCCCATAGTAGCAACCCTATTGCCAAGTTAGCTGAGCTGCGAGACAGACATACTTGGTCGGCGAACGTCTTACCATGAGCAATCACTGCACCGGCCCACAGCAGGTAGGTTACACTGCCAAAAAAGAGTCTGTGACGCGTTTTGGATCCCTGATACATCTCGTGTTGATGACGATGGTCAATAATAGATTATTGATGAAAAGAAATAGACGCGTGGAAAAAAAGAAAAAGGTTATTAAGATCAGGAGCTGTCTAGAAGATGACTTTGATTTACTGAGGCCTTGGGAACCAATGCTGATCAACAGTGTAAGTACAGAAGTCCGCCAAAGAAATTGCGATGCTTTTGTATGTCAACAGCTTCCCCTTTCACGAGACGATGGAGGACCAGGCAGCCAATAGCTTGTGTGGTAGACTCGTCGCATAGCATGCCGCCTCGGTAGTTGGCATATCTATCTTTATCAGATGTGGCTTTCTTCTCAGCCCAGCCTGACTGCAGCGAGGCAGAGATCATGCAAGCCTTCACAGTGGCTGAGACGAAGACCACATCGTCTTGGCGCCCAATAGCCGGCATACCAGCTTCCTGCAGCCTTGAGATGGAAGTTCGCAGAAGAAACTATTGGGGCCAGAATCTACCTAGAACTGAGTAGATGATTCATTGTATGACTAAGGGCCACATTGGTACATCAGCTTCGTATCAATGGCCACCAATTTGCCGCCTAGACGTGAGCGTAGTTGCGTATTATCACATGCTGCGGCCCTGCGAGGCAAGACGTACAGAGGTGAACGCATTTGAAACTGAAACAGGACGGCATTCAACCTAGGAGTATCTTTCTAACACTAGGTATCCAATACAGCACTTCTCCAGCAGGCCGAAGATACCGACTTCATGATAATTTACGATAGCAGATGACAAAGCGGGCCAACTCATTGGCCCAGAAAAACAAGAACAGAGCAGGCAGAAAGCAAATGCCGGCTGCAGTCAGCGCCAAGGTAAATGGAACAAACTTAGAAATGATGTTGATGTATGTGTGGTGGCCGGGGAAGGTGTCATGTCCCGTCTGCAATGCAGTCAGCACAACCGTAGCCGCGCCGAAGACAAACAGGTAGGGTGCTCCGAAACGCGCGAAGAAGGTGGCGTAGTTGTGGTGAACCTTCTGATAGGACTTCAGCCGAATTACTCTATGCCACAGATTGAGTCGCGTGAGCCGGATCTCCCCGTAATGATACCGTGGAGAGACATCCCTATCCCGCAGCGTGGCAAACCCTCGAATGAAGAGACACCACATGTCCCAGTCGACAAAATCGGGCAGAAGTTTCTGGTTCTTTGCGATTTCAAAGTCTGATTCGTGAATAATGAGTGATGAGTATGTCCGAAGGAAGCCGAGCGCGTCGAGCATCAGCCGATGGCCATCTTGGTCCTGAGCCTCATCGATAGCCGCCGACCAAACACCATAACTGAAGAGAAATTTTGGGATTGGTTTGATGAATATTCGGTCGTAGTACCATACCAGATGCAAATCTGGACGCTCGGTGATACAGATGCGCCGGCTGTTGAAGAGTTGATGGTGTAGCGGGTTGATGTTGTGCCGGTTTGATACCAGGAATAGCATCCAGTATAGCCGTCTCAGCCTTTCCGTGGAAAGCTCTCGAATGAGAAAGTTCTTTACTTCCTGATCGTTGTCTAGCGGAATTGTAGGGTAGCCCGGTATAGAGCTCTGGAGCTGAACCAGCTGACTCTGCTCATCGAACGGGATTGTGACAGCCTCCTCGACGATGGACCCCATCTTTGGCGTTTCTGCTGATGATTTGAACTGGAAAGATTGAACATTTCCGCGGGTTTCATGCAGAAGAATGCAGCTAAATAGCGTTTTAGCCTGTCTCGAACGGGGCTGACTCGAAAATGGTAAGCTCATGCCCAGATGAATGAAGGCGTGATCTGTGGTGCAACCCTGCGAAGCTGAATAGCCTTATCAGGCCGCCTGACAATTCTAAAAACTTGATGCAGGCATACCTGACGATGCTCCTTCGACATGATGCATCGTATGTCGAAGAATCTTGTGACGTGAACACCGAGCCTCTTAACAGGCAAGCGCTAGGACGCCATTGCGAAAAAAGCCACTCAGCAGCCACGGGCCGTCGCTTGCAACCACAAGAGATGCCACCGGTCACCAAAATCATGAGGGTCTGGAGAAGGCTGACCAGTGAGGAGGGAAGTGCTTAGTGACGACCTAACCTCGACCTGACCTCTGCGGGAAAATGCAAGTTTGACATGTGTGGGTGTGAGAGCGCATGAGAGAGGCGCACGAGGTGGTATTGCATGAACATGCATATGTGTGATGTGGAGACTCTCATAACTTTGGGGTACTCGAACTCGATGTACCTTTTGTTTTCTCATAAGGCAACAGGAGTGCACCGATCAAGCTTCAGCGAGCGCCAAGACAGTCAGCCCTGGGCGAAGTGTTACTTCAGCCCCAAATTTGTGGAAGTGTAAGTCGCCGCTTCAAGAGCCTGATCGTGAAAGGGAATGTGCTCAATGATGTCGAAGCCATGATACCCTTAATAATATGCAGGCGAGCCAAGGGGTTGACCGCAAGAAGTCTGAGTTTCCATCACTTGAATAATTCATGCTCTAATATTTTCCTTCATCTGTACCGTTCCCGAATCACTACGCGTGTCTAAGTAGGATTGCGATTGAGATCGTGTGTCTTCGAAGACTCAAGTCAACATGGAGAAGCCTTCAACCGATCAACCCCGAGAAACAAAACCAGAGGCGTCCAGTGGAATTGAAAGTCTCATCAGGATCCCTGAAATAAAGCGACAGGACCTTGGACTCAAGGTTCTGTATGAGAATCAAGATGTAGACGAGATTGAGGTTGAGTGAGTCTTGTCTGCCGAAATATGAATGAAAACCTAAGCTTTTGGTGATGGTCACTAACTCGCATGCCACCAGCATCGTGGCTGTCCACGGTATCATGGCCGACCCGAACACGACCTGGACCCACAAGAAAACCAACACCAATTGGCTTTCTGACCCATCAATGCTCCCAGAATCATTGAAAGGCCACAAAGCAAGAATCATGAGCTTCGGATACGACTCAAGATGGTTCGGAAAAGACTCTACGAGGCAGTCTCTGTACAACCTTGCCGAGGACTTCTTGTACCAGTTAAATCAGACTAGAGAGGTATGCCTGATGTTCGCAACTTGGATGGCAATCATTGTGCGGATAACTGATGTCGAGCACGTTAGGCATGTACCCAACGTCCAATGGTCTTGATTGCCCATTGTTTTGGCGGACTCATCGTGCAGAGCGTACGTAATGACCGAGTCGTTCTGCGAACTGACTGTAGCAAATTACTGACAGCTTTCCAGGCTTACAATAAGTCGTGCATGCAACCTGGAGACTTCCCGGGAGTTTGGCAGTCAATGAGAGGAATGGTGTTCCTCGGAACGCCCCACTCTGGTGTCAACGAAGGCTCCTCCATGTCCAGACAAGGCGAGATTTATGCGGCCATTGCTGCTAGCAAGATGGAAATACAAGACAACGTGTTGCAGTCCATTATGCGGGATAACGATATACTCGAGAGCACCCGCGCTGAATTTACAAGGAAGGTTAGCACGTCTAAGCCGCCACCAAAGATCTTCTGTTTCTTTGAGCTCCGGCCGACCAATTTGGGTGCCATTGTTGGAGCGCAACTACCAAAGGTGAGGAATCGAGAAAGAATTACTCCCTTCTATCTTGAAGAAACTTTACTGATGCCGCCGTTGTAGGAGTTTCTGGTTGGCGAGTCGTCGGCAACGCTGAGTGGACATGAGAGACAGGGACTCGCTGTGGACCATTTCTACATCAACAAGTTTGAAGACAAGTTCGACAATCACTATCGCAATGTTGCCTACCAACTCCTGAGAATGGTCAAAGAAGCCATAATGCATTCACAAGATGCAATCAATGGTACGACACATTCTCTCTTGAAACCGAGACTTCGGTCTAACCGTGAAGTGAAGCATCAGGGAGTGTCTCGCCGCCGCCTTCGGATGGTCGAATTACTGTATTGCCGGGCCTCATCGGAAAGCGTCAGAACTTTGCTCCACGTCAGAACATTTTGGCACGACTTGAAGAAAGACTATCCAAGAGAGGCATGGCTGCCTTGTGCGGAGATTCAGGAAGCGGGTAAGTTGACCGTCGACCACAGAATGCTCGAAATCATTCAATTGACACTATGGTTTGTTCAGGAAAACTCATGTTGCAGTGGAGTATGCCGACCTATACTTGCATCAGGTTGGCAACAATTGCCAAGTCTTCTGGGTCAACGCCGCCAGCCCAGACGAATTTGAGGCGTCATTCAAGAGGATTGGGGCTAAGCTCCGTGTGTCACCTTTGGGACTCAGCCATGACGGGTATCTTTCTGCACTCAAGGAACACTTGAAGCACGAAGAACAGTGGTTGATGGTTCTGGATGGTCTCAATGATGACGAATCCCTGCATTTCACCAACTCAAATCCTGGGCAAGAGCCAAAGCCACTTCTGTCCTTCCTGCCCAAGCCTTCGGACAACCACAGGCTGCTGATAACCACTACGCAAAGAACTTTGGCCCTTCGACAAATGAATTCGAAAGACAAGAACGTTCTATCAGTGGGTGATCTGACACGGGACGACGCCTCACGCCTTCTTCTTGGAAGGGTCGCCAGTAGCTCTACTGACGCAAAGCGTATCGGAGAGATCATCAGCATTGTTGGTGATTCCGCCGGTGCACTCGAGCTTGCGAGACTCTGTGGCATTGTCACGCAGACAGCATTTTCTTCTCAGCTACTCGACCTCTTGCGCAAACATGGCAAGGGGAGCGAGGATGGAGAAAGCCCAAAGACGGCTTGGAGCCTACTCTGGAATTCTCTAAAGGCCAAAAACAGTGAGCTGGCATATTGGTTCCACATAATCGGACTACTGGATCTCCAAATGATACCCAGTATCTTCTTCTCTAATAACGAGAGGAAGACTTTACTCGAAGAGCTCACCAAACTGGGCTTGGTGGAGCATTCTGATGGACGAAGCTTCTATCGAGTACCAGCATTCTTTCGCCAATGCCTTGAGTCTACAATCACCGAGAAGCACCGGATGGATGCAGAGGCTGCATCGATGCAGTCCGTGAATACAAAGTTCATTGATGACAAGCGAAGTGTTCTCCTTCCAGTTGCCTTGGCCGCTTTAAAGTTGAAGGCCGGCCGTCCAGATGCCAAGAGAGGACAAGATATCTTACGCGAGAAGGTGGAAAGCTACCGAAAACAACGCCAGAGCAGCTTGAGCCCGGATATTGGGTATCTTCCTGATGATCCTAGGAGGCTGTCCACGAGCTACGGTTGGGATCAACTTCGTCGAAGCACCCTTGAAGGCTCATTCAACCAGCGCACAGGCCTTCCTGACTCTCATCAGCGTTCTATCTCTGAAGATAGCAGTGGATGGCCGTCGTGGCAGCGTCTGCAGCGGAGGTTGATGGATCCAGAATGGGAGAAAAAGCGTGAAATACTCAGGAAGGACAGTATCGTCGCTGCTCAAATCCTGTCTCACGGTCGGCCACCAAACGGCTCTGAGGATGCAACAAGTATCTACAGACGTGTGATCGACGGCTACTCCGCTGAACCCGAGGAATACCTCAAGTTGGCAAGCTTGCAATACAACTTGGCCATCGCACAAGGCTCAGAGGGAATGGTAGATGATGCCGCTACCACATTTCGCCAGGCACTCCAGACCATCCTTTCTGGTGATGACCCCAGAACTCGGAATATTGAGGCTACGAAGTTGTACTACCGGATCTACACCGACCTTGGAAGCATGTACGTCTCCGACGGGCGCTTCGCTGAAGCTGAGGAGACATTCATGCACTTTCTTCCAAGTCAGGCCAAAGACCTGGGACAAGACAGTCAACAGACTCTGAAGACGCGACATGAGTTTGCTCGCCTACTTCAAGAACGTGGTCAAAGCGAACTTGGCGGCCAGGAACTTGAGAGAATTCTCAAAGCCAATGAGAGTGTGCTTGGCAGCAACCACCGGGACACTCTTACGGTACGATGCAGCTTTGCGATGCACCTTGCGAAGATTGGGAAAAGGGACGAAGCCATCAAAATGCTGTTATCTGTGCGGAGGGAGCAGGAAAAGGCGTTGGGAAGTTCACACCGTGAGACAGCTGCTACTCGGCAGCTGCTTGACGAGCTTCACCAGTCCCAGCCTGTTGCAGCATAATGGCACTGGCTGATTTATGTTGAAACGTTTTGTTCTTTGAGTTGTATGATTGTTTACTTCTGAAATCGCGTATGTCCACGTTCTGTCGCTATCGTTGCCAAATAGAATAATTCGTTTTTGTCTTACTCATACATTTATATTGTCATTGCCTTCTCTGGAAAGACCTGCTGAGCAAATTCTATGAAAGTCTGTAAGGCCGCGTAACATCCTATTGATGCGAAGTTAAAATCGCATGTCCTCCATTAAGTGGAAAACATACTGATCAAGGATTCTAGTAGTGACAATAACAAGTACGTTAAACCGACGATAAGAATTATAGAGAAGATGATTGAAACGTTCTGTGGCAACCAAGATAGCAGAGACGACGATAACAGGAACAGCTATAACGATAAAAGCAACGAAGGGACGACAGGGACGACAGGGACGACAGAAACGATAGCAAGGCAGGATACAGATGTGGTTATAAGAAGAGTAGTCGCTGTAGCACAGGAAGTCTCAATTATTCTTGTATAATTGCACTTTGCAGTTTTGAGAGAGGTGTAAATTCAGATTCGTCCTAATATCTATAGCGCTGAATGTAATGCAATTTGTGCCATATGCTCAACCAATTTCCATGCATGCTATTCATTATCTTTGGCCCCGTGTCTGCCGATCGTAACCGCCAGATGTTGAGTTATCCTGACTTGCATGCTGCTGATTTTGTCGTCGTGCATTGCGTGCTTCAGCTTGCTGCGCGGCCGCAGCCGCCTGAAGCATGCTAGTCTGTTGCTGTCGCTCGAGTCTCAGCTGGTGCTGCCGGCCCTCGATTTCTGCCCTATGCACCGCCTCTTCTTGTTCACGTCGCAGTTTATCCGCATGATCTCGATCACGAATGCGTCTCCGCTCTTGGTCCACTCTCCGACGAGTATCCTCATCCAGAACGGCCTTCGGCATGCCGACGGCCCCGGCCGGTTGAAGTGCCTCGAGCTGATGTGGCTCAAACTGGGCAAAGAAACGGTCTTGGCAGGACTTCTCCGAGAGAAGACGCATTAGGTGTGGGATATGGCTAGGATCGCCCCGGTAGAGCTTGTGCTTGAAGTACATGGTGGCTGAGTAGGCGTATTTGATCGAAGATTTAGTGTCCACATGAGTGAAAAGATCGTCGTCGTGATTGATGTATCGCCACAGCTGGATGTCGAGCAAGGCTTTCGTGATGTGGTAGGGTCGTGTGTTATTGAGCGCTAGGAACAGAGCATTCATGCTGTTATGGGGGGTGAACGGATCTGCCTTAGCCTTTTCAAGAGTGCGGATGGTGTCTTCCAGCTCGGGTGAGATATTGCTGCAGTTGCTACGATAGCAAAGTTCTTGAAGCGCCGTGCGTCCTTCATGGAGGCTGCTGGGGAAGTTCGGTTCATGCTTTGCCTTAATGAGGACTTCGATGACCTCGCTGTGCATGTTTCTTGCTGCCTCATGAAGACTGCCGTCATTGGGTGCAGCCTTCGCTTTGAGAAGAGCTTGAACTGCAGTCGTGTTGCCTCTGCCGGATGCGAAGAAGAGTGCGGTACGACCAGTATTGTCGCGATCACCTGGCTTGGCCCCAGCTTCAAGTAGCTTGACAACAAGTTCTGCGAGACCGAGCTGGGCCGCAACTATCAATGGTGTAACGCCCGACTTAGATCGAAAATTGACGACATCTCCTTGAATTTGTAAGCTTTTACTCATCATCAAGTTACGGCCAGACATGACTTACGATGTGCTTCGACTAGAATCAGTAGCGTTGATGGCGCAATATCAAGTTTGTCGTTCTGGAAGAGTGCCCATACAAGAAGGGGTACCCATTCCTCACCACCATCCAACTTCATACCTATTGAAACGTTCGCCTTACAACCCAGCTGTATGAGACGCCTCGCGAGCCCCTCAGCCTTTGAGTGAGTCGATATGCATGCCTGTAAGGGGAAGCGGCCGTCAGGGAGCAAAGCTCCGACGTCAAATCTCGTTCGACTCCGTTGGCAGGCCGCAATCAAAACGTCAAGAATACCCAATGCTGTTCCCTGATCCATCTTGGATGTTATGAGCGTTTGAAATGCGTTGGTCAAGGCCAGTCGTCCGGCGTTGTTCAAGCTCAGCTTCTTCAAAAGGGATATGTTGCCTCGTCTCGCCGCAATTTGCAAAGCTTTGCCGCCTTGGTCGTTCACATCAGCACCCCGGCCAACTCGAAGCAGTGTTTCAATAAGATGCTCCCGATCATGGCCTTCAACATGTGCGCTGACAGCATTGATCAAGGCTTGGTTCACACTGGTGCCTTCACAACCCCACTCGAGCAATGAGTGGATGAGCCAGAGGTTCGCAGGCAGCTGCCAATCTGAAGAGGCTGCAATAACGAAGCTCAGTACTTGCTCTAGCGATGCGGGGTCCGTTGCCGTTGCCAAGAGTTGGACAGCGTCGCGATTGTAGAGGCAGGCGGCTCGTGCCATCGCGCCATCGACCTTGGGGCCCGATGCACCATGGTCCAAGAGGAACTGAATGATGTAAAGGCCCTTTGAAGACGCCCATGCATCTCCGTTCTTTGTCAGAGCGCTAATCCCACCGCTAAAGATCGTGGGAGAGGTGATAAATTCGGACAGATACTTCAGGACATCTAGGGCGAGATTTCTTGAAGCCGCAGCTACAGCAGCGCCTTGTAGGTACTCGCTCTTCGCAATATTGGTGCCTTCGACAAGCAGCCTCAAGATTGAAAGTCGTGCGGCTGCCACATCCATCTTCATTGTTGCGTCGATTGACAAGGCGACGGTATCCAACGAAGGGTCATGCTGTAGGAGTAAGCGGAGTATGTTGGCTCGATTCGGGCTGAGTGACTGCAGCACAGCGCTGCCCTTTTGGGCATTGACATCTGCGCGACCCTTCTTGAGGAGCAGCTGGATGATTCGGAGTTGATCCTCTTCATTGGCAGGCGGTATTGACCTACTCAACACGCGACAGAGAGCGTCAGAAACGGCGTCTCCTCTGATATCCGTTGAAAGAAGCATCTCAATCAGACGATGGACCATCTTCAGGTCAGGTAAACCAGTGGCCTGACCGAGGACTGAAGCCAAAGTCTTCGGGGACAAGTTTCTCGATGTGTCATCGGAGAGAAGCTTCTGTATTGTATCGAGGCGACCGGAGTTGACAGCCGACATCAAGATATTTTCGATGCTTGTTGCCGAGGCTGATTCAACAGAGGTCCCGTTGACAACAACTAAAGTTTGCGTCGGGGTCGCGGTGCTCGGTGCTTCGAAGTCGCTTGCAGCAGCGTTGATGCATGCTTGTTGTATTCGATGTTGGCCATGATCGCGAGCACACTCTGCTGCCTCTTTCAGAAGGGTGGAATGCTGCTTGGCATGGGCACGAGAAATGATTGCAAAAGCAACGTCCTCTTTCCCCTTCCGAATTGCTTCGAGAAGAGCTGCCCCTCCTTGGAAGGAGGTGTCCGCTCCTTTTTCCATAAGAAGAGTTGCCTTCCTTACACTCCCTGCCTTCGCAGCGCGGACGAGGCCTTTGTTCTTGCATTGGCAACAGGCCCCTTTGAGATCTCGTAAGAGAAGAAGGACCATATCAATTGATGCCGAGTCGACGCATTTGAGAAATAGTTCGCAATGGGGACTGGCATCAGCACCTTTCGCGAGCAGGATACTGGTCTTGACGGGGTCGGCGATACGAAGAGCGACAGGCAACGCTTCGTTAATTGCTTGTTCGTCCGCATCCTGAGCAAGGACGATGAGGATGTCGCTTGAGCAGTTCTTCGTAGCTAGCGAGAGGACATCACTTCGTTCCTCGATCTGGTCCTTTCCGGAAAACACTTTCAAAAGATTCGTGCTCTTTGGTTTGGCTATGGACACGTCGGCTCCACAATCTAGAAGCGCCTGAGCCAGCCCTGGTGTTGCATCTGGAATGAGGCCCTGGGCCAGTTTGGACAGTATTGGATTTGCCTCTTTGTAGCCGAAGTCGCCCGATCGTCGGTTTCCGTCTTCTTCGCGTTGATCAATCATGAGCTGCTCCACTTTGTCATAGTCCTCTTCTGTAGGGTCTTGAGGTTGATGAATCAGGCTCGAAAAAGCGCCGACGACTGAAGGGCTGTGGGACAATGTCCGGCTCATTGGAGCTATCGCCGTTCCAGAGGGCCCTGGCTGTGTCATGGTTGAGATTGCCATGGATAAAGTGAGTGATGATAGGTAGTCGTAATGTTTGTTGCTGATCAGGTAGTATGGTGAAGGAATGAATCTTGGAAAATAAGTTTTACGCGATGTGAGTTTCTAAGCCCACCAGATCACACAAGAGGAGCTGTAGATCTATTATTCTCATCGAAAATTTCGAAAAGTTCAAATTCACGGTCTGATTGACTGGGGATGCCGCGAGACCCCGAACCAAGCCTCATTCTCATGTCTTTCACAGCCTGATATTCTTTCTTGACATAGCGAACTGAAGCATGTAAGCTCAGCCCATCGCAGCCCACCACTATCTGCTTACTACTGCATTGTACAGTTTCATGTGGGGGCTAGATATGTCATCTTCGCTCTATGGTGTGAGGGGTACTTCGTCCTGAAGTATCTCATGTAGTCGCTTCGGCCATGTAGCCTGATCCAGCACCCCGCCAAGACAATATTTCGACGCCCACATGACACCTGCAGTCCTGAAGGTTGCCTAAGCCGCCAACCTGAACCGTGTCGAAACGGGTTGAATGTGATGGCTTCGCGGATTTCTAATTTCAGTACGCGCTGCAGACGCGCTGAGCACCTCTCATCCGATTCATGTTCATCGCTGTCAAATGAAGAGTATTCTGACACTGATAAGCCTCATTTGAGGCTAAGAAAAATGCTGTACAGCCTGGGTCTTACGCGGCTATGTCTCAAGCGGGCGTCTGAGTGGTCGGCGCCTGAAAGAAAAGATTTCCGCCGACGGCATCTCAACTTCGCGGCCTCTTTTATACATGTGGGCTTCTTGTCATCGGGGATGGGATGGGCGAGATTGGTTCTGGCAAAACATTCCTTCCTATTCATTTCACACCGAAAGCTACACCAATTTTAAGCCACTTACACTGGTCTTGACCGTGGAGGACAATTCTTTCCAGCGTGCGCCAATCTTGTCTCTTGCAAACGATCTATTCTCTTGTCACGAATTTTCTGCAATCCCTTATCACGATACCAAACATCCATCAACCCCTTACTTTGAAGAATATACTCGCAAAAATGAGTTCTCATCCATCAAACCCGTCCTTTTCTGACTACACAGGTCCCGGAAGTCAGACACAACCACTGCATCCCCCTACCCTGAGGCCTGGCGTTCCCAGACCTAGCCCTGATGGCACTGTCAACAGTACCTATGATCGGCCTTCGACGCTGGAAGTCACGATAGGCTCAGCTGAACACGTTTTCAACTGTCTTCGTGGAGGCCGAGGTCTAGCATGCCCTCACTTTCCAAAGTATACCGCTGGAACTCTCACCGTTCATCGGGAGTATCCAAGTCGACTCGGCTTCTTCCATGCTTCCAATCCCAAGGGGTTCATCAGCTACCTGGAAACAGCCAAGTTCTGCCCAAACTGCCTCGATCAAGTAGTTCCAAATGGGTACACCTACTGGACGATGATCCCAAGCGGCGACGGCCGGGCCATTGAGGGCCGCTGGCTAGACACAGCCATGTCATCGCAGATGTATCCACGGCTGTATCAATCTGGAACCGAGCGCTTCAACCAAACAACTCTTCGGCCACAGTCTGTTCCTGATAATCTCATTACTCAACCAAAGGAACTCCCCATTCCCCAGATCGCCGAGGCCCATGATGCGTGGCGGTGGATGCAATCTCAGAGGAAGCCCTTCTACGTCGACGCACTTCACCTCACAAACGGTTGGACTCCATATGCCGAACTATCAGCTCAAGAGGACTCCCGAATTGTGAGGAGAAGCGGACAATCTTTCGTCATGAGCCGACCCTCTGGGGCTACCCAGATCTTTGCACAGCGGCATATCACCCAAGACCATGCCCCCCTCCCCAACATGACTCGCTCTTCGATACCGCATCCTCCGTCCGATATGTCAATCACGAAGCAAGATCATCAGCAGTCTATTCCGACCGCTATTCCCACTTCCACTAGGACCGACCCACGTATCACTGCAACTGCGGCCTCTTCAATCACACGGAAGGCGGTGCCAGGCACTTCCACACGTCCTGATCTATCCCACGCATCCTCTGTTCCTGATATGCAAAGGCGACCCGGTGTCGCAACTTCTACGGCGACTTATTCTTCAAATGCAGTTGCAAGCAGTCAGACTATGCTGATGACGAACATGGCCACTTCTGCTGATTCGAGATTGCGATCAACATTAGCGAATGGAATGCGCCCGGTATCACAACCAGGGTTTGACACGGCAACCAAAGTAAAGCATAAACCTCATGCTTTGGGTAGCACAAATCGTCCTGGCCACGGAAACCTGCCGGATATGAGGCATGTTTCAGCAGGATTGCCGCGCCCTCAAAGCAGTCGTCCATCTAGCTCTGTGTCGAACCGAACTGTCCCTTCCCCTATGGCCATACCGACTGAAGATATCAAGGCACCACGAGTGGCGGATTCGAGCCTCAACACAATCATGGCCACCGGGAATCAGCATCCTGTACGGGGCCACCACTTGAGACCAACCGAAGGCTCAATCAAGCCACCGCACAAGAAGGCCAATAATCCTACTGATGGGGAAATACAGCAAATGGCTCATGAAACGAAGGCTCAGGGGAACAGTGGCCAAGCGAGCGTCCCTAGTGCAAGATTACAAGACTCTGGACTTGGCGGCAAGACCAGACCTCCAGGCTCAGCCACATACCGCAACAGCAGCTGGAATCATCACGATCCAATCGGCTTTGATGAATTGGACTCTGGTGTAGCAACTACAGGGCAACAGCAGCTATCGGTCCCAATTTCCGGGAACTCGTCAACGCTTCCAAGGGTTCTCGAACCAGGCAGTGGCACCAAGACTGCACCAGGTACCCGAGGTTTGGATACCGCCCGAGTCACGGAGATTTTCCGACTTTTTGAACCCAATGCCGAACCGCGACCTACGCAGCCAAGCATGACGCAAAAGACCACAAACAAGGTCACTAGTGGAATCCCACCGCGGTATCCAGACAGACCCAAGAAGCTCGTACCAACAACTCAGAGCGATTCAAAGGGGATGGCAGGGAAGAATCCAACACCCCAGCTCAAGCAGACTCAAGCGGCCCAGAAAGGATTTCAGGCGACGCCTCCCACCATGACAGCTCAGCACGTGCGAGACGGCCAACCTCCCAAGTCTGTTGCGCGCCATCCTGACTCGGCAACTCCTGCTCTTAAGAACACTCCGGCGGCACAAAAGGATCGCTCGAGGTCCGCTATTGATACCGGCAGGCCTAAAGCATCCGCCGACGACAAGCGAGCTACGGGCCAGAGTCAAACAGGGCCGAAACCCCCAAACAATAAAGTCATCGGCATTAAACCAACTAAAGCAGCCCCGAAGAGGGAGTCTGGTCGGGCAGGCTCGAGTGAGCGCAAAGGGTCCAGAGTTCCAGGGAAGGAGAAGAAGACCTCTAGTTTTGGAGGCCCAAAGCCTCAAAAACATCCACGCGAAGGGAACAAATCCAATGGTTTGTCATCGACCCCTGGCAAGCACGGAGGAAGCAGCAGCCACATCATCAACAACAGCTCCGTGACAAATTCAACGACTAATACCACCATTCATATTATCGGTGCAGACTCGGATGATTCCGAATCTGACCATAATCTTACAAACGAAGACACATCTGGGTACGAGACCGATGGACTTGGCGAACTCCCCGAGGCCGTTGGTGTTGATTCTTCAGTACCATCTTCACCAGTGAGTTCAACCGGGCAACATCCTACGGGACAATTAGAGTCGGAAAGTCCCTCCAACAACAACGGAGAGCCTGGTCAACAGCCTGATGCTGCGTCTCATTCATCATCTCCAGCATCTCAGATTGGTGGTCAAACATTAAATTTACCTGGTCAGCAAGCCCAGGTCCGGATCCCTGGTCATGGGGTTCAGTCAGAGATCGGCATAGGCACTTTGCCATCAGGCACACATATCCCCTCTTCATTCATCTCCCAGGAGACTGCAAATGAAGGCTTTGGTCCAGGCTTCCAGTCCGATGTCGCAGAGAGCGCAATGCCCTTACACAATGGTATGCAATCTGCGTCTGGGGCTGCCACGGCTGGGGGACAGGGCTCAGCCGCCCCCTACTCGACGCAGGATTCACTACCGGGATACATGCAGCAACCTGTGTCACAGTCAGGGCACGAGCAGAGTGGACAAATGTCGTTGTTTCCTTCAAGTGGAAATGCTCCCTACGACGACCAGCATTGGAATCCCGCGCCATCGGGGCCACCAGCTTTTTCACCCGACAATGGCAATCGTCGGTTTTCCAATCATCCCAGCCTGAATTCTGGGACTTCGTACCCGGGTACGGACAGCGACAACCAGCTACAGCCAGGCTGGAGGGCAGATGCGATTAGCGATGTGTCTGGCGGTAGTTCAGTTTCAGCTACTGTTGGGACGAAGCCCCCGTCAAGTCAGGGAGTGCCACTAGGCGGCCCAGCTTATGCGGCATCTGAACAACAGCCCTCAGTGCCAGCTTCCACCACTGCCGGAGGATGGCCCCCGAAGACGATGGGATTTGTTACCGACTCTTACGGTCTTCCTAATGCTGAAATGAATCGCAAAGGGCAGACACAAGATGCAGGGCACATGCCCGCCGCCCAGCCGGGGCTGTGCTCCAGCCAGGTTGAATCTCAACCGTGGCCGATGGAAACTGGACGGAACATGAATCAGAGCTACTTTTCTCCGACTACTGCGCAAGCTCCTGAGTCTTCCTACGATCCATGGGCACCACAGACAGGGGCCTCGCATCAGTCGAAGACAGACCCGTGGGGAGGAGCACAGACTACAGGCATGGGCAAGCCGAATTCAGCCTGGGATTCTCAAGCTGAGCTCATGTATCCTGGCTCGTCAGCAAAGCCTAACCCTTCAGGTACCCAAGCATGGCAGCCACAGACTAGCCTACCAAACCGACAGGATCAATATCCCTCGCCAAGCGAATCTAAGAATGGCAATTGGTCAAATTGGAGCCATGGGAACAACGAGCCAGTAACTCCAGGCTTCCAAGCATCTCAAGTTCCCCCATGGCAGACTCCGGCGCCTCACACAGAACAAGGCACGCCTATGGGTCCTTATAGTCCTCAGCCAAGACCCACAGATCATCGGCCTTTCGCAGGCGAAAACCAGTCATCACCGAGGACCAGCAATAAGACCAAAGGATTCGCAGCAGCTGGCTTTGGCTTGGCTGCGGGTGCGGCTATCGGGTATGGACTTGCCTCTTTAAGTCGTTCCCCTTCCACATCTTCCGCGTCCTCAAAGACCTCCACTCAAGAAGATCATGAACAAGACGTGCTTGGCACTCAACTGTGGAACAATCCTCATGAACACAACGGCACTTCGTATAACGATGAAAATGATGATGCTCATAACACGAGTAGCAGCAAAAGTGTGGGTTCGTCATCGCCATCAGATGGGGAAACTATGGGCTGGTTTCAACAAGAGCAACAGTTGGTAGACAATACTTGGGATGATCAAAATGATAACAGCAGCAACTACAACGACATGAGCTATGACGGAGAACTTTACAGGAATGATACTCAGCACGACGACCCATCCATAATTTCGGATCAACTTTCGCCCACTTACTTCAACAACGACCATGCATCTTCGCCATCGCACGACTTTGAACAATCATACGATGATTCGGAAAATGCCGTCCAATATGAGGATTCGCTCGGCGATGACAATGCATATCAGCAATCTTACCAAGATCAGCCTGAAAGTGAGAACGACGACGGGCCTGAGCCAGAGCCCTCGCTGTACGATCCCCGGCCGGATCACGGCTATGAGTCAGAGAATCAGTACCGTCAACATATGGAAAATGCGTCAGAGACCAATCAAGACTATGAGGAACCCGGGAACGACCAAAGTGATGGAGAGACCGACGAACAGGGTGCCAACGAAAGTGACTCTTGGGACGGTGGTGACTATCCCTCGGGCAACAGTGACGGTGATGGGGAGAATGATGACAACGGAGTTTACTACGATGATGACTGGGACTAATTGAGAACAACTGCGAATGAGGGCATGGGCTTGTTGTATATTCTAGGTTTTTTGGTTTTTTTTCTTTTTTGATTCCTAGGCAGTCAAGGTCTCATGTAAGAATCACGTGGGATCCCGTGTCGCCTGATTGCCGATTCAGTAACAAGGACATGCTGCTCCTTTTGCAACCACTATTAACCACCTGGGGCATTTACAAGATCTGAACTCTGAGTCTGTTAGCGCAAGGGCTTGAGCTAACAGCAATATGGGATACGCTGAATTTTGGGCGTCAGATTTGATCATCCACGGCGCTCACTTCTTCATACATCAAACACGCTGCACTTGTACCCAATTCTAGAGCATGTCGCCATCTGCACCGGAAATGAAGCTTGTTTACTAGTTTTTGAGTGCATCCTAGGGCATGCACGGTCGGACATGGAGAAGTCTGACCTTGCTCGCCTCCTTCTTCTTTGGGCGAAACCAAACGTTCGCAGAATCGCAGCATCCACGGATCAAACTGACCAGTCACGAGGCGTCAGGTACAATATTAGATCGGGCTTCTCCCAAACAACCCACGCCTGTTGGCCCTGTGTCCTGGACTTATTTCAAGGATTATGTCTCCAGATTGCCCACACAATCCACCGGAAAATAACACTTGCGTGTTGAAAGACGCTCACAATACCTTGCTATAGCTTCACGTAGGTAGGATATCTCTGGAAATCCATGGATGTGTACAGTATACAGAGCTTCATTATGTTCATATATAAAATAAAATTGATACTACAGTTGAGCAAGCCTGTATGATTTATGCCAATGAGGCAGCCACCATGGGCGCCAGCTGCTGGTCAACATAGTCCTGGTTTCTCCAGTCAGACCAGTCAGCCTTCAACAATCCCCAGCTCTCATCAAAGTTCTGAGTGCCCTGGCGGGTGTAGTAGCTTCCAACCAACACCCAAATGAACCAACTAGCCTTGTACTCGGGCAGATACTCCGACAGACAGGTAGAGTACACATTCTGGTACGTGTTGTCGTTCATGTTGAACCCAAACTCCGTCAGCGCGACAGGGAACACATTGACCGTCTCCGGGTCGCTCGCGTTCGCCGCCTGGAAGCCCTTGTGGTACAGGTTGTACTTGAGCGAGTCGCAGCTGCCGATGGAGCCCTCGTAGTTGTGGATCTCGAGCACGAGCTTGTTAGCGTATCCCTCAAAGTCAGCGAGGTTAAAGGTCTCGGTGCCGGGCTCGAGCGCGGTGCCCTCGAAGACGGGCGCGACGGTGGTGTCGTAGTTGAGGCCGGACAGGTAGATGAGCACGTCGGGGTTCGCGCCGTTGATGGCGTTGGTGCCCTGCTGAATGTACTTGTACCAGTCTTGCCAGTGGTAGGAGGCGGAGACGAGGTCGGGGTTGTTGGTGGCTTGGCGGAGCTCGTTGCGGAGGGACATGGCGACGAAGGCGGGCCAGGATTTGCCCTGTGAAATGTTAGCGGTCTGTGAGGATCGAGGGAGATGGTTGTTGGCTTACGTGGTTGGCCATGTAGGTCAGTCCGCGAACCCAGTTCGATGCAATGAACTCGGTGTCACCCCACCAGGTGTTTCCGTCGTCTCCGGAGCAGCACCACTTGCCCTTGGACATGTGGTTGTCGAGGAGGATGTAGACCTGCTGCTTCTCGCACTCGGCAGCGATGGCATCGTAGACCTTTGACCAGTTAGCTTGGCTGCTGAAATGATGGCATGATAGCCTTACCTCGAGACGAGTGGTCGCCTCCGTGAAGGAAGGGTTGTTGGCCAAGACTTGAGCCAGCACAGCAGTGCCGTTCGTCTCGCCAAGGCCGTTGACGAAGGCGGTCTTCAAGTCGATGTCCTTGCCATCGTTGTCGTAGATCTGGTCGACGAGCTCAATGGCATACGTCAGGCGAATGGCGTTCATGCCAATGCTCTTGATCTTGGAGACGACGCCCTCAACGGAGAGGAACTGCAGACCCTCCGGGACCATGACCTCGCCGTGGCCAGGCCAGTTGGTGCCGGCGAAGACAACGCGGTTGCCAGAGGCATCGACGGCCTCGCCTCCGTTAGCCACAAGAGGGCCATTGGGCCAGCTCTGTCTGGTGTTGTGGGGGAGAGCGGCGCATAGGCCGGCGAAGCCGACAAGGGTGCTCAAGAACTTCATTGTGGGAGCCTAGGACTGAAGAACGACGCGTCCGGGAGGTTGTCGCGACAGACAGCAGCTATGGTATCATTCCGCGACCCTCTCCGGCTCTTATATCACTTCGCATTGCATACGACCACCAGCCATCCATCAATCTTCCCCTCACGGACCGAGAGCGGGACCTGCATCTTTCCCCAAGACCCAAGACATCAACACTGACATCACGAGCATTGGCAAAACGTCCCCCTCTCCAAACTATTCCCTGAAATGGAACGCGCCAATGTTCATGACTAGCACTCAACCATGGCCGCAGCGGGGCATCTCTCGGGCGACCCTCAGGCGATTGGGCTCGGGGGTTGCTTTCGCCCGAGAACACGAGGACAGCCGAGGCCGCGCAACCCCCAGACTCAATCTCCCTCCGGATAACGACCCGAAATCAGACGACGGCAGTCCAGGGACGACAAGGGTGCGCCAGCTCTTGGATCGACCGCCGTTCGTCCCGCCCCCGCATTGCTTGTTGAATCTGCCGACCAAGTAACCCAGCAATACTCCCCCACACCTTCAGCGAATCCCCGCAGAAGCGGCCAAAGCTCCCCAAATCGGCTCCGGTGCGCGATCACAAGATGTGGTGGTGAGGTTGCAGCGGTGTGGAACCCGGGCGGCAGTAGTTCGTAGTTCATCGGCTCCGTGATCCCCGCGTTTGTGACGCACGAATCAGAGAGAGGAGAGCTTGAGCTTGAAGAAAACACACACAAGGTTCGGACGGCATGACGGATGACAATGGGGGCTGTACCTGACAGGGAGCTCCCCGTTTGCCGATCAAGAGCCGGATATGGCAGTTGGAGAAGAGCTGACAGAAGCTTCTGAATGGTGCGCAAGTTCGGACGGACAAGAGCTCACGAGGACCATCCCCACTTGCCCCTCATTATAGGTTATGGTTCAATCTTTTTCGTTCATTCATTTTTTATCTTCTGTTGCGCTGACATGTGCTAACCAAGAAAGAGTAAGACTCATCGTCCTTCGATGACGAAAGGCTTCATGCAACTCATACACGCTACTCCCAATGCTCAATTGAAACCCACAACAAAGTCCGGCCATATTTGCCAACCTGGGGCCATGATGGAAACATTCAAGCTCTTCCAAGAACACCAACCAAGACATCATGAGCTTGGCACCTCGCCCTAAGCCCTCGCCCGGAATTCCACCAACGGACCATCCTTCATACTCGTAAACGTGTCGAATAGCTGGAACTCCGAAACCCTCCTCCTTCCCTCCTCCAGATCCGCCCGTCCCTCAGCCGGGTCAACGACGCCAACCGCCTTGCGCATATCGTACAGGAACAACGTCCGCGCGATTGTGGTGGACATCTCAGCGTACGCGAGTCCCTTGCCGATACACCCTCTCGCGCCGATCGAAAACGGACAGAACGCGCTCTGCGCCCTCGCCGCGTCCTCCTCGGTCGTCTGCCGTCCGCTGACAGGGTTCGTCGCGCCGACCATCCAGCGCTCCGGGATGTACGAGTAGGCCGAGGGGTAGTATTCTTCGTTGTGGTGGATGGTGTAGTGCGGCGTTCCGACGACGGTGCCGGCGGGGATGTGGGCTCCGTCGATGGTCATGCCGCCGGCGAGGACCTCGCGGGGGAGGAGGCCGCCGACGGAGGGAGAGAGACGCATGGCTTCGTCGATGCAGGCGCGGAGGTAGGTGCAGGAGTTGAGCGTGGCGCCTTGGCGAATCTCCTCGACGTCGGTGAATTTGCTGCGGACTTCCTCGGTGGCTTTCTTGAGGGCGTCGGCGTTGCGGACGAGGTAAAAGATTGTGGCGGCCATGGCTGTTGATGTGGTGTCGGAACCGGCGATGATGCTGTTTGCGTCAGTATGCATTTTGGTGCAAGCAATAATTACAGGAACTTACAGCAGGTTCGACTCTCCCCAAAGCTCAGGAGTCGAGAAACCCTGGCCCGTCTCGGGATCACGCGCCTTGAGGAGGTAGTAGAAGAAGTCTCTACGATCAGTATCCTCGCCCAGCTTCGTTCTCTCCGTCAGCTGTCCCTTGCTGTACGCCATGTACCTCGCGCGACCGGCCGCGATCGTCGGGAAGAGAAACTTGTCGAGCTTGAGCTTGTCGACGATCGGCATCGTGCCGCAGATAAGATGCCTCTTGGTCGCAGCCGCAACCAGATCCAATGCGAACCTGTTATCCGGAGCCTCGAGCATGTGGAATGCCTTGCCAAACGACAGATCACCGAGGATATCCATGGCAAGGTAGTTACACCAGTCAGCCATGTTCTTAGTGGAAGACCATCCCTTGGCGTCGGGAGAGCCTCCGCGGCCGATCTCGGTGGTGAAGGAGCGCACGTTGCCGAGGATGTAGCGCTCCATCTCCTTCATGGCGCTGTCTGAGAAGGCATGGGCGAGGACGCGGCGCTTGCGGGCGTGAACCTCCTTATCGCGGGTGTTGTGCGTGTTCGCGGCGGGGTGGACGAAGGCGTTGTAGAATTCGGCCTTGCGAACGTTCGAGCGGAAGCCGTAGATCTCCTTGAGGGATGTCGCGGAGTTGAAAGAGACGGAGTTGGGTCCGAAGCGCACGATCTTGCCTACATCGACAATCAGCCAGTGTTCTGTGATACCTCGGTAGCCTTGGTAAGGTCTGGGTACATTGAGAAAGGGTAAGTACGCACCATATTTGCTGTGAAGCTTGTGAAAGTCGAGATGGCGGTCACCCTTCCATGCGTGGTAGAGCTGGTAGCCATCTGTGATCTTTGCGATAAACGGACCTGGGTATTTCGCCAAGGGGTGGAAAAAGATACGGTAAGCGATGATGCCGGCGACCTTTCCTTCTGTCAGCTCGAGTTACATCTTGATGCAGCATCTCTTTTCGGTGATTCTCACATAGAGCACGCCTCCGACGGCGGCGACGCCCAGCCAGAGCCAGATATGATTTGTCTCTGGCGCCATAATCACTTGTGTATGATGATATCCGAAATCAATCCTCAAACCTCACTTCCCGACAGACACTGGCAGAGAGAGAAGAAAGATCACGAGGCCAATCCAAAACTACCCGAAGACAACGCCCGTGGGCCACGAGCTCTTAAAACCAAAACTTCAATCCCGTCTTTCCCGTCCGTGCCGGTAATCTGACATCGTCCCTACGCCATGCCGCAAAAAAGTATCTGAACCCTACCTTCGGCTTTCAGCGGTTCTCAAAGCCGAAGGTCGGCCCCCAGCCATGGCTGACCTTGAATCCTTCGTCTTATCACAGCGCGCCCGCCAACCTTCCTGTTTCGGGACTGTCGGGGCACGTAAGCGGCTAGTCACGGGGGAAAGAGACGTCAAAGAACCGCGGGGGACCGCAGATAGCCTGGTTTACCCCAAGATTCACATCGAAGATGCGGTGGGCTGGGTGGCTTTCCTCTTCCCCCCGCCCCCGCATTCGTTTCGCACTTGGGCATGTGAGCCAACGAGAGACGGTCTGATTACACACATCCCCTGCTGAAAATGGGGAATTTTTAGTAACGACAATCTGGAGTCTGGGGTTGGGGAGTTTTGCTGTGGAATTTGGGGAAATTATTCAAAGCCGTGTGTCGGCTTTCGGCTTTGATGGGGTTTCGAATGCGGAGGGAAGTCAGGAATTCCGCTATGGGGCCGCGCTTTGTGCTCGTTTGGCGACGGCCCAAGCTTGTATGAGATGAGATGGTGAGCTGTCAGACTTGATTATGACGCAATTGAGACATTTGCGACTTCGACATGGCGGACGTTAATTGTGCAGAGACCTTTGGTGCTCTAGTCTCTTGATATGGGCCAACTAACTATGGAGTGGTAAGTTAATGAAGGAAACGCTTAGAGGCCACATAATTTCCCTTTGCTAAAATTACTACGGCTCCTGCATACATGCTATCATTATCGTCCCTCGTTGTCGCCGTTGTTATTGTTGCTGTCGTCCGCCATCGCCGTAGCCGTCTCCAGTCATTTCTATCTTTATATACTGTGGATCCTTTACGCAGCGTTCAGAAAGCCCCGATCTCTTTCAGTCACCATATCGACTATACTAGCGAAGAATGCGAATAAGCGGCTTGCGGCCTATGAGCATGGATGTTTTGGCGAATAGGTCATCAGCCCCAGGATCGGACTTCTACCGGCTATCTGGCGTTGTTGTTCCGAGTTCCAATAGCAATACATGGATTTGATGTCGAGGGTTGCATCGCGTCGAAGGCCCAAGTCGCAGCGTCGGGTCTGAGACTTGCGGCTTTCGGATTTCGAACTGAGCATTTCCGACCTTCGACCGGGTCTGCACACAGCGCAACATACATAGCGTATTGCTTGAAATTATACAGCACCATCGCCATTTGAAACCTCAGCCATCGTTTTGATGGTATCGACCCGTCCCGGCTCCATATTCCTTCTTGTCATCATCTCTCGTTGATACTCTTCCTCCTCGAGGGCTTTCGCAGCTTCGATCAACTTCTTTTCTTCCTGGATCTCTTTGTCAATCGTATCTGGATCGCGAATCATGTCAATACTTCAAATTCTGTCCGTCGTGATGAGCACATCACTCACCTTTGCTCTTTCTGGGCCGGAAAAGAGGCAGGGATGACAGGCGGAGTCCATCAAGAAACCGACGTGACTCGACGAGCAGCTCAAAAGGCGCCTCGTCCACCACCATGAACCGGCTGCTAGTGGTTCGCGTGTCGCCTCGACGAGACCATTGCAGCTCGACCTCAAACTTCGGTGTGAACCTTGCGTTGTTGATGCCATGCACTACTGCTTGATTATCAGTCGTAATTGGTATGAGTTTGTCCATCGGAAACCCAATGCGAAGCAGGTATTGACGTGACACCAAATCGACGTCGGAGGCAGTATCGAATTTGACTTTTGCCGCCTTATAGACAATTTGTCTACTGCTCTCCTGCGTGCTGTCCTCTATTACCACGGCTGCGTCTATGGTGTAGTTCGATTGAGCGAAAGAGAGGAGCTGGCGCTCAATGTTGGACTGTCGCCCTCTTCGCCCGATCATCTGTGTCACATTGAGGTTGGTTGGCGTGGCTTCGGAATCGTGCGTAGTTTCTGCGTGATCCATTCTCTCAACGTCATTGTCGTCTCTCGGATGGGGCATTTCGGACATTCGCTGTCTCAGTTCTTCGAACTCCGCCTGACTGGCGTAGCTGGTGCGTTCGGTGATCTCCATGAGCCTCAGAATAGCCGCGCTGAGGTCACGCTGCTTAGATTGTGTACACGACAAATTTCCTGCGTATGACTAGGACTTACCTGGCTTCAAGAAGCTGCTTCCCAGTCTTCAGTCTGAGTACATTGCATCAGCATGGATGATTCAACTTCGGATTACTGGAAGCTTACTCCGAACACATGTCGCGCAAGAGGTACACTCGCTGTCGGAAAAGGCTTACCATCCCTTCCAAGTCTCGATCTTTGGAAAATTGGTAAAGCCTCCATTGTTGGAATACCCTCAGAAACGGATCTCGTGCGTCTGTGGGCCTTGGGCTTGCTCGTATGATTTCTTCGACCTCTTTTCCTGCGTCGTAACATGAAATAAGCGTCTCGCGGACGTGCAGGGGGCTTTCCGAAATTCCCTCCCAGTGTCGTGTAGCATTCATCCACAACCTCGCGTAAGATCAGGACCTCGTTCTCAAGGGACCAAAAGATTCGGTCTGCTCTGAAGACATTGCCTCTCAAAGAAAAGAAACTTGTTACGACACTTGCGGTCGATGATACGAGAGCCAAGACACTAGTTGTAACAATGAGAGGGTCCATGGCCACGTACTGGGCTACATGAATTCCGGCTCATTGCAATGAGCAGAATCTTGCCAAAACTTCCATTATCTGGGCGGGGGGGCTCTATTTATTAGGGCTCCTGTGCAACACACCTAATATTGCCTCATTTAGTGGAAGGCTGCACGTCAAGCAGGCGACCAAATGGCGTTCTGCGTTTGGGTTTGATACGACCATGTCTCTCAATGACTTGCGTTCATGCAAAGTCATCGGCCAATGAATCGGGATTTAGAAAGGAAGGGTGTCAGCTGGACATTTGCTATGCAGCCCGCTGCCCCAATGGAAGCAGGCTGTGTGTCGATGACGTGTTCAAGCCATAAAGACCGCAGCCTGATCATCACATCATCTCCTGTTTATTGAACAGAAAATTGCTCTCCTTCTTCAAACCAACTCTGTACAGCGTCCTTTTTGATTAAAGCTAATATGAGCTATCAACCGAAAGGTTATCCCAGACTCGCCAGTTTGATGGCAAGGGAGAAGGAGGTGGCTATTTTTCGTCGATTTGACTACTTGAATTACCTCAGCCTTCTCTCACTTCAGTCCGAAATCGTTAATCTAGAGGCTGAGCTTCGAGTCGCATCGCGGGCAGACGATGCTAGTACTCAAGGTGCTGAAGCAATCAATACCTCACAATATGCCAAGAACTTCAAGATATTGCGAGAGAGCGGCTCCTCTCAGTACACAATACTAGAAAAGATCAGACAGAAATTGCGAGAGTACAGTGAGTACGGATTCTTATGTAGCCCGGGACCTGCGCATGCTCAACATTGTCTAACCAAAGACTGATAACCCAAAGATGATTTAGCAATCCAGAGTAAGCGTACTTGTGTTGTGGAGAACGAAAGCGCATCTAAGACTAAGATAACACAGTAGCACAAATGAATCAGATTGATAACCCGATGAATTCGCAACTCGAAATACTCAAGGACTGGCTCAGAGATACGAAGCTAGCTCACCCTTTCCTGCAGGGGTATGAGACGCACACATGGGAGGAAAGCGAAGAGCGGATTTACATGTGTCTGCGTCCAAAGGCACCGGAAGACGACTCCTTCACCAGGTTCGTGTCGAAATTCCTCCTGCGAGCCTACAACCACTTGCGACCGCGTCAGACCAGACACGCTGAGACTGTCGATGAGATCTCCGGTCATATCTCGTACAGCCATGACTTCATACGAAGAATCAGTAACCTCGGCACCACCATCCTAGCCTGCATTATGCCGGTTCTCACAATCTTCGTCCTCAACATTGTTCACTCTACTAACCTTCGGATCCTCGTGACACTGATCTTCACAGCGGTTTTCGCACTCCTGATAGCAACATTCAGTAATGCCAAGAAGGTTGAGATCTTTGCTGCAACAGCTACGTACGTGTTAACCGACCCATTGTCAACTTGCAACTGACAACTATAGGTTTGCTGCGGTTGAAGTGGTTTTCATTGGGAGTGCTATTAGCAAGTAGCGCAAGCTTCATTCTGTGGATATGCAACAGACCAATTCGAGATCGCTTTCTTTCCTGTGCTAGAGCAACTACATTTCCTGTCGCTTTACTCTAAGTTACTGTCGTCGTCGTCGTCGTCGCTGTCGCTATCGGTGCCGGTACGTCGTAGGCGTATTTAATTCAATGCACATGAAATATTGCCGCGCCCACACAATACAATCGGGGTCTCTAACTCTATGCCATAGACCTATAATCCCAGGTGTTCAGGAGTGATTTGTATCCCATACCTTTATGTCCTTGGCCTGCGACCATCACGACAACAACCTTTAATTATCCACACATTTCCATGATAAGATATGTGGGATATTTATGCCCATCACGGTAACTCGAGTTTTCTCTGAAAGTAAAATGTTGCAGTTTCGAATTTCACTCGTCTCCAGAACCGTAAAATTATTCTCCTGACTTGAAAATCAATTCCATTCTCAAATTTTAACGACCACCTACTAGTCCTTTCCCACCCGCAACCCAATTTTTAAAAAATTCCAAGCATAGCGGCCTTCGGAAAACGGCCGAATTGAAAACATGATTATACTTCCAACAATCTTGTGTATCACCGCCGCATCTCCGGTGCTATGGATACTACACCGCATCTACTTCCCAAACCTCACGGTCCCAAACGCATATAATCCGTGGCTCATTCTTGGACGTTTCGCCTTCCGACACAAGTCGTCCGTCATAGAATACTTGCGACGCATGGAAACTACGCTCCTCGTGCCTGATCGCATGCGCGTCATCGCCAACTGCCCAGAAGGCATAATGGATGGTTTCTATCAACACTCTGTTTTATGGGCTCTCGGTGCGATCTTTTGTGTCATCCTTATAATAGATTGCCACATCAGCATGTACTTCTCGTCGCGGCTTGTGGAAAAAAGGACTGTTTTATATTCCTTCGTCTACTTCATCGTAATGGTTCTTTACATGTACCCAGCGGGTTGGTGGTTTGTCGCTGCTTTTCACCGAGAGCAATTGGAAAGGGCACATGCCGAGACATCGGGTTTAGCAGGTGTGGCAGGGCGACCACCCGTTGAGTAAGAAGCTTGCCATGTTCATGTTCACAATATTAATTGTTGTACTGACATCGAATTCACAGACTACGAGATGGGGTTGCAGATGCACCAGAATCACACCTCCAGTAGCTTGGAGAGTCTTCTTCAATCTCCATTTCTCGGATATCGACCTGTCATTGAAGGCATCATGAAAAGCATACTGGCTCTCATACCTTTGCGCGCGGGGTTCGAGAAACAGATGAAAGGACAACTCGCCCACAATCCCATTAGTAGCAATCCCAATAGTAAGAACAACACGGTGCCACGAGAAGCTACAAATGAGACCGCTTAGATTGGTAGTATTTCAGCGGCGACACTTTCTATGTCATTCTACGTGGGGTTTTGTCCCGATTGCGGACACTAGGAAGCTCTGTCAGTGGAAATATAAACGTTTTCCTGCAGCTACCTGTATAACACATTGATCCAGTACCTCGGAAAAATTACCATTCTTGTGTGAGTATGCTTGGGCAGTGCAGATCTCCCGCGGACATCTCCACTTTCTTGAAAAGACAGCTCCCAAGGACTCAGCCGCTGTTAGCAACCTGCCTCCGGTGTTCCTAACTCCCCGGGACAACGTCTTCGAAGATAACTAGTTGAATACGCGTTTTGATGAAAGTGACTTCGCATGCAGACCAGTCGCAGCCACTCCATCTCCGCAAACCAGGGTATTTTAATCTTCTTTGAGCAAGGCTTTAAATAAGGTGAGTGGGGCTATCTGCGTTCATGTCAACTGAACAAGTCGGCGTCCTCGCCTCATCATTCCCCTCACTGAGTGGATGTCGTTATGGTCTCGTGGCTTATGTCGCGAACCGCGCGTTCATTTTGCATATGGAGATGGCCAAGCCTCAAATGGTCCAGTGCAACCGAGGCAGAGCCACCAGAAGAGCCCCTGTCTAGGTGCTAATGATTGTTGATGGGCCATGGCCAGAGAGGCAACATAGTCCAGAGCGCATGATGCTAGTCAGTGGCGTCGTCATCTGTCAATATCCTTTAGGTAACCTTGCCTGGAGTGATGATCAAGCGGGCAGGGGATCAACTCCGGTAACATCCAGTAAGTACTTATATACGTGGTTGGCGTGCTCATGACTTCCTTGAACTGGCTGCTAGATTACTTGGCGCATAGATACCGCCCACCAACTCAAGTGCAATATTCACTATGCACTCGTCCCTCGCTTTTGGTATAGGCCTTTTCGCCATCACGGTCTCCGCTCAGTTCCAGAACGGCACCAACACCACCGTGCCTACCGCTACGACGTTAAACGGGACATACTACGGAGGTAAGTAATTGTTTCTCTTAAAAACCTCACTCAACATTTATTGCACTGTGGATGAGGCTTGGTCGTGATGAGACGCAACTGACAGACGCGAATAGTTCACCATTCGAACTGGCATCAGGACTTCTTTGAGGGCATCCCCTACGCGCAGCCACCTACCGGAAGCCTGCGTTTCCGCGACCCTCAATCACTGAACACGTCTTGGACTGGACAGAGAAATGCGACCGTTCTCGGATCCATGTGCTACGGCTACGGCGCCACCCAGATGGTCCTGGGCCAGTTCATCTCTGAAGACTGCCTGACTCTCAACGTCTATCGCCCCTCCAACGCCTCCTCATCCAAGGGCCTGCTGCCGGTCGCAGTCTATATCCATGGCGGTCTCTTCGAGCATGGAACCGGGAGAGATCCACGGTACGACATGACCTCTCTCCTCCAGGTCGGTGTGCAGAACGGGCAGGAGTTCATCGGCGTTACCCTCAACTACCGTCTGAGCTACTGGGGCTTCCTCTACGGAAACGAAGTCGCCAACGAGGGGGTCACGAACCTTGGCTTGAAGGACCAGCGCCTCGCTCTCCGGTTCTTGAAGGAGAATATTGAAGCCTTCGGCGGTGACCCTGAAAGAATCACCATCTGGGGTCAGGAGGCAGGTGCTTTCAGCGCTGGGCTCCAGCTCCTCGCGTACGGTGGCCGGGATGACGGCCTCTTCCAGGGCGCCATCCTGCAGAGCGGCAGTCCAACTCTGATGTGGCCGTCCGTTACCGCCGACGAGTGGCAGCCTCTGTATGACCAATTCGTCAACGCGACCAACTGCTCCGCCTCGACGAATACCCTCGACTGCCTGCGCAGTGTTGATGCCGACGTTCTCTCGAGCGTCTTCGACAGCGACATCACTACGGACGACCACCCGAACCCCGTTGTCGATGGCGACTTCATTCAAGACCTCGGGTCCAAGGAGATGCAGGCTGGACATTTTGTGCGAGTGCCGTTGATACTCGGAACGACTCGCGATGAAGGCACTTGGCAGCACTACGTTGTGAAGAACATCAACACGACGGATGAGTTTCTGAACATGGTCAGGGATGACGGGTTGAGTGAGGACGCTGCCAGCAAGATTGCCCGGCTGTATCCTGATGAACCGGATCAAGGTATCCCGGCTACGCTGGAAGGAAGAGCGGGGAACGAGACTGGGCTTGGGTACCAGTGGAAGCGTACGAGTGCTTATACTGGAGATATGATTATGCAGGCTGGACGACGGCTGGCAAGTCAAGTGGTATGTGCTGAATATTCCTGTGTCCTGAACCCAGGGGTTTCTTGTTACTGACGATGTCACTTGTAGTGGGCCGGGAATGATGTCGACGTCTACTCATACGTCTACGACGTCTTGTTCCATGCACACTGGTGGCAGACCGGTTCTCAGGAACAAGACGACATCGCCTTCCTTTTCCACAACGTGACGCTATCCGAAGCTCTCAGCCCCAGCGACCAAGCCGATCAGAAGGACACTTTTGAGCCGTTGAGTTACCTGATGTGCAGCATGTGGATAAGCTTTTTCCACACTTTGGACCCGAATAACCATCCGGGTGAGTGAAATCTCCTCCGACAAACCATGAAGGGTTCAAAGTTCGAATACTGACTTATTCTTCTTCCAGTGAACGGCACCAGTGTTTGGACCAAGTACAATGCCAACAGCCCCGAAAATTTTGTCTTCGACGTCAACGCTACCGAGTTAAGTCGTTCTGAGACGGATGATTTCCGCAGTGAAGCCATGTCATATTGGATTGATCTATTCAGCACGAACGAATATCCGAAGTAAATAGTTTACCAGCTCACCATCTCATGTGTATGAAAACACAAAATTTCATCGTTACTTCAACCCCAGGATCCAGCTGTTGTGGAGGTCCAGATCCTGGTCCTAGTAACCTTAGTTAGTGTCTTTCTATTGACCTCCTGTAATTCACATCTGTACAACTTCAAATTGAAAAAAAGACATTATCATCAGTTGGATACGATGTCGGAATGCCGCGAGTATTGTGGCGACATTTCATGACTTAAATCGAATCACAAAAAGAAAGCGATTGACCTATCACAGACGTGCCCACCGTTGAGTCGTATTGCCAAGATCGCCAAGTCTTGGCACATCAAAACGTTCCTGGATCAGGCAGGTCGCGATACGACGCTGCCAGCCTCTCTGATCCTTTTAAGCTTCCTCATTGAGCCTCTCGTCCCGGGATGGCGGCGCTGCCCAGAGGCTGGTGGCAATGAATTGAGTCAATCGATCCTGTCAACCTTGAACCTGGGACTCCAAGCTCCCGCCGGGTTAATTTTGACTTCCCGCGTCATTGGTTCGTGGATCCAGTTTACCGTCGAAAGCCGCACCACCGCAAAAGTGCCAGCATCATCAGCTTCCTTATCTATTGCCTTGGCGCGATCACGCGAGATGGTGCTGCATGCATGTGCGACCCAGTTGAGGGGCAACGCTCCTGCCTCGCACAGTCGCATTTGCTTTGCGCCACGCAGAAGGAAAGCGCCCAGGAGGCAGGACCTGCGCAAGTTGACGACAGATACAAAACCAGAGCCCCGCCGCTCCTCTCGAACTTCGCCAGGTTTTCCTCACCGACCATTCACCAACCGCCCAACATGAGGACGGCCGCCCTCACTCTCGCACTGCCGGCCCTGGCCAGCGCCGCCAAGTGCAAGCCCTACGTCGACTCCGAATCCCTCCAGGAGCTGATCACCATCGAGGATCTCCTCGCCGGCTCCCAGAAGCTCCAGGACATTGCCGATGCCCACGAGGGCAACCGCGCCTTTGGTGGTGGTGGTCACAATGCCACCGTCGACTGGCTCGTCGAGGAGCTCGAGAAGCTCGACTACTTCGACGTTTACAAGCAGCCCTTCACTGAGGCCTTCGCAGGCTCCAAGGCAACTCTGACCGTGGCAGGCGCCGCCGTTGATGCGCGACCTATGACCTTCACGCCTGCTGGGGACGTCACCGGCGCCGCTCTGGTCAACGTCCCAAACCTTGGCTGCGAGGAGGCCGACTACCCCGCCGAGGTCTCTGGTGCCGTCGCCCTCATCTCGAGAGGAACCTGCAACTTTGCCGTCAAGGCCACCTTGGCCAAGACTGCTGGTGCTGTGGCCGCCATCGTCTACAACAACGCCGAGGGCGCTCTGTCGGGAACTTTGGGCGAGCAGTCGGATGCTTACGCCCCGGCTGTCGGCATTACCCAGGCTGAGGGCCTCGCTTTCGTTGAGAAGCTCGCGGCTGGCGAAGAGATCACTCTTGACCTCAACGTCATTTCCATTATTGAGGACCGTGTCAACTACAACGTCATTGCTGAGACGCGTGGCGGAGATCACGACAACGTCCTCATGATCGGCGGCCACTCTGACTCCGTCTTCGCTGGACCCGGTATCAAGTGAGTTATCCCATGCTCCCTATATTTTCTCTCTCATCCTTGATTTCTCATCTTCGTCCTCGTCGTCCGTGGTCGTGCTCCTCGTTCGTGGTCGTATCGTTTATCAGCCACCAACATTGTCTGCAAATGCTAACCTTTCTTTCTCCAGTGACGACGGCTCCGGTACCGTTGGTGTCCTTACCGTTGCCAAGGCCCTGACCAACTTCGAAGTCAAGAACGCTGTCCGCCTCGGCTTCTGGGGCGCCGAGGAGTACGGCAAGCTCGGTTCCTACTTCTACGTCAAGCAGCTCAACGGCTCTGAGGAGGAGGTTTCCAAGATCCGCGCCTACCTCAACTTCGACATGATTGCCTCCCCGAACCCCAAGCTCGCCATCTACGACGGAGACGGAAGCGCCTTCAACTTCTCCGGCCCCGCTGGTTCTGATGTCATTGAGAAAGACTATGAGGAGTTCTTTGAGAGCAAGGGCCTGGGACACGTGCCCACTGAGTTCAACGGTCGCTCGGATTATGCCGCGTTCATCGAGAATGGTATCCCCAGTGGTGAGTTTACCCAAACTGAAAATCCGAGGTTGGCGAATTAATACTAATGATGCATCGTAGGTGGTCTGTTCACTGGCGCTGAGGGACTGAAGACTGAGGAGGAGGCCAAGCTCTTCGGTGGAGAAGTTGGTGTCGCCTACGATGTCAACTACCACCTGATTGGCGATGACATCACGAACCTAGACAACGATGCCTACCTTGTCAACACTCAGGCCATTGCACACAGCGTTGCCAAGTACGCGATGAGCTGGGAGACCATTCCCCCCGTCAGCCAAAAGAAGCGCAGATACGCCGCCGACGTTGCTCGCCACCTCAAGCGCGCTGCGGAGCTGACCGGCCACTCTCACGACGGGCCTTGCGGTGGTGGCTCACACTTCTAAGCAAGTGAAAGGATAACTAATATGAGTAGCTGAGTATCATGACTAGGGCAGCATAATTCAATAAGAATACATAATGAATTCATGAGACAATTTGCACCTTCAGGCCTTCGTGCCATCGACTCGATATTGCTTGCAGTAAGGATCTGCAATTGTTTGTTCTTGGTGGCTACTCTGACCTTCCAATGATACCAAGCCGAAAGACAAATGGTTAGATTGATAGTAAACCTGCCGCCCCCCCCGCATGAGATGATAAGTTGTGCTGTCCCATCTTTGGTCTTGGAGAATGCATGCTACTCAAGAGATACCGACCAAAATGGACTTCACCGCCGTATACTCGTTGATCCCAACCTCACCAACTTCTCGCCCGTACCCACTTTCGCAGGCACTGAGACTACCAACGTTGATGCCGACCATGCTCGTAACCAGGACTCCTGCAACACGCCAACTACGAATGATGCTCTCAGTTATAACAAAGCTTCCGAGGCCGACATTTGAGCTGTTCGCCAGAGTAATCGCCTCGCTTTCGTCCTCGAACTGATATAGTCCTAGGACGGGAGCGAACACTTCCTCACGGGTGGTGATCATTTCCTGCTTCATGTTGGTCATCAACGTAGGTTGTATGAAATTGCCGCCCAGCTCAGGTAGCAAAGAACCTCCTAAAATGACTTCGCCGCTCTCGACGTTTTGCATCTGTTGAATGATTGGTATTTGACAATACGTTCAGAAGTAAAATGGTATAAACCTTTTATGTGCGACAAGGCCTTCTGAAGCTCGCCCTGATTCGTCAATGGCCCAACGTTGACGCCTGCTTGAATCCCGAGGCCAATCTTGAGTTGTTGCATTCTTTTTTTCACCTTCAGAGAGAACTTATCATAGATCCCCTTCTGAAAAATACCCGGTTGGGCGTCACACAGGTCTGCCCGGAATTGCGAAATTTTGCGAGCATCAGAGTCTTTACCGCGCGATCAAGGTCTGCTTCATCGAATACGATGAACGGACTATTACCACCAAGTTCGGGAGAGGGCTTCTTGAGCGTTTGGCCACCTGCTGAGCAAGTAGCTTCCCAACGCGGCTGCTCCCGGTGAAGCTGATCTTCTGGATCTGCTGACTTTTGCAGAATGCCTCCCTGTCCTCGGCAACCCTGTCCAACGTCAAGACAGTATTGATGGAACCCTGGGGAAATCTGGCCTCCTGTGTCAACACCGCCTGGGCAATGCAGCTCAGCAGTGTCTCGCCTGTAGGCTCCAGACAGTCGTACACCCGGCAGCTAGAGCCACCCCAGCCTTGCGAGTAATCATGGCTTTGGGGAAGTTCCACGGTGCAAGCAGGGCAGCGACGCCTAGGGGCTGCTGGACGGGGAGGATGCGTTGTCCGGTGTTGGCTGCGGGGACGACTTGGCCGTATGTTCGCTCCGCCTCGCCGGCAAACCATTCAAGGAATGAGGCTCCGTAGGCCGTCTCCGCTCTAGCCTTAGCGAGACTCTTTCCGTGTTACAGCGTCAAGATAAAGGCTACCTTAAGTATCAATGTGGTCGAGGCACAGCAGTTTTCACCGTCACAGCCACCGTGCTCTCTCTCTCGCCAAAGTTTGTTTGGAAGATCTGAAATATTCGTGTGCTGCATGGATAGCATTCTGAGTATCTTCGGCGTCCATCCCGGGCAGTTTTGCTGAAGTCTCCAACGTTGCTGGATTGACAACATCGAATGTCTTCTCATCGATCCCCGAGACCTATTGGCCATTCACGAAGCCGTTGTTCTGCAGAAGGTCCCTGCGAGACACGTCCGATAGGCTTTTGAACGCCATCTTGGCGTGTCTTCTTGGGTTTACACTGCCAAACCGCAAGTGTTCTCGCGAAGCAACGGACAAGCTAACAAGCGAATCGACCGCGAAAAATGGGAGCTGTAGATCATAGGACTACACTAGACATTCAAGAATGTGAAGAAATCATCGTGAGATAAGGTACTGCCTCGAGCGATGATGGGTTATTCCAAAGCTCGTATGATATCTCAAGGAAGTCTTGAAAGATATGGACCGTTGGAATTCATTGCTAATATGCTTTTCTCTCCGCATCATGTTGTTTTTCCCCATTGTCCGTGGCGTAAAAAAGGGTCAATAGGCGACGGGTGGCCGGCTCGTCGGAGAACGTCATCGTAAGAGAAGGAGAGCGCAGATGTCCACGGAATGCTGAGCAGACCGCATCAAGAGGTACGTTCTAATTATTTGACAGACATATGTCACATAAATATTAAATACTAGTCAGGAAGCTAAGTAAATGAGATGGCCATTGAAGGACTAGGCGCAGTGTGATGCTACCCACCGAGCGCTCATAGCATGTAATACCAACGCCTCAGCAGTACAGAGCGAAATAGCAGACACAGGTCATATCAACTTGATCTCGCATGGTGGGTCGGTATCGCTCAACGTAAAGAGACTGTGCTTCATCATCACCCATGGTGACCGAGGGTTCGAGACGAATTCAAGGATAAAGCTTAAATAAACCCTACCTACCTTATCAACGTTACCACAATGTTCCACGCCTTTCTTAAGAAAGGTCAGATTTGGTCATCTCCGACCCAGTGAGAGCATGCCGTTTTTTTTTTTTTTTTTTTTTTGTTTTTTGTTTAATGCGGCGGCTAATGACTTGCTGTAAAATAGCCTTTGAACATAGGGCTCTACATTAGGATATCGGGTTTTCAACTACAGATCTGCAGTGTCATTGACACTTGGGAGCTTGCTTGGATGACCGCCATAGAATTAGTTGACGATTTGGTGGACGGGCAATAAAAGTTGAGCACCTACGCCACTAAATCGTTCCGGTGCGACCGGATCACCCGCCGCCCGAAGATCCCGCGATCCGGGAGACCGGGGGGAGCCAGGTCTAGAACAAACACGTCACGATTCAGACCCCTGGTGCGCGTACGAAGTACGACTTACCAGTAAGGGCGTCCTTTGCTACGGATACTTGGCACGACCTCAGTAGCGAGACTTGGCAACATGAGCACCTAATGAAGGATCAGCGCCCTGTGAAACAGCTGGCTAACCTGAGGTCCAATGATGCCCTGGCCCCTGTCGACGGGTAATGAGCTGTCATTAGAGCCGGTGGGCCCGGGACCAGCCGCCCCTGCAGACTGCCAACTGATAGGAATCAGAGGACTCCAAACGGGCACGCATTGGTGCGCCCTCCAGCCCTGCAGTCGATCAGGGGGAGCGCCACGCTTCCTTATCAGTTGCCCACTGCACGACAAGCTTTCCTCTTCCTGCATGGCTAATCCTTTCTTTCTACCATCCGAAGTGCCGGCGCATTACGGCAGGCAGTCAGACTGATCTCTAACGACCGAATTATTCGAGAAGCTGTCCGCGCGTTTGTTTGCTCGCGTGACTTGGGCACAATATCATTACCGTTCTGGTGAGCATCGGCAGCGATGACATGGCAGCAATGGGAGAAGTTCAAGGCCGACCATCCCGCCACGGCGGATCGCATGATTGAATCATGGGCCGCCGTCCGGCCGTATCTACCTCCGGTCAACTTCATCACAGTTCACTACGCCTACTTCATACTAGTCGGGCTCATCTTTGCCGGCATCTTTCACGGAATCTCGAACCCGGCCAACAGCGTCAGCTTCATCGATAGTCTTTTCCTCGTCATCTCCGCCTTTACGACATCCGGACTCAACACGGTCGATATCAGCAAACTCAGTACCGCCCAGCAGGCTATCATCGCCTTGATGATGATTCTTGGCAGTCCCGTCTTCGTCTCCATCTTCACCATCTGGCTCCGCGCCCGCGTTTTTGAGAAGCGCTTCGAGGACATCGTCGAGGCCGAACGAAACAGGAGGATCAAGAAGACTGGCACCATAGTTGGCATGGCTGGGGCCATGATTGGTCTCCCTGTCATGTCGTCGTTCAAGGGGACCAAGCGGAAGCAAAAGAAGGGCAGACACGAGCGGCAAGCCGAGGCAGATGCCTTCCAGCTCACGGGGTATAAATCCCGTGAGAAGGGCCACGATCGAAGCCAAAGCCAGCCCGTCAATCAAGAATCCGCACCATCCGGCATGTTGGAGCCCATCGAGGAGGGCCAGAGGCTCAACCTCTCCACCAGCTCTACCGAACCGCTCTCGCCCAAGTCGAATGCCACTCCTAGGCGGAGGCCTTTCAGTCGCGACTCAGGTCGGGTGTCGATTTCAGAAGGCTTTGATTTCCAGACGTTCATCCACGAGAACAAGACGTCAATCGGCAGGAACGGCCAGTTCTTCGACCTCACGGAAGAACAGCGCGAATATTTGGGTGGCGTCGAATACAGGGCCCTCAAGATTCTCTTCACTATTGTCTGTGTCTACTTCGTCCTCTGGCAGCTGCTTGGGGCCATCACGCTAGGCGCCTGGTCGTACACGCACAGCCAGAGTATCACAGCCGTCAACTCTCAAAACTCCTGGTGGGCTGGCATCTTTCTCGCCATCTCTTCGTTCAACAACGCTGGAATGACGCTCCTCGACGCAGGCATAGCAGCCTTTGACAACGACGCCTTCGTCTTGACCATTGTCACCATCCTTTCCCTGGCTGGAAATGCTGCGTTCCCTGCGTTCCTCAGAGCAACTGTCTACTTCTGCAGGTTTGTTCTGAAGATGTGTGTTGACGAAGACGAGCACGTTGTCTGGAAGGAAGCTTTCGATTTCATCATCAAGTACCCTCGTCGTCTGTATATGATGATGTTCCCTGCCAAGGCAAATTTTGTTTTTGTCACCATGTTCTCTACCATCGCCGTCATGGACTGGGTCTTGTTGGTGGTCCTCAGCATCGGCAACTCTGCTATTGAGGCATACCCGGTTGGAAAGCGAGTTGGACTGGCCCTCTTTCAGGCACTGGGTGAGTCGCCAAAGGATCTGTTTTGGTCTAGATATTAACCCTGTCTTTAGCTATCCCCTCCTCAGGTTTTGGGGTTGTTGGCGTGTCAAGCCTCTATTTCGACGTTCTGGTTCTGTGGGTCATCGTAATGTACATTTCCGCATATCCGGAGATCATTGTCATGCGAAACTCAAATGTAAGTGGGATTCCGAGTCTAGCTGAGGCCTGTGCTTCTCACTAACATGGTTCAAGGTGTACGAAGAACGGTCGCTAGGAATCTACACCACGGAACCTGAAAAGCCTGAGGACCCAGACGCAACTGCCAACGAGTCAACAGATGAGCTCCTGCCAACCTTTGCTGAACCGGCGTTTGGCCATGCTCTTGGGCCAGAGCAGACAGCAGTCTCCGCATCAGGCGTGTCATTGTCACAAGCAAAATCCCATTTTTCCACCAAGCCTGTCAAGAGGATAGCCGCCATCGGCCGGCGCGGCACCTCCTTCGTGGGCAAGCAGATCCAGAGCAGGATGAACAACTTCCAGGGCGTGGGCGTGACGGCGAAGCCGCGGCTCAAGCGTTCTGCTGCCATAAACTTCGACAACCCGAACGCGGGCTCCGCCTCTACACCCGAGGGCCACGTGAGCCTCGTATCGCAACACCTGCGAGGACAACTGTCGCACGACATTTGGGCCATTGCTTTCTCACTGTTCCTAGTCACGCTGATCGAGACGTCCCATTCGATCGAGGACCCACGCTCTTACAGCGTCTTCAACTTCTTGTTCGAGATCGTGTCTGGATACACCAACATCGGACTGTCCATCGGCCTGCCGGGTCACTCGTTCAGCTTCGCAGGCGGCTGGTACACGGGTTCAAAGCTGGTCATGATCCTGATGATGATCCGTGGCAGACACAGAGGCCTTCCGGTCGCGCTGGACCATTCCGTCAAGCTGCCTGGGTGGGATAATGTGAAGAAGCAGAATGAGGACGCTGAGATCAGACGGAGTATAAGTAGGAGTCGAACTGGGTTGACAATATAGACTTTTGCATAGACTTTGCTCTTAGACGAGTGGTAGACAAAATATATCTCATTTCACGCTCAAGACTGCAAGGGTCATGCAGCTTAATGCCGCCCAGCATTATTAGCCAGCTGTCTCATGACTATATTTTTGATGATGTGAATGTGATTCATGGAGGTATATACGCAACATCTTCTTTCAGGGCCAGGATCGTCTGCCTTCGAAATTGTGGCGAGGTTTTTCGTGAAGCCCCTGACTGCTCAAAAAAGAGGGCGCTTTGCATAGCAAAATCTCCTACTTATGTTTGTCACGTTTGATGATGATGGTGTGTTTTCTGATGAAAACCGCGCTCGGCCTCCGCGGTCGTGAGGACCAGCCCAAGGTGAAATCCCGACCGAAATCGACTTCTCTTCTGCTGATTTCCACGAATGAGCAAAATCTATGCAATCTCTTGTGTGGGTGCAGCTGGCCGCAACATGCACACGGTTCTACCTGGAGGCAAAGGTATCTTTTTGTGTTCTTGGGCTCGTTTGATACGCCGCAAATTGCAATTCAAGATATTCACCTTTCTCGATGTCAGGCAAAGTCACATTAGTTCAGGATTCGTTGAATGAAGCTACAAGCCAATGGAAGCCACCACAAGCCTTTTCTTAGTGCCAAGATCAAGACCGGAATCCGGGTAGCTCGTCAAGAACTCAGAAGAGGAGGTACCTAAAGATCATGTAGACGTTGCATAAAGTACCAAAACGTCCCCGCAGCGTCAAAAGGTTGCTCTTATCCACTGTCTATAACACATGTAAAGATCAATTCATTTGAGTTTTGTCATTCGGCGGATACTTCTAGCTAACTGGGCGGGTAGTAAATATGACGGTAGGGACAATCGACCATAACGACGACAATGACGCCGACAACAACGACGAGGACGAGGACGACAACGACGACGACGGCAATAGGAATAGAGAGAGGGATAGGGATGGCGACGATAGTTGTAAAAGTAGATTGAGATAAAATAACCCCTAGACCTAATCACTACCTTTCTCAAAAGCTACGTTCGATGTGATCCTACCTCCGTCGTGATTGCATCAAGCGCCCGCAGAAAATGAACGTTCGACAGATTGATTGGGAGGTGAAAATCCATGCATAAACATTCGGAAGAAGGACTCAAGAGCAGATCCTCAACTCTGGTTCAAGAATCGCGCGAAGTTCAAGATCGAGTGGAACCACATTGTACTTACTCCTTTTATCCCGGATGACTGACATGGACTTGATAAGATCATGTTGCCATATCAAAATGGTGCAGATCTGTTGGTCTTCACTGGTGTTTACGTATTCGGCCTTGGGTATGAATGCGACGTCTCAAGTATGGCGGCGTCGACCCTGTGACTAACGATTCAAGATGGGTTCGCCGAACGAAGGTTACACACGCAATCACACCAAAACTCTAGAGTGAAGTAGTACGGGAAAGCACACCACGACAATGACTTTGGATTGTTGACCTTGGTGTATGAGAGCACTTTTCGTGATATATATACTTTGTAAGCATAAACGACACCACAAAAGTTCTGCGGCCGGTGATCTTAGGATCTAATCAAATGTCATGTGATACCCACGAGAGCATTCAATCCATCTATATGAGCTGCACGGCAAGTGACCAAACTTTACGTCTTCAGCAAGAATTTTGGGACAGGATCGGCCCTCTGAAAGGGGTTTTCTGATCCTCCTGTTGCCCTGTAATGGCTTGAAATCGGTCCACCTATTGAAAACCCCAACGATAAGTAGCCACATTCCGTGTGTGTTCTATATTCTCTCTAAATACATTGGAAACAGTGAAGGAAGGAAATAAGGGCTACATACGGGGTCGACACAGCTGATGTGACAATCAATCTATGAGCTGATAAGTGCAGAACTGGAATGCAGCCATGTTGCGGACGGTAGACGTCGAAGACAAGCTGTCCAAAATGCTTCCTTCTGCGGTAGCTCCGTTCCATGATCTTTTATTGGCTAATGAAGACCCTCTAGGGCTTCCAAACTATTTAAAAGGTGCCGCTGAGTGGAAATCTCTGGGTCCTCGCAAACCCAAATGGGCGCCATCTCAGAGAATGAAGAATCTCACCTTCAACCTGACAGTGAGGCCCTGATACTCAATGGCATGTCTGACTTAAGGAGAGCCAGGCCAGTCTGACTCCCAGTCATCGCCTGGCTATAATTTGTCTCGCACCGATTCGAACAGAATACGTCTTGGTGGAAGGACGACGGATGAGGTGCAAGCGCGGTCAACCCCGTTCAAAGTCGCAGACGAAAGTGGAGGCGAAATATGAGGACCAAGATGAGATATTGTATCATGTCATGTCTCGATCGTTCACCATCATTTCCCGTGCCGGTTTGTATCAGGCCTTTCCGGTTACAACGTTCCCTAGCTTTATGTAAACTTCTGAGCGAGCAGCCTTTTGCCGTTGTTGGCTTTTCCGATGCTATTTTAGCAATTAGGGCTTTTACAACAAATTCGAAACGTAGCGAAGAACACGCAATCATATTGACGCTGCGGGTTGGAGCTCCCTCTGATCCCCCTTTCCATCGGCAGCCGCCAGCATTATCACAATATCCAGAAAGCTTTGTCAACCACCTTTACTTCATCATTTGGCACGTATTTGATTCCAATAGGCTGGCATGGATGCCCAGCGGCGAGATAGACTCGAAGCTCCAGGGTTCGAGTATCTCTCACCACTCAGACTGAGCGAGCAGCCAACAGCGACCAGGTTGCGGAAGCTGCACTTTACATTTTGAGTGATCGACGTAGAGAAAGACATCCATTGGTTATTTCACATCTCTCTCATCGCAGAGTACTTAAGCAAATGAATATCTGGTCGCAAGGATAGAAATTCAGCATCGCAGTGTAAGCTAAGCAGCCCAGCAAGACACGAGCGCCTGATGCGAATGAAGCCGTCTGCTGATCACCTACGCCTCGATCGAGGACCCATTTACAACCTACATCTATATAGAGACATGCTAACAGGCTCTTCGTCATGTTTTCCCCAAGAAGTTTTGTAAGCGTCTCGGATGCCGCAATGTCGTCTTCTTCCGACTTAAAAACCAAATCGATGTAGGATTGTCAACAGCCAGTTCCGCCCAGTTAGCTTTGGGGTCTGCAAAGTGTAGTCCCGGTAACTGACCGTTAAATCGCAAATTTGTTCGACGCCAATACACAATAACTTATGAAGAGTACCAATGATCTTTCATGTCACATTCATCTGGTCTCTGTCTTAATTATGACTATGCGGGAGATGATGGACGCAGTTGGTTTTGCGGCTATCCCAATTCACCAGGACACTTCGGAATGGGGCAAATGCTATTTCTGTTGGTTCTATGCAAAATGTTCGCGTGGTCCATCTTATACACGCTTTTCACATGATCGTCAAACACCTACGTACAGGTGCAGGCTAGGTAATTATAAAGCAACATCGTGTTGTAGATCCAAGCACGAGCCAGGGCACAGCACAATGACTCGGACCGGAATTCATAGCGCCTAATTGGTTCTGTAGATATGAGATTATGCTACTGTCTTTTCTTCGTTGATTTTCAATGAGATCTCAGCTACCTATGAACGGCAAGATAATACTCACACTATTTCTGGGTGCCTCTATCTTCGTCGTATCCACGATGCATACTTCACGCCTGGGGGTTTCGAGACAAGATGCGATACTCATTCGCCATGCCAGAGAGCGAGTTGGCGTTACTCGAGACCAAACCATCTGTTTAAAATTACGGTGGCAGATGCAGATAGAGTCTGGACCCATTTTGTGGTCTCTGTTTGGAAACAAAGTCCCCAGCGCATCTCATTATTATACCCCTAGGCAAATGACGTACAATAACATCCCGGTCGCAATTCGGCTCTTGCCACATCAACGGGGACTCTTTTTCTTTCATCAGGTTCCTATTGTGCCTGCTCTGTTTAAAAGGCCAGCTCAGACACATGAGTTTCCTTCTACAACAATCACAGCTCGTCCCGTCTTTTGCCATGAGCTCACGGAATGCCTTTGTTCTCCGAACGTACGGTATCCCTTGGCCGGATCCGTAAAGCCCATGCTCACTCCAAGCTCAACTTCAACTTCAACAACGTCTTCTGTCATCCGCTCCGTGTTGTACATCTATACACCGCGGAAGTAGAAGGAAGGCACCAAGATCAGCGATTTATGCCCCGGAAGTTACCCCATAACATTCTTCCCGGGATGTATGATGACGCGTGGGTAGAGCACTACGATCTATCGCTTCCAGTGAGACACTGTCATGAAAAAGGACATGAATGTTGCTCAACTGTATCTCTATTCTGTCCTACTAGATTTTTATACATAAATCTTGCTGTCGGCGACATCTTAACTCAGGATTCCTTCAGAAAAGCATGTCCGTCAGCCGCAACCATCCCCTTCGGCCGCGCCACACCGGTCAATGCGAACTGACGTTACTTCACCCACTCATCACATCGAACGCCGTAGCCGCGATGGATCGTCCCGCTGGCGCATGGAATGCGAAACCGAGTCGTCAGAGGCTATATAAGCCCTCACAGAATCCCTCTAATGCTACTTCTGCACAGCCAATGGGGTTGCGTTTTCTAGGGTCTGGATTTGAGGCCAACAATACATTGAACGCTGCTACCGAGGTGATGAGAAACCAACTCATGATACTTTCAAGACAGGCCACTCGCCACTGCCTGAATCGCCTTGTTCATTTACGAAACTCTCCTTATTCTGAACTGTATACTATAAAAGGGATGAGGAATGGTGAACATTCCTTTTCTTTCTTTCTTCCCTTCTAAGTTCGAGATAATTGATCCCTTGACGAAGCCCATACTACAGGATATCTATTCGCAAATATTGAGAATCAGCTACCATTGCCTTTGAAACCTACTTTCTTACGTGTAGATTGGGTCTTTATAACCAGTCTGCATGTTCCCAAACTTTCACACCCACAGTTAGGCGCTGAGTGCGACTATCACTCTTCGAAAGGTTGATCTTCCGACATGTATATAAGCTCAGCCGGAAATACAGATTTACCTCCTCGAAGCAAGGAATGTGCTAGTTCAGAGCAGGCTTGATATGATTACTAGATGCCTGCTAAGTGTTTAATCATCAGCGCCGAGAACTCTAGAAAGCACCATCGATGGTACCGCTAACGCCTACTCCCCCCCTTGTCTCCCATCATAATGCCCATATTTTTGCGTCGAATACTTTCAGGACAAGGGCGTGTAACGGTGAACAAAGTAGCAAGGGTCACTGCAATTCGCCACGAGACACTGTCATAGACCAGGCTCATTATCTCATATTGCAACGCGTCTGGGATTCGGAGATAGAGCGCCGCGCTGTCTTTCCAATGACAGCATTGCGGTTGAGTCTTGTTCAAACATGTGTGAGATGAGTCATTATATACGACTGTCACAGTGCACCGTGCCGACATGTGGACACCAAGCCGATGCCCACATCAACTCAAGACAGATTTGAAATGTAGACATAACTCAATTAACATAAACTCATATTAGGATATACAACCACCACATGATCCGATCCCCAACAAAGGAAAGCCCAACCCAGCCATTACCACCCCTTCCCATCTCTCATAAGATCAATATCTCGGAACCTCTTTTTAGTTGTCATAGTACCTCGGCTCGTTAAAGACGTGGTACCTGTGATCCCTGACGCCCTGTCCCTTGAACATGTCGGGGAACTTCCATCCCTGGGGCACGCTGTGCTCGCTGACGCGTCTATTCCTCGTCTCGTCACTCTGCGCCTCAATCTGCGCGACCTCGTCCTTGGACTTGGGGATGACGAACTTGGCGACCTGCAGCTCCGTGTCGGTGATGGTGCTGCGGCTGACGCGGGCGTAGCCGGTGCGCTTAAGGCCCTTGTAGAGGATGTACTCGCACCATCTGTCCCAGTCTGTGGGATCGACGTCGTGCATGCCGGAGAGCGGGCTGACGTAGGTGTTGTAGTTGCCCTGGAGGGGCTTGGTAACGAGGTAGGAGAGTAGGATGGACGGGTTCGTTGACTCGCCCATGAGCTTGGAGAGATACTCGGTTTGGAGACGGCGGTCCTCGGGGTCTTCTTCTTGTCCGGAGTGGAACACGAAGACATCGACCTCCTGGCCGTAAACATCAAGGGTGGCAGAGATGGCGGGAGCGAGCTCGCCGACCGGGCTGGGCAGAAGGTGATGGGTTGACTTGAGAATGGGGAACTTGGAGAGAAGGGCGGATCCCCAGGTGTGCTTGTTGGGACCCGGGCCGTAGTCGACGTACATGCCGAGGTCTTCGGCAAGGAATTGGGTGGTATCACGGTTGCCCATGATGATGCGCTGAAGGTCCGACTCGAGGAGACCGACAACGTCAATCTCGAGCTTCTTGATGAGGTCGCGCATGCGATACTCGGAGGACCACATGTCGTTGTCGAGAGAGAAGTGGATGGTCCAGATGCCAGCCGTGAGGATGCGGTCCTCGGGGTGGTACGGCTTGTAGTCGTTTGTGGGGAAGCGCATGAACGCCGCGGCGAGGAAGACAATGTTGACGAAGAAGGCGGCAATGGTATTATACTTCTTGTGTTGGGAGGGGGAGGAGCGGCTGTTGGCGGGGCGGCGGGCCTGCGAGGAGGTGAGGTCAAAGACACCAGCACCGATGAGGATGAAGGTGGTCATCATGACCCAGTCAGTGTGTTCACGGACAAGAGGGCCACCGGGGACGAAGGCATAAGCGACGACCCAGACGTGGAAAAGAACCATGAAGTTGTAGATGAAGAAGCCCAGGCCAAACGTCAGACCGGGGCTTCTCTTGGCAGCGTTAGAGAGGAACGGGACGCTGAGACCCATGAGATAGAACGCAGTGGTGAGAGCACCGTAGTATCCAAACCAATGGTGGTATGAGGTGAGGATAGCTGCACCGACGCAGCCAACACCATACGCGGTCCATGAGCTCATGAAGCCGGGTCGGTAAAGACCGACCAGGAGACCAGCGGTCATGGCGATGATGGTCATCCAGCCGTAGGTGTTGGCTGTGGGGCCGCGGATCGGGTAACCATCCCAGACCCAGAGGATCATGGTGCTGGTGTCAGACAGAAGCGAGTGGATACCGAAGAACAGACCACCAACACCAAAAGCAGCGAGCAGGGAAGAACCGCCCTTGGAGTCTTCAGGGTAGTCGCCGCGGGTCAGGGGTGCCTTTCGGGTAAACCTCAAACACGCAACCACAGCAATCGCAAAGCCAGTGGCATTCCAGCCACCGTTGGCAGCGTGCATAACGGGCCAGAGGGGGTTGTTCGTCCACCACATGAACTTGGCAGTGGACGAGGCGATCAGGCCAATTGTCCACGCCAGAATCTTGGACTCGAGGCGGGCTTGGTGCGCTCTCTCAGAGTGCCAAGTCGCAACCCAGCCGAGGCACGAGGTGGCCACGGCGAAACCAACGGTGAACAGGCGCTTCGCAGGGTCCAAAACCAGGTAGGCCAGCAGACCAACCAAGGAAATCAGGTGGACGAAGCGCTGGTTGTTGATCACCAGCGAGCGAACCGAGCGGATACCCAAAATGCCGGGTAGGATCGTGGACATGACGAAGGCCTCGTAGCCGGAGATGCCCATGTGCCACAGCGGGAAGTACCACACCAAAACGCCCAGACTCGTCAACATGGACCAGAAGATGAAGCCATGGTAGACATCGGCGGCGGTATCGAGGGCCTCGGTCCAGGTGAAGCGCGCAGTCAGCACACCGGCGCTGGCCTTTTCTTTCCTGTGCGCACGTGAGCGATTGTCGACACGCGAGCGCAGGGATGGGGGGGACCTACTCCTTCTCGAGAACGGCAGAGGGGACAGACGACCGGTTTTCACTATTACAAGCCTTAGAAAGGGAGCCTCGAAGCGGATTTATTTGGTCTGCTGTACTGGTATGTACAAGACTATTTCGGGAGCCATTGGACGTACCCCTTGCTGGAACCCTTGACATCCCGGATCACCACCTCGAAGGTGTCGAAGTCGAGGGCCGTCACGGCGTCGAAGGCAACGTCGAAGAGGATGAGCGCCCATTCGAAGAAGGCGTAGATCGTGTAGGCTGGTTTCTGTTAGCAATTGGGCCTCGACGGGCGAGGAATCCAAGGATGCCCACCTCCCGCGACGCGGTGCACCTTGTGCTGGATGAAGAAGTAAATCAGCGGCACGAGGGTACCGAAGAAGGAGTAGGCGATCGCCTTGCGGTACTTGATCGCCTTGGGGTTCGGCGGGCTCAGCGTGACGCAGCCAATGGTCCAGGGCAGCGAGGCAACGATGTAGGAGATCATGAAAATGTCGTGCCAGTCATGGTCGTCGGTGGAGGTGACGTAGGTGAAGCCGCCGCACATGAAGGTGCGCAGAATGCCCATGGCAAAGGTGAACTTGGGCAGGGTCTGGCCCGGACGGCGGGTAAGCAGATACCACAGGCCGACGAGGGCGAAGCGCGGGCCGGAGGTGATTGCGATGAAGAGCATGAAGAAGGACCGCTCGGGGTACCGGTCGCCAATGGTCGCGGAGACGGAGGGAAACCACTCGTCCGGGTAGCCGTACCACTCATTCTGGACAATCTTGTGGAAGTGCAGGGAGACGCCGACGATGAATGCGCTAATGAAGGCAGCTGTTTGCGCGGGGAGAGGTCAGTCCAGGTGTTCAGGTGGTGGTGCGCCTGCTGTCGTCCCAAGGGCGCGGGCAGGCGACGAGAATTGTGCGCGCAGCAGCATCGCGACGACGTTCCATCGCAAACCGGAAAATGGTCCGACTTACTGTAAGCTATGGCAGTGTGCGACCAGCTCACCCACTGGCCACTGAAGGTCAGCACGACGCCGCCGTCTTTGTCCTTGTACTTGGACGACATGGCGGAAGGGACAGCTCAAGCAAAACAAAGGGAAGAGAGGGTCATCCGGGTGATCCGGTGGTGGTGTTGTGTGTGTCGAGGTGAGGTGTGTGTGGGAGGTAAGGTGGCAGAGGTGGGAGAGGAAGGGAAGATGGGAATTTGGAGGGGAATGTGGAAGGGAAGGACCTAAGCAATAATAGTGGAATCGGTGCCTTGTGCCTCGGCGGGCCGATCGCGTGTTTGTGTCCGTTTGTCCCAGGCAGGCGCCTTATGGTTTGCAGCCAGCAGTAAGCAAGCAATGAGGTAGCAGCAGCAGCAGTGAGGTAACGCTGCGATGCGGCAAGTGCGGGCAGCATTAGCAATGACACCGCGGGCAGCGTGCGGCCCCCGGAGCATTCGGGGCGTCACAGTGGAGCTGCATGGCAGGGAAGGTGATGACAGAATGTGAACCACCGGCAGAAACCCACTGGAGCTCTGCTCTTTCGTGCGTGCTGCCCTGCTGTTTACCACCAAATGGCACCGAATGGCCCCAATGGCACCAAACGGGCGCTGCTTTGGGACAGGGAATGGCGGAGGCACTTTACGGTTTAGCGCCGCCGGGGAGCTTGGCACAAGGCTGAAAGATCCCAGAACCCAATCAGCTTCGACTCAAGAGCTCTTGCTGCCCCACACTGATAAAATTGGCCCCACTGGTTTGATGGGGCCCGTGCTCAGCCTCGCAACTTTTTTTTTTTCCAATGCTGGTCAAGCATTCGCAGATCTCGATCCCGATCTGCTTCATTTTCGTCAGGCGAGCAGCACTCGGTAGCCGACACCGACAGACAAGGTCACCACTACCGCCACCACCACAGCAGTCCGACCTCACCTACAGACTCGAAGACGATGGCCGTCGCCGAAAAGGCCCGCTTCTACTTGGAGCGTTCCGTTCCCCAATTGCGCGAGTGGGAGGAAAAGGAAATCTTCACAAAGGCAAGTCTACCCTCGTCCTCGCCCTCGACCTCGGCAGACATCCAAGACATACCCCCAATCAAGACACCATCCTAACACACCCACCACAGGAAGAAATCCGCACAATCGTCCAGAAACGAAGCGACTTCGAGCACCGCATCCTCGCCCCGCGCTCCGATCCCGCCGACTTCTCCTCCTACGCAAAATGGGAAACCTCTCTCGACGCCCTGCGCCAGAAGCGCTGCCGGCGCATGAAGGTCGGCCATGTCAACTCCCAGCACGCCTCCCAGGCCCGCGTCCTCGCCATCTATGAGCGCGCCGTCGCCCGCCACCCCTCCCGCAAGGACCTCTGGCTCGAGTACCTCGCCTACACTGAGGACGTCAAGGCCTCCAAGCGCTGGCGCCGCACCATGGCCGCCGCCCTGCGCATGATGCCTACCGACGCCGACCTTTGGATCCATGCCGGGAGACGTTCCGCTAAGAACGGCGACATGGGCGGCGCAAGGGGGTACTTCATGCGCGGGTGCCGGTTCTGCACGACCGAGGGCACGCTGTGGATCGAGTACGCGCGCTGCGAGATGGAGTGGCTGGCCAAGATGGACGCGAAGCGCGGCAGCGGGAAGAAGAAGGACGCGAACCCCCTGGCGGGCGAGAAGATGGACGACGACGACGAGATCCGCTTTGGCGACGAGGAGGACGAGGAGAACGAGGAGGGTGACGACTTGCCCGTCCCCGGCAAGAAGGTTATCGACGAGGACGCCGCCGCGAAGCTCAAGAACAACCCGGCCATGGACGGCGCCATACCCATGGCCATCTTCGACATCTCCCGCAAGCAGTCCTTCTTCACCCCGGACGTTGCCGAGCGCTTCTTCGACATGTTCGCTACCTTCGCCAAGGTCTCGTGCCTCGAGAGGATCATCACCCACGTCGTCGAGGCCATGCGCGCGCTCGACGCAGCCCACCCCGCGACGTGGAACTGCTACGTCCGCCTGCCGCTGGTCGGCGTCAGCCCCGATACCGCCGAGTTCCCGCTGGGTCTGCGCGAGGTGCTGTCCAGGCTGGGTCAGGGTCTGGACGAGACGTCGGACAAGGAGGCGCTGCGCAGCAAGAGTCTGGTGTGGATCCAGATGATCCTGCTCGTCGAGGACCTGGACGAGGGCATCAAGGCTGTGTTGGAGGCTACGAAGGACAAGTTGCAGGCGTGAAATGTGCTGTGTGGATATCGGGAAGAGAAAAATTGGCTATTGGTACAGAAAAGCAAAGGAAAACGGAAAAGCGGTGCTCGAAATGCGCATTTGACGGGAATAGACGGTGCAGAACCGACGCACCACCCTTGATGCCACTTGCATACTCGGCGTTAGCCCCTAATTGAACTGGTTTGAAGCAAACACGCTACGCCGCCGAGTAATTCGGAAACTTCTTGCCCTCCTCAACGGCCTTCTCCCACTCGCCGTCCTCGTCAAGCTCCTTCGCCATGCGGATGACCTCGTCCCACTCCTCCTTCGTAACCTTATTCACGCTGAGACGGCCCAGCTTGAGCAGCTGCATGTTCGCCAGCGGGCCCTTCGGCCCGACCTCCTTGAGCAGCGACAGCGGCACGATGCGCGGGAACTTGTGCTCGATCTTGACGTGCACGAGGCTCCATTTGCTACCGTCGTGGGGCGCCGCGTCGTCGTAATAGGGATTGTCGTTGATGCACGCGTTCCCTGCCGTCGTCAGCTAGCTCAGGCACTGGGGAGGGGGATACTTACAGTCGGGGGAGTGCTCCTTAACGATGCTGATGACGCCCACGATCCCCGGCTCCTTGCAGTTTGAGTGGTAGAAGAACGCCTTGTCGCCCTTGCGCATGTCTCTGAGGTTATTCCTGGCCGCGTAGTTGCGAATACCTGCACCGTCAGCTACCGGTCTTTAGACAGGGTGATGAAGGACCTTACCCTCCCACCCCTCGGGCGTCTTCTTCGCCGCCAAATCGTCAATCGAGAACTTAATCTCATACCCATCCTCGATCCGCACATCCGGCTCCGACTTCATGAGCCAGTACCGCTCCTCCGGCGGACTCCTCCGCTCGGCGTCCGGGTTGACGTCCGGCACGGAAGCGGATGCGTCGCGGAGCGCTTTGAGCTCGTCCTTGGTCTTTCTCGGTGGTGCTTCTTTCTTGCCTGCGGCGGGTTTCTGCGAAGGTGTCAGAAAATGAGTTGTGGTTCGTGGGGGTATGGGTGAAGCGCACCTTGGCCTTCTTCGCGGCTGGCTTCTTGACCTCCTCGGCCTTGGGTTCCGGCTCATCTTCCGGCTCGGCTTCAGCGGCTTTCCTCTTGCGACCAGCGCCAGCTGCTTTCGAAGTCTTCTCTTCCGTTTGAGTCTTGCTATTCGCCTCCTTCTTGGCTACTTTGGTCTTGGCGGGGGCCTTGCTCTTCTCAGCAGCCGTCTTCTTCTCATCCGCCGGCGCCGCTGCGCTCAGGCGCGTCGACGACCGGAGACTCCGTGTGACGGCAGGCATTGTAGTATTAATCCTGGGCAAAAACAATGAGTGATTCCCTGTCCTGTATCTCAAGGAGTGATTGTATGAGATTATGGCAGGTAGCCCAGTTTTCTGGGTGTTTGATCCTCTCAATCGCGTTGACGAGATGAACCGCTTCATGCTCATGGGTGACGCGACGACGGGACGCACTGAGCGCACAGTGTCGCTGGATGAGAACTGTCAGGGCGCACGGCCCTGGTGTTCGAGGTTGATCACGTAATTAGTCCGTGTTGTTCGGGTTTTTGATAAGTTAAATGTGATTTATAGAGTTTTTATTTGAAATAGGCGTAGAGGGAGAGAGGAAATTCTTTCGTCTCAAGAAGGCGTATGAAGTTTTTGCTGGAAATTTCTTTCAAAAAGTCCATGAATCGATCGTCAAAATGTACAAGTATGAGTCCGTTCCGTACCCAAGAAGTAGTGGAGAGCAACAGTTGGCTGCTCATTTCTCATTCACCCCCATGTCATTCTTAGCGACAACTGACTAGAACTTCCGTGCGCCATTCCAATTCAAAGGAAGTCTAACTATGTGTATATCTCACAAGAGTCAGATATTGTGATTCAACGCTCCCGCACAGAAGACCACCCTCTCAGACACTACAACTCCTCCACATCAACCTCATTCCACCAACCTCACAACACCACAACCCCAAGACACCCATCATGAACAACCCGACACCCGCCGTGCCTTCTCCCCAGTCCTCGCCGCCATAGATGACAACCGCTCATCCCCTCCGTCACATCGTGCCCCGCTCCCACGCCATCTCGTCGAACACGCTCGCGGTCGAGAGGCTGCTGACGAGGGCTGCGCTCGGGGCCAAGATGGACACTGTGCACAACGGTCGTCGCAAGATCACCCTGGAGCTGTGGGCGAGCATGAGGGAGGTGGCGGCGAAGGAGCTGTGCCGGGGCGAGGCCTTTGCGGTGGGCCAGTTTCATAACCGGGGCGCGCTGGCGGGGTATGAGACTATGGGAAAAGAGTTGCTGGAGCAGGCTCCCGGGGGCGTTGATGCGTTCTGCACGGCTGTTGGGACGGCAGGGATGGCGATGGGTGTGGCAGGGGTTCTGAAGGCTGAGAATCCTGCGACAAAGGTGGCTGTCCTGGAGCCGTGGGCTTCGCCGGCCATCACGCACGGAAGGCTCGGGGGGCATGATATTCAGGGGATTGGGGCCGGATTTGTGCCGCCGTTGCTTGATCGGGGGTTGTATGACGCGGTGAGGGATATGGATGCTGATGAGATACACGCGCAGCAGATGTGCAGATATCTGAGGAGGAAGGAGGGTATCTATGCGGGGCCCTCAACGGCGTTGAATGTTATTGCTGCGCTGGAGCTGGCTAAAGAGTTGAGGAGGGGCAAGAACGTTGTGACTGTTGTTTGTGACTCTGTGCTGAAGAGTTTGAAGGGGTTTCGCACTTGAGTTAGGACTGAGGAATTACCTGGTGATGGACTACCCGAGGATGATGGAACCGACTCCCTGGAGGTCTCATGGACACTCCGACTAACCCAGGAAAATCAAAAGGCTATCTCCCAAGATGCTCTTATAGATCGTGGAGATGTCCATAGTTGTCACGAAGCCATTTCTTGACCAAGTCAGCGATCAAAGTTTGTAGGGAGGTGCATCTAAGCTCCGCACAAGATTGCCACAAACCATGGGATTCGGTCCAGTCACATACCTAACCACGTTTTCGGTCGCAATCTCGTCAAGCTTGAACTCTCGATAAAGGCGGAGCAATTAGAATCAAAAAGAGGAGTTGTTTTCGGCCACCTAGCTCCGTCCTGGAGAATAACCAAAAAAGGCTCACGAGGAGTACTTGCACGCCATCTAGGACACATTACAAGTCTTAACCCCCGGAAGGAAGCCTAGAACCAATACAGGGGACAGTCATGGTCACTATGACAACGATGAAGAAGAAGAAGCGAACGAAGCTTCCTCCGGCGGAAGAAATGAAGACTTAGACGACTGTCGACCTTTTTGAAACAGAGTGCCTTCAAACACGCTTCGGACGAAAGCTTTGAAACCAAGCGACTATCTTCGTCGTTAAGTTCATCGTCATGACTCGTTCAGCCTGAGCCTGGCTCCTTACTTATCATTTGAAGCTGTTAGATCAGTTCTCGGTCGATTGAACACAGTTGCAGATTTCTTACGTCCATTCTCGATCTGAAGGTGCCACTCATAGTGGGACTATTCCCTTCCTGTTGACCGGAATCTGCAAATGCGTCAGCTCTTGGCTCAACCAACGCAATCAGACCCTTGTCTTCATGTACATACAGCCTTCCTCATTTCGCACTGATTGGTCGAGCCCCTTGTCTGCTGTTTGTTGGCTCCTCGATGGACACGGAAATCGACCCATACCTTTCACAATTCGCTTAGAGCCTGCATCTGAACTGAATAAAAATTGTGTCCAATTCGTGCGCGGAGGCGGGCGAAGACTCCGGTATCTCGGGTGGATGCTCGCAAAGCGAGCACCAACAACGACAAACAACTGGCTGGAAAAGAGGGGCAACTTCCCTGTTCGCGGCTATCTTGCCTCTTCCTCAGGTCATTTTAAGGACTGATGTTCCCTCCCATGCTCCTTTTCTCCATGAATCTTTTGTTCTTTCACATTGACTGCGCGGAAAATCAGGCCGAAGCAAAATGCAGGCTCCAGCTCAACCCACCGCCGCCAACGGGGCGCAAATAGCTCCTGACCCGGCCAATGAAGTAAGTTTACCATGACGAAGCAACAGCTTAAGGCTGCAGAATCGCAATACGGCGAGAGGTATGCTGACGACCGCCGACTAGGAGCAGGGCATCGCTGTTGACGACGGGGCCTCCCAGGATGATGGCGAGAGGTGATTTGAAACTCTAGGCTCTATGCGTATGGGAATAGACGCTCACAAAATTGCGAATACTTGATTGCAGTGTCCATACAGCTTCGACAGCATCTCTGAGCGAGAGCATCACCGAGTATCGGCGCCTTCACGGGCGCACTTACACCCAAAAGACCGATTATTGCCTCCCGAATGACGAGAGGCAGAATGAAGGGCTTGATATTGCGTAAGCTTCTACTATGCTCACGTTCTTTTGATTATTGAACGTCACCTATATACAACGAGTTGGACTGACTCTTTTACTCGAAAGGCATTACTGGGAGACTCTATTTCTTGACGATAGGCTGTTCCTTGCTCCAATTGGTGACAGCCCCCAAGTAAGTCTCAATGCAAGATATCTCAGCCCTGGCAGTTTCTGATTGAAAAAATAGAAGGTTCTCGACCTCGGAACGGGGACAGGCATTTGGGCCATGTGAGTCCCGGTGCACGCTCTAGTCCAATCTTGCAACTGCTAACAAACCTATAGCGACTTCGCCGACGAATTTCCCTCGGCCCAGGTAACAGGCGTTGATATATCGCCCATTCAGCCTGGTTGGGTACCCCCAAACTGCAAGTTCCAGGTCGACGATATTGAGCAGCCATGGACATGGGACGCCGATTTTGACTACATCCACATCCGCCATCTCGAGGCCAGCATCTCGGACTGGCCTGCCCTCTACAAACAAGCATTTGATCATCTTAACCCAGGCGGCTACATTGAGATCAAGGAGCTTGACATTGAAGATCATTCTCAGGCTCTTGGCCAGGACCTGCCTCAAGACCACGTCTACCGTAGATGGGCAAAAGTCTTCTTCGAGGCCACAGACAAGCTAGGAAAGAGCATTCAGCAGTCTCGAGACCACGGAATCGCCAAGGCCCTCAGGGAGGCTGGCTTTGTCGACATTGTGGAGAAGAAATGGCCCATCCCCATTGGCGCGTGGCCCGCTGACCCCATGCTCAAGGAAATCGGCGAGTGCAACTGGATGTACCTGGACCAGTCGCTCGAGGGATTTGCGCTTTTTCTTCTCAAGGAGATAATGGGTTGGGAATACGCCGAAATTATCGTCTTCGTTGCTGAGATGCGGAAAGCTCTGAAGGACCTGAGTCTCCAGCCCTTTTATCACCTGTAAGTCGGTTCATTGGGCGTCGATATGCGTACATGAAATCGAAGAGAAACTGACCATGTCGCAGTAATCTTGTGTATGCGCGTAAGCCCGAGGAAACAGAGGAGACTCAATCTTGAAGCTCGGGGAACCGGAATCGGAGAACGATCTTGTCTTATCGCGATTGGAAGATCATAAATGGAAGCCTCTTGTTTATAATTATGAGTCAAGAACGTTTACACAATATAGTGTTCATAATGGCTCTTGAAGTTAAGGCTGTTGATTGAATCGCGCGTGTAGTGAAGGCAAGCATAGTCATTCAGCCGCCAACCGTCGTGGCGTAGAACGATTGGGGAGCTGATGATTCAGCCAGCGTATTTGCCCATGTTGATAAACGGTAAAATGCGGGGTTGAAGCTCGGCGGAACCTCTCAATGCTTATTCGTGTTCTCTTTCAACATGGACTGTTCTTGGAGCGACACAATCTCGCCGAAAATCAAGTCGCTGTCGTCGTCGTCGTCTTCGTCTGAAGCTTCAGGACCGACAAGCGAAGAGGGAGGCAGGACTTGCTAATCCTCTCCCAGGCTCTCACCTTGATCTTCCGGCTGGCTCTCAGGAGGGAAAATGTCTCCCATATCCTCTGACTGCTGGATCGCCGACGAGGTCCAGGCCATTTCGTTCGCCTCGTCAATGGTCAACGGAGCAAGCTCTTCTCCGGCACGCTCACTCCACTCAAGTACCTTATCCTTCAGATCAATCTCAACATCTCCATCTCCAAACAGAACCCTCGGGGCATCATCCCCGCCACTAGAGCTAGACAGCACATCTTCGTCGACGTCCCCACCTCCATTCAGCGTCATCATGGTCATGATGCGGTCCCTTAGTTTCAGGAGCTCTGGACTTGGAAGCATATTAGAGTCGTCTGAGGTGATGGTGAAACGGTGCCTATCGTTGATCCGATACTGAGTGTCCGCAGAGATGAAACACACTTCGACTGGCCGTTCTGCTGGCTTCTCGATAATCCTGTCGGCCAGATTCTTGTAGCCTCTCATCTTAGTTCTGGGATCCGTCTCAATGCCTTCGGGAAGCTCGGACCCTGCTCCCTTCCTCTTGCCCCAGTCCAAGGGCTCCAAGACGCGAACTGCTAGGTCGATCCTGTTAGGTAAACACAGAACAGGGGAGAAAGTGATCTTCCCAGTACCCCACAAATGGCGGGGTGCATTGTCAAGGGTGATCATATTCTTGGGGATGTCAAAGTCCTTGATGCTTAGTGCGTCCTTGAACTTGTCGCACGTGTTGCCGCCCCAGATGAATCCCAGCGCGTAGAGTGAGTTTTTACATGCTGCTGCGGCCTTCGTCTGGGCCACCGGATATATGTGGACAGCCTCTTTGACGGTGGTATGAAGTAGTGTGCACTTCCCTCCATCCCTCTCTTTAGTCTGTGAACAATATGTCAGCACGATGCAACGATTCGATAAGACCGGACGCCAGCAAACTTACCTGGTCAATGGAAAACTGGTTGCGTGTCTTCTTCTTCGCCTTGCCTAACAGACTTTGAATGCCGCTGCCAACGCCACTCTTGCTCGTTGCCGGTTTAGAGGGTGTTGCCTGCTTGGAGGGTGCTGTTTGCCCAGAGGATGTTGCATATGAAGATGTCACGGTATTTCGCTTGTTCATCACTGTGATTGCATTCATTACTAAGCTGTATTCATCACTTTTTGTGCAACTAATCAATAAATCAGCTACTCACCTATTGATATGACGTTCGCAACTGCGAATTCGACGCCCAAAAGTATTGTTTCAATCGTTTCGACGAAGAACCTGCCACTTCTAACCTTGAAGTCCAGGAACTGCTGGAGTTCGTCAACAGTCGCAACCAAGAAAGCAGCCCAGACGTTCACCTTGACTCCAGTCTGGTCAATACGCCTTGGCGGTTCATTGGGTGTTTCGCTGGGGATCTCCGTGTCGCTGATCGCTTTGAGGATGGCCAACTTTTCTTCCAGACGATCAATGTACGATATGTCTGGCAATGACGACCCGTTTCCTTCCGCGACGCCTGTGTTGTCCATCTCGGACGGCAGATGGGATGCCACCTCGACAGAGAGAGCTGGACGACAGAGCTGAACGACAGAGCTGAACGACAGAGCTGACGATGAAGACGACAGAGCCGACGTCACATAAGAATGGCAGACACGAGAGTTCCGAAAAGGGTCCTACAAACGCTTGTCGATAATGAGACGGTGTCGCTAGGAAGACACGGCATCCGCAGAGGAGAAATCTCTAAGAAACCAGGGAGGAGGACGAGTGTTTTGGGCCGGAGAAGTCTCACTGTTATAGCCGAAAGCTCTCGAGCTTGCGACGAACACAGGCGATCGCGCCAATCAGGAGAGAGCAAGATCTACGCAAGCATCAGTAGATAACGGAGGAAGGTGAACGAAAAACACCTTAGTAGGTAGGAACCTCACAACAAAACTCACTCACATAGGTAGAATCTGCCATGCGAGACTTTGGAAAAAGGTTGCCCTTCAAGGTTCACAAAGCTGAGCAAGCCACACTTAAAATCGCCAACCAAAGCAACGGCAGAAGATTTTTAATTGTCTTTGTGGCGCGCTTGCTGAAGGATGTTTGACGGCACATTTGCAGCGCCGGTGTTCTTGGTTCTCCTTATTTCTTTCATTCAGATACTGAAATCATATACTTACCTACTCAAAGCAAATAGCATCAGGCGCGAAATCAGGGTTTACTCATTGGCACTAGGTCGCTCCAAGTTTTTATATTCAAAATAATCTCAATCTCAGGATAAAACTCCTCAACAGGCCCCCTCTTCTGCTAGCCTGTTAATCTCCTCGTGCTCCCTGGCCACAACTGCATCCAGGTCGTCGTTGTTCATCACCATCCCTCCTATCGCTTCAGAATCAATAAAGTACACTTTCTCGGGTCTACAGTGAAAGTATGTATCTTCCGTTAACAAGTAGCCTGACCTAATGCCCCATGAACAAATCAAATGGACCTCGGCAACATTCCTGGACCGTCTGCACATCAAAAGTGGCTCGAGGCGAGAAAGTATTCGTCGTCGAGGTCGCGCCTTAGCCATAGCCGGATCTGATAGGCTACATCCAGGAACTCGTGTAAATCTGTGTCCCCAATCGAGAGCATATCGCTATCGAAGTTGAACCAGACATAACGCTTCAGCTCAGGATAACCCTCGGGCACAGGCTCGAACCCGTCCCAGGTTCTCGTACTGATTCCTGAAAAGGTCTTCTCAAAGCGATATTTATCATTAGCGTATGTAGCCAGGTGCTCGCGGGCCTCGTGGCAGGTTTGCAGCTGGGCAGGGACTTGAGTAGACGAGCGCAAGTGGCGCATCATCCGCAGACGTTTGACCATCCAGTCCACTGTCTGCGCTCCTGGCTCGGGTCCGTTGAAGTTGATGGGGCCTAGTCTACGAATGCACTTGGTATTTCGACGATGCAGGGTTCGATGGTCAGCTCCCAGATGTGAGCGCGAAGCTTGGCGGGGAGGTTTGGAAATACGTGGAACGTTGTGGGAGGGGTAGGGATAGTGTCTGGTCATCCAATGTGCTTGCCGGTAGAGAAGTACGAAGTAGTGAACATAGGAAGTGCGGGATGGAGATATGCTTGGGACTACTCGCTTGTTTAGACGGTTGAGATGAGATAAGACTGGCTGTGATCACGAGTTACGAGATCGTGGCATGCTGGCGCAAGGCAGCATGCCAAGACCCATTGATTCAATCACGCTACGTGGCAACGAATCAAACCTAACGGTGTTTAGCGCCCCCGCCTAAAGGAATCCTTCCAACACGAAATCCTTCATGTTTTGGACTCAGGTTTCCTGTTCTTCATGAGTGTTCGATATCTCTCATTGTTATCTGCAGCTCAAATACACAACTAGCCGCTTAGTACTGATCAATCGTTACCCGTGAGAAGATGGCATCGATTTACTCAAGACGTTTGCCGAGTCGATGCATCAGAGTCCTTATCCTCCAACCTGGAGCTGGTTCCGACCCCATCGCTGCGAACCTGCGAGAGGCAAGCATTGACGATCCGCCTTCATTCCATGCCTTATCGTATGTCTGGGGCGACCCGTCGCAGCGCGGAGACATTCGATGTCAAAGCCAACAGGTTTCCGTCACAAAGAGTCTGTTCGACGCCCTTCGCCACTTTCGACTTCCCACCGAGGAGGTACTCATCTGGGCCGACGCCCTTTGCATCAACCAGGATGATATGGAGGAACGGGCAGAGCAAGTCCAGCTGATGCGCGACGTTTATTCACGGGCGTCTCTTGCTGTTGTATGGCTCGGTCTTGATCAAGACAATGAAACTGCGCGTGCTATGCCGCTGATGGAAGCGATCTACCATGCATGCGAGGATCAAGCCCTGGCTCGCGGGGTTGAGCTACTGAGCATGGCTCACTTCACGATTGCTACGGAGAAGATGGAAGGTTTCGCCGGTGTCTTCATCTCTGACATCGCCTCGACCGCCCAACGTTTAAGCCTGCCGAAGCCCGACTCGAAGAGTTGGAGTGCCCTCAAGTGGCTCCTATCAAGGCCCTGGTTCACAAGGGTGTGGTGCGTCCAGGAGATTGTGCTGGCGCGTTCATCTAGGGTTTATGTCGGCTCTCACTCGTTCGAGTGGGATAGGCTGGGCGTCACGGCCGCCTGGCTTAGCGAGCAGAATCTTGCGAACGACTACGATGTACCATCTGAACTCGACGGAATTGCCTGGGAAAATGCGTACAGCATGTTTGATAAAAGCGAGCTTTCAGAGTTGAGCTTCCTTGAGATTCTCTTGAGCTTTCGCGACTTCAACGCTACAAACCCCAGAGACAAGGTCTATGGCTTACTGGGACTTATCAATGAGGCAACTCTCGAGGGGTTCGCTGGTGTTGACTACAGAAAGACTGTTGCAGAGGTCTACATCGATGTGGTGAAGGCCTCAGTAGCAAGCAGTGAAAGTCTTGCCCCTCTGTGCTATGCTAAGCATGGTGTTGAGTACGAGCGCACAGAATTTCCGTCCTGGGTACCCCGGTGGGATGTCAGCGAGGACGTCGGCAACATTCTTCACAGCATGTCGGTAACGGCGTGGGAAGAGGGAGATAAACACGGCCTGCCAGGTCTTGTTGACTTTCAGCCTTCAACAGATGGCAAGGTCGGCCTTTCTGGTGTGCGCTTCGATACTATTGCCTGGATTACCAAGGTCTTTGACATCAGTCATTTCAAAGAGGACATATCCCCTGCCGAAGCCAAGACGCATCCTTTCCTTGAGATTTGGCACCGAGTGTCATCGACGAAGTCTTACCCACTATTCGGTTCAGAAGATGCCCCATTTGGGGCAGTCCTTGAGATGGGGCTGACACTCACCACCAACTTCACGGAAGGCTACGAATTTGTGTTTGATCTGAGCCAGATGACCGACATCGGTTTTACGCGGACTATCTTACTTACATCAAGAAACTCTTCAGTGTTGCAGGAAAGACTCCTGATACTTACGACCCTTTGGAGGTGGCACTCTGTGAGGGCGATGCGAATCGCTTCCGAATCGCAGCGTCGAGATCTTGCGACCAAAGACGCATTTTTGAAACGGCCAGTGGCTTCTACGGACTGGCACCAGCCTGTGCAAAACCAGGCGATGTTGTCGTTCTCCTTTATGGTGGACCCATTCCATTCGTTCTCAGACAGACTGACGATGGTTGGATCCTGCTTGGTGATGCCTTTGTAGGGCCTCTGATGCCAGAGTCGGATAATGAAAGCATCAGGGAAAGGTTCGGCAAAGAAGAGCTGTTTATTCTCGTATGAAGTGTTGGTCAATGTTTCAGAAACTTTGGTCCTCAAAGGGATGCAAATGGAAACATCAGTCAGACAATACTACAACGGCCATTCTGACGATTTTTGAACTTGGTCATGTGTTCAAAGTTGCTGCGCCGCC